>CM046881.1:88445807-89081006 GCA_025667525.1 Glebionis coronaria
ACAAGGAAAAACGAACACGAGAAACGAAGCCGTACAAAGAACCGGGCCCTAATCATGGAATTTTCATCAAATACCCTTGAAGACTTGAAGACAAAACAAGATTGATCATCATTTAATGAAGAAATGACACTTAAAACCCTTGTATATTAATAATTACAAGTTTGGTCCTTTAAGTTTGTCAAAATTGCAAAAAGGTCCTTCAACTTTGAAGAAATGGCAAGAATAGTCCCTCAACAATTTCAAATTGCCAAATATGGTCCCTCATGAAGATTAAGAGACATTGAAGACCTTTGAAGATCAAATAGTCTAAGATCAGCCCTTAAAGAATCACCAAATGTCAAAATACATCCTTGATAACCTTTTATCAAAAGTTGGTGCCAAAATTGTCAAAGTGGGAAACTTGTTTACAAAGAGAAACCTGTTTTAGGGCTTTGAAACTTCATTTGCCAAAAATTTCGAAACAAAAGGACCAAAAGTGACAACTATGAAAGATTCAAATAAAACACGCGGTTAACACAACTTTTCCCCCTTTTTAGGATCAAAACGTGTTACTGTATATCTTTTACCTGCCCAGTTTTTACCCAACTTAATAATGGGTTAAAATGCAATTGCTTTGGCACACGAGTAATTCCCACATGCCAAAACCTATCCCACTCCTAAAAACCTGCATCCCACGTTTGTGGTCCAAACCCCCAAATACCCTCTCAGCCAATCACATCGTACCTTAGTCCCCAAGTCTTGTGACGTGTACACAATGAATGGCCAAGATCAAAGGCTTCCTCCCAACGCAAAATTTAAAGGTTGAGATCAACAAAGGACAGAATTCACCAAAAATCGTTCAAGGGCATTTTAGGATTTTTCATTGAATTAGGGTTTAGTTTTTTCCTTCTAGCATGTTCTGTAGTCTCTATATAAGGAGCTCACAACCTGTGTGAAGCCCTTGTTCCAGTTTTAAGCATAGAATTCTTGTAATTCCTTTTTATAAAAATAAAAGTTGTGTGTTTTGAGAAATTCAAATATAATTCCTTTTTATTATTTATAAAAGTTGTGTGTTGGATTTATGCTTGATTCTGAGTTCCATATTGTAGTTTGGTGAAGTGATTTGTGTTTCAAAGTTTTTCAAGGATTTGAGTATTTGAATGATTTTTGGTAATAATCTGTTTAAGTTTTTTTTGTTAAGAGGATTAAGTGTTATTGGTGATTAAAATATTATCAAAACGTTTTTAGAAGGTTTTAAAAAGTTTTTAGAAAGATTTAAGAAAAGGAAGAGAAAACAGTTTAATATTATTGCTTGATATTGTACTGTTTGCTTTTGATTTGTTTTAAACAGGTGTACAAGGTGGTTGATACTGTTTCAGCACCAGCCCGGGCTGGTAGGGAGGTGGTTAAGCAACCACTAGGTCCCTTGGATGTAAGGGACCTAAGGTAAATCCTATTTACCTTTGAAAAAATTCAGAAAGTTTAGCTTTGTATGATCTTTGTTGAGTTTATGCTATAAGTGTGTTTTATCTGTTGAATTGGAGTTGTTTTGAGTTATTATGCATGTTGGATGCTAACTGGATCAGGTTGCATAGGTTTTAGAAAGATTGGTTTGATAAAAACGTTTTTAAAATAGTTAACAGGGTGTTTGGCAACAAGGATTAGCAGGGTAATAGTTGTTGATTCATGTTTTAAAAAGTGTTAGAAGGACTGATATAGGTTGAAATAGGTTTGTTATTAATTGGTGAGTAAAATTGAACAAGTTTGGAGTGAATTTGGTGTGTTTAAAAGAGAAAAGCTAGCTATAAATCTGTTTTCACTTCCTGCTTGTATTTTCATGAGTTTTTGAGCTTTAATCTTTGAAAATTTGTGAGTAATAGGTGAATTTTGTTCTTGTTATTGCTTGTGTATTAATTGGTGAAGGTGTGTGCTTAATCTGAGCTACTGAATGTCACTAGATTTCTAGCTAATAACAAATCAACCACCAGACCTGTATGCTTTATCACAGAGACTTGCTAGGGGCATAGTGTGCATTTGTTTTATGATTTCTTGATTGCTAGGTGCTCTATCTTGATTGTACTGACTTCTTGTGCTCAAAGGAGCACAAGAGTGCCCCCTTGTTCCCAAATAATCATCAAATAAGCTTAAACCAAGCCTTCTTGGTCAATCCAAAAGCAAGAACACTTAAGCAATCTGCTTGTGTTCATAAAAAGTTGAACCTGTGTACGTTTTTGATTTCTAATCTTGTGCAAATCAGTGTCAAAAAGGTGAATTGGAGTGTGCTGTTAAAGCTATAGAGTGTCTGTTTGATTGGTAAAAAGTTTAAAAAAATAAAAAAAATATAAGAAGCAAAAAGGGGGTTAGCAAGACTCGAACCCACAATCCCCACACTCACAACACTCACACACTACCACTGCGCCCTAGGGTCTTTGACTGCTAGGGTGTGGTTTTGATTTATACTTAACCACGTTTTGATTTCTAGCTTATTTATTAAGCCGTAGCTCTTTTCATTTTTCCTAGCTTATTCTTTAAGCTTATTTTACTTTTCTTATTTTTCCTAGGTAAGTAATAGGTTTATAGATTTTTTAAAATTAGTTTCATTTTTTTTCCTTTATTTTAATATTTTATAGAATTTAATTAATAGACGTTTTTAATAAATCATAAAAAAATACCAAAATAGTTTTAATTTTTAGGAAAAATAATTTTTAGGTTTTAAAATATATTTTTGAGGTTTACATCAAGTTTTGGCATCAAAAACATTTATTTTTAATTTTATAATATTTTAAGGTTTTTTATAAACTTTAAAGATTTTTATAAAATTATTAAAAAAAGGTTTAGGAGCTCTAATTTGTGTTTTTCTCTTAATTATAATATTTAGGATTTTTAGAAATTTTTTATTTTAAATTTTAGAAACTTTTTATTTTTAACATTATTTTAATATTATTTTATTATTTAATTTTCAAAATTTTATTTTTCTTTCTTTTTCATTTTTCCTAGGTTCTTTGTCATTAATTAGGACTATTTCCATTTTTAGAATATTTTTATAACTTTTAGATTTATTTTTATAATTATTTTAAGTTTAATTAGGTTTTAATCATTTTTAGAGTTTTAAAAATAGTTTTAATAGGTTTTAATTTTTAGAAAATTACTTTTTAGTCTTCTAATAATATAAGTTAAGTGATTATTCAATAAAATCATATTTTAGACATTTGAATTAGTTAAATTTAATTTTAGGGCTTTAATTAGCATTTAAAATTAATTATTTAATTAATAAAAGGTTTTAAAATATCTTTATTGGATTTTTATTTTTATTTATATTGTTTTAGCCTTTTTAATCTTTTTTTTTATTTTGTTTTTGGCTTTAGCTTAATTTTTTAATTTTTGTGTTTTTTCACGGCTTTACGTTTTCGTCTTTTTCGTCATAGTTTAATTTTATCGTAACCGTCTTCTCATCCCCATTCTTCTTAATATTAATCTCAAATAAATACAAATTAATTCACACACATATACCTCCTTGGGAAACGAATCTTTCATCTCTTTTAAGTGATTGGGTCATTAGTGTTGATTTTTCCTAAAATCTTCACTCGATACTTACCGCTCATATACGTTCTTTTGTTTTCCTAAACAAGAGTCGTATTTTACCACAATCATTTTGGCGCCGCTGCCGGGGAGGTGTGTCGTGTCTTAATTTGGAAACTTTTGTTTTTGATATTATCCATAATAAGTATTTGTGTTAAGTGGAACTCCCTTAACACGTATTATCGGTTTTCTCGATTTTTCTTTGTGAATATTATTAATATATTGTATTAAGTATCACAACCAATATACAATATCTCCAAAAGTGTGAAAACACAACCTTAATTGGGATTTGATCTCCTAATTATTGTATTCGAATCTCAAACAAAAAGAAAAGGCAAAAATAGATAAATACTTTCGTGAAGCTCGATTTTGAAAGATACAAACTATAAGGTGGGTATAAGGCGGGTATTATAAAATATACCCTAAGGAAAAAGGCTCTTAAGTGCTTCGCGCCGCCTCGTTTCCCCGCTTGCTTGTGAGTATTTTGAGATTGAAGGCTAATCGAGGGTTTTGCCGCCCAAAGTATTAATACGTATACTATATTTGCTTGGTTTTCTTTGTGATTAAACCCTCGTGAACAATTTGGTTTTCACCAAAGTTCTAAAGTCATTCGAAGGCGTTCACTCCACGTGATCGTTTTCATTCCTTTGAGGCTTCTTTAATCAAGAGTTTGATTCGAGGAGAGATTTTGTAGATTGTTGTCTACGAAGATACACCAAAATCCAAAAAAAGTAAATATCATCAAAAACACAAAAAAATTGAAAATCCACAAAACAACCAAAAAGAATCTTCTTTGCTCACCTCCCATTCTTCGTGAAGTTTATGATCACTCGTAATCAAGCAAAACGAGCTCGTAAACGTCTTCAAAAGCAAGCAAATCAAGGATCGTTGATTGTTGAAGAACCTCCAATTGTTGAACCTATTATAGAACAAGAAGTCGTCATGGCTAATCGTACTATGATGGAGTTGCTACAAGCACCCACCGAGGGTTTTGGAGAGGCAATTGTTATTCCCGCCATCCTTGCGGAGAATTTCGAGATTAAGACGGGTTTAATGTCTATGTTGCAAGCAAACAAGTTTCGAGGACATGAGAAAGACAACCCGCATTACCATATTAGGAATTTCAACCGTCTCACCGCCACTAGCAAATTCAAAGATGTTCCGCATGACGCTATTAAGATGATGTTGTTTCCATATTCGTTGGATGGTCCCGCAAAAATTTGGCTCGAGAAAGAACCGCCAAATTCGATTTTGACATGGGCCGATCTCGTTTCTAAGTTTGTGAACAAGTTTTTTCCACCATCAAAAACAACACACTTAAAAAATGAGATTTCACGATTTGTGCAACGTAACAATGAAAGTTTTTCAATGGCATGGGAACGATTTAAGGAGATGTTACATGAATGTCCTCACCATGATTTTTCGGAATTGCATCAAATCGATACTTTTTATAATGGGCTTAATGATCATGAACGAGATTATTTAAATGCCGCCGCGGGTGGTAATTTTTTGTGCAAGACGACAAATGAGGCTTTACAAATCATTGAAAATCGATCTAAGGTTTATAGCCCTCGTAACACACCGAGTGTTGCCAATATGGGTTCGTCATCTTCGTCACAATCGTCTCGTAGCATTAATGCCTTACATGATGAAGCTAATGAGGAAAATCGGTTTTTTGATAGATTTGCTAATCTAATGTCCCATTGGAAGGCTCAAGAAGCTTCCAATTCCGCTTCGGTTAAAGCGGTTGCTAAGAGTTGTTTATCATGTGGGGGAGCTCATGATTTATCCGAGTGCATTACCGCGGATGGTAACACTTCGAGTGCTTATGTAGCAACGGGAACTTACAACCAAAACGGCCAAGGTTCCCGCCAAAATCAAGCTCCACCAAATCAAAATGTTAACAATTATCGAAACAACAACCAAGGTAATTACCAAGGCAACACACGCAACTACAACAAAGGGAATTATCAAAGTGGGAATGGACAAATCTCTAATCAAAACCAAAACCGTGATTTTCAAAACACTACACAAGGTTTTCAAAATGCTCACACGAAAAATTTGCAAGGAGAATTTTTAGATTATGCAAAAGCAAATGATGCTAAATTTGATAATATGCAACGTGAGATGATTAGCTTAAGATCCGAGTTGAAAAACGAGCTTAAAAATGAACTTGCTAATGAACTTAAAACTCATGCAAATAAAATGGAAGGAAATGTCCAACGTCTTCAACAAAACCAACAAAAGATGGAATTAGGACAACATGAGATTAAGCAAGAGTTATTGAAAGCGGATGCTAGGCAATCTAAATTTGAGGACCGAATGGGTAAAATGTTTGAAGCTATCATGTGTAAGCCCTCTTCTTCGGGTGGTCTTCCTAGTGATACCATTGCAAACCCGAAGGGAGAAATGAAGGTTATTACTACACGAAGTGGTAAAACTTTCAAAGAACCAATCTCTCGTCCAAGTACTTCTACGGAGAAGGAAATCGAGAAAGAACCCGAGGTGATGGTCGAAAAGGAGCACATTACAATCCCACGAAGTACCGCTCAAACCACACCTACGGTTACACCAATACCAATTGTGGAACCCGAGATTCCAAGGCCGTTGCCTAATGACCAACCCACACCACCTTTACCATACCCTTCGAGACGAAACAAAGAGAAAGCACAAGAACGGAACAATTATCAATTTGAGCTATTTATGAAAATGTTTCGTGATTTGCATTTTAACATAAGTTTTGCCGACGCTCTTATCATGATGCCTCGATTCGCCGCAAACTTCAAAAGTATGCTTAACAACAAAGAAAAGTTACAACAAACGTCTAGTTGTTCATCGGTTTTTCTAAGCCGCATACCACAAAAAGTCGGTGATCCCGGTAAATTTTTGATTCCGTGTGCTATACAAGATATGGAGGAATGCTACGCCTTGGCCGATCTTGGTGCTAGTATTAATTTAATGCCTCTCGAGATTTTCAAATCGCTTTCGCTTCCGGCTCTTACTCCTTCGAACATGTCCATCGAGATGGCCGATCATTCTACGATTTTGGCATGTGGAGTAGCCGAGGACGTTTTCGTTAAAGTCGGAAAGTTTTACTATCCCGTTGACTTTATCGTTGTAGACATTCCCATCGATCGAAAAGTTCCTCTCATTTTGGGTCGTTCATTTTTGGATACATCACGAGCACTTATCGATGTTCATGCTCGAAAAATCACCCTTCGTTTCAATGAAGAAGAACTTGTCATCAATGCAACACAAAACTCCAATCTTTCTCATGTATATTCTATTGCAACTTTAAACCATGGTGACTCGACCAATGTCGTTTGCAAAGAATTTTCACCAAGAGTTTTAGGGAATGTCTCCAAAAACAATTTACCATTTCCTCCGCCGGAGGAGGTTATGAGTGCAAAACCTACAAAGAAGAAACCACCAATACTTGAATCGAAAAATTCTTCGCCTCATCACGAACATTCATTCTTGAAAAGTGTTGATAAATTGCCGGTTTCTACGGAAGATCTTTCGGATGATGAATATGTTGGCCCCGATGGGGAGGTTTTCTTCGTCGATAAACGTTTTGAGAACTTGCCACCACCAAAACCAAAACGGTTTCAAAATGTGAGAATTTTTAGTGTGACTAACATCGTCTTAAAAACACCGAATATTTTCGACATAATCAAAAAGGGTTTTCATAAGGAGAGTTTAAAAGATAACAAAGAAAAAGATCTTAAATGTGATTTAATTGATTTTTCTACAAATCTAACTCCGTCATCACCGCGTGATTTGAGTACTACAAACTCGTCTACTCCTTTTGACGATGTTTTGTGTGGTTCTAGTATGGGGGAAGCCCCTTATGTTCCCTCATCCTTGTCCACCGAGGACGAGATATTCGATCCCGGAATTTCATGTAAAGGGAAATCTCGGTCTTCCACCGATGCAATAAATGGAAACTATATCTATTTGCTTGGTGCGAGTCTACCTCGAGTAGCTCAAACGTTTGTCTTACCAATTGTCTCACCCTTCTACTTCTCATCTATTTTCTTCAAACTCTTTGAGTTTATGTCACATGTTGAAGTGGCGTTGATTTGTTTTTCCAATGGAAACGAGAACGCCATCTTCGACCCCGGTATTTTGCATCATCTAAGGACTTAGTCCTTTATACCGGTTGCTTTTTGGGCCTTGTTTATCATGTAAGCCCCATCAAAAATTGACCACACCATGATTTCCCTAAATGTTCACATTTTAAGGGGATCGAGTCGAGCTCATGACTCGGTAATCAAAAACGAGGTGCCTCGTGGGGGAGATCCCATGCTTATCTTTATGCTTTATGTTAACTAATAAGGGGACTTGTACCCTTCCAACTCGTTGTCTCGTGGTTGTTTGTGATTGTGTTATCTAGATCATCATCATCTACGATTGAAGACTCTCGTGTTCGTTTACGTGAGCCTCCATCGTTCGTTTGAAGAAGTTTTTCACGATTCCATGACATATCCTTTATTGTTCTAACAATTATCTTTTAGCATAATTAATAAACGGCTTTAGATATATTGTTGATCACCCTTTCCATGCTAGATCCTAAGCATTCGATTCTTCGTCTCTAGTATGGGGGTGCTCCACCTTTAGACTCAAAACATTAAGGACAATGTTTACTTTTAGTATGGGGGGGTGAATAGGTACTTGCTTTGCTACGCCCTCACGTTTTCCAACTTTCAATGTTTTGTTTTGCTAATAAGGCTAAAAATGGCAAAATTTTAAAATTTTTCTTAGTTTTCATAAGTGTTTTTAAGACACGAATGTATATTTTCCGATGGGTAGAATAAGAGTTAATTTTTGACTTGATGGGCATTTGGAGCCATTTACATTCCTTAACCCGCTCAATTCAAGTTTTGCTAGACTTTTATATAGGGAGCTTTAAAACGCGAAAGTCTTAATTCATTCGGGTTAAGAACAAGAACTTTTCGCAAGTTCCTATAATTGATTCTAGAAAGTCACTTATCAAGGGAACTTTAAAACGCATTCTCTAAAACTTGAAAAAGTCCAAGAAAGTGCAAGATCCTATAGGTGGCTTGAAAACCCAAAACTTTGATTTGATATAGTCTTAATGAAAGCTAATCCAAATTTGGCTTAATTTTGACTTGCACGGCTAAGTATTCACGAGTCTCTTTAATTAGAGGTCTTTAAATAGTGAAGAACGAGAAATGATAGAGTTAGACAAGTGATCATGCTAAACGTAGAACATGAAAGTGTTCTTTCAAAAACTCATATGTTTTTAATTGTGGCTTTTTCTTCCCATAAGATCAATGCATTAGGAATAAAACATAATTGCAATAAGTAAGGTCGTACGATTTGAAAGGTTACTTAGCCTCTAGCGCAAGATCGTTTAAAAGTTGCTCGGGGTTGAATAGAGTTCATAGCCAAGGCATAACTTATTGAAGCGGGACGCGAAGATTGGCGATCATCCAAAAAGGCCCTAACAAGGCATGAGGAGCTCTATTTTTGCTAAAGATCCAAAGATGATGTGAAGTATCATTGTTCCAAAATCAATATGAAGGATCGAGACACACGACGAGAAGCTATTACTCCCCTAAAGAATGGAGAAAGTCTATCCAAAAAGACCCTAACAAGGTATGAGGATAAATATATCCAAGTCCGAAAAGGAGGCGGATCGTTGTATATCAAAATCCAAAGTAAAGATTGAAGAAAAATGATGAAGTCGTGGTCCTATATGAAGAATCTCTCAAAAACGTCAAGTGAAGAAATTCCAAATATATGAAGAGAAGACCATAATTTCGAGAACGTCTTCCCAAGATTTGAAGTATGAAGTACATGCCAAATATCGGTCCGAGAAAGGTCTCAAATCGTGAAACGAGTTATGCCAAGATATGAACTTAAGGAGATACACGAGAAGCCGTTTTAAAAGATTTTGTCCTTCGGCTAACTATTGATCAAATCGTGCTACTTTGCTTTCGGACTAATAACTACTCAAATAAGTCAATATGAATCACTTATGATCCATGACAATTAGATAAAAAATGCTAGTAACCCATTTCCTTTTATAATAACTAGGATTGCGGGGAGAAAAAGTATTACACAATTTGGACGTATGAGTAGTGTTAGCATTGTGACTTGTACCAACAATGATCTTGTTTTTGCACTTAGCATGGAATGTATGACAATCAAGGATGACGAAGTTTACTCTAAGGGACATTAACTTGTTTCTATTCTTTGACCCTAAAAGTCACATTTTGGTGATGAAAATCATACATTATGTCTTTACACATTCTCGTAGTATGTTGCAAGTCTTTTACTCTTCAATAAAGGTTAATAAAATTGAACTTTGGTGATGCTTAGATACTTTATTCTAGCATTGCGTGAGGGCACGGCAATGGCTTAGTATGGGGGAGTGATGAGATGGCATTTATACATGATCTCATCGTTCTTTTCGGACTTTAAATGCATAAAAATGTCATAAAATACCATATATATGCTTGTGTTTGTTTACTTGTGTGTTTTAGGTATGGATATCGTGAAAAAGACAAAAGATCACAAGATACAAGGAAAAACGAACACGAGAAACGAAGCCGTACAAAGAACCGGGCCCTAATCATGGAATTTTCATCAAATACCCTTGAAGACTTGAAGACAAAACAAGATTGATCATCATTTAATGAAGAAATGACACTTAAAACCCTTGTATATTAATAATTACAAGTTTGGTCCTTTAAGTTTGTCAAAATTGCAAAAAGGTCCTTCAACTTTGAAGAAATGGCAAGAATAGTCCCTCAACAATTTCAAATTGCCAAATATGGTCCCTCATGAAGATTAAGAGACATTGAAGACCTTTGAAGATCAAATAGTCCAAGATCAGCCCTTAAAGAATCACCAAATGTCAAAATACATCCTTGATAACCTTTTATCAAAAGTTGGTGCCAAAATTGTCAAAGTGGGAAACTTGTTTACAAAGAGAAACCTGTTTTAGGGCTTTGAAACTTCATTTGCCAAAAATTTCGAAACAAAAGGACCAAAAGTGACAACTATGAAAGATTCAAATAAAACACGCGGTTAACACAACTTTTCCCCCTTTTTAGGATCAAAACGTGTTACTGTATATCTTTTACCTGCCCAGTTTTTACCCAACTTAATAATGGGTTAAAATGCAATTGCTTTGGCACACGAGTAATTCCCACATGCCAAAACCTATCCCACTCCTAAAAACCTGCATCCCACGTTTGTGGTCCAAACCCCCAAATACCCTCTCAGCCAATCACATCATACCTTAGTCCCCAAGTCTTGTGACGTGTACACAATGAATGGCCAAGATCAAAGGCTTCCTCCCAACGCAAAATTTAAAGGTTGAGATCAACAAAGGACAGAATTCACCAAAAATCGTTCAAGGGCATTTTAGGATTTTTCATTGAATTAGGGTTTAGTTTTTTCCTTCTAGCATGTTCTGTAGTCTCTATATAAGGAGCTCACAACCTGTGTGAAGCCCTTGTTCCAGTTTTAAGCATAGAATTCTTGTAATTCCTTTTTATAAAAATAAAAGTTGTGTGTTTTGAGAAATTCAAATATAATTCCTTTTTATTATTTATAAAAGTTGTGTGTTGGATTTATGCTTGATTCTGAGTTCCATATTGTAGTTTGGTGAAGTGATTTGTGTTTCAAAGTTTTTCAAGGATTTGAGTATTTGAATGATTTTTGGTAATAATCTGTTTAAGTTTTTTTTGTTAAGAGGATTAAGTGTTATTGGTGATTAAAATATTATCAAAACGTTTTTAGAAGGTTTTAAAAAGTTTTTAGAAAGATTTAAGAAAAGGAAGAGAAAACAGTTTAATATTATTGCTTGATATTGTACTGTTTGCTTTTGATTTGTTTTAAACAGGTGTACAAGGTGGTTGATACTGTTTCAGCACCAGCCCGGGCTGGTAGGGAGGTGGTTAAGCAACCACTAGGTCCCTTGGATGTAAGGGACCTAAGGTAAATCCTATTTACCTTTGAAAAAATTCAGAAAGTTTAGCTTTGTATGATCTTTGTTGAGTTTATGCTATAAGTGTGTTTTATCTGTTGAATTGGAGTTGTTTTGAGTTATTATGCATGTTGGATGCTAACTGGATCAGGTTGCATAGGTTTTAGAAAGATTGGTTTGATAAAAACGTTTTTAAAATAGTTAACAGGGTGTTTGGCAACAAGGATTAGCAGGGTAATAGTTGTTGATTCATGTTTTAAAAAGTGTTAGAAGGACTGATATAGGTTGAAATAGGTTTGTTATTAATTGGTGAGTAAAATTGAACAAGTTTGGAGTGAATTTGGTGTGTTTAAAAGAGAAAAGCTAGCTATAAATCTGTTTTCACTTCCTGCTTGTATTTTCATGAGTTTTTGAGCTTTAATCTTTGAAAATTTGTGAGTAATAGGTGAATTTTGTTCTTGTTATTGCTTGTGTATTAATTGGTGAAGGTGTGTGCTTAATCTGAGCTACTGAATGTCACTAGATTTCTAGCTAATAACAAATCAACCACCAGACCTGTATGCTTTATCACAGAGACTTGCTAGGGGCATAGTGTGCATTTGTTTTATGATTTCTTGATTGCTAGGTGCTCTATCTTGATTGTACTGACTTCTTGTGCTCAAAGGAGCACAAGAGTGCCCCCTTGTTCCCAAATAATCATCAAATAAGCTTAAACCAAGCCCTCTTGGTCAATCCAAAAGCAAGAACACTTAAGCAATCTGCTTGTGTTCATAAAAAGTTGAACCTGTGTACGTTTTTGATTTCTAATCTTGTGCAAATCAGTGTCAAAAAGGTGAATTGGAGTGTGCTGTTAAAGCTATAGAGTGTCTGTTTGATTGGTAAAAAGTTTAAAAAAATAAAAAAAATATAAGAAGCAAAAAGGGGGTTAGCAAGACTCGAACCCACAATCCCCACACTCACAACACTCACACACTACCACTGCGCCCTAGGGTCTTTGACTGCTAGGGTGTGGTTTTGATTTATACTTAACCACGTTTTGATTTCTAGCTTATTTATTAAGCCGTAGCTCTTTTCATTTTTCCTAGCTTATTCTTTAAGCTTATTTTACTTTTCTTATTTTTCCTAGGTAAGTAATAGGTTTATAGATTTTTTAAAATTGGTTTCATTTTTTTTCCTTTATTTTAATATTTTATAGAATTTAATTAATAGACGTTTTTAATAAATCATAAAAAAATACCAAAATAGTTTTAATTTTTAGGAAAAATAATTTTTAGGTTTTAAAATATATTTTTGAGGTTTACATCAAGTTTTGGCATCAAAAACATTTATTTTTAATTTTATAATATTTTAAGGTTTTTTATAAACTCTAAAGATTTTTATAAAATTATTAAAAAAGGTTTAGGAGCTCTAATTTGTGTTTTTCTCTTAATTATAATATTTAGGATTTTTAGAAATTTTTTATTTTAAATTTTAGAAACTTTTTATTTTTAACATTATTTTAATATTATTTTATTATTTAATTTTCAAAATTTTATTTTTCTTTCTTTTTCATTTTTCCTAGGTTCTTTGTCATTAATTAGGACTATTTCCATTTTTAGAATATTTTTATAACTTTTAGATTTATTTTTATAATTATTTTAAGTTTAATTAGGTTTTAATCATTTTTAGAGTTTTAAAAATAGTTTTAATAGGTTTTAATTTTTAGAAAATTACTTTTTAGTCTTCTAATAATATAAGTTAAGTGATTATTCAATAAAATCATATTTTAGACATTTGAATTAGTTAAATTTAATTTTAGGGCTTTAATTAGCATTTAAAATTAATTATTTAATTAATAAAAGGTTTTAAAATATCTTTATTGGATTTTTATTTTTATTTATATTATTTTAGACTTCTTTTTAGCCTTTTTGATATTTTGTTTTTGGTTTTAATAAATTTTTAATTTGGGTAGTTTTTCACGGCTTTACGTTTTCGTCTTTTTCGTCATAGTTTAATTTTATCGTAACCGTCTTCTCATCCCCATTCTTCTTAATATTAATCTCAAATAAATACAAATTAATTCACACACATATACCTCCTTGGGAAACGAATCTTTCATCTCTTTTAAGTGATTGGGTCATTAGTGTTGATTTTTCCTAAAATCTTCACTCGATACTTACCGCTCATATACGTTCTTTTGTTTTCCTAAACAAGAGTCGTATTTTACCACAATCATGAGGAATTTCTGTTTTCCACTTATCCTTTTGACGTTTTTCCCAATCGCTTTCAACAATTGATTGAACATTATCAATGTGGTGTTTAAGAAAACCAAGTGTTTTTCTACTTTTGCTTTTAGAAGCATCAAGAGGCAAATAGTTAATATATTTAAAAACATTAGTTTCCTCTTAGTGGCAAAATCTTTCTTCCATTGAATTCGTCTTTGTTTGCATTCTAAAAACAATTCCTCACGAGACTTCTGTTTTTGTGGAGTGAAAAGACCATAAAGACTGTTTTCATAAGCCTAATTATATGATGTCACAAAATCTTTATTGACCGGTGATCTACTCTCCTCATCCCAAAAGGACGTCTCTTCATTATCGAGGCTAGCTACTGGGCAATCATGATCGGTCCATTCGGACTCATCAAGATATAAGTGAAGGTTAGCAGCTTGAGCTTGTTCGAGGTACTTGGGGGTGGCAAAGCTAGGTTGACCCTTGAAAAACGACCGAGGTGCTATCATTATAACGGTTTGAATAGGGTCATGCATTTTATAAACAACTTTTTTCAAAAAATCAACTTGTTCTTCGAGATCCTTTACTTTTTCAGTATCTTTGCCTTGTCTATTTTTGAAATCTTGTTTTAATTTTTCAACCTCTTGTTTATTTTCGTCAAGAATTTTAGTAGAATCGGTGGTATTCATAGAAAGCCTCTGTTCAAGTTCATTAACTTTTGTTGTGGCAAGGTACGTTTTTTGACGTTCATCACTTAATAAGACATTAAATTGACGTTTTTCTTTAGTTAACAAAGCAAGAGCTTTGTTGTATTTATTTTCAAAATCGTCCTTTTGAACGTTGATGACACGAATTTTGTACCCCTCAAGCTCTTTGGTCTTTTGAAGAAGCTCAGCCCTATAACTATCAATAGTCTCACTAGATTTTATAAGAGTGGCTTTGCATTCTTCAAAGTTTTGAGTGAGCGCTGCGTTTGCCTTCTTTAATTGCTTTTGACTCTTTCTATTTTCATTGACATCTTTTTGTAAACTAGCAATGAAATTAGCAAGCGCGACACGCTCCTCATCATCATACTCATCTGCATGTTGATCATCCTCAAACTCATTATTGCACATGTCTGATGAATCGGGTGTGGTATTTCGTTTCCATCATACACACGTCAGTAATTGTTGTTGGTAGATCACTATGCTCATGTGTATTACCAAACACATTATATTCATCATCATGATGTACCTTATCAATTGACTCGGTATCAAAGATAGGACCATTTTCATCTTCAGTGACGTTAAGTACCTCATGAATCTTTGCCATGTATGAATAATGTGCCTCGAGTTCTTGGTCGGAGAGTTCATCATCTATGTCGTCAAGCATTTCTCCTTCCTCAGCTGATAACTTGATCCCAACTTCCATTTTCTTACATAGGATCATCTTTTCCTTATGACAACTATAATCTTTGACCCTCTTTGGCTGTCTGCATTCCCTAGCCAAATGCCTATAACCTCGGCAATTAAAACACTGAATCCCAGTTTGTTGCACAACTTGAGTACCAACAGTTTCTCTATTTCCAACAACAGTAGCAACCCTCTGATTATCATACTTTGCAGGTTGTCGATCATACTTTGGAGGACTCTCAGCACGTCTTCGTGTGTCATACCTTGGAGGACTCTGAGCATAGTTGTTACTCGTGTTAGATGATTTTATGAGGTTGTTGTTGGTAGGTTTGTAGATTTTCCTGTATTCTTTCATAATAAAAGCCATTTGTTGCTTGAATTCCCTATCCTTTTGAGAAAGTTCTTCATCACTGTCTTCTTCGGATGATTGCTCAGGTGTGGGTGATGGTGCTCTTGCAACTTCTTTGCCTCGGGATCTTGTTGGAGCATGTGACTTAGACACAGTGGATGATCGTGGTGATGATGATTGAGTGTAGTAGGTCTTTGGAGCACGAGAATGATAATCTGGGTAATGTTGAGTGGTAGACACCAAAGCAAGTGGATTTGAAACCTTTGCAGCACGTTCAGCTCGAAGTTCATTTTGCTTCATTTTAAAATTGTTTCAAAACATCAAAGAGCGTGTGATATGAAACTTCATCTAACTTTTTTTGTTGTTTCACTAAGGTAACAAACCGTGTCCACTCTAGTTGAAGTTGTTGTAGAAATTGGACATTGACTTGCATGGTGGAAACTTGCAAGTTGTTTCGGGTCATGTCATTCATCATTTTGTAGAATCGGGAGTAATAAGAATCAACTGATTCCCTATCCTTTGATGTAAACTTTCCAAAGTCCCAAAACATCTTAGTTTTCATGTCTTGTTTGTTAAGTGATTCACCTTGTTGCAATCTTTCAATAGCCGTCCACATTTCTTTAGCAGTAGAACATGCATCAACCGTGGAATAAATATCATCTCCAATGCCACTGAGAATTAAGTAGATTGCTTCCTTTTCTGCATCAAACCAAGCACGGTTCTCTGGTGTGAGATCGTTTCTTTTTTCATCACGTTCATAAGCTGGTTGTTCTTCAGTTGTGTCTATGGCTGGTTGTGCAGGAACATTTATCCTTGCGAGTTTATAGGGTCCATCAAAAATACATTGCCTTAAAGCATCACCGTTAGGTTTTGTGTCAAGATAACGTAGAAAACGGGATTGCCATTGATCATATCGACCCGACACAAGCATTGGTGGTCTCTCTTTGTTACCCGCCACCATTATGTTGTTGTTCGTCACACGATATTCTATAGTAGAATCCATCTCAAAATTCTATGAAATGATGAAGTGAATATGGATCTTAAGTAGATGTTATAGTGATTGAGTTGTGGTTGAAATTCCAAAAATTTTGATTTTTCTTCAGTCCGAAAATAAATTCCCCAGTCCGATAAAATGGTAGACCAAAAAATTTTGTAATGGCCAAATTTTGAAATCGAGCTAGAAATGTCCTAAAACTAGTATGGAAAAAATTTGAATTTACTTGACGGAAAAATTTTAACTCTTTTTTTTTAATCTTCGTGTAAACTATGTTCCAGGACTAGTCTAGATAGTGGCTAAGTCTAAAAAGTACTTGAACAAAATTTAGTTAACATATCATCGAAATGTCCATCGGAATGTGCTATCGGAATGTCCATCGGAATGTTGTCGGAATGTAGTATCGGAATGTTGTCAGAATGTAGTATCGGAATGTTGTCGGAATGTAAGCTGTCGGAATATGGCCTGTCGAAATATTGTATCGGAATGCTGTTGGAATGTATGTTGTCGGAATATGGCGTATCGGAATGTTGTCGAAATACACAATCGGAATAATCGTCGGAATGTAGAAACCCTTTTCCGATGGAATTCCGTCAGAATAACTGTCGGAATCTAAAACCCTTTTCCGATGGAATTCTATCGGAATACTTGTGCAGTTCCGAAACTTTTGGTAAAAAAATGAGATTTTTGACAAGAAATCTGTGATTTTAACCAACCGAAAGCAACCAAATCCCTACCACAACTATGTAGGAGATGTATATCAAGATTTAGAGCATGGAAAACACAAAAATCTTGAATTCGAGAGATGAAATAAGGACCAAATCATACGAATCAAATGAAAACACAATAACCAATCACAAATCTACCGCGTGGCGATTGATACCAAATATTGGCCCATAGATTACGTGATGATTAAACAAGAAAGAAAGGAAGAAGATAGATGAATTCTAGAGAGAGAAAGTAGAGAGAATGGTTGGAACTTTTGGAGGACTAGATTAGTGAGAGAAAATGAAAATGACCAACACCCTTCCTAACATGCTAGGAAGGGTATTTATAGCCTTTGCCTACATGTGGCATAATGGGCTATATGATTATGGGCCAAGCTCTCCTTTTGGGCTTTGGTTACTTATGAATGAAACTTAGCTTAAAGTTAAGCCCGTAATACACGACTAACCTACTACCTATTATAACGCTCTAATATACGATACATAATAAACATATGACCGAGCATTCTTGTTTGACTCAATATTTTGAGGCTAACAACGTGCATGAATACTTGGAGGGGTGACCTCGTCATACAAATTAGAAGGGATGCCTCTAATTAAATGGAAATATGTAGGAGGGGTCAGCTCCTTATGAAGGATGCAAGGCACACACCACATTCACCATGAAATCCTGACTGAAACTGAACCTAGGATGCACCCATACGCCCCGTATGATAATAATAATGTAATAATGGCCAAATAACTGAAAGGTACGCCACGAGCTATCACTCCGCCATGGTGAAGTCATAACACTAGTGCCTCTAGTGTTATGGTTATGGTACCTCCATAACTAGGTGAAACTGGTCATGCATGTATATGGCTAAGGTAACTAATAAAACATAAGCATTTAATCTGTAACTACTGGGGAAAACAGTTGGCTACATACGAGAAATCCTAATAAAGGAAGAGGTTGTCCTTACTGAAGGACGGGAAATTCGTACCTTGTGTCCAATAGAAGCTAACAGAAACGCTGAAGAACCTACTCCGCCTTGACGGATAATACTACATAAGAAGGGGAACGTGTATAAGTTGTCTGAATTACATGTGTTTTACTGGTTCTGTGTGTTATTAGTGTGTTATACTTATTCTGTCATGTTTTAGTGTTTTGTTGTGTTATTTGTAGTTATACTGATGTTCAGTAGTGTATTATGCATGTAATAGTGTATTATAATACTTGTATTGTAATACTAAGTAACTTTCTAAAAATAGCAGGTTTCCATAAATAGTATGTTTATAAAATAGAAAGTTCCAAAAATAGTAAGTTTACATAATTAGAAATAAGCTGGATTATTAATAATAAGTAAAGTTTTATTAATATAATACAAGTCATGGTTTAAAGGTAATAGCTTATTAATTAAATATCTTGGTCAATTAATTAAACTATTGGTTATAAGAATTTAATTAAAAAAAATATATGTTTTAATTAAATTAAGCTAAGTAAAATACCTTAGGTTATACATGAAATACTAATTTTAATATTTAACCTAAGTCATGAATTTAATTAAATTAAATAGCCTAAGAAATAATTTAATTAAATATATTTCTGATTTTTAATATTTTCCCGAGTCCCGAACCCGTGTTTTAAAAATTAACCCAAGCCCGAACCCGGGGTCACATATAAGCCGAAACATATAAGCCGAAACAAACAGCCCTACCAGTGGCAAGACCGGCTAGCCGGTTGCCACTGGTGGCTCTCGGTTCCCACTACCGAGCCATAGTTGCCACTGTCGGCTCGGTTCCCACCGGTTGGCCACCGGTTCAACCCGGTTCCTACTGCTTGTTTTGTTCGGTTCCCACTGTTAACCAAAAAGCCCCACCGAGACCCTATTGGTCTCGTTTGGCACTCGATCCAAAACAAAACCACACCCCGACCTCGAGTCGGGGTCCGAGCCAAACCGACCAAGCCGAGCCCTTTGAGGGTCTCGGTGGTGGTGATGAAGGCAAGCCGAGATCCCCTTGGCTCTCACTGGTGTCTCGGACGAACCAAAACACGAACCAAACACCCCCTTTTTCCATGTTTTAATTAATCTCATGTTTATTATTTCTTGTTTTTATGATTAATTAAAATAAAACATGAATTCATAAGGAAATTAAAAAGAAAAGGAAGTGTTTTTTATTTACCGAACATGTGGAAGAAAAGATTAAGATCACGATCACGTACACACAAAGTATCAATAATCAAAATCGTCTTGTTTGTCCTTGTTAGTTTGATGTGGCCGGCGGCAAGAGCGGACAAGGGAGGCAAGGAGAACTTTTTTCTGTAACCTAAAATTATGATTAAGTTTTCCTGTGTTTTTACTTAACATGGGTTTTAAGTTGGGTCATGGGCCAATCCCGCCTTCTCCTTCTCTCTTGTCTTAGCCGCGGCCTAAAGGGAGCCCACGGGGAAGCCGTAGCTTTTTCCCGAGTTATACTTTACGTGATCGTTCATGTTTAATTATCGTGCATTTAAATGTCGTGTACTTAACACATATATAATATATACGTAATTACATGTTATTAAATATCGTGACACATGAAATTATATTATAAATGGAAAGTTTTAATTTTACCGTATTTTTGTATGTTCACTGTTCACGTGTACTTTTCATGGTATTTTAATGCGGATTTTACATTGGGAATTTGAGTCCATCTGGCATGTCATAATCTCTAATCCGCGGGGTAAAAGGTGATGCCACCAGGTCGCGTACATTCATTTCTTTTTCTTTGAAAGTGAATGGTGTATTGTAAAAATCATAATTGGTTACAAAATTTTGTTTAAGCGGCCATCTGAGTTATCAGAGGCGGATCAATTTTTCTTAGACGGATTTCTAGAGATGGAAATTTCTTCTAGCGTCCTCCGTGTAGCCCCTTCAGGCAAGCCTTCTGGATCTGCATTCCATGGTCCGATGTCGGGAAGGTCATCTTCATTGAATTAGGACGTTGGGTTTAATTCTCTTTTTTTTGAAGAAAATGTGGCTTACATAGTGTTGATTTGTTCAAAATTTCGAACCACATATTGCATTATCTAGTCACCGACAACATCTTCGGATGCATTCCCTGGAGTGTGGTCGGGCGTATGAATTTCGGTAGCGAGGTGAGAGGCGTTTATTCCTACTCGGGGTTCCCTAGGGCCAGACCCGCTAGGTCCTTCCTCATGGGTGTCTACCTGTATGATGAACGGCGTTTCTTCTGTCATGGGGCCCTTAGTTTAAAGAGTTATCAGGAATTATGTTCGGTCCCACGGATGGCGTCAAATGATGATACCTAAGTTCACAGGTTCTTACGAATAACTAACGCGTCCAAAGCACCAGCCTGTGTACCTGTATCACTCAATGAAATAAATGCGACGTTCAGAGTAATGCGGGATTAATCCCCGTATTAAGCTCCGACGCTCAAGTCAGATGGTGTAATAAAATATCATAGTGAAATGATTTGAGCTTATTTCTTATAGAGGGAGATCAAGATAGAATTGTGTACCTTGTCGAAATACCAGTACCCTATTAATAGTGTTAAGGGGACGAATAATAATCGAATAATATCTTATAAAATTAGCATATATTCTTTTGGAATATATTCTGTGGCCCCCACATGCAATTTGACAATATGACATTCCTTTTGAATCTAGAATTTTTATCTCTTTGATGGGTCTCATTTTAAATTTAGCATTTACTGGAGTAACAATTTTGGAGAATGTTAACACGTATGAATTGTGTATACTCATCACTCATCACTTTTAGTTGCCCTATCTTACATGCGTCAAGCTCCACGAGTGCTATAAAATCATTCACAAAGGTTAGGCTTTTATCACAATAATATAAAAAGTTGAAGAAATTATCATGTGTATGTTGTATTTTTTTCGCCTAAGGTATAATGGAATTACTTGAGCATTGTTCTTCTCTTGAGAAAACATTTAGGATATAGAGACTGCAAATATGTGTTGCCAATCGTTCCTCCAGACGTTGCTTCGTCGCATACAGTTATATGTCTTAAGGGTGTGTACAATGGAGAATGATTCAGACCATTGATTATTAGTTTAAAGTATTTGAAAACCTTAAAATTGAATTCGTTAATAGGAAATAAGACAAATGCTTGCAAAACACATTAATTTTTCTAGATTTTTTAAGATCTAATTATGTCTATATTTAGTAACGTATAAACTCTAATTAATCCATACAAAAAACATCAAGAAAAACATGATTAACCACCTTTTTAGCCATTTTATGTAATTATTAAGCATTCAAATTGGCTCATGATTGCACTATTGAAATTAATGATCATATAACAATTATAAATCATATAAACATCAAGAGCACGCAGCAGAAGACAAGATCATACATGCATAATAATTAACACAAACATAAATAGAATCATGCCTACTAGAATTCAATTTGGGTGAAGAACAACTAATTCAAACGAGAATCACCATAAATCGTATACCACCACACGATTACCAATATCACGAAAACCCTTAAAGATCTAAATAAGATCCCTCTACGTGTATCCATACTACACGTTATATGATAGCTCCTGATTGCTAGGTCTTACCAACACTTTATTGAATACATAACTTATAAACCGTAATTTAGTGTTTATGGGAATTCGGTTAGGGTTTAAGGGGGTGGGGGACGAATTTTCCAGCTCTTTTTATGATTTTGGGATGGTTAGAATGAGGAACAAGGACCCCTCATTATATAGGGTGTAAACCACAACAAGATAACTTTTATTCAGTGTCATTATCTTGTTTCCTTTTCTATTATTTTTCTCTTATATCCGGTTTTACAAGGATACTTTACCTTTGGGGTTGATTTTTTTACCTTCTAAAATATTTTGTGGTATTTACATTTAATTGAGTCATATTTAGAAGTCTTTTCGTTAGTTAACCATTTAACTATTTAACTAATAACTGTTAAGTATTCTTAGATGATAAATTAAATATATATATATATATATATATATATATATATATATATATATATATATATATATATATATATATATATATATATATATATATATATATATATATATATATATATATATATATATATATATATATATATTTTTGCGTTCAAATGCGTTACACCTTAAAATGTGTTATAATAAGCACCAATTAGAGTTTGCCACATGTCTACTTAGTTTTCAGAAAATAATAAATTAGTTTTAATGTCTTTGAGGGTGTCATGGTAATTTAATCTATCCCCTAAATACCATAACAATCACCTTTATACTCCTGACCATCTTCAAATACTCAATCACATTAATAAAAATAACAACCCTCGTCTCCCCCGTTGATCTACACACTTTTCTATTCACATACTTCATCTTTTCTCAAAAATCCAATGCCTTCTTTTTCACCCATAAAAAAACTACCATATTTAACAATTTCTTGACTATGAATCGAGTAATGACTGCTTTTTCATGGGTTTCTTGATTTATAAATGTGGATCTCAAACATATCATGGTGATACACGTCGCTTTTATTGCCGGATAAACAAAATGCAGCCACTTTCTCCTTTAAACAAAATGCGTCAGTGCGTCACCATCTTCCTCTTTTTTTAAATGTCCACCATTTTCATCTAATTTTGTATACCATCTCATAAAATAACCATCTTGAGCCTTATTATTCCTCGTCAAATAATCTTTTTTTATTTACACCATTCTCATTTTAACTTTTTTTTCGACAAAACATTCCAGGTCTAGAAAATGAAAAATACATATCAAGTCTATGTATATCAAGTTATCATCTCCATAAAAAACAATAAAATAATATAAAATAATAACTTGTGCATGGATTCTTTTGCTTGTTGAGAAATCAAGTTCATGTTTCATATCCAGAAATAACGAATTTTAGTTGTTGACAAGTAAGTGATGAGTATCGCTCAAAAAAAAGTAAGTGATGAGTAGTAATGTACTAATGTTCTTAGTTACCCCCTATCAAGCAAGAAAGAAGCGTCTCTTCCCACGGCGGAGTCTGCATTGACTCTATTTATTATTATGGTAAATCTTCTATTTTTATTACTGTTTTTTGGTTTTGACGGCTCACACAGTAGTAGTACACCAAGAGATTGGAGGTGATGCATAAGTCTCTTATTTTGTCTTTTATCTATTATCAATCTCAAAAAAACCAAAAGTTATATTATTTATAGTTTATATTAGTTGGTAGTTTATTCATTAACCATCTATTGTATGTAAACTGATGCATGTAAATTAAGTTGGTATTACATACTTCTAACTTTTTTTCATTTTATTATATTTGTGCGATATTGTTAAAAAAGAGAATAAAACATGAATGTGTGATTAATAGAAGAAAAAAAGATAAATATTAATAATGTGTCACTAAATATATGAAATAAAAATCTAAGTAAATAATATGTGTCACTAATACATAAAATAAAAATTTTAAGATAGTATGTCACAAACAATGTGACAATGTGTCATAACTATATAAAAAATGTGTCAGAATATGTCAATGATATATAAAATAACATGTCACAAAAAAATGTGTCATTGAAATCTGTCACAAATAATGTCTCACTAATAACAAAAAAAAGATATGTCACTAATGTATTTTAAAATCAATTACTAAAAGAATATGTCACTAATATATCTTTTAATTAATTACTAAAAAATGTGTCATTGATATTAAAAAATGTGTCAGAATATGTCAATGATATATAAAATAATATGTCACAAACCAATGTGTCATTGATAAACTGTCACAAACAATGTGTCACTGATATAAAAATGATGTGTCACTAATGTATTTTAAAATTAATTACTAAAACAATGTGTCACTAAAGTATCTTAAAATTAATTACTAAAAAAATATGTCATTGATAATATGTCAATGATATATAAAATAATATGTCACAAAACAATGTGTCATTGATATAAAAAAATGTGTCATTATGTATCTTAAGATCAATTATGTAGTACTAAAAAGACGTGTCACTATGTATATTAAGATCAATTACTAATAGAATGTGTGATTGATAATATGTCAATGATATATAAAAAGTATGTCACAAAACAATATGTAATATTGATAATATGTCACAAACAATGTGACACTAAAATAAAAAAGAATGTGTCAGTAATGTATTTTAAAATCAATTACTAAAAAAATGTGTCATTAATATTTAAAAAACAAAAAAAAAAGACATATGTCATCAATAATGTGTCGCTAATATGTATACAAAATTGACAAGTTCAAATAATGTACTGTCAATATTCAATACACAACACATGATGAAAACAAATAAAAAGAGAAATTTGTGAAGGCCACCTCATTTGACAAAACACGTGTCACTCGAAAAATACTAAAGTTCATATAATGGGTTCGATTAATAGCAAAAGATAAGTCTACATAGGTTTATTTTGCATAAATGTTATGGAGTAGTATTAAACATAAATCATTAATTGGCTACACAATGCCATTATTTTTTTATTTTATTACAATCATGCCACTCATTTAACTTACTTTGTTTTTAATCTATCAATCTTAATCCAACGGTGTACAAGTGTACATATTATAACATAATTTAAGGTGTACACCACAATAACGCTACCCTATATATATATATATATATATATATATATATATATATATATATATATATATATATATATATATATATATATATATATATATATATATATATATATATATATATATATATATATATATATATATATATATATATATATATATATATATATATATATATATATATATATACTTATTATATAAGTAGTATGTTAATAAAGAGCTATTTAAATGTATAAGTGTATGATCTCGCAGTCTCACGTACTTTTAGCCGTATAAATATATTTATGACATTCACACATCCTAACAAAAACCTCTTTCTTCATTAATACAAAAAAGTGAAGTAATACAACTATTCAAACATATTGTATAACCTTTAATGCAAATATTAATACATTTTTTCACTCTATTCTTTATTAATGCTAAAAAAGTTAAGTAATACAACTAGTAAAGCATATTGTAAAACTTTTACTGTAACATTTCAACACAACTAAACAAAATTAAGGTAATAGCAATACAAGTTAGAATGCTAAGTTCGCAACTTATTAAGGCCGCTATCAGTGGTGCTTGTTTTCACTCAATTGACCGATTGTCCTACTCAGTCGTCCCACTGCGGTGACCAAGTGAATCGGTCGTCGAGTTCCTAAACCAGTCGAGCCTGTGATCGAATGGAAGAGCGAGAAAAGACAAAAATTGACCGTTTGTTGTATTAATAAAAATTTAAACATTTTATCCCTATAAATACCCAACTTATTTAATCATTTTTCTCACACATTCAAAGGAAAATTCAGAAACTTACACATTTCACCATATCTAACAAGAGAACTCCCAAATTAAAAATCACAAAGTCCGAGTTCCTCAAGAAAGTGTTACACACTTAACACCAGATTCGAATTTTCGATTATCCGCTGTCTCACCAACCATTCGCTTTCTACCCGCCGGTTTGAGTATTAGTCACATTTATCACAACAATCACAAGATCCTAACATGTAAAATCATAATCGTCCACTCGTTCATCCCTATAACAACCAACGATCTTTCTTCAAATCTTCAACTAGGTTATATCGTCCTACTATGGATTCGTCGACGTCTTCCTATGAAAATCCGTCGTATTCTCCTATTAGGTATTTAAAACAATCACAATTTGGCCCTAGCACAACAAGAGGCACCGTAAACGATGAAGAATGAGATCAAGGTAGCTTATAATTTAGATTATTAGTATAAGTTTTCTTTTCTATTATTGTTGTAATATTTTTGTTTTATTTGAATCAATGTTGCAAAAAAAGTTCTATAAGGCCGATTAATCGTTGTTTAATCGTTACAAGGCCCTCGACCTTGTTGATTAATGAAAAAGCGATTAATGGAGGTCAACTGTGGTCAGCGACGGTCAATGGATGTCAAACTTGCCGAAAACCTACAAATTTTGTCAAAAATACGGAATACTCACTGTAAACTTGTGTTTATCACTTATAGTTACTATTTTTATGTATGATAAGTTGTATTTTAAGAATAATATTGCCAAAAATACATAAAACTCTTTAGGAATACCCAAAACTTGCCGGAAATACAAAAAATTTACTAAAAAAGTCAATCCGATTAATCATCGATTAATCCCGCCTAGAACAATTACAAGCTACAAGGTGGTCGACCGGCCGACTAGCGATTCACGATTTTTGTAACCTTGATTTGAATTATTATGTAATGTTTTTTAATGAATATTAATTTTATGAAAGAAGTGATCGCCTTTGTGTGAAAAAAGTCGTTTGTAGATCGTTAGAGGGAGGAGGTTGAGATGACCGAGTTTTTGCGGAGGTCAACCGGTTGCTTGGTGCAAATAGCCTATTGCACAAATACATTAAAACACATAATTAATACATTATTACTTTTAAATCACATCATTACTCATATTATACAATATAAACAAAATACAACAAAATCAAAAGATAAATCAAACAGAACCAATTAGGTAAAGTTACTCAAAATCTTAAATTGTCGTTTTCCGAGATATTGTAAGGAAAATATAAAAATAAAAAATTGTTTGCCGAAAATTATATTATAAGATACCCATCATAAAACTATTCACCAAAAATTATATTACAAAATACGTGCAATCGCAACACACAAATACCTTACTTGTACAATATTACCCCTCTCAACTTTTAAAATTGTGCACATCATTAGCATATATAAACTATCATATAAGTATAACTTATAGGCAAAAGTTTAATGTATACCCATTATTTGGCATAAACTCAATGAACTAATCTTAATCATTCATTTTCTTCATCTAATAGAACAAAAATCCGTTTTCATTCTTTTTTTAAAATTAAATATCTCACAAACCGTTAATCATTACGCAACACGATTACGCACAACGAAACATACCATCACAACGAGAATTGAATCATCTTTCTCTAAAGGGGCACATGTATATAATTTCAACGATTTTCTTTCGAATTTCTTAAGTCACGTTTAAGAAATCATATATAATTTGAAAAATCATATATGATTTTGGGAAATCATATATGATTCGTGATACAAATCATATATGATTTTCTCAGACGTGATTAAAAAAAATCGTTGAAAATTTATATACATGCACTATATAGAAAAATAATTTAATTCTTGACGCGATAGTGTATTTTTTGTCGCTTGACAATTATCGTTTATAAGATATTTAATTTTTTTTTCTAAATAAAAAATAAAAATTTCTTATTTTTAATTAAATAAATAAATAAACAGGCTCATACATTAATAGTTTGGTAAAGTAAAAAAAACCAGATTTACCCAAACACAAAGTCACACCCCAAATTCCTTCCTCCCCTACCCAAATCAGTTTTTCTTCACACAACAAAAAGAAATCCCAAAAAAACCATGATGGATCCGGGCCCCACAACCACCACTACCCCACCTCCACCACCACCCACAACCACCACACCACCACCACAACCACAACAACAACCATCATCAACCGACACACCAGCAGCAGCCGTACAACGTTACGCTTTTGTCCTGTCACAACGTTTCCAGCATCTTTTAGACAAGTCAACCCCTTTTTTACTCTACCGTTGGATCGCCTTTTTTGTCATCGCCTTTATTTACACCATTCGTGTGTTGTTTGTACAAGGGTTTTATGTTGTCTCTTATGCTTTAGGGATTTATATATTGAATTTGCTTATTGGGTTTTTGTCTCCTCAAGTTGATCCTGAGTTTCAGGATTTTAATGATGGCCCTACTTTGCCGTCTAGGAGTACTGATGAGTTTCGCCCGTTTGTTCGCCGTTTGCCCGAGTTTAAGTTTTGGTATGGTTTTTTTATTTAATTGTTAATTATTGGATTGTTGTTTTAGTGATGTGTTCGGTGTATGAGGATTAGGAGATGAAGTGTTGAAATTGAGGTCAAATGATGCAAAAGTGCGTGATGATACGTATTGAAATTATGATTTTGACCAATGGATGTGGGGCGGATTCGTGGGTTGTTTGTATTGAAGCTAAAGTTTATAAATTTGTGCAATAGATGCTAAGTGAATGCCTTTTAAAGCTAATAGTGTTTTTACGCATTTAAGCCACTTTAGTATATGGTAAACAATGAAATAACTAGGTTTTGAGCTTGCTAGTGTATATCATGGTATTAGTTGCATACCACAAAAATGTGTTTTTTTTACAATTTTATTTGACTCATGGAGGGATTCTTAGCATTGTATGTAATAGAAAACTCGGCACTCGATCTGAGGTTAGTTGCATACCACATTGATGAAGAAAGCTATGGATGATAGTCTGATATTGTTTAGTGTTTGACTGGGGATGTGTTTAGTGTCTCTGAAGCTTGAGAAATAGCATGGTTATAGAAACCTGATGGGATAGTATATGAGGAGATGAAGGAATAACGACAATAAGTATGCTATCATTGTAAGTTTGATCTTAGTTTTGATATGTTCAATGTCTATGAAGAAGTTAAAGTGTACACAAATTATGAGATGTGCCATATGCGTCACATTGATTATGGATCACTTGGTGTGAAGTATTATGCCATCACCATGGTACTCGAGAGGGGTTCAGTTCATATATAGGGTTGAACCTTAAGGAAAAGGAGGGAGTATATTGGACAGGAAACAATAAACACTCGTAACATCCTTATATCAAAAGTAGTTAGTTGGTCGTTGTGCGTTTATGGTTTTTCTTATTAATTAGTGGTAGACACTTTTATCATCAATGGCTTCATTAAAACACTGTTGATACGTCTTTGAAAAATAGTTATGTATGATATCTCCCCCCTCCCTCCACCACCACCACCACACACACACACACACATTATATTTGATCAGGATGCCATCTAAAAAGTATTATCTTTAATAACCAATTGTGGTTTTGCGAGTCTGAGACCATTTACCTAGTGACTATTCCAGAGAAGCTCAATTATTATACACATTCATGCAAGTCACTTTTTTTTGCAGTCACTCACTTTTCTCATCAGCTTTCTAGGAATCATCAAGAATTGGCTCCTTTTTTTGGCAATTATTTTTAGGTTTTTTTAAGGAGCCATGTATAATCTTTAGCTCTCTATTATGTAATTAGTGTAAGCTAAATATAAAGCCCCTTAAATCTCTTATGGCAACTCATTTTATTTTGATCGACTAACAAGCCCCAATGAACATACACACTTTTGGTAGCGTCTATAGTGACCTTAATGAACAAAATATATAAACAGTTTACTAACAAAGTGAACATTTATACAGAATCCCGTAGATAGTTAACCAATGTTAAAGTATTTCCTTCTTTAATCCCTTAAACGTTTTAATGCCGTGCCTCACTACCAACTTACCTGTTACACGGACAAAAAGCAACACGCAACATTAAAACACATAAAGTCCTATATGCTTCATCCCTATAATGGTGGATCATCAACATCATTTTGAAGATATTAAACCCATGGTTTATAAGACTACAAAAACAAAAAGATAGTATCACATAAAGTATTTCAAAAGGAATATCCATACGATTACCATAGTAGTAATTGAACTAGTTGGGAGAGGATTATTGACCAAGAGAAAGTAAAACTTATGTTTAGAAAGAGAAAAATGTAGAAATGAGTTCACTCTTATTGTCTTCGATGAGGGGGACTATATTTTTTTAGTCTTGCCTGCTAGTGTTGGTGTTCCACTGTTCCTTAGGCTTCATGGATATATATACAAATGAGCTTACTTTGATTCATTTACACCATTTATCTCTTATTTTAAGGCTTTGATAGTGTGCTCCTTTATGGTAATGAAGCATTTAGTGTTTAATGCGGATTTGAGGTGATGTGTTTGGTAGCGGTGGCTGTTTACGTACAATGCATATGTTGGTAGGGTCTTGGTAACGTGGTTAAAGGGTTGTTGTATGTTGTGAGACTGGTCACTTTAATCGTTGCACTATTTATCTTCTTCGTTTCGGTCATTATGCTATTAAGATGGCCTTTTAAGTTAACAGTCGAATAGGTTAATCACTTGAGCCCTGATACTTTTCGGTGCCATGGAGCTAGACGAGTGCGCTATCAAAGCTTTTACTCTGTTCCATGCATAAAGTGAGTTCCATACTATGAAAAAGAGCACACCTGCTTTTAGGAACTCTCTTTCCGAACATCTTTGCCCATCAGTAATGGTGTAGGAACTCTCTTTCCGAACATCACTTTAATCGTTGCACTATTTATCTTCTTCGTTTCGGTCATTATGCTATTAAGATGGCCTTTTAAGGTAGTAGTCGAATAGGTGAATCACTTGACCCCTGATACATTTTCGGTGCCATGGAGCTAGACGAGTGAGCTATCAAAGCTTTTACTCTGTTCCATGTATAAAGTGAGTTCCATACTATGAAAATGAGCACACCTGCTTTTAGGAACTCTCTTTCCGAACATCTTTGCCCATCAGTAATGGTGTAGGAGATCTTTCTGCTCTCTCCGCTCGCTCCTTTTCGTAGCACAGATCTTTCTTCTTTTATGCGATTTTGAGAAGAGTGAGTGCTCTTTCAAAAGTTTTTACTTTTCGATCTGTCTTCTCTTATATACGAGATTTTTCCTATAATTTTTTTTATAGCGAGTATGGCATAAAATAATATAATGATTAATAAACACATTACACTAATGTAGGGACCTAAATAAAAAAATAGACGAGTAAAAATTTCTGAAAATTAAATCGAAGTGACTAGTGAGAGATCATTAACACGGGACAAGTTCGATATAGACACTGTATTGTAAAAAGTTAATGTAGATAAATATATGCGTTCAGTTTTATTTCTTTTTATATTTTATTTTTTAAGTTGTACAAGTTTTGGACCGGTCCTGCTTCTGTTCTGTTAGGTCGCGGTTGTGTGGATCAAGCTTTCATCCAAGCTAAAAAGACTTGGGTGGAAGATTAATTGGCAACGAGATAAATGCATTAGAAGTTCAATCTAAATGATAGCGGCGATTTAATGTCAACTAATTACAAGTATTAGATCCAGATCTTAAACAAATATCGAGAGACATAAATATATGTATACACACAAATTCTTTCTGTAAGCGTAAGGTTTTTTGCAGCCACATAAGTTTCTTCTCAACTTTTTAGAAAACATCACAAATTGCTTCTCGTTTATGGCAATGTGCTTGTTAGCTTTTCCTTGCAAGCCACGTATAACTCTTGATATATGGTAATTCTGCTATACTCTATAAAAGGTTAAAATGATATATCAGGTAAATTATTGGCAAGATATTAGTACTCTGATACCATCAACCTTGTGCATAGTTTATGCATATTGATGATCTAATTAATCTTGTTTCCATCTGTAATTTTTAGTTAGGGTTATGGATATCGTCTGTTTGATCATACTTGAGTTTTATGGTGTGTAGTTTTTTCAGCTAGCGTGGTTTCAGTGTTAAGGTCTGGTCAGTTGGTAGTTTTGTTTCAGTTTTGCACTTTAGTTGATTGATGCAATAGTGGTTCTGGATGTATTATTTATCAAAAGATAATAACAATAATCTTACTTTTTTGATGCTAGGTACTCAATAACCAAAGCCTTCTGCATTGCTTTTGTATTGACTTTCTTCAGTGCATTCGATGTGCCTGTTTTTTGGCCTATACTTCTTTTTTATTGGGTCATCTTATTCACCCTCACCATGAAGAAGCAGATACTGCATATGGTCAAATACAAATACGTCCCTTTTACTTTTGGGAAACAGGTACCCATCAGCCGCATTGTATCAAAACATTTCAACTATCTATTAGCAAATTCACTAAATAAGTAGTTCCTTTTACAGAGGTACGATGGAAAGAGGGCAGCTTCAACCGAGAGTGCAAGTCTTCTTCCGAGGGACTGAAAGATCAAACCTTTTCATATTTTTCCAATTCATGTATTACCATCCAGATAAGCATTTCAGTAGGGATGAAGTTAACCTTTTTTCCATCTAGATTATCCTTTCGTACAGGTTTTCTTAGCAGTAACATTATAGATAATTGAAGCTTATGTTTTTCCATAAAAAGCTGTTCACTTTGATCATTAAACCATATGTCTACTTACCTATGTGTATTTATGCTATTTCATTTCTGTTATATAGAATTGGGTGTTTATGATTTGTTCATGTTTCGTATTAATCAAAAGCCATACTTTTCGCTTGATGACAATGGCTCAACATGCCACTATAAATAAATCTTTGGTTGAACAATGCAGATTCGTTCAAAAAAAAAAAAAACAATGCAGATATATCTTTATGCAAGAGTTGTATTCCAAGTATATGTAATTCTTAACATATTACAATTATTATATTTTGTCAAACTTTTCTGGCAAACTAATGGAGATTATACCCCAATTATGTAACAATATCAATTAATCAAATCATCAAACCATAAAAAATACTCTATATGCAGAGGCGCAGAGCCAAGTGCATCATGAAAATGGCTTGTAATACCCATAAACGCCGTAAAATGTCTGAGCAGCAGTGAGGAGCAACAAAATCACAGCTGCAAAAAATGAAATAATAGCCCAAGGATTGCTAAAATAGTTATGCATTAAGCTTGCGCGCCACGAGTTCCACCTGTGGTTATAAAAGCGATTAACCTTTTCTGACAACTCCGAGAGGTAACTGTTGTTGATGTCAAAAACAACCTCTTGACACAGCCTATTAAACAAATCAGCGACATCCGCATCGCTCCCTAGCCAGTGCTCGAAAATCCCACAGTAGTGAAGATAACCAACATCCTCCTGTGAGTTTATCAAGTTGTCCATGAAGATCACATATGATGTGATTTCATTCCCGCAGTCTAGATGTGACTGCTCGAATGCTATGAGGTTTAGGAAAAGCGATTTGGTCCCATCATGGATTAACAACCGTGGTATCTTTAGGACCCCGTCCTCAAACTTGATATCCCAGAAACGATCAGTTTTTCTTCTTCTGAACTTGATTCCTGCTTCTTTAAGCTCAGTCACACAGTGAATTAGCTGTGTCCTACGCTTGTCAGCAACGCGGCCTCTATGTGACCATCTTTTCATCCATCGTCTGGGTTCCATCTGTGGTCCTCTCCTCAACAAACTCTGCCTAAACACATGAAGACAGTGAAGATAAGATTGGTCAGACAACGGGTCAAACGAGGCCGCATACTCGAGTGAGGTTTCCATTTTGTTCCGACCACTTTTAGTCAATGGTTCGTCTGTAGGCATTAACGGGTCAAAAAACTGTAGTGCCAGCCTTGCTACAAAGCCTTTCTGGTCAGGCTGACCAAATTGAAGGCCTAATAATGTGTCAAGTATAAACAAAGGAATCTGATTCTCTAGCATTATCATGTCCCTCTGAATCGAATGCATTGATCCCCTCATTGCAAACACAGGATCACACCGAGAATAACCAAGAGCTGAAAACCCCTCAGCCGCACCACGAAATAGCTCGAGAACGAAACAACCATCTAGAACCATCATTTCAACAAAATCATTACTACTAATAGTAATATTTCCTTCATAGCAATCCCGTGCTCTTTCTTCAAGTTCTTTGATCGTATCAAGATACAACTTAGCATCTTGTTTACTACGTTTAAGTATCTGGTAGAACGCCCGCCACTTATGACGCTCCATGCCCCGAAGGCGTTTTTTCCCATGATGGTATGGTCCTAAAGAGACGATAGTTGGTACATAGGCTTTATCTTCACCATCACGTAAATACTGTGGAACTTTATATATGCATAGTTTACCCCACGTACCAGCCACATCATCTTTCTGGGCTATACCGAGTTTTTCTCTAACAGTGATCATCCATTCTGATTCAGGTGATTTTGGACCTTCTTTCGGATCTTCATGATCAGCGTTGATCTCAATCTGGAGTGCATCGGACGGCTGCTGATTGTCTGGAGACTCTACTGAGCGACTAGTACTCGGGAGTCCAGCATCTAAGGTTTGTTTGAGTTTTAGTGTTATTAGATACCAGCTTAATAGCTCTTTGTTGTACACAGCAACCATTTTTTGTGTTCAAGAAATGAAATGATATTATAAATGAGACCTTGATGAAAGATATATATTTGTATGAGTTGCAAAAATAGGATGATGGCAAGAAAATGACATAACAACTATGAATTAAGAATGAGTAATGGATCTCATCTAATCCAATAGAATGCCTATAAGCAACCTCAGTTGACTTTTAATAGACCCTTAAGAGTATACAACTCTAATGACAACCTGTTTTACTGATTCAAATAGTTAGGTAGCTTTGAATGTTTCAAGCGTTTATACTGACGACTTGTCATATAATCATAACAGTGGTTTCAAGGACAGATAGAAACGTCGTCACAAACTTGGTTATGGTTAAAAGAAATATATGAGAACTGCGGCAAGACAATATAATCGACTAGATTTGAGTAAGTAGCCACGTGGTAGACGTTGTAATTGGATAGGATACGATAACGCAAGAGCTACATGTATGGACAGGTTTATTTTTTTCAGGACAGTTTGGTTAGATTTATTCTAATAGGGTCAATGCAAACAGCTGGATGATCCAATCTCATGGGTCTACAGCAACCAAAACTTTCATCTCCTCCACTAAAACCCCATTCCCACCAATGCACATTATTACATATGCTATTATTTGTCACATTTTCTTGCATGATTAACCATGTGCAATTATATTAGTGATTAATTATGTTTGAAGTTTCATCTCTCTATCCCTCTACTATAGAAGCTTTTATAAGTCGACAGCAAGAGTTGCTTATTTCAAAAGCAATGAACATCATTATATATCAATGCTGAACACACCCTAAGTTGTACATTTTGCACAGGCGTGCAGTGTTTTATAGGACCGAAACCTAGAATTCATGACGATTGGAAACAAGGACCAGACAAAATAATAGAGTACAAGTTCACTGTCTGTCCGGGTTCTGGTTTAGAACCAATGTGTCCAAACAGATCATAAAAGGGCTTAAAGTTTTTGAGCCACGCCTGAACCCAAACCCGACGGGGAAACAAATTTTTATCATATCATGGACTTGAAACAAGGTGGTATATAGCTACATAGTAAAATTGACACAAAGGAAGAATAACATAACTACAATAAACTGATATTTTCTCTGTTGGTATCTATAAACACGGATATATGCGAGTTCCTTTGGATAATCAAAAACTATATAACCAACAACTGAATTTTGAATCGAAAATTTTACAAAAAAGAATCACATAAGAGACGCCTTTAATCTTGTATGGTTGGCGGGCATATTCTTTATCAACTCAAATAACTATATGATCTTTACTCATCTTCTTACAAAAGCTCTACTATTCGCTTCTTTCTCCAGAACTTCTAACCACAGCATGTGTATCTGTGTTTTTAGCTTCGTGTTTTCTCTTACCTCTTGAGCTACGTCTTGATCTTGGTTTTCTCGGGTTCTTTTGAGCATTTTCTCGAATGTCCCTCATCACTTTCTCAGTGTTAGGAGGGAGTTCAGGCCATGGCGTTCGCTTTGCCGGCACTGTCACCTCTAACTGAGGGTCAATCGTCCATCTGCATCACAAAAGAAATGACTCAGAAATAATAAGACTACAACAATAATCTTGATCCTAGGGACCTAGAGGATACTTGACCTTGACTTCCTTGCTAAACAGATGCACTTAACACACCGAAACTTGAGCATAATTCACATAATGAAGTTCACAGCTGGGGATAGATTTATATATGTATTAGGACCGAGCAAATTCAGTTTATTTCGGTGGCAATATATGCGAGCCAGTCAGTACGGTAACACGCTATAACTCAAAGTCTCAAATAAACATATTTATATATTAATGAGTCAAAACTACGGGCCTACTGCCACCTCTAGTATTTGCTACATACTATTATCTTATCCAATAGGACTCGTGTTATATTTGAACCAACAAAACAGAAATAAAGTTTAGGTGTGAGCTTTTGGATTCCAGGTTATGAAATATGAGTCTGAACTCGAGGCATAGAAAGTCGGGGTTTTCTAATCAAGCATAAGAAATTTGTTTTTCGAGTTCATAACCTTCTTTAAAATAGTGTATCTTCTTAATAACAGTTTACCACAAGGGTCAGGTGGAAGCCCTCTTGGTGCTACATTCTTTTGAGGGTCGCAGCAGTTTTCTCTAAGAAAGAGCTTACAGATTTCCTCTGAGAAAAGCTTTGTCTGGTTCGAACATGAGTGGCAGTGGATCCCATTGGGTCCTAACAGGCCAAAGGCTGGACACAAAGGTTACCCCAAAAAAAATCTGGTGTTAATATTTATGTAAGTGTGCGTATACACACACAAACCCTAAGCTGTTCGGTTGTCTAAGATTTTTTCTAACGCTCTGAACCTAAAATGAACTGCATAAACCTATCAACAGATAATCGCCAGAAATGTAACAGAACTAAAAAGTGCTGTAGTTAGGATTTAGGAATACATAATAAAGTAAATAATAGGCATTATCAAAGAAATGCAAATCTTAAATATCAACTCAAGTATGAAGACTAACCCAGCAGGAAATTTGCTGTCTGCACGAGCCTCAGCACGAAGCCACCACATCATCACTTTCTTCCCACAACCGCCTAACGGCTCCACCATAGAAGAATCTTCGACAAACGACAGAGGACTTTCAATTTTACCAACTCCATCAGCACCAGCACTAACCACCATATCCAAATCCTTAATCCAATCAGGCCTAAACTCAGATTCTTCCCAAACCAACCTCGAGTTCATCACAAACCCACACCACTCCACCTTTCTAGGCAACACAACCGCCATATCACCAATGTAATTCGCACTCTTCTGTTGGTACACACGTGAATCAAACGTGTGCCAACCGACTAACTTATCAGATGAATTACAAGCCGGACCTTGGACCGGTAATGCTGATTTCTTCTCATCTAATTTATCTACTTTCTTTACAACCTCAAATGGCTCTTCATCAGAACGACTTGAATGTGCAATAATCCCAACTGAAACAGCACCGATCCATTCCACTTTTTGAACCTCGTCAAACAGTTCTAAACTATGCATATTACTATCATCAGCAAACATTACAATCCCATCTAGCTTCTCTTCTCTCACAACTCTGAATCATCATCAATTGCATACATTAATCTAATATAATCACATCATGATAAAATAAGTAAATAGGGAGGTTATGGGATTGCCTACTTAAGTATTTACACCAGTCTATTTGAAGGAGATCAGCAGTTGTGAGTGTATGGATAGTGTATACCGTAGTAAATAAGCATTTGAATCTAAGCGTATAAGCACTTTGAGATAATCAATCCCAAACACACCCCCTCGTTTAAACCTACTTAGATAAGGTGTTTATTTAGTCTAAATATAAGCAAATAATCAGTTTCATCTAAAGGCTCAGAACCGCCAAAACCAAGCATATAAGCACCTAAATAAGCAATCCCAAAAGACAAATCAATAAACCATACCTCAAGGCGTGCAACCGCATTTCAGATTCCAACTCATGCCTCCCACTCCAAAAAACCGGCATCTTCTTCTCAAACCCAATATGCTTAACCTCAAGCCCCAATCTCCCTTTGGCTTTCGCCAACAACCCCTCGGTCTCATTACTCACCCCACCAGCCTCCACCACAATCCACACAACATCATATCCCACATTCATCAAAGTATGCATCAAACCAGTCAAATGCAACGACTGAAACGTCCGAACATAAGTCGGCGTCACAACAATCAAACTCCTAGCATTCTTAACACCATACATCGCCTTCTGCTCCCTTTGCACACTCTCTATAATCTTATGAGCTTTAATAACCTCATTCGGATCCGGATGAGGCCAGGGTCTGATCCGGATCCCATGCCGACCCACAACAACTCTGCTAGCCGGGACCACCACATCACCACCACCCCCGCCTGTTTTATTATTATTATTAGCATTCCTTAACGAAGTGGTGAACGTTAAACCTCCCCCGACAAAAGTTGAGTTTGGTGTATTAGCTGTGGTAAGTAGGAGATAAAACAACATACGAGAGAATCTGAAACCTAGAATTAACGAAATGAGACAACAAAAGAAATGGAATATAGTCCAGAGTATATTATTAGCTGGAGATTTATTAACAACATTTGTATCGGTTGATGAATCTAGAAGTGATGTGTTTTTGTTCCTGCGGGTGTTATTGTGTAATAAGTGGAACTTCATTTTTTGTTTTTTTAGTGTGTGTGTTTTGGTGTGTGTGATGAGTGGTGTATGAAGAGGATGTTAGTGATGATGGTGGTTGAGGTGATGGTGAGAGATGAGCTGATATGGTTTGGTTGTTGGGTTGTGTAAATCAAGTTAAGGATGCTTTGAATCTAAGGTTTGATAATAAATTGGTCTCAAACTTTCAATGGCAGTTACTAAAAAACATGATGATGAGTTTTATTTTTCCGACATTTGGTTGTACTTGTTGCTTTGAGAAGATGGTGGAGTAAATCTAGCTGTCTTTCGAGTTTCTTTTGGATTGTTTTTTCAGAAGAATTTTAATGATGTTTTTTTGAAGTTTTTTGATCAAGGAAAAAAAAATTATAAAACGATAAGTATTAACTTTCGTATTTAAAAAGAAGGTTTTTTTTAATAAAGAATAATAGTTTAACTTACTCTTTTTATTTTTTATTTTTTTTTTAAATAACTTTATTTATCTGAAAAAAAATTCTAAATCTTTGATGAACAGAAAAAACATATAAATATAAATATTAAATTTGTGAAAAACAAAAATTAAAAAAAATATAATTAATAAAAAGTTAGTTAAATTTTGAATAAATTTAAATAAGATAAATGAAATTTATAATTTTTATATTTTTATAATTATTAAAGTGCCTCAAAAGTTGTACAAAATGCTTTGAAATCTGGTTAAACTTTCGGTCAAAAAATGGCTATATTAAATCGGGTTTCGTATCATCGAAATACGGTTAAACTCGTTGGGTTTAGAGTGACCTCAGTCAACCCGATTCTCGAGACCCGACCCAATTTTAATTTTTTATGTTTTTCTCCTAATAAAGCACAAGGTTGCAAAAATCGCTAGGCGCTAGTGAGGCGGTCGACGACCTTCGAGGCGTAATTCATCTAGGCGGATTGAAATCTTATGCATATATATAAATATTATAATTAATTTGTATGACATAAAAATATACTTCTAATTTCAAATAATTCAAAATTCTTTCAAAATAAACAAATAAAACATAATAATTTAAGTGCTTAAAACTTCAAACTTGAACATATAATTCAATTGTTTCTAATTTCATACGAAAAACTCATTATTTTATGTTTATAATCATTCGTTTATTTCTTATTTTAAGATGTTACGTTAAAATAATTATGGGCACTATATATTAGAAAGAAAACCCTTAAATTTTTTTGTAAAAAAATATTGACTTTTTGTTGACTTTCTTGACTTTTTTGACCGCCTAGCTCCTAAGTGCTGCGTAAGCGGAGTATGACCGCCTTGCGCCTAGGCGGCCGCCTAGCCCTTGTTTTACAACATTGATAAAGCATGTAAATTATGCGTATATATGACGTAATATTATTTTTACATATTATAATTGTTGATAAATAATTTATTAACCTTTCTATTATAAAGGGAAATCACGGTTCCCTATGAACAGTGATCCCCCTCACACTCTTAATAAAAAAAATTCCATTTTCCCCTCACAAAACCTTGTCTCTCTCACAACATTTACAAACACAAAACACGCACAAAACACTTACACCTTCCGTTATCTTCCTCCGTTTTGGCTCCGTTCTTCATTTACTTTACTTTCATTAATCAGGTTTGCCTTTGGTAAAATAGCCCTTCATAAAATGGCTCCATTCTATCCATTCTCTCATTAATCATGTTGGTCTCTCCATTCTCTCATTCCACTCACACACTCAATAAATTATCTCTCACCTAACAAAAAAGATGATCTATAAAGATGATCTTGATTATTGATCTAATCAAGATTATCTTGCTCGATGATCTAATAAAGATGATGTTGATAAGATCTATGATCTGATATTGTTTGGGTTTCACCTAATTTTGAAAAGATTGTAGGTGTTTTGTGGGGGTGATGGTGGTCGTCTACGCTATTTGATGAGATCACAGGTTTTGTCTCTTTTGTGTTACCATTGTTGTCCGTAATACCAGACTTTGTCTCTTTTGAGGTATATTTTTTTTACTATTTTTATGTGTGAACCTCTACTAATTGAGATTAAGTGTTGTGGTTTGTTTACCCGTACATAATCGGGTCATGGGGTAATTGATTTTAGGCTTATGTTGCGTACGGTAAACATCCTATTATGGTTTCACTAAATTTCGATTAGCGTTTGATTAAATTCGTAATTGGGGGTTTCTGGTTGAAACATTGTAATCCGGTGTTTTTCGTTGCCGGTGTTGATGGCAGGCGACGATAGTCACGGTCGTGCCTTTCGATGCCGTTGTTGATGCCGGGCGACGATGGTCACGGTTTTCTCACATTGGTGATGGCCTATAGAAAAAATATTTGATCTTGGTTCCTGATTTTGCTTCCTGATTATTTGCTTAATGAGCTTCCAAGCTGAAAAAATGTTCTCGTCTTGCTATATTTGTGCCACTAATAGAAACCGGATCGTGGCGGTCTAACCTTTTAACGTTGGCTTATATAGGGTCTGTATGGCTTCTTTTATTCCAGCTTATGTTTTACAAGCTTATATGGCCTTGGTTAAGTATGATGGTGTCATGTTCCGGAGTATTATATATGGGGCAGTGATGATTTTAACAAATGATTTCCGCGTGAATTTGAACAAAGCTTGAGATTGGTCGTATCTTGGCGGGGTAATTCATTCATAATGTTTTGCAGCCATGGCGGTTTTATCCGCTTTGTTTCATACCCCTTTCTCTTACAGATCTGAGCCTCTGAAAGTCTAAATTAAAGATGTTATTTGTTGTTTAGGCTTATATGATGGTTCTATTACTTGATTAACGGAGCCAAAACGGATGAAGATAACGGAACGTGCCAGTGTTTTGTGTGTGTAAATGTTGTGAGAGAGGCAAGGTTCTGTGAGGGGAAAAAGAAAACTTTTTTTTAAGGATGTGAAGGGAATCACTGTTCATATGGAACCATCCTTCCCCTTTATAATAGGCTATGATGACCAAGAGCATATCCCGACAAGGTTGATGCCACCCATATCTTGGCGGGGCAGCCTGTTACTGCTGCAGCCATGGCGGGTGCGCACGATTATCCTTGATTATGTCGTATCTCAACCCACAAAACAAAATAGAACGCTTGGCATAAATGTAACACCCCATTTGGATAAATGGAATGTCACAGGATAATCATGGCATAATATCAAAGCATAAGGTAAATGTACTAAAATATTACATGACCATAAGGGATAACTGGAATCAAACATCGGTCCCCAATATAAACTCATAAACATAGCATAAAGTAAAAGTAATGCAGAAAGACAGAACATAAAATAGCTCTCATCCTATGCATAACATTTCCCTGCTCCTGACCCTGTGTACCTGCCGTTTGGGGACATGAAAGAGAAAACGGCTGAGCGAGACGCTCAGTGCGCGGATATATACAATAACATGGAATAACATAACATAAGTGAAGGTTAAAATGAAAACATGACAATGAAAGTGCAGCGGAATAATATAAGTTCTGGAAACCTGGTGACATGTAATAAACTGGTTTATTCTGAAAAGAGTCTCATGTTCATGTTAATACTGAAAGTCTGTTGTTTAATCATGAAAACTGTAATTTAAATGCCAAAGAGCTCATATAGGTCATGAAATATATCAACGTGCATGAATACATGGAGGGGTGACCTCGTCATGCTATAGAGGGGTGACCTCTAAATACTGTGCTGGGTGGAGGGATCAGCTCTAATGTGAAGGATGTAGAGCACACATCACATTCACCCTGATAACTTGTAACACTTATAAGCCTAGGATGCATCCATACGCCCCACTAAACATACATATAAAAATGGACAACCTGAACATGAGTGGGACGATGCAGGATATCACTCTCCTACATGTGAGTCACGACACCGGTGCCTCTAGTGCCGTGGTTACGGTACCTCCGTAACTAGTACATAAACTGGTCATGCTTGTATATAATGCTCTGGCAATTTATTTAGTTATTAACATGATTACTGATAAGCTTAAACATATACTGGGGAAAAACATTTGGCTACAGAAGGGGAATCCTAAACATGCATAGGAAAAGGAAGTCCTTACTGAAAGGACGAGAAATCCGTACCTCACGTCCAGTAAATGCAAACGAATAATAACGTAGAAGATGAGAACGTGACGAAGATCATACTCCATAAATGCTACATAATAAAGATGGACGTGTATGAGTCGTTTGGTTAACTTATACTTAATAATTATTAATTATTTAACGTTAACTTGTTTTACTTGTTCTCGTATTGCCTTAACGTTATTGACTTATTTTACGACTTCATATAAACCATGAATCATGCTAAGTGTATTTTATGTTCATATGTTTTAATTAGCATAAAATATATATATTTCATGATCGTGTGGTAAACTCTACTTAATAAATTCTTACGCTAAAATAATAATTATTATTAGTTAATAATAACGTGCATGGTTTTACTTGAAATCATAATTCATATCATAACATGATAATTTAATAAAACTAACGTTAACTAGATAATTAAATAATTAATATAAGTCACGTTTATTAAATTAATTACGCAAATAAAATACTTGGCAAATTTCATTAACTAAATATGACTTAAGTTGCGTGAATCATTTAATTATATCATGTAAATAATAATTAAATTACCTTGACTATTTAACATAAGCTTACGTACCCGAGCCTACCGAGACACCCATGTCTCGGTCGCACTTAAACAAAACAACTAGTAAAATAACCTAAAAATAGTGTTGTCCCATATATACTGTTTTCCAGTTTTGTCCAAAATATACCCACAGTACTGTCCCATATATATATACAGTTTCGTCCAATATCCTGATACCTAGTACTGTCCAATATCCTAACTACAGTTTTGTCCAAGGACCAACCCAGACCCACTGTTTTACATATGTACATGCTGCCTTGTTGTTCTACCCCCTTTTTAAACATATATACATACTGTTTGCTATACAAACCTGCTGCTAATCACTAAATACCCACTGATCCGTACTTATTAGCCACCGTTACCTAGTAATTAACCACCGAGACCTAATAGGTCTCGGTTCCCACTAATAATAAACCAAACACCCCTGTTGGGACGTTTGGTGTTGTTGCTGCTCTAACAGAAAACCATGCCGACCCATAGTGGGTTGCGGCTAGTGGAAGACAGAACCCACCGAGACAAAACTTGTCTCTGTTTGTGTGGGTAATTCGAATTTAAACAACATTACCCCTTAATCTTGTTAAATCCTAACGTTTTATCATCATGTTGGTAATCCTTTTTAACTGCTTCCTAATTAAATAACTGAACGAGATCAAAAGAAAAAAAGAAATTGAGAATTACCTATCTTGCGATTAGGGTTTAAGAATCAAAACACGAATCACAAACCTTGTTAAAACGAACGTCTGTTCTTGGTTCTTGGGGTGGAAGCAACGGCCGAAGAAGAAGAAAAGAAAAAAAAATAAAAGGAACGATTGACTGCTGTTGTTTTAGGGTTTTGTTGGATTTGTTTCTTATTATATAGATATTACTCCTTCCGTATTATTTTTCCTAGTCGGTTTGGATTGTGCATGGGCCTTGGCCCACTTTTCTAGCCGCCTAAAACACAGCCCTTTTATTCTTGTCAGATTTATTTTCGCGACTAGTTAACTGTTACGCGATTTCGTGTTTAAATGTCGTAAATTATATTTCTTGGCTTGTTAATTACATGTTATACGTACATAATTATATCCGTAATTTATTATCGTGTTAATCACGTACCTAATCATATCCATGTTTATTTAATATGTACGCGCGTTCATGTATTTCTAAATGTCTTGTTAATTATTCGTGTAGCGTTAATTAAATAAAGTGAATTATTATTTTGTAGTTTTATTTATTATACGTAATTTCATGCCGTACGTTAATAATAATAATAATATACGTATTTATTTGTCGTACTAAAAATAATATACGTAATAATTATATTAAACGTTCTCGAAACGTATCATATATACGTAAATCATAAGTTTTAAATTTATACGTAATTTCATGTACGTAGTTCTAGGAATTTTTATGCGGGTTTTACAACTCTTCCCCTCTAAAAGAATAATTCGTCCTCGAATTAGAGATACGATATCCTTGGAGGGACATGAACGTGGCATGATTGTAGAGAACATGGAACATGACGTGACTGAAAGAAACATGGAACATGAATTGACTAAAAGAGCATATCTGAACTTATGAAAGAAAAGGGAATAAGATTTAACATGAGAAGATACATGAAATAGTATGATACTAAGTGACATACTTACTGGTATAAGCACACACAAAGCATTGATGCATGAGACATATTGAGACGTAGTACGTGAGCAATTGTGAACGTGATACGTGAACAATTGTGAACGTGATACTTGAAGATATGGTACATGAATTATGAGACATATGGTGAATGAGAATACGTGCAAAACATATCGTGAACGTGATATTAGAACGTAGGATAAACATGGCATGGAAACATATAGTAGACGTGTAATAACTAAGGAGATAAAATTAATGATACGAGCTGAGATATGAAATGTGACGTGAAACGTCTGTCTAAAGACGGAAAGTCATACTAAACTTGAGTCTAGTCTCCCAAGCTTCCTACAATCTTTCCAGAATGAAAGTGAAACGTAACTTGTAAGATAGGATATGATCATGATTGCGAATGATGTCATGGACATGGAAGTGAAAATCAAATCATGATAATGAAAGAAAATATAGACGTGGATAATTTCGTGAATGCTCACATGAAACATAACTTGAGAATTGAAATAATCATACAGACGTGAACGCAAATAATGAATGCTAACATAAACCTTTATCTGATCTGATAGCTGAAAAAGTGTCGTGTAATCGTACGATCATTGGCTGGAAAAATAGCTGATAGTCTGCTAATGTACACTCCTTTCGGATGAAAAAAGACATGTAAGATTGGTTAAATTGTCGAATGGCGATTCGAATATTTCTAAAGGTTGAAGTGACTGCAAGCGTGTTGGCGTGCTATTTAACCTGCTGAAAAGTCAGGCATTTAGATATGAACATAACTACATCTTGTTTCATGTTTCTCCACCAAAATCTGGTTGAGATCATAATACCTCTTTGTAGGATCAGGATACATAGAAATTAGAAGCTATGAGTCTAGGTAAAATTTAGACTTCTCTTAGCCTAAGATTTTCTAGAACACATAAGTTAGATGTAGGATTTCATTCTTTATGCGTAGGCGTAATCATGGTAAAATTTACGTACAAAAAAAAAATTCAGTGTGAAATTCCTCCGTTATAAGTCTTGTAACATAGAGCGAAGATGGTCTTCGTACTCTTCTAAACTTAAAGAAGGTCATAATATTAGAAATGAATAGAAAAATGACTTGTCCAGAGTTTAGGAAAATTTTATTTCTCAAATCCTCAATTACTGCTGGCATTCGTAAACTAAAAATGCACAAACATGAATTCATAATGACCATAACGTGTGCGAAGTCAGTCACGGAAGTGTCCTGCTCTTTCACTCACAACTGTCGATAGCTTGATCGTAAATCGATCTTGGAAAGTGTTTAGAGTCTGGTAGTTGATTGAATGGCTGGATAATACTTGGGGAAAAATATGGTCATGAATGGTGGTAGACTTGGTAGTTCCTTCTGGTAATATATTTGAGAAAATTCTGGAGTAATCGACTGATTAATGGATAATAATATCGAAAGTCGTGTCATAATTGATAGCTAAGAAATTCTTCGTAGCCAATAACACATGCTTGTAAGGCATAAGAAAAAAAAATTCACCAATTTTCCGGGTGGAAAACCAATGCTGAATGTATTCAGGAATCTGAACATTACTGAATATAATATGGTACGAATAATGCAAGGTCTTGTCATAAATCTGAAATGGAAGTCTATATATACTTGGGTGATATAACGACTTCTAAGATGGACATGAATATCCGAATATGAAATCGTGCAATGGTCCGCACACGAAGTAAACGTGGCAGATTTCACTGAATGTGTTTCGTCCGTCTCATACGAAACGAACACTACATGACCAACTATGAACAATAAGTTAGAGATGGTGCTGAAATCTTGGTGGCTTGATTCATACATGGCATAACAAAATAAGTATACCCTTAAAAGGTACCTTGAATCACTAAGGCTGAGTTTAAAATTTATGCATGAGTCGTGTGTCTTGACTCATGTGCTAGTATTCGTGTGACATGTGTCTTGAATGGTGTCTTTAGTACATATACATGAGAGGATGTGTCTTGAAGGATGCCTTAACATATGAAAAGAAATCATAATGGAAATGGTGGTTACAATGCTAGAGTTGGCGGATCTACTAGACTGCTGACCCTTGTAATTCTGGTTAAGTCTGTGACCGGTGTTCTGTTGTGATTGCTAGAATTCTTGTTGTCACAGTAGTGGTTACTATTGTCTTGTCTGTCAGTCCCATGATGGTCATTCTCATGACGGTGATTCATGTAACTATTCAGCTGAGTGGCCGGCTGGTACCGGTTCCCACTCATGTGACTGAAAAGATAACTGAATGACGTGTGACATATAACTAAAAGGTAAGGACATTAATTAGGATGGAAATCGTATGGTGGTGAAGCATCTTCTCGTCCGATCGCTTGGTCTAACGCCTTTGTCTTCGTCTGGTAAGATCTCCAGGTTGTAAACAGCATCAGCATCTCGTAGCGTCTCCAAATAATCAGCAACATCGACATTTAGTAACATTCCCAAGCTATGAGCGGCATCAGCATCTTGTAGAATATCAACAAGTGAAATACGCCTGAGATGATTTAGAATCGACTAGCAAATACTCGTGGAGTATCTGTAGATGAAATACACATGTATTACGACACGTGTAGTGCAATAGAATACGGTACATGGAGTACACGTGGAAGGTGGTACATGGATTACACATGGATGTACATGAAATAATCGGTATGGGGTCGATCGTCTGACTTGATTTTAAAGGAAAAATAATTGGTTAAACGGTTAGAAAAACCGAACTGAAGTGAACAATCCTGATAGCCTAGCAATATCAGCGTAGACATCATTCTGGTTGCATAGCGGAAACACCAAAAGGATGGTTAGAACAAAATTCAATGATGATTTGCTTGAAAACATGATTAATGAAATCATAAAAGCAGGATTAAATGAAATCCATCATTGTCTAGCATGAGGGCATGATCAACATGATGAAAACATAATTTACATAAAGAGGCATGGAACATAGTCATCATGAAGATGAAATTATCATGAAGAAACATGGGGCAAAATTAGCATGAAGGAGCATAAAACATAATCAGCATGAAAACGAAGTTAACCATGATAGTATGAAAACATACTTGACATAAAGAAACATAACAAATAAATAAGAGGACATGAAAAGTTATGACGATAGTGTGGACGACTATGAGTCGTTTCACAATGCAATTTAATGCAACATAAATGGTAAGTCTGACACAATATAACATGACCTAAACATAAAAGATGCATGAAGTACTTTATAAAGCATGAAACAATTTATAATGCATGGTTAATAAATATGATGATATGTACATGAGTGAACGCCTATGGGTCGGTTCACAAAACAAAAGTCAAGTGTGGACGCCTATGGGTCGGTCCACTAATCAAACAAAAGTTTTGATAAAAGCACATGCGACTAAATAGGGCCAGTCTTGTACCAACCATTATTTAGTCAAAATTCCTGCGACAATGAGATGCATGCATGAATGAATACATGAAATGAAAATAAAATGAATACGTGAAAATCAACTGTCTAAACCTAACTGAAAACGTATGACCAAGTATGAACTACGGCGGTTCAGTCCATATTAGTCAATGTTCTCAAGGAACATCATGCATAAAACAATGACATGTAACTAAGTATGGATGATGGTTGTTCAATCCATATTAGTCAACGTTCTCAAGGAACATCATGCATAAAACAATGACATGTAACTAAGTATGGATGATGGTTGTTCAATCCATATTAGTCAAAACAATTATGAGAAAACATCATCGTTAAAACATCAAAGTGCTGAAAATATCAATACGTGTAATAACAAGCGTTGGCTTAGGAAGCTCCTGGTGACTACCCACTAGTCACAGGTCAAGTTTTAGAGCCTACAGGTCGAAACCTTGGCTCTGATACCATAATTGTAACACCTAATTTGGATAAATGGAATGTCACAGGATAATCATGGCATAATATCAAAGCATAAGGTAAATGTACTAAAATATTACATGACCATAAGGGATAACCGGAATCAAACATCGGTCCCCAATATAAACTCATAAACATAGCATAAAGTAAAAGTAATGTAGAAAGACATAACATAAAATAGCTCCCATCCTATGCATAACCTTTCCCTGCTGCTGACCCTGTGTACCTGCCGTTTGGGGACATGAAAGAGAAAACGGCTGAGCGAGACGCTCAGTGCGCGGATATATACAATAACATGGAATAACATAACATAAGTGAAGGTTAAAATGAAAACATGACAATGAAAGTGCAGCGGAATAATATAAGTTCTGGAAACCTGGTGACATGTAATAAACTGGTTTATTCTGAAAAGAGTCTCATGTTCATGTTAATACTGAAAGTCTGTTGTTTAATCATGAAAACTGTAATTTAAATGCCAAAGAGCTCATATAGGTCATGAAATATATCAACGTGCATGAATACGTGGAGGGGTGACCTCGTCATGCTATAGAGGGGTGACCTCTAAATACTGTGTTGGGTGGAGGGATCAGCTATAATGTGAAGGATGTAGAGCACACACCACATGCACCCTGATAACTTGTAACACTTATAAGCCTAGGATGCATCCATACACCCCACTAAACATACATATAAAAATGACCAACCTGAACATGAGTGGGACGATGCAGGATATCACTCTCCTGCATGTGAGTCACGACACCGGTGCCTCTAGTGCCGTGGTTACGGTACCTCCGTAACTAGTACATAAACTGGTCATGCTTGTATATAATGCTTTGGCAATTTATTTAGTTATTAACATGATTACTGATAAGCTTAAACATATACTAGGGAAAAACATTTGGCTGCAGAAGGGGAATCCTAAACATGCATAGGAAAAGGAAGTCCTTACTGAAAGGACGAGAAATCCGTACCTCACGTCCAGTAAATGCAAACGAATAATAACGTAGAAGATGAGAACGCGACGAAGATCATACTCCATAAATGCTACATAATAAAGATGGACGTGTATGAGTCGTTTGGTTAACTTATACTTAATAATTATTAATTATTTAACGTTAACTTGTTTTACTTGTTCTCGTATTGCCTTAACGTTATTGACTTATTTTACGACTTCATATAAACCATGAATCATGCTAAGTGTATTTTATGTTCATATGTTTTAATTAGCATAAAATATATATATTTCATGATCGTGTAGTAAACTCTACTTAATAAATACTTACGCTAAAATAATAATTATTATTAGTTAATAATAACGTGCATGGTTTTACTTGAAATCATAATTCATATCATAACATGATAATTTAATAAAACTAACGTTAACTAGATAATTAAATAATTAATATAAGTCACGTTTATTAATTTAATTTCGCAAATAAAATACTTGGCAAATTTCATTAACTAAATATGACTTAAGTTGCGTGAATCATTTAATTATATCATGTAAATAATAATTAAATTACCTTGACTATTTAACATAAGCTTACGTACCCGAGCCTACCGAGACACCCATGTCTCGGTCGCACTTAAAAAAAACAACTAGTAAAATAACCTAAAAATAGTGTTGTCCCATATATACTGTTTTCCAGTTTTGTCCAAAATATGCCCACAGTACTGTCCCATATATATACAGTTTCGTCCAATATCCTGATACCTAGTACTGTCCAATATCCTAACTACAGTTTTGTCCAAGGACCAACCCAGACCCACCGTTTTACATATGTACATGCTGCCTTGTTGTTCTACCCCCTTTTTGAACATATATACATATTGTTTGCTATACAAACCTGCTGCTAATCACTAAATACCCACTGATTCGTACTTATTAGCCACCGTTACCTAGTAATTAACCACCGAGACCTAATAGGTCTCGGTTCCCACTGATAATAAACCAAACTCCCCTGTTGGGACGTTTGGTGTTGTTGCTGCTCTAACAGAAAACCATGCCGACCCATAGTGGGTTGCGGCTGGTGGAAGACATAACCCACCGAGACAAAACTTGTCTCTGTTTGTGTGGGTAATTCGAATTTAAACAACATTACCCCTTAATCTTGTTAAATCCTAACGTTTTATCATCATGTTGATAATCCTTTTTAACTGCTTCCTAATTAAATAACTGAACGAGATCAAAAGAAAAAAAGAAATTGAGAATTACCTATCTTGCGATTAGGGTTTAAGAATCAAAACACGAATCACAAACCTTGTTAAAACGAACGTCTGTTCTTGGTTCTTGGGGTGGAAGCGACGGTCGAAGAAGATGAAAAAAAAAAAAAGGAACGATTGACTGCTGTTGTTTTAGGGTTTTGTTGGATTTGTTTCTTATTATATAGATATTACTCCTTCCGTATTATTTTTCCTAGTCGGTTTGGATTGTGCATGGGCCTTGGCCCACTTTTCTAGCCGCCCAAAACACAACCCTTTTATTCTTGTCAGATTTATTTTCGCGACTAGTTAATTGTTACGCGATTTCGTGTTTAAATGTCGTAAATTATATTTCTTGGCTTGTTAATTACATGTTATACGTACATAATTATATCCGTAATTTATTATCGTGTTAATCACGTACCTAATCATATCCATGTTTATTTAATATGTACGCGCGTTCATGTATTTCTAAATGTCTTGTTAATTATTCGTGTAGCGTTAATTAAATAACGTGAATTATTATTTTGTAGTTTTATTTATTATACGTAATTTCATGTCGTACGTTAATAATAATAATAATATACGTATTTATTTGTCGTACTAAAAATAATATACGTAATAATTATATTAAACGTTCTCGAAACGTATCATATATACGTAAATCATAAGTTTTAAATTTATACGTAATTTCATGTACGTAGTTCTAGGAACTTTTATGCGGGTTTTACAATAAAAGACAACCAAACGGTTTTTTACTTATTTTTAGACCTATGGGCTTATATAGGTTTTTTATCATGTCAAAACAATCTTATATAAGCCCATAAGTTTCGAATAAGCCGGAAAAACTGACTTAAGAACTATAAGCCGAAATCATAAAAGCTAATAACCTCATAAATAAGCTTGGTGCACTTTGATTTTGACAAAAGGAGATTCTGCCAAAGCTCTTGCAGTAAGTTGGTGTGCTTGTCCTTTGATAATCACATAGTTAGATACTTCTATTTATATATTAATCTTTTAATACAATGTTGAACATTGTTTGCAGATGTCTGGATTATCTATTGTGGGCCAGGATTACTATGGTGTGTTTCCTCTGAAATGTAAATTGCTCAATGTGAGGGAAGCAAGTGCTAAACAATTGTAGGAAAACGCTGAAATTCAAAAATTAAGAAGATTCTTGGCCTCCAGCGTGGTAAAAATTATGAAAATTTTAAGGAATTGAGATATGGACACTTGATGATTATGGGTGTTTGTAACAGCCCACTTTGATAAGTGGACCGTTACGCGTGATTATGGCGTGTCATCAAAGCATGCAAGGTAATATGTAGTAAAACATACATTACCATAGGGAAAATCGGAATCAAACATCGGTTCCTAAACATAAGCCCAAAACATAAATAAAGTAAAAGAAAATAATGAAAGACTAAACAATCATAAGTATATGAAGGCAAAAGGAGAAGAAGTCTATGGCAGCTTCCATCCTATGCACGTCCTCCAAACGCTCGAGTCTGTCCTTGAGTACCTGCCGTTTTGGGACATGGAAAGGAAAGTAACGGCTGAGCAAAATGCTAAGTGCACGGATACAGACATAGTATGAATGACTGAAACATAATAAAGACTTAATAGCAGCGGAAATGTATAAGTCCTAGAAAACCTGGTATAACTTAGTAAAACTGGTCTTATAGTTTGAAAAGCCTTATGTTTATATTATAAAACTGTTTAACATGTTTACCATTAGCCAATATAGGTCAGGAATAATCAACGTGCATGAATACTTGGAGGGGTGACCTCGTCATGCAAATTAGAGGGGTTGCCTCTAATTTAATATATTGGTTTGGGTAGGAGGGATCAGCTCCTTGTGAATGATGCAAGGCACACACCACATTCACCTGAAATATCTGCTGAAAACATGAAACTAGGATGCACCCATACGCCCCACCTGATAATAATAATATGGCCAAAAGCTGAAAGGGACGCCACGAGCTATCACTCCGCCGTGGTGAAGTCATAACACTGGTGCCTCTAGTGTTATGGTTATGGTACCTCCATAACTAGGTGAAACTGGTCATGCATGTATATGGCTTTAGGTATTCTAATTAAACATAAGCAATTTAAAAACATATAAAACATATACCGGAGAAAATAGTTGGCTGCATACGGGGAATCCTAATAAGGAAGAATGTCCATACTGAAAGGACGGAGAATCCGTACCTTGTGTCCAGTGAACGAAGAAGACGAACGGAAGAGAGTCCTACTTCGATACCACTAATGCTACATAAATAATATACGTATATAAGTATTCTGATTACCGTATACATAACTGGTTTTATATCATGTCTTAGCTTGTTTTATATGTTCATGTCATGTTTCACTGATTTTAACGTTATGCTGTGTTTATCATGTATCCTGTCTATTCTGATTAAGTATTACTTGTATTTCTTGTATTATTATACTTGTTGTTTAATAATAAGTAACTTTCTAAAAATAGCAGGTTTCCTAAAATAGAAAGTTTCTAAAAATAGAAAGTTTCCAAAAATAGAAAGTTCTCAGAAATAGATTTACTGCTTAAAATAAATAAGTCTCTAAAAATAGAAAGTTTCTACAAATAGATTAGCTGCCTTATCTAAATAAGTTCCTAAAAATAGAAAGTTTCCATAATTAGAAATAAGCTGGATTATTAAGCTAATAATATAAGCTTAAGTGTTTACTGATTAATATTCTAAGTCATGTGATTAAATAGTATAGTTTATTAATTATTACATGTAAATTAAATAAATTATAGGTTTAAGTATTTAATTAAATATAATCATGATTTAATTAAATTAAGTGTATAAAATACTTAGGTTAAAACGTATATTAATCTATATATTAATATAACCTAAGTCATGGAAATTAATTAATTATAAGTCATGATTTTAATAATTAATTACTTAGAGTTTAATAACTAAATACTTAGGTTAAAATCATGAATTATTAATAATAATAATTAACCTAAGTCATGTGTTAATTAAATTAATTATGTAACATGGTAAATTAATTTAATTAATCTAGTTAAATAAACTTGTAAAATAATTAACTTGTAAAATTAACCAAGTCGTGAACCGTGTTTTATTTTACTAACGCAAGTCATGAACCGGATCGTAAACCCGTGAACCGGCTGAATGAACACCTATTAAAAACAGTGGCAAACCGGCCCTTGTCGGTTGCCCCTGCCTTCGCAATAATACCACTAGCTTAAGCCGGTGGTTCCTTGGTCTCTCGGCTAGCCGCCGGGTAGGCAAGGTTCCCCCTGCTGTCGCGGCATTGGTTCCCCCTGCTTGATCATTTTAGCCACCGGCTTAAGCCGGTGGTGTTTTTTGTTTTATCCGAGACCCCCAAAGACCAACTACACCCCGACATATGTCGGGGTTCCCTTGCTCTTGCGGCCGAGACACCAAACCACACCGAGACCATGAGGTCTCGGTTGGTGGTGATCAAAAACCCACCGAGAGCCTAGGCTCTCGGTTTCCTTGCGTCGGCCGAACCAACAAACCCAAAAACCACCATGATTTAACCCCCATGATTTTAATTAACATGTTTTATATACTTGTTTTTATAAACCTTATAATTCATGTGTTCTTGATCTAATAAAAATAATTACAAGAATAAAAAGAAAGGGTTTAAAGGTTACCAGTGCGTGAAACAATGGAGGACTGTAACACGAACGATGGTGTTCTTAAACCGGCGGCCAAAAAGGAGAAGGAGAAGGGATTTAGGGTTTTGTATTTTTCTAATATTTTGTAATTATGAAAAATATATTTCCCTTTTCCTTGTTTTGGTAAAAATCAACATGGGCTTGGCCCTTTTTCTTGCTTCTTGTCGCGGGTATGTGGGGCCCACCAGGGGAAACCCATTGTTTTCCGTGTCTAAATATTATACGTGTTCTCGTGTCGTGTTTACGTGATTTATTTATTAATCGATCGTGTTGTAATATATACTTCTGCGTAATCGTAATAATACTTACGTAAATACAAAATAATAGGTTCGTGATTATTTACGTTCATGATTTCATGTTCGTTATTATAATTATTGTTGAAATAATTATCGTGTCTTAATGCGTATTAAATACTTATCGTGTAATAACACGTACGTAATACTTGTAATTAATATTCGTGAAACGTAAACATGTTATATAAGGTAAGTTTTTAATCATGTACGTACGACTAGTAGTGTATTGTTCATGGTAAAAGCATGCGGGTTTTACAAATCTTCCCCCCTAAAAAGAATAATTCGTCCCCGAATTATAGATGAAGTGAACTAAAAGAGAAACATACCCGAATCAAACTGAGAGGGTATGTAAGATAAAAGGACCTGAAGGTGACATGGTAGAAAGGAACGTGGAACGTGACATGTCTTGAAGGGACATGAAACGTGACGTGACTTAAAGAACGTATCAAATCTATAAGAGAAAACGGATAAGAAGTCCGGATGTACTCCTCCGTTCCAAGTGGCTTCCCGCCCAGAACGGTCCTCTAACGGTCTTGGCGGAAATAACAATAAATCTTGGTCCTCCTGACCATGACTTGAAAATACGTAAAAGTTTCTCGTTATCAACGTAAGATAGATTTGCATGAATCTGATCGGGTGGATTAGAATTAACATGCAAGGGGAACTGAAACATTACGATACAAAATAATCTAACCTAACTGATAATTAGCAACGATGCGCGAGACATATTGAAACGTAGGACGTGAAAATTTTTGAACGTGATACGTGAAAATTTTTAAACGTGATACGTGGAGATATGGTGAGTGTAATATGGGCATATGACGAACAATGATACATGTAACATATCCGGAACGTAATATGAGGAACGTGGAATGAACATGACATGTGAAATATATCGTGAACATGTAATACAACTGCGGTAACGCCAAATGCTATAAGATGAGACGTGGAATGTGACGTGAAACGTCTGTCTGATCATTGAGAGTTACACTAGACTTGAGTCTGGTCTCTCAAGTTCTTGCAAAACTTCCCAGAACGAAAATGAACGTAAAATCGTAAACCAGGATACAATCATGAACGTGAATAGTATCATGAACGTGAGCGTGAAAGCAAGTCGTGAACGTATATAAGGAGCACAAATGCGAACCTTTGTCTGGTCCGTTAGCTGAGGGATTACCAAGTGATCGGATGAGCCTTGGCTGGAACATGTCCGATCAATTCGTTGGTTCTGAAATCCTTGCGGATGTAAGGATTCTGCAGACTTGATCAAACTGTTGGCAATAACACAGATAGCATCATGCTTCTTCTGAGTTTACGTTAATCTGGTAACCAAAATCCGTGGAGATCTTGTCCTATTTGTGATCACACTTGTAACATCCCCATCAGTTGGTGTTCTATCTTAGCCTGTTGGTATGACAGGTACTTAGATATGAACGTAACTATATCTTGCTTCGTAGAAACTTGATACATAGAAATTTGCGGAACTATGAGTCTCTGAAATTAGACTTCTCTTAGCGAAGGATTTTCTGGAACACCTAATGTAGTGTAGGGTTCTCACCTTTACGCATGAGCTGAGTCATGTTAAGATTAACTGTGAGAATCCCTGTGATTCAGCGTGTCACTGTAATCAACCAGAATTTATATTGAAAAATTTCAGGGTGAAATTTCTCCTGTCGTAGGATTTGCAACATAGTGTAAATATGGTCTTCCTGCTCTTCTCTAGACTTTAGAGAAAGTTAGGTTGTCATAGATGAAAACACTGATGAATTTGTTTATGAATTCATGAAAACTCATTTTATCAAGTCCATAATGCTGCTAGAGCATTAATGAGACTAATACAAAATCATGAATCTAGCATGACCGAATCGTGTACTAATAGCAGTCATGGACATGTCCTGCTCTTTCACTCGTCACTGTTGGCAGCATGATCATGAATCTGATCTTGCAAAGGTGATTAACACCCAAAAGTCGATTGGACATGTTGTCAATACGTGGAGGAGAATAACGGTTACGAATGGTGATTTGTTTACATCGACGGTGGTCAACACATAATCTCATGTTATCGTCCTCCTCCTTGAGTGTTCTGCTGGAATCTATGGGAAGATTTCTGGTATAATCGGCTGGTTATGCGTAAAAGAAATTCCAGTGGTCGTGTCTTAACTGATAGCAAGACAGTTCTAGCAGTCATGGCTAACAAAGCACGCGCTTGGAAAGCATAGATAATCTATGCAGATTTTCCTGATGGAAAACCATGCTGAATGTATTCAGGAGCCTGATCATTACTGTACATAATCACGAATCATAGCATGGTGTGTTGTACGTAGTCCAATATTTAGGATTAAATTCACCTCGTGTCTGTCCGAGGTAATGCGTTAGCAGCTTGGACCTCATCATTAGGCTGAAGGAAACCTTCTTATACATGGGGAATACGAATGGCGTCCTTTATGGTCATAAATATACGAAATATGGGTGCAAGAAATGAAAGTGTCATCGAGCAAATATGACAGATCTCACTTATACGCCGTTGATGTACTGAAATTCTTGTGGCCTGATTAATACATGGCACAACAAAATGGATATACCCTTTGGAGGGTACCCTGAATTTCTTAGGGATGTTCCAAAATTGAACGTGAGTCATGTGTCTTGACTCGTGCCTTGGGAAATGTAAGCATGACATGTGTCTTGACTAGTGTCTTGACATGTGTCTTCAGAAAAAATATACGTGAGACAGGTGTCTTGACTGATGTCTTGACATGTGTCTCGAGATGTGAAACAAATAGAACCACAAATATTAGATTATTATGCCAGAATTGGCGGATCAGTTTGACTATTGATCCCTTGTATTTCTGATCACGTCCGCAGCTGGAGCTTTGGTTGCGATTGCTATGATAGTTGTTGTCATAGTAGTGGTTACTATCGTCTTGTCTGACAGTTCCATGACAGTCATTCTCATGACTGTGATTCATGTAACTATTCAGCTGAGTGGCCGGCTGGTACCGGTTTGCACTCATATGACTGAAACGAAAACTGAATAACGTGTGACATGTAACTAAGAATTAGGGACAATGATTGATGAAAATCATCTGATGGTGAAGCATCTTCTCGTCCAATTGCTTTGATCTGGCGCCTTTGTCTTCGTCGGTTAGGATCTCCAGGTTGTGAACAGCATCCGCATCTCGTAGTGTGTCCAAACATCAGCAGCATCAACCTCTAGTAACATCTCCAAGTTATGAGCGACATCAGCAATCTTGTAGAATATCAGCAAGTGAAAATACGCCTGAGATGATTTAGAATCGACTAGCGAATACCCGTGAAGTATTGTAAGTGAAATACACATGGATTAAGGTACGTGTAATACACATGGAATACAGTACATGGAGTACGCATGGAATGCACATGAAATGATCGGTCTGGGGTCGATCATATGACATGGTTTTAAAGGAAAATAATTGGTTAAATGGTTAGAAAGACCATCATGATAACCTGGCAATGCCATTATATACCTCATTCTGGTTGCATAGAGAAACGCTAACGTGTGGTTAACTGAACTTCAACGATGATTTTCCTGAAAGCATGATTAATGAAAACCAACCATGACAATCATGAAAGTAGGATTTAAATGAATTCCAACAGTGTCTTGCATGAAAGCATAAACAACAAAAGAGACGTAAGACATAATCACGTGAAGACGAAACCATCATGAAGAGACATGAAACAACCTAACATGAAGGAGTATATAACATAATCAGCATGAAATTGAAGTTAACCATGACAGTATGAAAGCATACTTGACATAAAAGACATCGTAACTTATGAGGGGACATGAAAAAAAAATAAAAAATTTATGCTTATAAATCATGAGAAAAATTTTATGCATGAAAACAGTGCATGAACACATGATGCAGTTTATAAAAACCTTTATATGCGTGAGGGGACGCCTATGGGTCAGTCCCAAAACAAAAGACATGGCGAGGGGACGCCTATGGGTCGGTCCCAAAGTTAAAAATTTCGATAAAAGCACATGCGACTAAATAGGGCCAGTCCTGTACCAACCATTACTTAGTCATAATTCCTGCAACAATGATACATGAAACATAAATAAATGAAACTCATCTGTCAAAACTTATCAGAAAAAAATTTATGTGACTAATTATGTACTACTGGGGTTCAGTACACATAGCCATAGTTCACGAGGAACATCATGCATGAAACAATGACACATAACTAAATATTAATGACGGTTGTCCATCCATATTAGTAAAACAATATCGATGAAAACATCAAGGTTAAAACATCAAGGTGCTGAAAACATCAAGGATAAAGAAACAATGCGCTTAACACATCAATACGTGGAATAACAAGCGTTTGTTTAGGAAGCTCCTGGTGACTACCCACTAGTCACAGGTCAAGTTTTAGAGCCTACAGGTCGAAGCCTTGTCTCTGATACCATAATTGTAACACCCCACTTTGATAATTGGACCGTCACGCGTGATTATAGAGTGTCATCAAAGCATGCAAGGTAATATGTAGTAAAACATACATGACCATAGGGAAAATCGGAATCAAATATCGGTTCCCAAACATAAGCCCAAAACATAAATAAAGTAAAATAAATGAATGAAAGACTAAACAAGCATAAGTATATGAAGGCAAAGGGAGAAGAAGTCTATGGCAGCTTCCATCCTATGCACGTCCTCCAAACGCTCGAGTCTGTCCTTGAGTACCTGCCGTTTTGGGACATGGAAAGGAAAGTAACGGCTGAGCAAAACGGTCAGTGCACAGATATAGACATAGTATGAATGACTGAAACATAATAAAGACTTGATAGCAGCGGAAATGTATAAGTCCTGGAAAACCTGGTATAACTTAGTAAAACTGGTCTTATAGTTTGAAAAGCCTTATGTTTATATTATAAAACTGTTTAACATGTTTACCATTAGCCAATATAGGTCATGAATTATCAACGTGCATGAATACTTGGAGGGGTGACCTCGTCATGCAAATTAGAGGGGCTGCCTCTAATTTAATATACTGGTTTGGGTAGGAGGGATCAGCTTCTTGTGACAGATGCAAGGCACACACCACATTCACCTAAAATATCTGCTGAAAACATGTAAACTAGGATGCACCCATACGTCCCACCTGATAATAATAATATGGCCAAAAGCTGAAAGGGACGCCACGAGCTATCACTCCGCCGTGGTGAAGTCATAACACTAGTGCCTCTAGTGTTATGGTTATGGTACCTCCATAACTAGGTGAAACTGGTCATGCATGTATATGGCTTTAGGTATTTTAATTAAACATAAGTAATTCAAAAAAATATAAAACATATACTGGGGAAAACAGTTGGCTGCATACCGGGAATCCTAATAAGGAAGAATGTCCATACTGAAAGGACGGAGAATCCGTACCTTGTGTCCAGTGAACGAAGAAGACGAACGGAAGAGAGTCCTACTTCGATACCACTAATGCTACATAAATAATATACGTATATAAGTATTCTAATTACCGTATACATAACTGGTTTTATATCATGTCTTAGCTTGTTTTATATGTTCATGTCATGTTTCACTGATTTTAACGTTATGTTGTGTTTATCATGTATTCTGTCTATTCTGATTAAGTATTACTTGTATTTCTTGTATTATTATACTTGTTGTTTAATAATAAGTAACTTTCTAAAAATAGCAGGTTTCCTAAAACAGAAAGTTTCCAAAAATAGAAAGTTTTCAAAAATAGAAAGTTTCCAGAAATAGATTTACTGCTTAAAATAAATAAGTCTCTAAAAATAGAAAGTTTCTACAAATAGATTAGCTGCATTAATTAAATAAGTTCCTAAAAATAGAAAGTTTCTATAATTAGAAATAAGCTAGATTATTAAGCTAATAATATAAGCTTAAGTGTTTACTGATTAATATTCTAAGTCATGTGATTAAATAGTATATTAATTATTACATGTAAATTAAATAAACTATAGGTTAAAGTATTTAATTAAATATAATCATGATTTAATTAAATTAAATGTATAAAATACTTAGGTTAAAACGTGTATTAATCTTCATATTAATATAACCTAAGTCATGGAAATTAATTAATTATAAGTCATTTTTTAATAATTAATTAATTACTTAGTCTAATTTCATAACTAAATACTTAGGTTAAAACAATGAATTATTAATAATAATAATTAACCTAAGTCATGTGTTAATTAAATTAGTTATGTAACATGGTAAATTAATTTAAATAATCTAGTAATTAAATAAACTTGTAAAATAATTAACTTGTAAAATTAACCAAGTCGTGAATCGTGTTTTATTTTACTAACGCATGTCATGAACCGGATCATGAACCCGTGAACCGACCGAATGAACACCTATTAAAAACAGTGGCAAACCGGCCCTTGTCGGTTGCCCCTGCCTTCGCAATAATACCACCGGCTTAAGCCGGTGGTTCCTTGGTCTCTCGGCTAGCCGCCGGCTAGGCAAGGTTCCCCCTGCTGCCGCGGCATTGGTTCCCCCTGCTTGATCATTTTAGCCACCGGCTTAAGCCGGTGGTGTTTGTTTGTTTTAGCCGAGACCCCCAAAGACAAACTACACCCCGACATATGTCGGGGTTCCCTTGCTCTTGCGCCCGAGACACCAAACCACACCGAGACCATGAGGTCTCGGTTGGTGGTGATCAAAAACCCACCGAGAGCCTAGGCTCTCGGTTTGCTTGCGTCGGCCGAACCAACAAACCCGAAAACCACCATGATTTAACCCCCATGATTTTAATTAACATGTTTTATATACTTGTTTTTATAAACCTTATTATTCATGTGTTCTTGATCTAATAAAAATAATTACAAGAATAAAAAGAAAGGGTTTAAAGGTTACTAATGCGTGAAACAATGGAGGACTGTAACACGAACGATATCTACTAGAAGTGGATCACCAAAAATCAACAACACCCTCCTTGTGGTGTTCTTAAACCGGCGGCCAAAAAGGGAGAAGGAGAAGGGATTTAGGATTTTGTATTTTTCTAATATTTTGTAATTATGAAAAATATATTTCCCTTTTCCTTGTTTTGGTAAAAATCAACATGGGCTTGGCCCTTTTTCTTGCTTCTTGCCGCGGGTATGTGGGGCCCACCAGGGGAAACCCATTGTTTTCCGTGTCTAAATATTATACGTGTTCTCGTGTCGTGTTTACGTGATTTATTTATTAATCGATCGTGTTGTAATATATATGATACTAGATATTTTACTCATTTTGAAAAGTTCGATTCTCGGAATCCTCTCGAATTGATCTCGGTTTAAAGTGGAATGATTTGTTCTTGGTGACAAAAAGTAGGGGTTGCTTATCTATTCTACTTAAAAAGGTAAATGAGTAAAGTAAATCAACATTCAAACCAAAAACAATAAATGAAATAAGCCCTGTATTGAAACTTAACAGATAAATGATTAAACAGAAAAAACGTCCTTACTGAAAACTTGCTCTGTTCGGAATAAATGAAGATACGGAATAAACTAGCTCTATGCGGAATGTTTCCTTACTCGGAATAAATGCACCATGCGGAAAAACTACTCTATTCGGAATATTGGCCTTGTGCGGAATAAATTGCAATTCGGAAAAAGGTTTCTATTCGGAAAACAATCCTATGCGGAATAAAAAGGTCAATTCCGAAAGAAAGTCCTATACGGAAAAACATGTGCTATTCGGAAAATCTGGGCCTATTCGGAAAACATTGCCTATTCGGAATAAAATGCTCAATTCGGAAAAAATGGCTTATTCGGAAAAGATGTTCTATTCGGAATATCTTGGATATTCCGAATAAAGAGGAATCTAGGGGGCTATTCGGAATATGTAAAATATTCCGAATAGGGAACGGGTCAATCTTCCAATTCGGAATAATCCTGGGAATGAAGAACAGACACAGTAACACAAGAACAGGGAAAACGAACTTAAATCCAAATCGACTCAAATACTCAAAAAGGTTTTACCAAACTAACCAATAATCATTTAAATACCATAAGTAACAAATCCCACCAATAAAAACACTAAATCAACAACTTTTAAAAGATCAAAATCAATCACACAAGAACTTAATAACTTGCAATAAAAAAATGGAGATGAACAAGATGAATGAAAAGATGGAATTGAAAGATTAATGTAAAGGTAAACAAGAGTAATGATTAAAACTTACAAGATTCAAGGAAAAATGAAAAATCACCAAACACCCTAATGGTGTTGGTGAAGCTACGAACAAAGAAACTGGAAAAAGAAAAATGAAAACTAACTCCCTCAAATGTGAAGGAAGAAACTATATATAGTCCTAGTGGTTGGTTGGTGAGTGGGCTTTCTCCCTTTCTTCTTGTCTTCTCGTCTTTTCAGAAAAGTTGACGTTTTCGATTCTGATTCGGGATTTGTCGTCGATTAAATTTAACTCGTCTTTTAATTTCTTCGTTAAATAGACTTGAGTTTCTTCGACATATGTAAATCTTCCATCTTTGGTCCTTTTCTTCGATAAATCTTCAAATAGGCCCATTGACTTCAAATCTTTTGCATCTCTTGGACAATAGACTTCGTCTTTAGTCTTTTTTCCTTGATAAAACCCGTGCAATCCCATGTTTTCTTTAATATTCATCCGGTTAGCTCTGAAAACACAATAAACATAAAAACCACGCATAATTCCAAACAAATGATATTAAATACGTGTTTTGGTCTTGTTTTGGCCAGAATTAAGTGGTAAAAGGATGGGTGTTTACACACCTATCAAATCCCATACACTTAACCATTGCCATGCCCTCATGCAATGCTTAGTGATAAAGTAAATTTACACTTTTCTCATAATCAATCAACCTTGGCCTTATTAACATACTATTAAACAAAAATTAAAGTACTAAGGGAAATTAAAACTTTAAAGTAAACAAAAGGATGGAAATAACTTGCAAAGAAATCAAGGACTTACATTAGGGCTTTGGTGCTGCGAAGATTTATCACCCTTAAGTTTCACGTTCCCCAAACTAAGCTTAAAAACGAGATCATTGTTATTATAAGTTAGCAATTCAAACACTTGCACACATGGCTTAATTAAATGCTTAAACTCCCTTATTCCTAGGTGTATCTCTTATATTTTATCTTTGTCTTAGAATGATCATGAAGATGCATTTTTGGACTTATTTCGATAGTTTATTTAGGCTGAAAGCAAAGTAGGACGATTTGATCAATAGTTAGCTAAAGGACAAAATCTCTTAAAACTGCTTCTCGGGATATCAAAAAGTTCATATCTTGGCATAACTTGGTTCACGATTTGAGACCTTTCTCGGGCCGATATTTGGCATGTACTTCATACTTCATATCTTCGAGAGATGTTCTTGAGATAATGGTCTTCTCATCATAATAGAGTTTCTTCACTTGGAGACTTTTGAGGGGTACTCCAACTTTGTTGACCACGACTTCATGATTATTTCTTCAATCTCTAATTGGGATTTTGAGATACAGCGATCCGCCTCCTTTTCGGACTTGGATCTATTTATCCTCATACCTTGTTAGGGTCTATTCGGATAGACTTCTCCATGATCTTTATGGGAGTTGATTGCTTTTCGTCGTGAGTCTTGATCCTTCATATTGATTTTGGGAATAATGCTTTTCACATCACTTCGGATATTCAGCAATAAAATTGAATCCTCATGCCTTGTTAGGGCCTTTTCGGACTCACCAATCTTCGCGCCCCGCTTCATAAGTTATGCCTTGGCTATGAACTCTTATCATTACCGAGCAACTTTTAAACGATCTTGGGCTAGAAGCTAAGTAACTTTTCAAATCGTACGACCTTACTTATTGCAGATAAATTATTAGCAAGTGATGGGAGAATAGGCAAATAATTACACCAAGTGAGCTTGCGCAAGAATACCGACTTATAATTGACTCTTATCATTTCTCGTCCTCCACAATTTAAAATCTCAAGTAATGAGACTCGTAGATGCTTAGCCTAATAAACCAATTAAGGTCTACATGGTTAAGGATACTAGCTAGAATAAACTTGGATAAGTCTATTCGGGTTGAGTCAAAATAAACGCAACGGGCCTAATATGTCAAAGATTTCTAAACTAGCTACACCACTTTATTAATATTTTTGACTTAATTGTGGAATATATACATATGAAAGCAACAATAAAAATTTAAAAATTACAACTAAATGGCCAAAGTTAATAAAAAATTTGAAAAATGTTGAAAAATATGATATTCTGGTTAAATGAAGGCATTTTCATGGAAAAATCCACTTAAAACTTCGATAGAAGTCCCCCCTACACTTAAGATAAACATTGTCCTCAATGTTTGAGCACGTGGGAAAAGTCTCCCCTACACTTATGACATTGTGCACGTTGGTTAACTCGAGTTAAGGAAGAGACGACTAAAGTGATCAATTTCAAATGTGAGTATGAAGAGAATTGAATCACGATAGTTGAGAGATAGAACCGGATTTCGGATAACACGGGAGCACGGTTCTTCAAAGTTTCCAAGAGTGCACTTATCCCTGTAATCACATCACCACACAAACACAAACGACCAAAATAGGTCCTCCCCTACACTTAGGGGTTAAAGGGATAGATACTCGGGCTGCCTCCCGAGGAGCGCTTGTTTTTGATAACCGATTCACGAGCCTGACTCGACCCAAAATTAGTTCATGGGGAACGTGGTGAGGGATGGAATCACCTCCTGAGAGGTGTCCTCACCAAAGTACAACTTCACTCGTTGGCCATTCACCTTAAAATTAGGTCCATTAGGTTGAGCGAGCTCGAGAGTACCATATGGAAAAATTTGGGCGATGGTGAATGGGCCGGACCAACGAGATTTGAGCTTGCCCGAGAAGATTTTCAACCGAGAGTTAAAAAGTAAGACTTTGTCTCCAACATGGAACTCTCGGTTTTTGATCTTAGAGTCGTGAATGAGCTTAGTCCTTTCCTTATAGATTAAAGAGTTTTCATAAGCCTCATTCCGAAGTTCATTGAGCTCATTGAGTTGGATCTTGCATAGGTCACCGGCTTTGTTAATATCAAAATTAGCCCACTTCAAGGCCCAATAAGCCTTGTGCTCCAACTCAATGGGGAGGTGGCACGCTTTCCCGTACACAAGACGATAAGGCGTACAGCCGATCGGGGTCTTGTAAGCAGTACGGAAAGCCCACAAAGCATCATCAAGTTTATCAGCCCATGAGGCACGATGCTCTCCCACGGTCCTTTCAAGAATTCGCTTAAGTCCTCGGTTGGATATTTCAGCCTGGCCATTAGTTTGTGGGTGGTAGGCTGTGGAAAGACGATGATTTACACCGTACTTAGCCATGACTCTAGCAAATTGGTCATTGCAGAAATGAGTCCCACGATCACTAATAATGGCACGAGGCACACCGAATCTAGCGAATAGAGCTTTCAAAAAGTTACAAATCACCCTTGCGTCATTAGTGGGTAAAGCTTTGGCTTCAACCCACTTTGAAACGTAGTCAACGGCTACAAGGATGTATTTGTTTCCTTTAGAGGAAGGGAATGGCCCCATAAAGTCGATACCCCAAACATCAAAGATTTCACACTCTTGAATGAAATTCTGAGACATCTCGTCTTTATGTGTGATCTTGCCTTGTTTCTGGCAAGCATCACATCGTTTAACCATATCGTGAGCGTCACGATAGATGGTGGGCCAATAAAATCCCGAATCAAACACTTTTTTGGCGGTGTAGTTGGGACCAAAGTGACCACCAGTGGGTCCTTTGTGGCAAGCATCAAGGATTTCCGAGGCCGCCGGTCCATCAACACATCGGCGAATAATCATGTCGGCACATTGTTTGAATAGGTAAGGGTCGTCCCAAAAGTAAGTCTTAATGTCGGTGAAGAACTTTTTCTTTTGTTGGGACGTCAACCCTTCCTTAAGAATTCCACCCGCCAAGTAGTTTGCAAAGTCCGCAAACCACGGGGTTTCATTCGACTTCGAGTTTATAGACATTAAGGTCTCCAAGGGAAAAGAATCATTGATTTCTTTGTTCGGATGATCCCCTTGGTAAGGATCCTCAAGTCTGCTAAGATGGTCCGCGGCTAAGTTTTCTGCTCCTTTTTTATCGCGAATTTCGATTTTAAATTCCTGGAGCAGCAAAACCCAGCGAAGAAGTCTTGGTTTGGAATCTTGCTTTGTCAACAAGTACTTCAGCGCGGAATGATCGGTATACACAATAGTGGTAGAAAGGACAAGATAGGGGCGGAATTTTTCAAAGGCATAGACAACAGCTAAAAGCTCTTTTTCTGTTGTCGTATAATGCAATTGTGCCCCAGTCATTGTCTTGCTAGCGTAATGGATCAGTTGGAAGTGTTTGTTCACTCTTTGTCCCAGAACCGCTCCAATAGCAAAATCACTAGCATCGCACATCAACTCAAAGGGAAGCTCCCAATTAGGGGTAACCAAGACGGGTGCCTTAGTTAGCATATCCTTAAGCGAGTTGAAGGCTTCAAGACACTCTTTGGAGAAGATAAAAGGAGTATCTTTTTCCAAGAGGTGGGTCATCGGGCGAGCGATTTGAGAGAAATCTTTGATGAATCGACGGTAGAAGCCCGCATGACCCAGGAAACTTCTCACACCCTTCACGGTTGAAGGTGGAGGCAACTTTGCGATAACATCGACTTTAGCACGGTCTAATTCAAGACCGGCTTTCGAGATCTTATGTCCAAGCACGATGCCTTCTTTTACCATAAAATGGCATTTTTCCCAATTCAGAACAAGACGAGTGTCTTCGCACCGCTTAAGCATACGTTCCAAATTGGCAAGGCAAGAAGAAAAGGAATCCCCGAAGACCGAGAAATCATCCATGAAGACTTCCATGGTTTGTTCAACCATGTCATAGAAGATAGCTAACATGCACCTTTGGAAAGTCCCGGGGGCATTGCATAAGCCAAAAGGCATTCTTTTGTAAGCGAATGTGCCATAGGGACAAGTGAATGTAGTCTTCTCTTGATCTTGGGGATCGATGGGTATTTGGAAATAACCCGAGAAACCATCAAGAAAGCAGTAATATTCATTACCTGCTAATCGTTCAAGCATTTGGTCCATAAAAGGTAGAGGGAAATGAACCTTTCTCGTAGCATCATTGAGTTTGCGGTAGTCTATACAAACTCTCCACCCAGTAACGAGACGAGTGGGAATCAACTCGTTGTGTTCATTGGGAACAACGGTTATTCCGCCCTTCTTGGGCACACAATGGATTGGACTAACCCATGGGGAATCCGAAATAGGGTAAATCATACCCGCATCAAGAAGTTTTAGAACCTCTGTTTTGATGACTTCATGGATTTTTGGATTCACCCTTCGTTGGCTTTGAATTGTGGGCTTAAAGTCGTCCTCCATGAGAATTTTGTGTGTGCAGAAGTGAGGATCAATTCCACGAATATCCGAAATCTTCCAATCAATAGCCTTTTTATGATCTTTCAATACGGCGACAAGTCGGGCTTTTTCTTCTTCTTTTAGGTCCTTAGCGATGATGACTGGCGACTTCTTCTCTTCTTCAAGAAATACATACTCGAGATGGGGCGGCAACTCCTTAAGTTCTAGATCCGGAGGATTGTCGACGGGAGGCGTATTCGAAGTCGGAGTATCGATAGCAATAACCGTGGGAGATGGAGGAGAAGGATTGTCTTCTTTGAGAAGGTTTTCAATGAAGCTGAGATCTTCATCCCAATTGGTAGTAGAATCGTCATTGTGTAAAGTCACATCTCCCATGGTGGCTTCCAAATCTTTCCAAAGGAAATCACTTTCTCCAAATAGAGATAGTGATGAGTCGATAGAGGAAACGGTCTCAACATTGGGAAGAGAGGTAGGAATACTTTTACAAGCATCTTTAAAGTGTTCTTCACAAGCCTCATCAAGAACGTCAATACAATTAACACTCTCGTATGAATAAGGCTGTTTAGACAACTTTCCCATGTTGAAAACTACTTTATCGTCACCCACTCTCATGATAAGCTCACCGGCTTCAACATCGATGAGAGTGCGACCGGTCCTCAAGAATGGACGACCAACAATTAGTGGCACACGGGTGTCCATCTCGTAGTCGACGACAACGAAATCAGCAGGGAAGGTGAATTTGTCGACTCCTACAATGACGTCTTCGGCTATCCCCACTGGATAAGCAACCGTACGGTTAGCTAATTCCAAAGTCATTTTGGTGGGGACTAACTCTGGGAGAGATAATTGCTTCCAAACACTTAGAGGCATGAGATTAATACTGGCACCTAGATCGGCTAGGGCCATGCAATTCTCTACTCCCGGGAAATTGCAAGGGATAAGAAAACGACCCGGATCACCAAGCTTGGTTGGCAATTTCCTTAAGAGCACTGCAGAGCAATTCTCATTAAGTTGGGTGTTGGCAATATCGAGGAGCTTTTCCTTGTCGCTCAGAAGATCTTTAAACATTTTTGCATATTTAGGCATATGAGCGAGAGCCTCAGCGAAGGAGATATTGAAATTCAGTTGTTTAAACATTTTAAGAAAGTTCGAAACCTGAATATCATCCTTGCTCTTTTGCTTCTCTTTCCTCAACCTAGATGGATAAGGTATATTGGAATAAGAGGAAGGCTTTGGGAGAATAGGATCACTCACATCCTTGGGTGGAGGAGGGGTAGAAGGAAGAGGTGGAGAAATTTGGGAAGTAGAAGGATAAAGAATAGGAGCAGGTGACTCGTTCTCCTTAGTCACAACCACCGGTGGAGGTATAGGAAGCTCGGGTTCCTTGGTACCTTTGCCACTTCGAGTGGTGATTGCTTTCATCTCCCCTCTTGGATTCGCAACGGTGTTACTCAGAAGAGTACCCGAAGAAGAGGGTTGATTACCTTGGAAGAAACCAGCCATCATGTTCCTCAGATCATTAGTTTGGCTATCCAGCGTGTTTCTCATATCAGCTCTCAAATCATTTCCTTGCTTTACCAAGTCTGCTTTCAGGTTGAGCACTTATTTCTGAAGATTTCCCACTATCACATCGTTAGTCCTCATATAAGTTTCCACTTCTTGGTGAAGAGCGGTGGGTTGGTTGGGAGGAGCATTGTATGCGGGTGGTTGGTAAGCAGGTTGCTGGTAGACTTGGTTGTTTCGTTGAGGTGGTTGTTGTTGCTTATGGGGAGGGATGTATGGTGGTCGAGGCTGTTGTTGTTGCTGAGGAGGGCGGTTTAGGTTTTGTTGTTGGTTTGAGTTGGTTGGGGGAAAACCAGGTGGGGAAAGATAATTGTTGCTGCGGTAGCTAAGCAAGTTACGGTCACCTTGAGGTCTAGCCTGATAAGCATGTTGAGGATAGGTGCCATATGCCGCATTCACATTCTCAGCAGGGTAGTCTTGGGTGGCGGTACAAGTTGTGTAAGAGTGAGGACCACCGCATATCTCACAAGGTTGGCTGACAGCGTTTACTTGAGCATTTTTGGCGTTGTTGCTGTTGTTGTTGCTGACGGTGTGGGTGACAAGCGATTCAAGAAGCGTAGTGATTTTGTCTAATCGCTTGTCGCTGTCACTAGTGCTAGCACTAGCGACATTGGTCCGAACACTCTTGGTTTGCACACGAGATTTATTCTCAATGATGTCCCAAGCAGCATTGGAAGTCTTAGCCAATAGATTACCCCCCGAGGCACTGTTCAGTGAATCTTGGTCACTCATGCTTAAACCATTGTAAAAAGTATTAATTTGATGTACTTTGGTAAAACCATGTTGTGGGCATTTTCGTAAAAGATCTTTGAAACGATCCCAAGATTCACTGAACGACTCATCGTACTTTTGTTCAAAATTGATGATTTCATTCCGCAATGCGGTAGTACGAGAGGGTGGGAAAAAGTAATTGATAAACTTTGTTTCCAAATCCGTCCACGAGAGAATACTCTGTGGCGGTTCCTTAGCAAGCCAATGCCGGGCTTGTCCCTCTAAAGAAAAGGGAAAAAGTTGTAACCTTATAACCTCTTGTGGAACACCATTGAATTTGACCGTGTTGGTGAGTTGCAAGAATCTCTTTATGTGGTCATGTGGGTCATCAATGGTACGTCCCAAGAATGGTTGAGCGGAGACCATCTGGATAAAGCCTGATTTTAGCTCAAAGTTGTTGGCGGCAATTGGAGGTATGACAATTGGATCCGTATTGCCATCTACATGAGCTTGCAGCAATTCAATCATCGGGCGATTATCCGGAAGGGGCTCATTGTTGTTGTTATTGTTCATGTTGTTGAAAGGCGGGTTGTTGTTGTTATTATTGTTTTGAGGTGGTACACCGGCCATGTCTAAGTGATCGAGAGGCTCGGGCTCTTGATATGACGTGGATCGAGTGCGCATACACTTGCAAAAGAACGAATAAAGAAAAACAAAGCAAAAATATTTTTGGTTTTTATGTTTTTTAATTTTTTTTTGTATTTTTGAAAATTTTATATTTTTTAGGATTTTTTGATAATTTTTGATGAAAAAGTAACGTTCACGGGGAACGGATCCCAAAATCCAAGTTCTCACAAAAAACTTTTGATCTTAACGAGAAGAGCCGGCAGCGGCGCCATTTGATACTAGATATTTTACTCGTTTTGAAAAGTTCGATTCTCGGAATCCTCTCGAATTGATCTCGGTTTAAAGTGGAATGATTTGTTCTTGGTGACAAAAAGTAGGGGTTGCTTATCTATTCTACTTAAAAAGGTAAATGAGTAAAGTAAATCAACATTCAAACCAAAAACAATAAATGAAATAAGCCCTGTATTGAAACTTAACAGATAAATGATTAAACAGAAAAAACGTCCTTACTGAAAACTTGCTCTGTTCGGAATAAATGAAGATACAGAATAAACTAGCTCTATGCGGAATGTTTCCTTACTCGGAATAAATGCACCATGCGGAAAAACTACTCTATTCGGAATATTGGCCTTGTGCGGAATAAATTGCAATTCGGAAAAAGGTTTCTATTCGGAAAACAATCCTATGCGGAATAAAAAGGTCAATTCGGAAAGAAAGTCCTATACGGAAAAACATGTGCTATTTTGAAAATCTGGGCCTATTCGGAAAACATTGCCTATTCGGAATAAAATGCTCAATTCGGAAAAAATGGCTTATTCGGAAAAGATGTTCTATTCGGAATATCTTGGATATTCCGAATAAAGAGGAATCTAGGGGGCTATTCGGAATATGTAAAATATTCCGAATAGGGAACGGGTCAATCTTCCAATTCGGAATAATCCTGGGAATGAAGAACAGACACAGTAACACAAGAACAGGGAAAACGAACTTAAATCCAAATCGACTCAAATACTCAAAAAGGTTTTACCAAACTAACCAATAATCATTTAAATACCATAAGTAACAAATCTCACCAATAAAAACACTAAATCAACAACTTTTAAAAGATCAAAATCAATCACACAAGAACTTAAGAACTTGCAATAAAAAAATGGAGATGAACAAGATGAATGAAAAGATGGAATTGAAAGATTAATGTAAAGGTAAACAAGAGTAATGATTAAAACTTACAAGATTCAAGGAAAAATGAAAAATCACCAAACACCCTAATGGTGTTGGTGAAGCTACGAACAAAGAAACTGGAAAAAGAAAAATGAAAACTAACTCCCTCAAATGTGAAGGAAGAAACTATATATAGTCCTAGTGGTTGGTTGGTGAGTGGGCTTTCTCCTTTTCTTCTTGTCTTCTCGTCTTTTCAGAAAAGTTGACGTTTTCGATTCTGATTCGGGATTTGTCGTCGATTAAATTCAACTCGTCTTTTAATTTCTTCGTTAAATAGACTTGAGTTTCTTCGACATATGTAAATCTTCCATCTTTGGTCCTTTTCTTCGATAAATCTTCAAATAGGCCCATTGACTTCAAATCTTTTGCATCTCTTGGACAATAGACTTCGTCTTTAGTCTTTTTTCCTTGATAAAACCCGTGCAATCCCATGTTTTCTTTAATATTCATCCGGTTAGCTCTGAAAACACAATAAACACAAAAACCACGCATAATTCAAAACAAATGATATTAAATACGTGTTTTGGTCTTGTTTTGGCCAGAATTAAGTGGTAAAAGGATGGGTGTTTACACACCTATCAATATACTTGTGCGTAATCGTAATAATACTTACGTAAATACAAAATAATAGGTTCACGATTATTTACGTTCATGATTTCATGTTCGTGATTATAATTATGGTTGAAATAATTATCGTGTCTTAATACGTATTAAATACTTATCGTGTAATAACATGTACGTAATACTTGTAATTAATATTCGTGAAACGTAAACATGTTATATAAGGTAAGTTTTTAATCATGTACGTACGACTAGCAGTGTACTGTTCATGGTAAAAGCATGCGGGTTTTACAGTGTTTGTTTTGGCAGACTAATTTGGTTTTGACCTTACGTTCATAAGCTCACTTTGAAACTTTTGCGGTTTATACAAGTTCATTATTTATAAGCCGAAAAGTTTATTAGGGGTTATGTGATTTTTGGCTTATAATTCATAAGTTCACTTTTTATGAAACTTTTCGGCTTATATAAGCATATCATATCTTAATAAGGCTATATAAGCCAAAAAGTTTCCAATAAAATGAACTTATGAAACATAAGCCATACAATATATAAGCTTAAAACCAACACAGTCAGGGTATTTGTTTAACTGTACATAGCGGCCTTATCCCTTATTTTGTTTTTGGGTTATGTTTTATGCGTTTACTTTTATGGCTTATAGTGGAAAAAATTGGCTTATATAGAGATAAAAAGTCCAACCTGTAAAAAATGTAGAGCACGATATAGGCTTTTTTGAACTGCAGCCATATGATGTGTATACACTGTCTTCTCTATTTGGATGGCTGTGATGATCCTTTCACTATATTCTGTTGCCACGAGAAGCGTACGGACGGCAGAATGTGAGAATTGCTCCATTCAGCAACCTATGCGAACCCGGACTCAAATATCAACTACTCTGAGGCGCCAGATGATATTGTGTGTCATAGGGTTGATATATAAAAGTTCCTATTTAACTGTCCCCGTATGCTATGTGTCCGTTGTGATCTCAACCTTTTTTTTGCATGTGATGATCATTTTATTATATTCTTTTGCTACTAAAAGCGGGAGGATGGCAAAAGCGATAACCGCTTCAGCAACCTCCACGACCCGGGCACGATATCAATTAATCTGAGTCGAGAAAGCATATTATAGTTTTATGGCAAACACGTTATATGAAGGGAGACACCGAGAAAATAATAGCTACCGAAAAACTTACTGTAATATTTAAGCTTTTTCCCATTGCATACTGATGTGTGTACACTGTCTTCTCTATTTGGATGGCTGTGATTATCCTTTCACTATATTCTGTTGCCACGGGAAGCGTACGGATGGCAGAATGTGAGAATTGCTCCATTCAGCAACCTACGCGACCCCGGGCTCAAATATCAACTACTCTGAGCCGCCGGATGATATTGTGTGTCATAGGGATGATATGTAAAAGTTCCTATTTAACTGTCCCCGTATGCTATGTGTCCGTTGTGATCTCAACTTTTTTGCCTGTGATGATCCTTTTGTTATATTCTTTTGCTACTGAAAGCGGGAGGATGGCAGAAGCGATAATCGCTTCAGCAACCTCCACGACCCGGGCACGATATCAATTAATCTGAGTCGAGAAAGCATATTGTAGTTTTGTGGCAAACACATTATATGAAGGGACACACCGAGACAATAATAGCTACCGAAAAACTTACTGTAATACTTAACCTTCTTCTCATTGCATATTGATGTGTATAGATTGTCTTCTCTATCTGGATGGCTGTGATGATTCTTTCACTATATTCTGTCGCCACGGGAAGCGTACGGACAGCAGAATGTGAGAATTGCTCCATTCAGCAACCTACACGACCCCGAGCTCAAATATCAACTACTATGAGCCGCCAGATGATATTTTGTGTCATAGGGATTATATATAGAAGTTCCTATTTAACTGTCCCCGTATGCTATGTGTCCGTTGTGATCTCAACTTTTTTTGCCTGTGATGATCCTTTTATTATATTCTTTTGCTACTGAAAGCGGGAGGATGGCAGAAGCGATAATCGCTTCAGCAACCTCCACGATATCAATTAATCTGATTCGAGAAAGCATATTGTAGTTTTGTGGCAAACACATTATATGAAGGGAGACACCGAGACAATAATAGCTACCGAAAAACTTACTGTCATATTTAAGCTTCTTCTCATTGCATACTGCAATGTGTGTTTCATGTTTTGCATAAGTGACTCTGCGTGTTGCAGACTCATGGTCTGAGAGTTGGACAAGAAAGTGTGATGAAAGCAATTGGTCGTTGGGTTTGCAACCCTCTTACACGACAAGTTTAATTAGTAGGTTCAACTCAATCCTCTTATTCCACCTGGGAACGACGTGTACATGTACGCCCGTAGGTTAAAGATGTCCGAATGTACGGAGTAATGCGAATGAATGTCTTAATAAAATGCATTATATGTAATGACAATCCGTTGAAATATATTATTTAAGTCATGCTCTATATTATATAATTTATAAATAGTTACGCCATAACATCATAGTTCTACATAGATGAGACATATAGAAAGCAAAAAACTTTTCATTATTATTTTTTCGCATAAAAAATTAAGAATAATCTTTCTCTGAACTTGCGAACTACCACGGATCGACGCACCATAAATAAAATAAATCTGAAAGTGTAGACGAGCACGGATGGATGGGCCATGACCGCAGATTAAAAGATAAAATAATTTTTTCAGACTCGTGGGTGAGCGCGGATCACAGTACAATGACCACGACATATGTGGAAAATAAATTAATGAAATCAAAAGATATATCTAATATCTCTTTAACAAATTAAAAGATATACGTAATATCTTTTATTAATACACAAAAAATATTGTTATTATATTTTTTAGAAGATATAAGTAATATCTTTTTAAATATATAAAAATAAGATATTATAAATATCTTTGTATAAATTTAAAAGATCGCGTATTATTTTATTAATATAAACAAAACCTCCAAACGTGCGAGCTAACGCAAAAGGACGCGGCTCATGACCGCAGTGCGAAAATAGTATACGCCCGAAAGTGAGAACGAGCGCGATAGACATGCCCTGACCGCGGATAAAAATAAAATCAAATACATCCGAGCGTGCGAACTTTTGCGAAAAATATTTAACAACGTCTTTTTAGCAAATGATGTTACTACGAAAAATATATTAATGGAAAAATATATTAATGGACTATGTAATATCATTACTAGAAGATATAGGCGATACATATTTTTACGAATATTTTTGCGAATACTTTCCGATTGCCAGGGATACAGTACATATCCTATTCCAAAATATCAATATTATGAAAAAAAAATTTACATACATTCCACGCCATTATTATGGGGCACTCTTTTTTTAGAGATGCCAATGATTATATTTAATTTTGATATGCTATATGAGCGTGTTTGATTGTATACACATGTGTATGATTAACGTACATCCGAATTCACATGCATTCTATATATAACATACGTGAATATCTAAGAATTTTACCATGCAGAGGCATATAACCATATGTATAACGCAGTGAATGAAAAGTAAAACTACGGTAGTTTTAGGGTTATCGACTTTTGACATGGATCATTGCCTTTTAACAATATGAGAACGTGGAACATGGTTTAGTCAGAGTCCCACGGATGGCGCCAACTTGTTGGAGCATAGTTTAGTTGGGCCGGTTCGACGACTCTCCTGGACCGTTCAATTCGTCGTCTACCCGAATCCTGAGTAATGCTGCAAACAATAAGAAAACCGGGCCCGGGGTCCACCTCCGACGGCCAAGTTAGTATCGGGACGATATGTTATAAAAGAGGTGTAGTTCAGAGAGATAACCTGATGTAGAATGAGACCCCTAGCCCTGTTTATATAGTGTTAGGGTTTCTTGAAGAATAAGTTAGGTGTGTGTGGGGCGCGGGCCTGTCGGGCCGGGCTGAGTACCGACTATACGTCGACATGTCCCCCAGTCTAGTATGTTATGGTTCATAATCATGTTATGCTAGACTCATTCATGTATCACGCTTACTAAACAACCGCATGCGGCTTGGTGCTAGGACATCCTCGTGGGTCGTCCGTAACATATGGCTCCACTCGTAATGGGCTACTGCTAGCGAAAAGATAATGGGTTGGGGTTACGAATAGTGAGCGTAGCCACTATACGTCATCACCCAAATTGTTAGATAAGTGTAGTGTTAGTGTTTGGAAATGTATTGCAGGTCTTTGTATCAGTAGGGAAGCAAGAAGGCCTAAGAGGCTATTGGAAGGGTAACTTTTCTCAACTGCGCGCTTACACCATTTGCTTCATACCTTTCGTCAAATCATTTTTCCTAAAATATAATTTCGTTATATATTCCTTATAAAATTGCTTTGGTTTTGATGTTAATGTTAAGTGCAGGCCTCAATCACGATTCAGACACGGTTGACTTGCTTAAATGTCGGTATATTTGTAATCCAGGTAATGTCATACTCATTTTTGGGATTGCGTATCTTTTAAGGCAGCTTTCTAAATTGATGCTTTGCAATTTTCACACTATAGACATAGTAATTAGCAAAAAAAAACTATACATGAGCTGCTCTTTAATTCTATGAAAACTATGAAAATATTATGTACCTGATCATGATAACGTGTATGAAATACATACCTTTGTTGTTTGTGTTTTCTCTGATTGTCACCACTGTCCTTGCTTTTCTACTTAACTGCAGATCGTAAAACTTGAACACGTTCTTTCAAGTCAAAAGGCAACCATGCTATAACAGGCTCACTTCGGCTAAGTAGTAACTCAAGAACTCCAGCTGCAAATTTGGCATCCCTGGATTGTAAAGGGTACATTCGAAACTTAAAGACACCAACCACAATATTTTTTATCAATCCAATACTATGAACAACAAAAATTCGTAAAAGCAACTCAGGTTGGCTAATAGCAAATAAAAAACCGTGATATCAGTACCAGAACAATTTATGTTTCTGATATTCAAGTTGACAATGCTTTATTTATTCAAGTGTGGAAAAGACACACCTCATCTTTTTATAGTGTTGAAATTTGATGCCACTTATACGTATATGTAAATTTGCATTGCGTTATGTAAATGTGCTTCTCAGAATATAGCGGTTTCGTATGCTATCAACTAATGCGCTTATTGTACCCCGAATGCGCTAATGTACTTCTAAACATATAGTTATGTAAATTGGAGTTTCTATTGATATATAATTAATATATTATAATTTACATATTAGGAGAAGGCAAACGGGTAACAAGCTGCGTCGTTAGCTCTTTTTGTATAGCAAAACCAAGCCTATTAAATACAACGTTTGTAGATTTAAGAGTCAAAACATTACTACTCATAACATGTAAGTCGCCACGCACTTTCACTTTCTGTTTAATTAGCTTACCTACCTTTGATATTCGATATTCTTTTTCCCTTAACCCGCGCGAAACAACCATTGAACCCGTTTTGAACCTTCACAAAGACCTGACCTTTTTTCTGTATGACATGCTATTATGAGATGCTGTAATAAAGAAGCTTATCGTGTATGCTGTCGTGATAATATTGTTTTGTTGCAATGTTGTAGATATCCGTATGAAAAGACGACGAACAAGTAGCTTACCATTTTCAAAGAAAATAAGAAAGCTGTTGACATCAAGTCCAAGTCAGGATCCCACGAGAAGGGTGGAAACAAATGGCATCCTGCTGCATTTATCGAAGTTGTATTATGTATGCATCAGTTTTGCTTAGATGTGTATGCGATACGTTAACTGAGATGAATTATACTATTAGATACTCCGTAATTTATTACTTAATGTTTACCATACATACGCTCCTCCGACCAACGACATCAAAACATCCGCAGCGAAGACGACATTTATACGTCGCTAAAAGCGAACACACAAAATGTTCCAAAAAACGCTCGCACTTCGCCGCAGCGGAGCGCGTGCACAAATCCTAGTACGTTTAATATACAAACATTTTTATAATTTTTTATATATAATTTTTGTTAATTATTAAAAATATAAATATATATATATTTTTTTAGAAAAGTAGATTAACCCAGATAATCTCGAGTCGAACTTTTTATAGTATGATTATATTGTAAAGTGAAAAGCGAAAAATATAAAGAACCCAAAGGTCAAACAATACTGGGTAAAAAACGTAAACAGGTAAAAGAAGTCAAAACAACAACAACCCACCACATAACATACACATTCACAGTTTACGGCAAAACCCATAACCGCTGAATTATAGGAGCTGCTTCTCTAATCTCTAGAGCCAACCGAAAAGCATGTCAGGTGGTGGTGTTGCTCGTGGTCGTCTCACCGAGGAACGAAAAGCATGGCGCAAGAATCATCCTCATGTGGGTCCCCTCTTCTGCTTTTATTTATAATTGTTAATCTACATTCAATTATGTCAAACTAATGATGAATGCCAATTTGAATTGATTGAGTAGGGTTTTGTGGCTAAGCCTGAATCTCTTCCTGATGGTTCTGTCAATTTGATGAAATGGAATTGTATTATTCCTGGCAAGACTGGGGTATGTAACTTCTTTGCTTTTGTTTAGTTTCTTTATATTTGTATGTGGTAAAAATTGCAATGTGGGTTGTTAAAATTATAGATAGATTGGTTAAAGTGTTTAAAGTCGACTTATGGCGCGATATGGTCACTTTTTTCGTTTTGATATCGTCATTGATGTTTTAAGGAACATGCTACTTTTGTCACTTTATTCTAATTATGTGGTAAAATTGCAATGCGGGTTTTTAAAAGTATAGATAGATTGGTTAAAATGGTTAAAATCGCCTTATGGCGCGATATGGTCACTTTTTTCGTTTTGATATCGTCATTGATGTTTTAAGGAACATGCTACTTTTGTCACATTATTCTGATTATGTGGTAAAATTGCAATGCGGGTTTTTAGAAGTATAGATAGATTTGTTGGAGTGGTTAAAATAGACTTATGTGGCTATATGGTCACTTTTGTTGATATGGTCATTGATGTTTTAAAGAACATGCTACTTTTGTCACTTTTTCTAATTATGTGGTGGAATTGCAATGTGGGTTGTTAAAACTCTAGATAGTCTGTTGAAATGGTTTAAAACGGCCTTATGGCTCGATATGGTCGTTTTTTTAGCTTTAATATGATCATGGATGTTTTAAGGAACATGTTACTTCTGTCACTTTTCTAATTATGTGGTAAAATTGCCTGTGGGTTATGAAAAGTATAGATAGATTTGTTGAAGTGGTTAAAATCGGCTTACGGCGCGATATGGTCAGTTTTATCGTTTTAATGGTCATTGATGTTTAAGGAACACTTTTGTCACCTTTTTTTAATTATGTGGTAAAAATGCAATGTAGGTCATTAAAAGTCTAGATGGTTTGGTTGAAGTGGTTAAGATCGGCTTACCTCGCGATATGGTCACTTTTTTTCTGTTTAATATGGTCATTGATGTTTCAAGGGACATGCTACTTTTGTCACTTTTTTTAATGTTGTGGTAAAATTGCAATGCGGGTTTTTAAAAGTATAGATAGATTTGTTGAAGTGGTTAAAATCGGCTTACAGCGTGATATGGTCGCTTTTTTTCGTTTTGATATGGTCATGATGTTTTAAAGAACATGCTACTTTTGTCACTTTATTCTAATTATGTGGTAAAATTGCCATGTGGGTTATTAAAAGTATAGATAGATTTGTTGAAGTGGTTAAAATTGGCTTACGGCGTGATATCGTCACTTTTTTCGTTTTAATATGGTCATTGATGTTTAAGGAACATGCTACTTTTGTCACCTTTTTTTTTTTTAATTATGTGGTTAAATTGCGATGTGTGTTATTAAAAGTCTAGATAGATTTATTGAAGCGGGCAAAATCAACTTATGTCGCGATATGGTCACTTTTTTTTGTTGCAGTATGGTCATTGGTGTGTTAAGGAACATGCTACTTTTGTCACCTTTTCTAATTATGTGGTAAAATTTGCAATGTGGATTATTAAAACTCTAGATAGATGTTAAAATCGGCTTACGGGGCGATATGGTCACTTTTTTTGCTTTGGTATGGTCATTGATGTTTCAAGGAACATGCTACTTTTGTCACTTTTTTTAATCATGTGGTAAAATTGCAATGTGGATTATTAAAACTCTAGATAGATTGGTTGACGTGGTTAAAATCGGCTTACGGGGCGATATGTCCCTTAGTTTCGTTTTGATATGGTCATTGATGTTTCAAGGAACATGCTACTTTTGTCACTTTTTTTCGTGCTACCTTAAATGAAGCTCTCTGCGGTTGCTTCCTTCTTCTTGCTAAACTAGAAATGATCTCTTACGACTAGCATTGCGATTCACGCATCTTGGTTACTTTTCTTTAATTGTGATGTGGCTGTTAATGTTTTAAACAATGTGGCTGGCAATAAACTTTCATGATCATACTGCAATGATAAAAGGTATGTGTTCCGTGTTGGAATAAAGTAGTGATTGATGCGTGATGATGTGTTTAATTGTGTCTCCAAAGATGTCACTATTATACGGGTGCTAGAAAATGGTCCATTTCCTGTAGAATCTGTGTATAGGTGACATGTGTTTATAGGCATGTAATATCTTCAGGAAGTCAAATCTCTTCTTATTGGAACAAAACTGAAATTACAGATAGTAGTAAATTATTTCTATTTTATGACAAGTGGCATTTTTCCGGAAATCTTTCTGTATAAAATAAATAAAATTACCCGAATTTGTCAATGTGGAGATGCAGAGTTATCTCATTCATCAAAAAACGTGGAAATTCCAAATTTTAAAATCGCGCTTCCACATTTTTTGATGTCCAAAAATAGTTATTCATATCCACATTGGCAATTTTTTTGGTACTTTTGATTACTTTTCTTGGCAAAGTTAATCTTTATTTCAGTGGTTTGTGTTGTTTATTGTTGTTGTTAGTGCGCTGAAACGGAAGCCAGCATTGTCCAATTATTATGGTTTGTACTCGTGAGGGGTCATCAATCAATTTTAGAAATAGCCCTATTAGAACAGATTCTGTTTGTTCAGAGGTTATTAACATGTGAATCTGCAAGATATGAAATTTTGACAGCACAACCAAACACTGTCCTTGAAGCTTGTTCGTCACTTGTGATTATGTAATTCTGATTATTATTTTATATGACATGATCATGTTCAAAATGCAACTCCAAAAAGCCCCTGAATTGTGTATGTAGCCTGTTTGACCATGGTCGTTTGCTACACATAATGTGTCATTCTGATTATTGATCCTAACACTGGCCTCTTTTCTCTTCTGTTTCACCCTGCAGACTTGTTGGGAGGGTGGTTATTATCCAGTTACCCTTATTTTCACCGAAGATTATCCAAGCAAACCACCAAAGTGTTACTTCCCAAAAGACTTTTATCATATGAATGTTTATCAATCTGGAATGGTTTGTCTGTCGATCCTTAGTGAAAGCTCTGTAAGTGATTTGACAACTACTACTAGTAATAATAAATAAATAAATAAGCATCAATATTTTTGGTCGTTTGTTTTTATTAGTAACATTTGGTTGTATGCATGTAAATGTTTCTAGGGGTGGAGACCAGCAATTACAGTTAAGCAAATCCTGTGTGGTATCCAAGATTTGTTGGACACTCCAAATCCTGGTAGTCCTGCCCAACATGATTCATATAGGCTATTTATCACGGTATACATGCTATACTTTTTCAGGAATTTATGGTGTAGATTCAAAGCTTATGTTGTAATGATTATTTTGATTTGTGCCACTTTGTGCAGAATCTGCCCGAGTACAAGAAAAAAGTCCAGGAGCAGGCTAAGCAATATCCATCTAAAATCTAGATGTGATTCATGAGAGCTTACTATCGTTTAGGGTAATTCCATACAGTATGATGATATTTTGGGCGCAGGGTACCCTTTTTTCTTTTTTGTCGAAATTTGGTGATGAATTGTTTGGATAGCCTTTTAGTATCGTTTAGGGGTATTTTAGGGTGATTATATGTTACTAATGAGCCCTGTTATTGAAGTTTATCTGTGCCGAATGGAACATTTTTCTATATTTAAAATCTTGATTTTCTGGTTCAGTTGTTTTTATTAAATGGACTGTTTGAGCTCATGAGGATGCAGTAATGAGCTTGTTGTGTGTGTGCCATTTGACTTGAGGGAAGCATGAACCTAAAGTATGCATTGACTTTGACCGGACTTCTGAATTGACTTGATTATTTTCATGTAAACAAAAGCTGGCTTGAAACCTGACTTCTTTCCAATGCCTTTTAAACTTGTTTTGCGTTAATACCAAATCGATACGATTTGTGATTATGTATGTATGTATGTATGTCATGTATTGAAATAAATAGAGAACCGTTATTTGAGTTGACTTATACATGAATCATTGCTTAGTTCCACTATAGACTACTAGTAGGTACCTGCGCGATGCGGCGACGGGTACCCTGTGATTAACCGAGGAATATAAAAAAATCGATGAGAGACACAGTTCATTCATTTTTAAAGGTTTTAGTCGGTTCGTTTTAGGGCGGTCCTCATTTGCTAGCCACGTCGATGATCACTCATGTTTTCTATTGAACCCAATTTCGAACGGATATTATAAATTTATGTTTTTAATTATTGTACAATGTGAATATCTTATTTTATTTTTAAGTCTTGATGTGCATAAATTGTATATTAATTAGTATTATTTATTTTTATTTCATTTTTTCTGTAATTATATAATATTGTTATTATAATTTTTTAAAGTTGTTTTGATTACACACGATGCACTAATAAATACTAATATAAGTTGAATTTTAAAGCCTTAATTATTCATACGTGATATACTGTATATAAATTCATATACAATATCTTAATTATGCCTATTACATTATATTTTTATAAATCACATCTTTTATGTTGACTTGAATAATTGAATTAACAGAAAAACAAATATCGTAATTAAAAATTAAAAATTAAAAAAATGGTAAAAGCATAAAAGCAAATAAATGTAATTACTGAAAAAAACATTATCTTCATTGTTTAACTCTCTTTTCCAATCATGTCTACCTCAAGACCAACAAAAAAACATAATCAAACCGTGATAGTTACGGCAAAAATAGTGACAGAGAAAATTGATTCGATCTACTCATCGATTCACTGATTCCACCGCCTAGTCACATTGTTTTAAGGCAAAAGATAAAACAAATTATCTTTGTATTACCGAAAAGGTAAAAGACTTCACGTGTCTACCATAAAAGAGCATCATAAGCATTACTACCTACTACTACCTCGTCTCAAATTTATTATTTTGATATTATTGTACACCTCTAAAAATAATAGTTGGGTTTATTTATATTTATTATATTATCTTTAGTCCAAATTAATATTTATACAAAATCAATAATTATTAGCAAAGAGTAAAAATAGTTTTTGTATGCTTTCTTAAAAATCAAAAGAATAATTAACGTATTTTTTATAAACTATATAATATTTGTCCGTAAACAATTATTTTAAACAGATGTCGACAGATGTAGTCAGTTATAGTATTAAAAATGTATTAATATTATTATTCATTGGTGTCTTTTGAAACCCGGTTTTTAAATTGACGTAGTTGAGTTACCGAGTCCGGGTTAACCCGGTTTTCCAAAATTTTTATTTTTTATTTCTTTAGTAATTAACAAAAATAATATTTAAAAATCTCCTATATTGAAAATATTAATTGTTTAACAACTAATATAATATGTAAAAATAAAATTCCCTCGTAAATACATAAAATTTACATTTATTTTTTTAAAAACCCGGCTAGGTCTCGAGAACCAGGTTGACCCGGATCACCTCAAACCCGACGGGTTAAGTCGGGTTTCGAAAATATAAAACCCAGATTAATATTTTTTTTTTCGAGAGCCGGAAAAACCGGGGTTGAAAACATTGATTTTACTCGTATATATCTAAAGGGAAAAGCAAAATTTATTTAAGTAAAAGAGCATATGCAATGTATTTGTACAAGAAGACAAAAGCACTCTTCATTTCCTCTCTCAAATACACAAAAACTCATTTCCAACTATCACTCTCCATCTCTTTCCTCTCTCAAAAACACGAAAACCCCATTCCAACCACAACCTCATACAATAATTCGAAAGAACAGTTTATTGATGATTACATCATTATCTTTCTGTTCATTTATAGATCGATTCGGAAACCATTCACTTTCTTTTCATTGTATAATCGAACCGACTGATCGATTCGAACGGGACGAGTAAAACCTGATGTTTCGATCTGATTCGAGTTTCTGCAATGACCCGAATTACGACGGATCGATCCACCTCGGGTTTCCCGTTCAACCCACCAGGTTTTAAACATTGATTGTTATTATTGAGTTTCACAGATCTTTCTATATGAAGTAAGCAGGGATGTCTGAATTTTTAGACTTTCTATTTGAAGAAAAGTCCCAAATGCTTTATTATATAGTAAGATTGATTGTTATTATTGAGTTTCACAGATCTTTCTATATGAAGTAAGCAGGGATGTCTGAATTTTCAGACTTTCTATTTGTAGAAAAGTCCCAAATGCTTTATTATATAGTAAGATAAGATAAGATAAGATAAGATAAGATAAGATAAGATAAGATAAGATAAGATAAGATAAGATAAGATAAGATAAGATAAGATAAGATAAGATAAGATAAGATAAGATAAGATAAGATAAGATAATGAACTAGTTGGTTACCTGTATGGGTCAATACTAAAGCAAACTAGAATAGCAATAGAATATGAACCCGTCCGCTTTCAATCTAAATAAAGAATTAATTTTTTTTCTGAGACTATCTTGAATCAATAACTGATTTTAGAAGAAAAACAAAACACAAAACAAACCGAGTATAGGTGGTTCTTGTACTGTTTGGTCTTGTCTGCAATCTTGTTGGTCCAAATAGATAATTGCTGATCCCTGTATTGACTGTTAAGCTTTTTGAAATGCCGAGTTGGTTCTTAATCTTTTTTATGCTATAGCAAATAATGATGTTCCAATGCAGATGATACTTCTATTTTTTGTTTACGGAGCATAAACATTTAGAATTGATACACTTTGCAAGGAGCCAAGGGAGCGAGTTTGTTCTGCTTTTTCCATGTCTCTTTGTTGTGGGTATTGTTGTTGATTTACCGTTTGGGTGCCAAACTACGATTTTGTTTTGCTGTTTGAATCAACCATTACTCTTGAGTCTTGACATTCCACACTTAAATGTACTGTAAATGTAAGCATAACCGCAATATGTATGCATCTAGTAATCTAGTAATAAGTAATAACCAACTAATCAACCCAATAGTAACTTTGTCATATATAAGCCGAAACAGACGCACCATGCAAGAATTAAAGGGAAAAGAAATTATAGTCAAGCATACACATACATCATGCATAAAATATACTGTAAATGATATGGATATGATGACTTGTTGGCCATTTAAAAATAAATATGGTGGAAAACCATGATAAGTTGCTTGTTAGGTTAAACAATCCCCACCAGAAATAGTTATTCCTTTTTTAATTTGTATGAAGAAAGCAATGTCATATGTCATGTCTTTTGACTCCTTTTTTTTTTTCTTATTCCCATAATATGTTAGTAATAACATATGTAAGTACATTTTCAAATATTGCATTATCCAAAAACAAAATAAGCTTTATATCATAATATAAACTCAATTTTTAATATGGAACAAGTATAACTTTCTGTGGCATAATGTAACAGCCGAAATTGCATTATAAGGTACGAATTTATCATCTATAACACATGAACACAATTCAACAAGCAAAACATATGTTATCACAAGTCCCACAACAAATTATATGTCACTATAATTATCTAACTTTAGGTACATACAAGATCAAGATGTAGTACTCTAAACTCACCAACCTCTAACTGTTTTTTGTTGGTACATCTTCCCAAACCAACATTTCTATACACTCCCATTTTACTACTCCCTAGTATTGAAATAAATTTATTTTCAGATTAGATAATATGACCAAAACATCAATATTAGTTCTAACAAAACTAATAATGTATCTTCTGCTTGATGTCAAACTAGCCTTGTTTCTGTTCCAAACCAATCCTCGAGTTAGGGGCTTAAAACTCAATGACCGAGTCTGTAAATATATATGCCTATTAGACTAGTAACATGTGGTTGGATTGGAATTAATTTAGATCGCAAAAAGCCCCGATTTAGAATGCTAGTACGTCTTGGCATATTGGGTGCATTTGTCCTTACCTCTTACCCTTCCCTCTCCTTCTGTCCATTACTTGGTTCGTTCGGAATTAATGTAGCTGTACTATACATGGTAAAACGTTTTTGACCATCATTTATGTACTAGAGCTTTCTTTCATATATACGTAGTAAGTAGTAACATTGCTAGAGCAAATCAAGGCTCAAGCCATGTCCAAAACGTCCAATATCATGACACCAAAACCCGCGTGAGAATTTCCCCTCTAGCGTCGTATTTATCAGCCCGAATGGTGCGAAAAACGCGAGGTCACGACGCGAGAAGTGCACCGTATCTCGCGTGATGGTCTCACGCCGTGTTTTTTTTTTAAAATTATTTTATTACTCCCTCCGTCCCAAAATTCTAGTCCCTCTTTCCTTTTTGGTTTGTCCCAAATTAATTGTCCACTTATAAAACTTCTAAAAATAGGTAGGAGTTTTAGATCGAGATTACTAGATTACCCTTAATTGAATTCATAATTACAAACTTTTAAAAGGTTTTAAATTAATTGGTTAAGGGTAAAACTGACTTTCTGTAAAAAGTAAGAGAGAGAAAGCTGAAAATATGGTACTTTTCTTAAACTGTATGTTTTTTGTCGGGGGACAATAATTTTAGGACGGAGGGAGTATTATTTATTAAAAGTGGGACCACTGTAACACCATAATACTGGTGTTAAGTATACACCACTTTTTATTGTTATGGTAATTAGAGTGTTATAGAACCATTTGCTGATATGTCACCTATTTTTTCCACAACACCACACCATAACATCAAATCACACATTGTGCTCTTAGATGTCTAGATAGGATTAGCTATAGGCTCGCGTTGTAGCAAAAATGTCACACGAAAACGCTACAATCACACCGTGAGCAGTGTGATTGTGTGTTTTCGCTCTTCACATCATACTTGTCACCCTTTTTTTAGAACGCGACGGGAAGATGCGAGACCCTATACCGTGCACTATAGCTCGCGTTATCGTGTTATATAATTTTTTTGTTTGTGGTATGTATTTTATTCGTGTGTGTGTTTTTCTAGTTTTGGTGGCTCGAGAAGAACGATGTTAGAAGTAATTGATCTTAGAGTTGTATTTCGACCTAACAATTATTAATAAATGAATAGACTGAACCTATGGGCTAAATAACTATTTGGTTTAATTTTAAGTTTATGTATTTGTTTTTATTTTAATTTGTAATATTTTATTTTAATTTAGTAAAATTTAATGTTTTTATTTAAAATATATTTGTTTTATTAAATTTTTAAAAAAATTTAAAAATAAATTAAATCATTATAACACTAAAAGATGTGATATTAACTAGTTATGATAAAATTTAGTGCTATGAAAACAAAAAAAACTTAACTATACCTAAAAGAAATTGATATATATTCATACTTAATATGCGTACATATTCTCCTAGTTGTATGATAATGATAAGTGGATTGATCAATGATTTAGATTAAGAGAGAAAATTAGTGTATGACACATATTAAAATTTGATACGAGTAAACAAATAACAATGCTGTTACCTAAAACTCTTACAATTTTGTTATATTCCGAGTAATAATCTAGCTCACTGATATACCGTTTTTATAATGTTACTCTCAATGTCGAACCAATTCACTAAAAGGAAGAGGTACCGTGACGTTTTGTCTTACGTGTTGAGCCAACATAATTCATGGTGCATAATATCACGGATGGTGTCATAGCTTCTCGCGTCGTGACTAACAACCCAAAAAAGTGACGTTATAAATTTTCTTATATATTTTTTTATATAATAAAATGGGGTATATGTAGGGACTCATAACACCATTTTTTAATTCTATGATACCGTTTTTCTCACGACTTAAAACCTTATAACATGTGGTGTCATAATCAATCACGTGCCCTAACTTACGTGCAGCGACGGAGCCAGTAGGGGGGCCAGAGGGTGCTGTGCCACCCCCAACAATGGCAGACTTAGTTATAACTAAGGTTAGAAGAAAGCAAGCCAATGATTAATGTAGTAAGAAGTTTACAGGGATATGCTTGTTTTATGTTAATGGAGGTGGGATGAAGTGAAGAAGGTGGGATGAAGTGAAGAAGATAGACTTAAAAAAATAATATTACCACTAGTGTATTTTTTATTGAGTTAGTGGCTGTATATGTGTAATTTTGTCAAATGTTCAATTTAAAACCTTTTATTTTACAATTTATCACTCTAGGTTATAATACTTATCAAACATCTTTTTCAAAAAAAATTATACACTGTTAGTCAAAAATTAATTTGTGCCCCCTCTAATACGGATTCCTGGCTCCGTCTCTGCTTATGTGACAATATTTTTTGGGTTATGTTACTAATACCCTCTTTTGACCATAAAGTATAAAAAGTACTTACAATACCTCCCTTTTGTCCCCCTATTACAGTACAACACAGTTTTCTGTCAGTTTCTGTTCCGTATTTTTTGACAGTTTACACTTTTAAACATGTTAAACTTTATATTTTTCATTCCGCATTTTCCGTTTCACAGTTTCATAACAAAACAAAATTATAAAAATTAAAAAAAAAATTAAAAAAGAGTTTAAAAAAAAAATCAAAAAGTTAGGAGGGGTATTTGAATCCATTTAGGAAGGGTACAATAACCACCCCTACTTTTTTTGTTACGACACCACTTTTTTACTATGACACAAAACTACTTCACCACGTGCTCTAAGGCTGGTGGGAGTGAGGCTTCTCTCACTTGTGAGTTGGGCAAACCCACTCGCAGCCCCCACCCCACCCCCTTAAACCCGCGCGCGACTTGTTCCTAACCAAGAAAAAAACTGGGCAAACTCACCCAGGTGAGTTTTTACATGTGGGTCAGGTTAGGTTTAATTTTGGGTGTTTTTTGTGAGTGATGTGTATTTAAATAATAAAAAAATAGATATAAAAAGTGAGTGTGAGTAAGTTTGGGTGAGTGTCATTATCCTCGTGGGTGAGTTTGGTGAGTTTATTAAAAATCTGACGTGGCGCTGAGGTGGCGGTGAGTGAGTTTCACCCACTCCCACCAGTCTAAAGCACATTTAATATTTGCCGAGCTCTCTTAAAAGCTGAAGTAATCGATAAACCAGGCTATCTCAAATTCTCAATGTCGATCCCATTCATTACAAGTTACTGTTTCCACCCACTTCACGTTAGCACAAAAACTACATATTACATGGACTCCCAACATCGAAGAAGGAATACAGTAACGTAAAAGCAGCATCAAAATGACATTGTCACTTTGACATCGAAAATGACTTTAAAAAAGATGTTCAGTGTAGACTCCAAGATAATTTATTTGTTTGTTATTTACTAGGTAGTTTTGACCAATAAACTCACGACAACATACACTTTAATTCCAAATCTTTCAATTCATATCGACATGCGTCAATATATTACTTGTTAATAATATTATACTGTAACATCTTTCATTGTTATTATCGATAAGCACATATTTTTCAACGCAGTATTAATATCTTATCGATCTGTACTCTGTAGATACTCGTATTTTCGACAACACACATACTGCTATAGTTACCTTTAATGTTACCTTCTGCTTTATATTTGCCGTTCGCCATTTGACTACTTGTTTCGATATGCTGTGATTTGCATAAATTAAAGTGCCATATCTACAGAACACTTTAATGTCTGAAACTATCACAAGAATGTTGTTATATGGTGTCAGAATTTTACAAGTGCCCAAAAACCAAATGTTTTGTATTTGCAACTTAACTTTAATCTCATTTGTCTCGTATCCATGTATACTCAAACTTTTAGAGAGGGTATTATGTTTCTACAACCATATCGAGTTATGACGTTTTTAATACGATACAGAAGATGAAAATGTGTATAAATTTATATCATATTATAACCATAAAAAATGTTATACATGTTAAAAAATTATTTTTGAATGTAATTGTATCTAATTTAATATAAAAAATATGATTATTATTAAAATTAAATTTAAAGAAGCCTCCACGTGTTTTGTTTTATCACTACGTATCATAATTTTTCACTTATCGTTTTATGTTAAGCCTTAAGCTTAAATATTGATTTATTGCGTGGCGCGAATGTTATGTCTCACACCTTTGCAAGCCTTTTAGAACATTGTATATACTATTAGTGTAAATATTACTTCCTCCGTCCCACAATTATTGTCCATCATTCTATTTTGAGTAATAAATATAGTTTTCTTAAATTGTGTAATTCTTGTCTGGTGACAATAGTTTTAGGACGGGGTATATATTATTTGACGAGCGTCAAGGTTTTCAAAATTGAAATTTTACTTAGAATTGTTTTTATGTTTGCAAGATATAGATATTAATCTCGGATAGAGATGATAAGATCTTATTTTAATGTCATTTGTTTAATAGTTTTTGTAATATCATATACATATACAGATTTGTATACATCGTAAACATAAAATTATAAAAACGTTTAATAAAGATGATGTCCTGATTATGAAGCGTATAAGCTGATTAACACGTTGCTTTTTAGATTATACAAAATACAACTTGTAAAATCGTAATGTTGTTTTAGTTTATTGTTAGAGAAAATTAAGATCGTATCATATTAAATCCTATGATCTCATGGTCAAAATCAGGGTTTTATAAGATCTTAAAGATACAAAAGTATACAAAAGTTTCATGTAGGAATGCGCATTTCGAAATGAATCCTGGATCCGAATCGAAACCTTACTGATTTTTGGTACTCGACTCCCTTCGGTATGGTACCGAGACTACGAAATAAAGTAAAAAAAATCGATACCACTAATTCGTTACGAGACCGATATGAAATCAGAAAACTCCCGTAAAAAGCAGGAAAATCTTGATTTTCTGTACAATACCGATTTTGTACCGATACCATTAGTTTATGTTCGAGAAAAAATCGATATAACTAATTTGATACGTGATAAATATAATACTGGTACCACACTCATCCGTATTTTCATTTAAGATGTAGATCCTTTTGCTTTTTAATATCATAAAATCTTAAGATAAAGAATATTTAAGTTCATTTGAATAATAAAAGTTTATTTAAATACAAATGGACTAATTTTTACCATCCATCTTTATCCTAATCCAATGGATAAGATTAAACAAAAACTCATTTCCATCTTTTTTTTCAAACATTAATATCTCTTAAACTGTTAATCGTTATGCGAAAAAAATATATTGTTACGACGGACATTTAATTATCTTTCTACAGATATGCTATATGATATACCTTTGACAATTTTTTTTTTCGATTTTTTCACCTTTTTTATCATTGTCGAAAATTATCATATATGATACTAAATATCATATATGATAGTAACCAGATAAGATCTATGTAGACCACTAAAATAGCATAACTCAATCAACCAATAATAATCACTCATTTTTTTAAAAAATTCACTTCCCACCACTTTTTTAAAAATTAAATATCTCACAAACGGTAAATCGTTAAACAAAAAATAATACACCATTGCAATGAGAATTAAATCATCTTTCCATCGAGAGACACATGTATATACTTTCGACGAACTTTTTCTCTTAAGTCATGTCTGAGAGAATCATATATGATTCGTCACGAATCATATATGATTTTCAGAAAATCATATATGATTCGTGATATGAATCATATATGATTTTCTGAAAATCATATATGATTTGTGACGAATCATATATGATTTTCTCAGACGTGGCTTAAGAAAAAAAATAAATAAAAAGTTCGTCGAAAGTATATATACATGTGCCCCTCGATAGATAGATGATTTAATTCTCGTCGCGATTGTATGTTTTGTTTTACGTAACGATGAACGGTTTGTGAGATATTTAATTTTTAAAAAATGAGTATTTTTTGTTATATGACAAAAATGGGTGGTTGTGATTGGTTGATTGAGTTTATGTTAAACTAAGGGTGTATGTTGAACTTTTCCCTGATAGTAACACTAGTATCATATATGATAAAACATTATTATCATATATGATATTTTATGCAAAATTTAAAAATCGAAAATTTTTTTTTTTTCAAAAGTATAATATAATGCATATCTGTAGAAACCTTATTAAATGCTCGTCACGATGGTATATTTTTTTTCGTTTAACACTTAACGGTTAAAAAAATATTTAAATTATAAAAATAAACGATAAAAGACTAATATGATACTAAAATAATTAAGATGAAAATTTTGACCTTAATGCCATTTAAGTGCTTTTAAGAAACTAACCGACATTCAAATTTATAAATATAGCAATATAATACTTGCTATTTAGTTTGTCTATTTTAAGATGATTCTTCAATATTGAACCCACCCAACTTTGTTTTATAACTTGTTTTTCTCTGTGCCTCTCTCTAATCCCCACCAACAAACCCCCCTTTGATCCATCTATCAAAATCACACCAATCACACATATTTCAATTCATTCATTAGTTTCATACAAACACACACATAATAATCCTCACAAAAAATACACATACATACATATATATATATAACAGAAACAAAAGGTGTCGTGTCGTGTCGGTGGTTTTAAATTATTATTTGATCGATGGATGGAGGCTGTTCATCGACAAGAAAGCGAAAAAACGATGAAAGGCCATACAAAGGGATACGTATGAGAAAGTGGGGAAAGTGGGTTGCCGAAATCAGAGAGCCAAATAAACGTTCAAGGATCTGGCTCGGATCCTACTCCACGGCCGTGGCCGCAGCACGTGCCTACGACACGGCCGTGTACTTACTACGCGGGCCCTCTGCCCGTTTTAATTTTCCTGATTTATTAGCCTCTGATATGGGACAGGATGAGCTCTCCGCGGCTTCTATAAGAAAAAAAGCCGCGGAGGTTGGGGCGCGAGTGGATGCTTTTGAGACAAGTGGCGCACAAAAGCCGAAGCTGGAACTGGGGCTGGAGCTTAAACCGAAACCGAAGCCAAAGATGTGTTGGCTTGAAGAGAAACCTGACTTGAATAAAAAACCGAAACCTGAACCTGGATTCGAAATCACGGATGGGGATTTATAATTGGTGAATGTAGCAATATAATCATTGTATCAATTCTCAAAGCAGAAAATAAATATACAATGTTTACTTGATTTATGCAGTTGATCATCCTAAAGGATTGTTTAGGATTTGTTTTTATAAATTGCTTATGTGCTTGAACTTTTGTGGTTAAACGCCCAAACTGCTTATCTACTTAAAAATAAGCAGATACTATAAGCAATTTCATAGACCCTCTAGATGTTTCAAGCTTTTAATTTCTGATGTAGACTAAAAAGACACAAATCGTACTCGGATATGTTGATTCCAGAAACAATATTTTCAACATTCGACGAGTTGAGATAAATACCGATTAAGAGTAAAATTACTGTAAACATCGACCAATAATTAACTTTTATTAATCTCTAAAACTGTGTAGTTAGAGTTACAACATACGCAGTTTTATTTAAAGAAGTTCACAAAATTGAAACGGGTCTTAAAAGACAAACAAACCGTGAGCTAAAACAAAAACAAGTCGAATAGAAAATTCAAGAAAAATATAAAATGAAAATAACTCATAGAAAAAGAGTGTTTTAGGCTTCGAAAAATCGGTAACCAGACAGTGTGGTTACAAGCGCGTCCGTCTCGCCCTGTGCTCGTTTTGGCTGATCGTAGGTCTTCTGACTCCTCCCAGAGCCCAAGTTTTGCCCATTTTACTGAAATCTGTTTCCTCACACGATCCTAAACATCTAAAAACAAATTAACTCGTTTAACGATACTTGATCCTCCATCAATTTCAAATCACCGACGAAGTGTCAAAAGTGTACAAATAAACACCGGTATTTACTATGCTTGGTTAATGAGTTATAACTAAATCTTTTAAAAGAAGTTTGGGTACATATTGCTGCTAGTTTTGTCTAAATAGTTGAAGTGTATTAAATATTTAGATGGCAAAAGATTATAAGAACTTAAGGACCACTTTTGGATGTACTGGGAAAATAATTTAAGAGGTTGTCTTGTTTTGGATGTTCAGTTGCAAGTCTTTATTCAGAAGTAAGAGGAATTTCTATTGTGTAGTTTACATCAAGAGTCGACATGGATTTTGTATCTTTGATGATCAAGGGACACACATGTCTCCTTAGTCCTTTTGTCATTTTAAGAATGATTGAGAAACTTTATGTTTAATTGTATAAGGTTTTTTTTTTAGGTTTAACCGATTTCGTTTTTTCGTAAAAAATTTAACGAGTTTTTTTTACGATTTTTTTATCTGTATTGAGTTTGGTTAGAGCTAGATTTAGGTATGTGCAGGCGATGCAATAGTACATGGCTTTATTTTTTTTTGGGGCCTCTAATTTTTAGATCTTAGTGTTAGTATACACTCGATTTTGGATGTTCTAACCTAATGCAAACCGTATTTTATTAAGAAAACATGTTTAAAAATGTTAAAAACTTTTAATTTAAGTTACAGGAGTGAAATACATGTCATATTGTTTTGTTTTTTTTTTAAACGGCGAGTTAATAGTTAGTGATTCGAGCTTAAAATGACATTTAATTAGGTAGTATGCAAGCTTCGAACCTTCTCTTTAAGGGATAAAGCCGACTCATGCTTTTATTTAATTCGGGCTTCTGAAGGTTCTTAGTGAGACTCGAACTCGAGACCTCTCCAACAAAACCTCCCTAAGGTTACCCTTGGTGGCCAATTGAGCTAACTCAGTTATTTTTTACTAAGTAAAAATGGACGGAAGGATCTCTATCGGAGAAGATGACACATAATTTAATATTTTTTTTCTTGTTCATTTTATATTTAGTCCTTCTATTATACAGTAGTTATTTGAAAAGTAAACTATGATTATTTTAGTAACTTATTTGGTACTATGTCTTATTTTGTTAAAAAGTAAAAAAAACAAACCAAAATATCTGAATAAGAAAAAACTATATAATGTATTTGATATTGACATATAATTCAAATACAAAATGTCGTTGTTGATGTTAAAATTATACTAACAAATACTTTATTTTAAAAAAAATATAACAAAACTTTTGAAAATATGAGTATACTCATGAAATGTCACGTTATTTATGGTTAAACCTTTTGGAGTTTTTAAAAATGTTTTTACAAGTTTTACAAAAAGACAATTCATTTTATTTTAAAATACACAAGGTATATTCAAATATGAATAAAAAATGTTTCATAAATTACAAATGATTTTACTATACGATCTAATGGCATAATGATTAATAAACTGATGACGTAAATGTTTAATCATTTTAACATAAAACACATTTTTAGTATATGGTTCAAGGGCCTATAACGTTAAACGGCACATGGCTTCCGAAATTGATGAGACGACCCTGAGTTTGGTCCTTTAATGGTTTTAATCTCTTAACTCTAGTTTCGTATCGGGTTTAGATCCTGATGAAATTAGTGATTAAAGGACTAAGCCCGTTACAGGTCAAAACAACTTGAAGAAGATCTGTTAAAAAAAAAATTGAAAACGAAGTTTGTTAAATCCAACAAATCAGAAGAACAATTTATGCAAGTTTTATTTCTATTTGATGTCAATGAAGTTTTTGTTTGTAAAGAAAAATTATTTACCCACTTTAAGTATTGGATAATATGTATTAACTAAACTGAGGTTGGGCACACTAGATCGGTTGAGGGGTCAGTCGATCTAATGCAGCAACCAAGATACAATGTCGTCGAAGGTATTTCCATTGATCTGGTGATCGCGTAAGCAAGCACAAAATTTAAAAGTTGACACACTTTCATGACTTCATCCCAAAAGTTGAATTTTAATTTTATGTAAAATAAAAGAAGAAAGAGATCACTGTTATGTAAAAAAATCGTATATAAATTAATGAAAAAAAAATACATCGAGATGACGAGGTTAAATGTTTGTCGACCCTTTTCTTCATGCTTGAAATTATAGTCATTATCATAAATTGTGTAACTTTATTTACATAACTTATCTTAGTGACAGAACTTGCAGAACTCTTGTTTTTGAAGGAAAACATGTATGTTTGAAAGAGTACATGTAAGTTTTTAGAGAATATTGTATATTTGAAGTTCTTTTTGTCAATATTAAATAAAACAAAAAAAAAAATATCAAAAAACATACATGTTTGAGGGCGTGCATGCGTGTATGTGCACGCATTCAAAAACATATATTTTTGAAAGCGCGTATACATGTATGTGCACCGATCCAAAAACATACATGTCCGCTTTCAAAAATATACATATACTCCTTCAGACATACATGTTTGCCTTTAAAAACAAGAGTTCTGCAAGTTCTGTTACTAAAATAGGTTATGTAAATAAATTCCCCCATCATAAATTTAAGAAAGGTTACACTACTACATACACTCTTCAACTAATTAGATCATCCACACCGTTTTTTTTTAATTAGCCATGTATACAAAGATATTACCTTAGCTTCTAGAAGAATCGAAGTTTGTAGGACACTAGGACGTGTCAAAGCTAGCTAGTATCGTTCGAAGGATAATAATGTTTTATTTCAACTTTCTACATACAAAATAATGGAATTTGAGATGGTGACAACTATATATGATCCCATTAATTCCCAAAAGAGAAAGGTCCATATATGTAAAAACAAAGCTCGATCAAAAACTACAGCAAATGTTTTGGACGTTCTGTGAAAAATAAAACTCGAAATTGCAGTAGAGTCGAGCAATCCATGCTATAATCACGAGATTAGGATCAAAGTCGTAATCGTTAGGAGAACAAAAAACAAAACACCTTAACCCTATGTGACACTTGTATTTTTTTCTTAACTTTCTTGTTTAACCGTGTAAAATTTTATAAAATCAACAAAAGATTGAACTTAGAGGTGTCGATTCCAACAAGTGGTATCAAGAACCGCGGGTATTGTGGTCTTGAAGATCGCTGCTAGATTAAGAGGTGTCGTGAAGAAAACGGTTTCGGGTTTTGTCGAATCGATTTCTTGGAGTTGCAGGTTTGGCTAAACGGAGAAGACGATAAAGTGTGGGATGATTGGTCTGTGTTTTCTAAGATAAGTTTATGTAGGAAACGGTTTATACTTTTATTAAAAACAGATTACAAAATTAACAGAAAACAAAGAACAGAATTAAATAACAAATAAAATTGAAAACAGTAAGAATCTAGAGATGAGACACGTGTTTAACACGCTTCCCTTGAAACAGATTCGCCGTATGTTTCCCAGGGTACAACGTCCAAAGCTGTTGTACAGCCGGACTAGACAAACTTACCTGAAAGATCACGGAAGCCTTCTGCGTTTCTGATCGATAACTGCTGGAAAAATCGTCTGGTAATGGAGTAGGAAAAAGACTGCGTTTTTTCTTATGATAAAACTGAATGAGAAAGATTTATTATATAGTGAAAATTTGCCTTGGTCACCAATACAAAATATTTTGATCCATATAAAATATTCTGACACATCTGTTATTTCTATAACACGATTTGCAAATCAATTATAAACACAAATTTATTCTAAATCTATTCCGAACATAGATTACAAAATTTTCTGAAAAAAATTCGAATTTGCAGCAAAAAAGATACCGAAATCTGCTCGCACTCAGGCGAATTTCGGAGCTACATTCGTGTCCGCAGGTCGCGCGCTCATGCACAAGTTCAGTAGCTTCGAACCCGTTTTTGCCTAGAAATCTCACTTTCTACACCCCTCCTGCGCGTAGGCGTGGGATTAAAAACCCACAAATGAATATTGAAGGGTAGAAACCAAGATTTCTTTATAAACATGATTTCATTTCATGTTTTTGGCGATGTGGGACAAACATTTTCCAAAATTTGTGTTTCACGTGACTCACTTTGAGACACGATATCTCATTCATATTAACTCCATATTGGACATACTTTAGCTCGTTGCGAAACTCTTTTCGAGTAGAACACAAAGCTACTAAGTACTACGAATATATATATATATATATATATATATATATATATATATATATATATATATATATATATATATATATATATATATATATATATATATATATATATATATATATATATATATATATAACATATACATATATTAAATTATGTCCAAAGTATTGCAAAACCATATTTGCAAAACATTTTCCAACAATCCCCCACATGAATGGGAATCGGTCGAAAACACGCGAAAGTTTTGGCAAAATTTCTGCGGTTAAGTCCTGCATAGGATAGGTAGGTGTAACCCTTTGAACCTTCACTTGTGAGATGCACTTAGTCTCCTAGATCTGAGTAGACACGATGTCCTTGAACTAAGCCTCTGTTTACGTAGACAAAAATACACACTCACACAAGATTCTCAATGACCTTGTCAAGTCCTCATAGTCGTGTTCGTTATGGTCATGAACACTCGCTTGGTTCTACAAGAGCTCTTAGAAATTGCGCCCTCACAATTTCATTCAAAGCGACCCCACTTCTCTCTCACATAGGTGATTTCATCTTGAATCATTAAAAACATATGTTTTATGATTTCATCTTGAATCATTATGCTTTATGTTTAACCTCTCAACAAGTCACATTGTTCTATGAATAGACTAGGAAAGTTCATGTATTAAGTAACTCCCTCACATTTCTATGATTAAGTTGTCCTATTGAACCCAGATCTTGGGATCTCCAGTAAACTGGGTTAGGTTTTCCTTCATAGAAACTCATTCCTTTAGACGACTTACTAACTAACTCTTTGCTTAAGCCTTTCGTAAGCGGATCCGCGATGTTATCCTTTGACTTCACATAGTCAATTGAGATAACTCCTGTTGAGAGTAGTTGTCGTACCGAATTATGTCGACGACGGATATGTCTAGACTTTCCATTATACATTGTGCGATGAGCTCTGCCAATTGCCGATTGACTATCACAATGTATACTAATGGCCGTTACCGGTTTAGGCTACCTGGGTATGTCCTCTACGAATTGACGTAGCCATTCCGCCTCTTCTCCGCATTTATCTAACGCGATAAATTCTGATTCCATCGTGGACTTAGCTATTACTGTTTTTTTGGAAGACTTCCAAGATATAGCGGCCTATCCTAGTGTAAACACATATCCACTGGTCGATCTAGAATCTTTTATGTCAGATATCCAATTTGCATCATTGTATCCTTCAATAACCGCTGGACTTGGATTACTATATACCTACTCAACCTGCTAACAACATATGCTAAGTCAGGTCAGGTACATGCCATCAAATACATTAACATGCCAATAATTCTTGAATACTCTAATTGGGCAACACCTGCGCCTCTATTTTTAGATAGATGCAAACCGGTGTCAATTGGAGTTCTTGCTAGGCCGGAATCCCCCGCATTACGAGTATTCAGAATTTTGTCCACGTAATGTGCTTGACTTAATGCAAGTCCACTCTAAGTTCGTATGATCTTTATTCCAAGAATCACATCAGCCAAACCCATATCTTTCATGTCAAACTTTGATTTCAACATGTTTTTAGTAGACTTGATCATCTTGTCGTTACTGCCAACGATAAGCATATCATCGACATAAAGACACAAAATTACATATCCATTATTTGTGTCTTTGACATAAACACACTTTGTCACATTCATTAATTTTGAATCCACCCTATAGCATGGCATGATCAAACTTTTGATGCCATGGTTTGAGAGCTTGCTTTAAGCCATACAATGACTTAACCAGCCAACAAACTTTGCTCTCTTGTCCAGGAGCCATGAAACCCTCGGGTTGGTTATGTATATTTCTTCTTCTAAATCTCCGTTTAGAAAAGCCGTTTTCACATCCATTTGGTGAACTTCTAAATTTCTTAATGCGGCAATAGTAATAATTATTCTAATAGAAGTTATTCACGTAACAGGCGAATAAGTATCAAAGTAATCTAGACCTTCACATTGTCTAAATCCTTTGATTACCAATCTTGCTTTGTACTTGTCAATGGTGCCATCATCTTTCATCTTTTTCTTGAAGATCCATTTATAAGCTAGTGGTTTACAACCAGAAGGTAATCCACGAGTTCCCAAGTATTATTTTATAAAATAGACTCTATTTCACTGTTAATCGCTTCTTACCATCGAGTCCCTTCCGAGGAATTTACCGCTTCTTGATAAGAACTAGGTTCATTTTCTACCATAAAAGAGACAAAATCGGGTCCAAACGATTTCTCGGTTCTAGCCCTTTTGCTTCTTCTTGGTTCAACCTCTTCTTCCTCGGGTTGATCTAATCTCTCATCTTGGAGATTACTATCATCTAGTTGTCTCTTATCTTGGACAACTTCATCATCTATTCTAGATGAGCTTCCAGTTTCCTTTGTTAAACAAGGAAATATATTTTCAAAGAAGGAAGCATTCCTTGATTCCATTACTGTGTTCTTGTGTATATCTGGATTTTCGGAATTATGTACAATGAAACGATAAGTAATACTATTCTTAGCATATCCAATAAATATACAATCCACAGATGTTGGTCCAATCGTTTGGGCCTTAGGTGTCGGCACAACTACCTTGGCTAGTCACCCCCACACTCGTAAGTACTGGTATGATGGTTTTCTTCCCATCCACAATTCATATGGGGTTTCCTCTTTATCCTTACGAGGTATCTTGTTTAAAAGATAAGTAGCCGTTAGAATGGCTTCCCCCCACATGTCCCGGCGTAAACCAGAACTTAACAACATGACATTAACCATTTCTTTCAAGGTATGGTTCTTCCTTTCGGCAATACCGTTTTGCTGAGGTGAATAAGGAGCAGTAAACTCGTGTCTAATTCCATGTTTCGCACATAGATCAGCAAAAGGAGACACACATTCACCTCCTCTATTACTTCGTACAACCTTGATTTTCCTACCAAGTTGATTCTCAACTTTGGTTTTGTATAGAACAAGCTTGTCTATAGCTTCATCTTTACTTTTCAACAAGTAAACGTAGCAGTACTTTTTGCGATCATCAATAAACGTGATGAAGTACTTATTGCCACCTTTTGTGGGTAGTGATTTCAAATCACATATGTATGTGTGTATCATATCAAGTGGTTCGGTTTTTCGTTCAACCGATTTGAAAGATGATCTTGTAAGTTTGGCTTCGACACAAGTTTCACACTTATAATTTGAATCAATATGAAAATTTGGTATGCCATTAAATTCAATCAAACGACGTATTGAATTAAAATTAACATGTCCAAAACGACCATGCCACACATTAGAAGACTCAATCAAGTAAGCAAAAGTATTCATTTTATTGATAGCATTCTTAACAACTATTACATTGAGCTTAAACATACAATTCAAGGCATACCCCTTAACAACATACATTTGATTCTTAGAAAGTACAACTTTATCAAACTAAAAAACAAGACGAAAACCAAACTTATTCAAAAGCCAACCGGACACAAGATTCTTGCGAATCTCTGGAACATACAAGACTTTAGTCAACTTGAGCTCTTTCTCGGATGTCATCTTCAAATTAACATCTCCTTCGCCCTTGATATCAGCAGTTGCAGATTTGCCCATGTACAACTTCTATCTATTGTCAACCACTCTAAAAGAGTGAAACATACTCTTGTCAGCACACACATGACGGATTGCCCAAGTATCAACCCACCAATCATTATTATTAGAACCTACCAGGTTAACTTCAGAGATCATGGTAAAGACATCAAACACCATAGCAATCATGTCCACATTATCATTCACCAATTAGCCTCGCGTGGAGTCACCCGCTTTGGCGCTTTGCAATTAGCAGCACGATGACCTGGCTTTTTACAGTTGAAGCAATTTCCTTGGAACTTCTGCTTTGCAATTCCAGCTTTAGAAGCAATGTACTCAGACTTCCCTTTGCTATTCTTGTCATTCTTCCATTTTCCAAAGGTCTTGCCTTTAGAATTTGAAGAAGACGAACCATGCTCAACCATATTTGCCTTGGCAGAATCAGGTGTATAAGTATTTTTCTGAGCCAACTTGTTGTCCTCTTCAATACAAAGACGAACAACCAAGTCTTCAGTAGTCATCTCCTTTCGCTTATGCTTCAAGTAGTTTTTAAATTCTACCCAGCTTGGAGGTAACTTGTCAATGATAGCAGCAACTTGAACATTTTCACTCAAAGTCATACCCTTAGCATGAATGTCGTGTAGCAAAACCTGTAGATCTTGAACCTGAGTTATCACACTCTTTGAATCAACCATCTTGTAATAAAAAACGAGCTACCACGAACTTATTTGTACCAGCATCCTCAGTTTTGTACTTGCTTTCCAACGACTCCTATAATTCTTTGGCAGTTGTAGTCTTGCAGTACACATTGTACAAAGAGTCCACCAAACCATTCAGAATATAGTTGTGACACAAGAAGTCTGAATGTTTCCATGCTTTAAAAACTTACACCGCTTGTTGATTAGCGGGTACACCTTCTTTAAGAGGTTCTACCTGAGGTACAGTCTCCTTCAAGAACTTCGCAAGGTTCAAAGTAGTGAGATAGAAGAACATCTTCTGCTGCCACCTCTTAAAATTCTGCCCATTGAATTTTTCTTATTTTTCAGCATGATTAGCAACTGTGTGGGTAACTGGCGCACCAATTACATTCACAGTAGTAGTTGCAAGAGTTTCAAGAGTGCTGGTAGACATTCTGAAAGATCAAACAAAATCAAAACACAAACAGTTAGACAACTGTTATAAATCTGTATATAAGAAATTCAATCGTAATCTCTATATACTTATAGTGGATATGCTTCAAAGAAACTCAATCTTGGTTTCAATGAATCAGATGCAATTATCAAATGTATCAGTTTAAAAGAAACACAATCTTGGTTTCAATAAACTGATTAGAACAACTGCTAAAAAAACCGTTAACTGTTAATTAAAATCTGTAAGTTTAAAACTGATTTCTAATGAAACTCAATATTGGTTTCGACAGAAAACAGTTTATAAAAAAACTGTTAAAGATGTTAATCCGATTTATCAAAAGGTTTTAATTATGTTAAACAGAATCTGTTTTAAGATTGTAGGAAACAGTGTATACTTTTATTAAAAACATATTACAAAATTAACAGAAAACAAAGAACATAATTAAATAACAAATAAAATTGAAAGCAGTAAGAATCTAGAGACGAGGCACGTGTTTAACACGCTTCCCTTAAAACAGATTCGTCGTCTGTTTCCCAGGGTACAACGTCTAAAGTTGTTGTACAACCGGACTAGAAAAACTTGCCTGAAAGATCACGGAAGCCTTCTGCGTTTCTGATCGATAACTGTTGGAAAAATCGTCTGGTAATAGAGTAGGAAAAAGACTGCGTTTCGTAAGCAGATCCGCGATGTTATCCTTTGACTTCACATAGTCAATTGAGATAACTCATGTTGAGAGTAGTTGTCGTACCGAATTATGTCGACGACGGATATGTCTAGACTTTCTATTATACATTGTGCTATGAGCTCTGACAATTGTCGATTGACTATCACAATGTATACTAATGGCCGTTACCAGTTTAGTTCACCTGAGTATGTCCTCTACGAATTGACGTAGCCAGTTCGCCTCTTCTCCGCATTTATCTAACGCGATAAATTATGATTCCATCGTGGACTTAGCTATTAATGTTTGTTTGGAATACTTCCAAGATATAGCGGCCCCTCCCAGTGTAAACACATATCTGCTGGTCGATCTAGAATCTTTTATGTCAGATATCCAATTCGCATCACTGTATCCTTCAATAACCGCTGGATATCTAGCATAATTCAGTCCATAATCACGAATGTATCTCAAATAATGAAGTACCCTAGTCATAGCTTTCCAATGTGCTTCACTTGGATTACTAGTATACCTACTCAACCTGCTAACAGCATATATAAGTCAGGTCGGGTACATGTTATCAAATACATTAACATGCTAGTAATTCTTGAATACTCTAATTGGGCAACACATGCGCCTCTATTTTTAGATAGATGTAAACTTGTGTCAATTGGAGTTCTATCTAGGCCGTAATCCCCCACATTATGAGTATTAAGAATTTTATCCACGTAATGTGCTTGACTTAATGCAAGTCCACTCTGAGTTCGTATGATCTTTATTTCAAGAATCACATCAGCCACACCCATATCTTTCATGTCAAACTTTAATTTCAACATGTCTTTAGTAGACTTGATCATCTTGTCGTTACTGCAAACGATAAGCATATCATCGAGATAAAGACACAAAATTACATATCCATTGTTTGTGTCTTTGACATAAACACACTTGTCACATTCATTAATTTTGAATCCACCCTCTAGCATGACATGATCACACATTTGATGCCATTGTTTGGGAGCTTGCTTTAAGCCATACAATGACTTAACCAGCCAACAAACTTTGCTCTCTTGTCCAGAAGCCATGAAACCCTCGGGTTGGTTCATGTATATTTCTTCTTCTAAATCTCCGTTTAGAAAAGCTGTTTTCACATCCATTTGGTGAACTTCTACATTTCTTAATGCAACAATAGCAAGAATCATTCTAACAGAAGTTATTCGCGTAACAGGCGAATAAGTATTAAAATAATCTAGACCTTCGCGTTGTCTAAATCCTTTTATTACCAATCTTGCTTTCTACTTGTCAATGGTGCCATCAGCTTTCATCTTTTTCTTGAAGATCCATTATATAAGCTAATGGTTTACAACCAGGAGGTAAATCCACGAGCTCCTAAGTATGACTTTGTAAAATAGACTCTATTTCACTGTTAATCGCTTCTTTCCATCGAGGCCCTTCCGAGGAATTTACCGCTTCTTGATAAGAACTGGGTTCATTTTCTACCATAAAAGAGATAAAATTGGGTCCAAACGATTTCTCGAGTCTAGCCCTTTTGCTTCTTCTTGGTTCAACCTCTTCTTCCTCGGGTTGATATAATATCTCATCTTGGAGATTACTATAATCCCGTTGTCTCTTATCTTGGACAACTTCGTCATCTATTCTAGATGAGCTTCCAGATTCCTTTGTTAAACAAGGAAATATATTTTCAAAGAAGGCAGCATTTGCTTGATTCCATTACTGTGCTCTTGTGTATATCTGGATTTTCCGAATTATGTACAATGAAACGATAAGCACTACTATTATTAGCATATCCAATAAATATATAATCCACATATTTAGGTCCAATCGTTCAGGCCTTAGGTGTCGGCACAACTACCTTGGCTAGACACCCCACACTCGTAAGTACTGGTATGATGGTTTTCTTCCCATCCACAATTCATATGGGGTTTCCTCTTTATCCTTACGAGGTATCTTGTTTAAAAGATAAGTAGTTGTTAGAATGGCTTCCACCCGCATATCCCCGCTCAAACCATAACTTAACAACATGGCATTAACCATTTCTTTCAAGGTACGGTTCTTCCTTTCGACAATACCGTTTTGCTGAGGTGAATAAGAAGCAGTAAACTCGTGTCTAATTCCATGTTTCGCACATAGATCAGCAAATGGAGACACATATCCACCTCCTCTATCACTTCGTACAACCTTTATTTTCCTACCAAGTTGATTCTCAACTTCGGTTTTGTATAGAATAAACTTGTCTATAGCTTCATCTTTACTTCTCAACAAGTAAACGTAGCAGTACTTTGTGCAATCATAAATAAATGTGATGAAGTACTTATTGCCACCTTTTGTGGGTAGTGATTTCAAATCACATATGTCTGTGTGTATCATATCAACTAGTTCGGTTATTCGTTCAACCGATTTGAAAGATGATCTTGTAAGTTTGGCTTCGACACAAGTTTCACACTTATAATTTGAATCAGTATGAAAACTTGGTATGCCAATAAGTTTAATCAAACGATGCATTGAATTAAAATTAACATGTCCAAGACGACCATGCCACACATTAGAAGACTCAATCAAGTAAGCAGAAGTATTCATTTTATTGATAGAATTCTTAACAACTATTACATTGAGCTTAAACATACCATTCAGGGCATACCCCTTACCAATATACATTTGATTCTTAGAAAGTACAACTTTATCAGACTAAAAAACAAGACGAAAACCAAACTTATTCAAAAGCCAACCAGACACAAGATTCATGCGAATCTCTGGAACATACAAGACTTTAGTCAACTTGAGCTCTTTCTCGGATGTCATCTTCAAAATAACATCTCCTTCACCCTTGATATCAGCAGTTATAGAGTTGCCCATGTACAGCTTCTCTCTATTGTCAACCGCTCTGAAAGAGTGAAACATACTCTTGTCGGCACACACATGACGGGTTTCCCCAGTATCAACCCACCAATTATTATTATTAGAACCTACCAGGTTAACTTCAGAGATCATGGTAACGACATCAGACACCATAGCAATCATGTCCACATTATCATTCATCAATTAGCTTCGTGCGGAGTCACCCGCTTTGGCGCTTTGCAATTAGCGCACGATGACCTGGCTTGTCACAGTTGAAGCAATTTCCTTGGAACTTCTGCTTTACAATTCCAGCTTTAGGAGAAAGGTACCCAGACTTCCCTTTTCTCTTCTTGTCATTCTTCCCTTTGCCAAAGCTCTTGCTTTTAGACTTTGAAGAAGACGAACCATGCTCAACCATATTTGCCTTGGCAGAATCAGGTGTATAAGTGTTTTTCTGAGCCAACTTGTTGTCCTCTTCAATATGAAGACGAACAACCAAGTCTTCAACAGTCATCTCCTTTCACTTATGCTTCAAGTAGTTTTTAAGTTCTACCCAGCTTGGAGGTAACTTTTCAATGATAGCAACAACTTGAAAAGTTTCACTCAAAGTCATACCCTCAGCATGAATGTCGTGTAGCAAAACCTACAGATCTTGAACCTAAGCTATCACACTCTTTGAATCAACCATCTTGTAATCCAAAAAGCGAGCTACCACGAACTTCTTTGTACCAACATCCTTAGTTTTGTACTTGCGTTCCAACGACTCCTATAATTCTTTGGCAGTCGTAGTATTGCAGTACACATTGTACAAAGATTCCACCAAACCATTTAGAATATAGTTGTGACACAAGAAGTCTGAATGTTTCCATGCTTCAACAGCTTGCACGGCTTGTTGATTAGCGGGTACACCTTCTTTAGGAGATTCCACCAGAGGTACAGTCTCCTTTAAGAACTTTCCAAGGTTCAAAGTAGTGAGATAGAAGAACATCTTCTGCTGCCACCTCTTAAAATTCTGCCCATTGAATTTTTCTGGTTTTTCAGCATGATTAGCAACTGTGTGGGTAACTGGCGCACCAGTTACATTCACAGTAGTAGTTGCAAGAGTTTCAGGAGTGCTGGTAGACATTCTGAAAGATCAAACACGATCAAAACACAAACAGTTAGACAACTGTTATAAATCTGTATATAAGAAATTCAATCGTGATCTCTATATACTTATATTGGATCTGCTTCAAAGAAACTCAATCACGGTTTCAATGAATCAGATGCAATTATCAAATGTATCAGTTTAACAGAAACATAATCTTGGTTTCAATAAAATGATTAGAACAACTGCAAAAAAACCATTAACTATTAATTAAAATCTGTAAGTTTAAAACTGATTTCTAATGAAACTAAATCTTGATTTCGACAGAAAACAGTTTATAAAAAACTGTTAAAGATGTTAATCCGATTTAATAAAAGGTTTTAATTCTGTTAAACAAAATATTTTTTAAGATTGTAGGAAACGGTGTATACTTTTATTAAAATCAGATTACAAAATAACAGAAAACAAAGAACATAATTAAATAACAAATAAAATTAAAAGCAGAAAGAATTTAGAGATGAGGCACGTGTTTAACACGCTTCCCTTAAAACAGATTCGTCGTCTGTTTCCCAGGGTACAACGTTCAAAGCTGTTGTACAGCCGGACTAGACAAACTTGCCTGAAAGATCACGGAAGCCTTCTGCGATTCTGATCGATAACTGCTGGAAAAATTGTCTGGTAATGAAGTAGGAAAAAGACTGCCTTTTTTCTTATGATAAAACTGAATGAGAAAGATTTATTATATAGTGAAAATTTGCCTTGGTTACCAAGACAAAATATTCGGATCCATATAAAATATTTTGACAAATATGTTATTTCTATAACACGATTTACAAATCAATTATAAATACAAATTTATTCTAAATCTATTCCTAACATAGATTACAGAATTTTATGGAAAAAATTCGAATTTGCAGCAAAAAGATACCGAAATCTGCTCGCACCCAGGCGAATTTCGGAGATGCATCTGTGTCCGTAGGTCGCGCGCTCATGCACAAGTTTAGTATCTTCGAACCCGTTTTTGCCTAGAAATCTCACTTTCTGCACCACCCCACCTGCGCGCGCGTAGGCGTGGGAGTAAAAACCCACAAATGAATATTGAAGGTAGAAATCAAGATTTCTTTATAAACATGATTTCATTTCATGTTTTTGGCGATGTGGGACAAACATTTTCTAAAATTTGTGTTTCACGTGACTCACTTTGAGACACGATATCTCATTCATATTAGCTCCATACTGGACATACTTTAGCTCGTTGCGAAGCTCTCTTCGAGGAGAACGCAAAGCTACTAAGTACTACGAATACATATAACATATACATATATAAAATTATATCCAAAGTATTGCAAAACCATATTGGCAAACATTTTCCAACAGGTTATTTGTTTGATATTAAGTCACGTGGGTAACAACATTGGTAAGAGATTTATTTTAAAATCATTCTTGTCACTAGCGAAGATATAATATATATAGTCGTTTAATATATATATATATTGTATAAAGGTTTTTCGAGGTATCGATTTTTAGGTTTTTTAAAAGTCGATTTAAATCGAAGGTTCTTGTTGCGGGTTTCTTGTGGTTCAAGTTTGATCGTGGTTTACTTGGGTTTTCAAGTTTACGATCGGGTTTACTTGTTCGTGATCGAGGTTTTTAGGGCTTGTCTAATTAATTGGATTTTCAAGAAGGGTTTTTACGCAACAAGGGAGAAAGAATATACCGTCGATAACGAAGTTTGACGTCAAAAAATTCGACGGGTCTAATGACTTTGGGTTGTGGCGTGTGAAGATGCGGTGTCTATTAATTCAACACGGTTGGGAGGCTGCGTTAGCTCCATTCCCGGATACCATAACGGACGCTGATAAGACTGCGGCGTTGAAGACGGATGTCTACAAAAAAACACACATTGCTTTACTCTTATGTTTGGATAACAAGGTGTTGAGGGAAGTCAACAAAGAAAATTCTGCTGCGGGGGTTTGGTTAAAGTTGGAAAATTTGTATATACCAAAGTCTTTAGCCAATAAATTGTACTTGAGGAAGAAGTTGTTCACTTTCTACATGCATTCAAGTAAGAAATTATCTGCACATATTGATGAGTTTAATAAGTTGATCGGTGACTTGGCGAACATAGACGTTGAAATTGATGACGAAGATTAGGCATTTATGTTACTTACATCGTTACCGTCCTCGTATGATAACTTTGTGGAGACATTTCTTTATGGAAGGGATTCACTCACTTTGAAAGATGTCTTGTCTACCCTTAATTCATGGGAGTTGAAGAAGAGGACAGATGCAAAGGATGATGGTGATGGTTATTTTTAAGGGGGAGGCCAGAGCATCGGGGTAATCAAGGACGTGGTAGTTCGCGATCAAAGTCAAAAAGTAAAGGAACTTATAAATTGAAGTGTTACATATGCTATTCTGAGGATCACCTTAAGAAAGACTGTCCAAAATGGAACAAGAAGAAATCAACTGGCTTTGTCAACAAGAATGCAAAACAGGATGCTGGTTCATATTCTAAGGTTTATGACAATGGTGATTTGTTGATGGCGGTGAGTGAGGAAAGGTTCTTAGAATGGATCATGGACTTTGGTGGTTCCTATCACATGACTCCTAGGAGGGACTTCTTGTTTGATTTTAAGGAGCTTGATGGTGGTATGGTTTTGCTCGATGATAATAGAGCATGTGCCATCAAGGGGATAGGAAAGGTGAGAGTACAAATGAAAGATGGTTCAAGTTTTGTGCTTGAGAATGTGTGTTACATTCCCGAGTTAAAAAGAAATTTGTTATCTTTGGGTACTCTGGATCGAGAGGGCTATACCGTGAAGTTGCAGAATGGAAGAGTAAAGGTGATCAAGGGTTATTTGATGGTTTTGTCAGGAACTTTGAAGGAAAATTGTGTGCACTCCTTGGATGGCTGGGCTGAATTAGGTGAAGCTAGTGTTGGTATAAAAGAACAGGAAAGTCTTGCACAGTGGCATAAACGCCTGGGTCACATTAGTGAAGCAGGCTTGAATGAACTCAAAAGAAGAGAGGTGTTGGGGAAGAAAAGTCTTGGTAAGCTCGAATTCTGTGAAAATTGTGTTCTTGGAAAATCGACCAGGGTAATTTTTGGTCGAGGTCAGCACACACCAGAGGGAGTTATAGACTATGTCCATGCAGTTCTTTGGGGTCCTTCTCGGATGGAATCGATGAGTGGTTGTCGGTACTTCTTATCGATTTTTGATGATTATTCGAGGAGGGTTTTGGTTTATTTTCTTAGACACAAGAATGAGGCGTTTGGAAAGTTCAAGGAGTGGAAGCAGTTGGTAGAAAACCAGACAGGTAGAAGACTGAAGAAACTTCGAACGGATAATGGTTTGGAGTTTTGTAATCAGCAGTTTAATAACTTGTGCAAGGAGAGCGGGGTGACAAGACATGTGACGGTTGTTGGAACTCCGCAACAGAATGGTCTAGCTGAACGAATAAACAAGACGCTCTTGGACAAAGTTAGGTGTTTACTGATTCAGTCTGGTTTGCCAGAATCATTCTGGGCTGAAGCAACGGTGACGACATAATGTCTGATCAATAGGTCTCCATCTAAAGCATTGGAGAAGAAGACACCTATGGATTTATGGTCAGGACATCCGGCGAATTACGAGATGTTGAGGATATTTGGTTGTGTTGCTTATTCACACGTGAATCAGGGGAAGCTCAAGCCTAGAGCTATAAAATGCATATTCTTGGGGTATCCTGAGGGTGTGAAGGGATAAAAATTATGGAGGTTGGATGATGTTAAACCAAAAATAATCATAAGTAGGGATGTGGTCTTTAATGAGAGCCTTATGTATAAGGATACTCTCAAGGGTGCTGGTGCTGCAGATTCTAGGCTAGAAATTGAGTTTGAGTTGGAACTTAAAGGCAGTCGGGTCGAACCAACTGTGGATCCTCATACTAGGGTAAATCCAGGGAATAAATATGAGGATCAAATTAAAGATGAAGTAGATGCAATGCCTCAACAACAGAATCTGGACAACTATGTTCTGGTACGTGATAGAGCTAAGAGAACAAGTACTATACCTGCAAGGTATATGAATGAAGGTAATGTATCATTGTCTAGATCATCAGGGTCTAGGGAAGAAGACGATATTACGGCTTATGCGTTTGCTATTACTGAGGAAGAAGATAGACATGAACCAATCACATTCCAAGTGGCGATTAATTCGTCGGAAAAGGATGAGTGGGTTCGTGCTATGGAGGAGAGATGAGTTCTTTAAAAAAGAATCATACTTGGGAGCTGGTCGATCAACCACGTGGTCAGAAGGTGGTAAGCTGCAAGTGGTTGTATAAGATTAAAGATGGGATTGAAGGCGTTCAGAAACCAAAGTATAAAGCAAGGCTAGTAACTCGGGGGTTCACCCAACGAGCAGGGATTGGCTATAATGAGGTATTCTCACATGTGGTTCGACATACATCTATTAGGGTGATTCTCTCATTAACTGCTTGTGAAGATTATGAGTTGGAACAACTTGATTTAAAGACGGTGTTTTTGCATGGTAATCTTGAAGAAACCATTTATATGAGGCAGCCGTTTGGTTTTGAAGAAGGAACGGGCAACAAGGCATGTTTGTTGAAGAAATCTCTTTATGGTCTTAAGAAGTCTCCAAGACAGTGGTACAAACGGTTTTGTTAATGCAAAGAAATGCCTAAAGACATTGTTAGTATTAATTAATCTTTCTTAGTTTTAATCACGGCAAATTACAAAGACATTTATTATCAAACACAATCATAAAACAAATTATCTAACAAGCACTATCATCAAGGTAATAATCATTACACTAACATATCTTAATCATGCTTAGTCATCATAAAAGTGATTAGCCTTAAAACTCACTTTTGTCAAATGTAACAAAAGATTTTTAATAAACTTTATTTTTAAGAAAATGTTTTATTAAAATGAAAATGTAAATTTAAGTATGGCATATTACGAATTCTATAAGAATATTCTTTGAAGGTTTAAACAACCTTAGATATTTCAAATTTAATAAAAGACAAAAAGGAGCAGAGTCTAGTACCCGCGGTTCCTTAAGTGCCTACGCGGTTCCCTATTGATAAGGAACCGCCTGGGTAGATAAGGAACCGCCCCTAGATAGCCGTTGGCATTTGTCTTCTATAAATAGTGGATTAAATCTGCATTCTCATTAACCCTTTTTAGACATCTCTTTCAGCCTTCTTTCTCCTATCTAATCCTAGTCATTTGTAAATGATCACTTAATGTGTTAAGTATGTTTACTCGTGATTATCCTCTTGATCTCCTTCTTTACCTTGTCCAAAGAGAATATCACTCACACACTTGTGATGTGATTAAATATGAAGCATTGATGAAGATCACCTTCTCCTAAAGATCTAGTCATGTTCATTATTTGTTTATTTGTGTCTTGTGTAGATCCAATGTATTTGTGAATACTTGGACTAGTTGTGTTCATCCAAGATATATGTGAATACTTGGATTAGAGTTGTGTATATCCATTGCACATGTGTGTGCTTGGATTTGTGTTGTGTAGATCCAAGCTACATGTGTGTACTTGGATATGTTTAGTTGAGTTGTAATTAGTTGTGTTAGTTCTCACTAAACTATAAAGTGATGTGGTTGTGTGTGAGTTCTCACTAAACTATAAAGTGATATGTAGTTGTGTTGTGTGAAGTTCTCACTTAGCTTCAAAGTGAAGAGTCGTAAAGATTGGTTCTAGCTTTGGATTAGAACTCGACATCTAGCCTTGTGTCGGAAAATGGTGAAGTAGGCAACGTTGTGAATATTGGTTCTAGCTTTGGATTAGAATTCGACATCTAGCCTTGTGTTGTAAAATGGTGAAGTGGGCGACGTTGTGTAGATTGGTCCTAGCTAAGATAACGTCTCGACATTTAGCTTAGTGTCAGAAAATAATGTAAGCGACGTTGTAAGGTTTTCTCCGCCAAGAAGGGAGCTTGTGGATATAGTGGAAATCTCGAGTAAGGTGTACTCGAGGAGTGAAGTAGGAACAAGGATAGAGCCTCGTTTCCGAACCACTATAAATCTTGGTGTCTTCCTACTAGGTTGTTTCTTTCCTTATTCATTACTTACATTCATTATAATTATACTTACTACACATTGTTAATGCATTAGAATTGAACCTAATCATTATGCAACTAGCTTTCAAGTAAAAGATAGTTTTGTGCACTCACCTAATTGAAAGGAATTTTAATTAGGAGATAAACCGATGAGAAACTATTCAAACACCCCCCTTCTAGTTTCTACAATTGGTATCAGAGCGATGGTGACATAAGATCTTTGAAGTATATTGTATTTTAAAACTTGGATCGATCCATTGTCTCCTCAAATTAGAAGGTTAAGTTGTACTAAAGTTTTTCTTTGGTCAAAACTATTTTTTGTTAAAATAAGCCTTTTAATTTGCTAATATTGCATCTTATTTAGATTAGTAGTATTAATGCATTTTAGATATACTATTGAAATGTATCTACTAGTTTGTATCTTGTTATGTGTAGGTACTCATGAAGATTAATCATTCTATTGATTGTGGATTGATTTACTTACACTTGTAGAAGACTCATCTTCTTTGATTTCCAACATCATTGAATGATGATATCAAGATGGCTAGGAGTGATACTAGTCTTTGAAGACTTATTAGTCACTATTAGTCATAGTTGGGCTTTGCATTGGTTCCTTGAAAGCTCGGAATGCAATTTGTGGCCAAGGTACGCTTTCGTTCTTCCACACGCCCTATTGATCATTCTTTTGATCACTAATTGACTATATGCTTGTTCTTGGCATCCTTTCCTTGACACTTATTTGTGGTTTGTGATTCTTTCCTTTTTCCCTCTCAAACCTTCATTGCTTATATACTTGACTCACTATGGAGATGTAGGGTGAGTTAGTAGAAGCTTAAAGTATCAAGCATGATTTCCATGGTTTGCACCCTTACGGTTAGGCCCAATATCATGTGTAACTTGTGCAATTAAGCTCATCTCTAGGATGATTAGTGAATCCTTTGAGATACCAAACTACTTCATTAAGTTGTAGATGGATTTTACACATTTGGAATTGAAATATTCTAAGGATATTGTTATTGTTAATTCTAGCAATATTTATCCGATCATGTGGGAGAGAAAGTGAATATATACTTTGCTCATGTTTTTAAATAGAATAATACTACTCTTAAAAATGATCTTATTCTATGCATCAAAATTGCTTGGTATAATTCATTACCAAAGCCATTTAGACTTTCGCTAGAAAGCCATGTCTTAAACCACTATATATGACACAAGCTCTTCACCTCTCCAATTTGAAGAATGTAATTTGTCTCTTGAGCAATGTTCTTGGTCTTGATTCACTTCACTTGACTCCTCTCCCCTTTGCTTCTTTGCTACGAGTAGTCGTTTGTTTGTTTCGGTCTTTTCCTATCTCGATTCAACTCGTAATCCTTCAACAAGGCATTATTGCCTAGTGTTGTGGTGGTCCAATGATATCCTAAACGGTTTAAGATATATTTTTAAGTAATTTAAAAAATTTGGTTTTCAAAAATTCTTTGTTTTTCTTTGATAAAAACCTGCCTCTGTAGGCGGTTCTTTATCTCTGGCGGTTCAAACACGCGGTTCTCTATCGATAAGGAACCGCGTGGAGGAACTTTGTCAGAGCGCCAGTTTTTATAAAATACCCTTTTTCAAACAAACCCTTCTCTCTCTTTCTTTCTCATAGCCAACGAGTTCTTATTTTTCCACCATTGTTGTTTCTTCAAAAACCTTCAATCACTCAAATTAATTGATTCTTGTTCGTGGGTTTCACTCATCCATCATCCAATATCAATTAATTGTAAGTTATTTCTTTCAATTTCATCTAACTTGTTCTAGGGTTCATACATTCATAACTAGGGATTTTTTAAATTGACATTGAATTAGAACCTTACTAGGAATAAGAGTTGACATAGTATTGTTGCTATGATTCCTTAGGTTCATATTCATTAAGATTTCACCAAAACCCACTTATTGAACAAATCCGAGTTTTGACTAAATATTTTGGTTGATTGATGAAACTGATATGAACCCATGAACAAGTTGATAATGGCATTGTTGAATGCTTACCTAAAAATCTTGTTTTGAAAAACCAATGTTCAAAGTTCATTGTTGATCTTACATGATCAATATGTTGTTGTCAATAATGAACTAGGTACATTGTGAGTATGAGAATGTTAAAGATTAAACATTGTTTTTCAAGAGACTGATGAAATACATTCTCATATTTTTTTTATTCTTATCCTATATTTAACATATGAGTGATTGGACAAATATTTGTTTTGTATTTAGGTACAAATCATGCCTTCAAAATATCAAAAAGATCACCAAGACACTAGACAATATAAGCCTAACCTTGCCAACTTTTGTCACTCAACTCAACTTGCCAACACCTATCGTTCCTTTCAAACTCGTTGTTTCCATGAGGGTAGAGTTATCCAAGAGGACATTAGGAATTATGCTTACATGAAGTCTATGTTTGAACAAATTGGGTTCGATTGTTTGTTATACACAGAAGAAGACATTTACCCCAAATTCCTCTTGGAGTTCTTTAGCACTTATTCTCTCATTATGGAAAATGGTAGAATATTTGTTAGGTTAATCTTAAATGGTCAACTCATTCAATACTCTCTCGAGGCATTTGGTCAAATTATTGGTGTGCCATTTGAGGGCACTTGTCGGTTCACGGATAAATGGAATCTTGAAGCTCTCCTTGAGTCCAACGATTGTCCTCCAAATGACCGCTTGGAAGTTGACCTTGACTTCATCCTTGACATCATTTCCAAAGTGCGTAATAGAATCGTTGTAAGAAGCCTTCATTCTAAAAAACGTTCGGTGAAACGTCATGAGGTTCTCTTAAGCGACCTTAATGATGATTTGGTTCAATGGGCCAACATCCTTAGGGAAAATGTGTTTTGTCTTGGTGGTAATCGGGATCATGTTCCGGCATGTTTAGTGCATATGATATTTTGCATCTTTACCGAAACCAAGTACAATTTAGCATATTTTATCGCTCGACGGATCAATTATGCTATCTCCAAGCCCAAAACAAACTTCCCTTATGCCATGCTCCTTACTCGCCTTCTTAAGAAGGTTGGTGAAGACTATCCCGACATCAACATTTCTCGCTTTCGTTCGGTTAAACGTGTCATGCTACCTATTCAAAAGGTCCAAACACGAAAAGCTAGAAGTGATCGAGGTTCGAGAAAGTCCGATCCACAAGAGTCCGATGATGAGGACTTTGATATGTCACCAAGTGATGGTGGTGGCGTAGGCACAAGTGCTCATGTTGGTTCTTCGAGTAACTCCCATCCATCCATAGACACTTTCATAGAAAGGTTATAAGAAATCATCCCTCCTCCTCACTTTGCTACTAGTGTACTTCCCGAAAACTTCGGTCTTGCGGATGTCTACCGAGCTAACCTTAAAACCCAAGGTGAGTTGTATGATCATCGAGTGGAGTCAAGAGCATCGTTTAAGAACATAACCAAATTTATCAAGGGACTTGGCAAGAAGAAGAAATGAAGCATTGGTTTATCAAGGTTAACATGTTTGTAAACATGTTTGAATTGTTGAACTATTTATTCTTACTCTCTTTTTATTTGGGTTGTTATGGTTGACTACTAATACTTTATGTTTGGATTATTAGTATTTTAATCCTAATAGTTGCATAGCTTTGTGCATATTATGTGTTTGTTACCTTCCTAAATTTTGATTTATAGTTAACTTTGGCTTGCTTTTTACCTGTGTGAAATCTGGGCTGACCAAAGTTTGAGGAAGTGCAAATTTTTGACACCACTGGTCGCGTTTCCTTATCGAACCCGCGGTTCCTTAGCGATAAAGAACCGCGGACCTACATAAGGAATCGCCTGTCCCTATTTCGACAGAATCTTTGCTTTACAGTGTTTTCCTTAATCTGTGTAAGACTTTGATAAAAATTTGGCAAAAACCTACACTTTCCTAAACTAGGGTACCTAATTTCATTATTCACCTAAAATGATTTTAACCCATTTCTAGTTTGGATCATCCCCTTCTCTTCTTAAACCCTCTCTTGTTGATTGTGTTCTTCATTCCTTCAACTCTTCTCTAAACCTCAACACACAACCATGGTGTCCACTAGAACATCCACTTCCTCCAAAACTTCCTCCTCCAAAAGAAGCCTCAAAATTAAGATTAAGATACCTAACATTGGTTCTTCATCTTTTTACACTCCCAAAAATGAGATCTCTCCCATTCTCATTTCTTCTTCACCTTCACCACCCCTTTCTCCATGCAAGACAAACTCAACCCATGGTACTAACCATTCACATGGTTCTACCTCCTCTTCATTCCAATCAAGAATGAATGAGATTTCTTCACCTTTTCACCCCCTAGTCCTCATTTGGATGTGATTTCTAAACCACAACCTCTACAAAGTATCCCCTTTGTACTTGAGCCTTTGGTACCTCTCCTTTCACTCCACCAAATTCTCTGATCTCACCCTTGGACACTATGCCTCCACCACCTCCTCCACCCTCTAACACTAATGCTCCTATTTTGGGCAATCTTATTCCCCACTTCATGGGTGATCCTTACTTCTTTAGGTTCCTAGAAGCTCATGGAGCAAATTGCCCATGTTGTCTCTATAATAACTACATCATTCAAAACCTACGGTTGGAGATGCTTGATCTTCATAGAAGGTTGCATGATTTCTTTCTTGCCTTGTTCTACATTCCTCCTCCTAGGAGATGAATGATGATTTTTAAATTAACATGTTTTTTTAAGAAGGTCAAGCCAAAGAGATCTATGAATTCAAGACCTAGTTTTAGCTATCTTTGTAGTAGTTAATTGTCTTTTTATTTCTTGTATTTCCTTTCTTTTCCCTCATGATTTTCTCATGTGGATGATTTATGGATTTAGTTTTTATGTGTTTTAATCTATGTGATCACATTAAACAACTTCAATTTATTTAAAATTGAACCTAAATTTATCACAACCTCTAAAAACTTGACTTAAAATTGGACCAAAATGCTATCTAAATATTTTGTCATCCTTTGTCAAGACATTCTTTGTGAATGTGTTGCTTTTATGTAACCCTAGCATACTCTAGTGATAAAAGAAGTAAAAATCCAAGATTTGAAATTTTTTGAAAAATTCTTATTTTTCTCCAAAACTTTTGAAAATCAAGGTTTGTTGTCCACTGGACGCGGCTCCTTAGCCCCCAGGTGGCTCCATATCGATATGGAACCGCGGGCTATATTAAGGAACCGCGCATAGTAAAGTCGTTCTTGGCTTATTTTTGGTCTTTCTTCTTTGACCACTGTCTTGGTTAAGATTCTTTGTTTACCGAATTTGGCTAAACATTTGCTAAAACCTTTCTTTTTCATTTCAAATCTTTGCCTTGTCTATTTTCTTTAAATTCTTCTCTTTTGGGAGTTCTTTTCTTCATCCCTCATAATGCCTAATTCTTCCTTTCCTAACCTTGACATTTCTTTGTCACAAACTTCTCAACCTAAAGCTTCTTCTTCTAAGCTTTCAAAGAAACCGAAAATCTCGGTTAAACCCGTTTGGATAAAAAAGAACAAGAATCCTCATGATTCTTCTTCTCCAAAATCCTCCAAGAATTCCTCTTTCTCTCCGATTCAATATTGGAACGAGACTTACTCTATAAATCCAATTACCGGAGAAAAGGAAATTCTTCCACCACCACCAAAACCTTTCAACTCTCCTCTACTCAATGACCTATCTTCTTTCCCTAATCTCACTAGGCATTGTGAAAACATCTTTTATCTATTATCTCCCTCTCCACCAACCTCTAATTTTGATGGACCTCCGCCATCTAACGACTTTGTTTTGCATCATGGTTCCTCGTGTGCTTGTTGTCGTTTTCAACAAATTGAACTTCCTCATATCTATGACAAGCTAAATTTCCTTGAATTCCTCCTCACTCGACCTCCTCTCAAAGTTTTTGTTCCCGTGAACAAAACTTCGAATGATGCTTCGTCGTCTTTTTTTTCCAACTAAGGCATATTTTGTACTTTAGTTGTTTGAGTCAATAAAACTTAAGCAATCTTGGAGGATTACCATATTAGAGTAGTTTATGCTTTGTGGTTTATTTTCCATATTTTTTCTTTAAATATTCATATTGGGTGTATGAATATTTCTCTTGTATGTTATTTCATATTTGTGTAATATGAATGTTATGTGTGTCATCTTTCCCACTAATTCTATTTCACACATTTGTTAAAGAGTTTATCATGGTTAAAACTTAAAATTAATTATGGGTGATTCCATAAATTCTAAATTTTAACTCCTTGACACTTTAAATCATCTTTGATTGGTTTGGATGTTTATTTTCTCCCTTTATTCCACCAATTAAACTATGATATTGTCAATACACACTCTTTGGACATACTTAGCAAATGCTTGCTTCTAATTTGAGATTTCTTTTCCTTCTCCCTCTCAAGTTAGTTAGTAGGTAGTACACATACATACATTGGTGTTTCTTTTCTTTCTTCTAACCTTTGTGTAGCATGTCACATTAGCTCATTTTCTTGGTGCCCCAAGCAAGGGGAGTAAGCACCAACGGGGAGCTACTAGCAAAAGTCCGGTTCTTTTCTTCTTCAAAGACTTGTGCTAACCTTTTTTCTTCGACAAAGGGGGAGAAATGATAGTGATAAACTCGTTAATAATTCGAATAAACTTGTATTTTACATAAATGAGTTTATAGTTTGTCGTAATCAAAAAAGGGGAGATTGTTAATGCAAAGCAATGCCTAAAAACATTGTTAGTATTAATTAATCTTTCTTAGTTTTGATCACGAAAAATTACAAAGACATTTATTGTCAAACACAATCATAAAACGAATTATCTAACAAACACTATCATCAAGGTAATAATCATTACACTAACATATCTTAATCATGCTTAGTGATCATAAAAGTGATTAGCCTTAAAACTTACTTTTGTCAAATGTAACAAAAGATTTTTAATAAACTTTATTTTTAAGAAAATGTTTTATTAAAATGAAAATATAAATTTGAATATGGCATATTCTAAATTCTATAAAAATATCCTTTGAAGGTTTAAACAACCTCAAATATTTTAAATTCACTAAAAGACAAAAAGGAGTGGAGTCTAATACCCGCGGTTCCTTAAGTGCCTACGCGGTTCCCTATCGATAAGGAACCGCTTGGGTAGATAAGGAACCGCCCCCAGATAGCCGTTGGCATTTGTCTTCTATAAATAGTGGATCAAATCCGCATTCTCATTAACCCTTTTTGGACATCTCTTTCATCCTTCTTTCTCCTATCTAATCCTAGTCATTTGTAAATGATCACTTAATGTGTTAAGTATGTTTACTCATGATTATCCTCTTGATCTCCTTCTTTGCCTTGTCCAAAAAGAAGATCACTCACACACTTGTAATGTGATTAAAGATGAAGCATTGATGAAGATCACCTTCTCCTAAAGATCTAGTCATGTTCATCATTTGTTTATTTGTGTCTTGTGTAGATCCAATGTATTTGTGAATACTTGGACTAGTTGTGTTCATCCAAGCTATATGTGAATACTTGGATTAGAGTTGTGTAAATCTATTGCACATGTGTGTGCTTGGATTTGTGTTGTGTAGATCCAAGCTACATGTGTGTACTTGGATATGTTTAGTTGAGTTGTAATTAGTTGTGTTAGTTCTCACTAAACTAAAAAGTGATACAGTTGTGTCTTGTGAGTTCTCACTAAACTATAAAGGGATATGTAGTTGTGTTGTGTGAAGTTATCACTTAGCTTCAAAGTGAAGAGTCGTGAAGATTGGTTCTAGCTTTGGATTAGAACTCGACATCTAGCCTTGTGTCGGAAAATGGTGAAGTAGGCAACGTTGTGAAGATTGGTTCTAGCTTTGGATTAGAACTCGACATCTAGCCTTGTGTCGTAAAATGGTGAAGTGGGCGACGTTGTGTAGATTGGTCCTAGCTAAGATTAGGTCTCGACATTTAGCTTAGTGTCGGAAAATAATGTAAGCGACGTTGTAAGGTTTTCTCCGCCAAGAAGGGAGCTTGTGGATATAGTGGAAATATCGAGTAAGGTGTACACGAGGAGTGGAGTAGGAACGAGGATAGAGCCTCGTTGCCGAACCACTATAAATCTTGGTGTCTTCCTACTAGGTTGTTTCTTTCCTTATTCATTACTTACATTCATTATCATTATACTTACTACACATTGTTAATGCATTAGAATTGAACCTAATCATTATGCAACTAGCTTTCAAGTAAAAGATAGTTTTGCACTCACCTAATTGAAAGGAATTTTAATTAGGAGATAAACCAATGAGAAACTATTCAACCCCCCCTTCTAGTTTATACAGGTTTGATGTGTATATGGTCAGCAATGGGTTTAGCCGTAGCAGCTACGATAACTGTGTTTACTTCAAGGAGTTTGCACCAGGTATGTACATATATCTACTGCTATATGTAGATGATATGTTGATTGCTTGTAAAATCAAGTCTGAGATCGAATATACCAAGGGACTGTTGCGAAAAGAGTTTGATATGAAGGAACTTGGTCCAGCTAGGAAGATACTTGGTATGGAGATTATCAGGGATAGGGCTAACCGAACCCTGAAGGTGTCTCAGTCGGGATATGTGCGGAAAATTCTGAATAACTACAGAGTGAATAATGGCAAGTCGGTCTTTGTGCCATTGGGAGCACACTTCAAGGTATCTTTGAAGGATTGTCCGTCGAGTGACTGGGATGTGGAAAGAATGAGTAAGGTCCCATATGCGAATGTTGGAGGTAGTTTAATGTACTTGATGGTTTGCACTAAACCAGATATTGCGTATGCTGTTAGCATTGTGAGCAGGTATTTGGCGAATCCAAGTAAAAATCATTGGGAAGCGGTGAAGTGGATTTGGCAGTACTTGAAGGGCACTCCTGATGTAGGTACAGTGTATGGTAGAGATCAAGGGAAGCACGTAGATGTTGACGGTTTCATGGAAAACGATTATGCTAAAGACCCTAACAAGGATATGTCGATAACCGGGTACGTGTTTATGGTACATGGCTGTGTTGTGAGTTGGAAAGAAACTCTACAGCATGTTGTTGCATTGTCTACTACAGAGGCGGAGTATATGGCGCTTACGGAAGCTGTTAAGGAAAGCATTTGGCTTAAAGGTCTACTAATCGAGCTGGGAATAAACCTAAGCTCAGTGGTTGTGAATTGTGATAATCCAGGGGCAATTCATCTCTCAAGAAATGCTATGTTTCATGAGAGGACGAATCATATCAACGTGAGGTATCACTTCATCAAGGAGATCGTGGAATCTAAAAAGATTGAAGTGGCGAAGATAGGAACGGAAGATAATGCAACTGACGCTTTCACAAAGGTGGTTCCAGGTCCGAAGTTCAAGTATTGCATGGAGATACTTGGAGTCGGGGCTAACTAGTCTTGTCACTAAGATGGAAATTGTTAGTATTAGTGTCGAGTCTAGTTAACGTATACGATAAGTAGAAGGTACCTAAGTGTTGTTTCTATGTAAGTCGGCTAAGGTTGGGCTTGGGATTTCTTAGTCGACCTATGTGTGTAACCGACCCCCTCACCCTATAAAAGGAGGTGAGGGGGTGATGCACAAGATACACCGTAGATTCTTATTCATTCTTGTAACGATTCTACGTAATAAAAGATTAATCGTTTGGTTACCTTTGTGACGTGTCGTCTTTGTGGCTTTCGTTTATTGCAACTCTGCGAACTTCTTTACAGTGATCTAGGGTTCCGCAAATCGATCTTCAGGGTTGTTGGAGGTATCGATTCCAACAAATTCAATAACCAAAAATCTTCTCTATTCAAGTAAAGGTATTATTATCTAATTAATAATAGTCTTGCAATACTAGAACAAAAAATACAATATTAAAATGATCTGAATCGCCAAAAACAAATCAAACAAGAACTGTGTGAATTGTAGAAATAATATCGAAAGGGAAAAGTGATAAGCTAATGAGACTCGATAATCCTTAACTTAGGAGTTTCCACAGTTGCCACATTTAGTCCTTTGACTTTCCACAAAACCTAACTTTAGTCCCTCAACAATCCTGAGCTTCCAAAACTAGCTCACAACTTATACCCCGCACATTTAACTTTCAACATTGGCAATATTAGTCCTTAAACATTTGTTTCCAGTTTAGATCAATTATTCCAACATCCCCCTTGATCTAAACCTGAAAACAATCAAACAATCTCAACTGACCAACAAGTTTCTCATGTTGAAATTTATCCTACCCGTTAGTAAAAATATCAGCAGTCTGATCTGCTGACCCAATCTTTTGAGTTTTAGTAACACAAGCAACAATCTTATCTCTCACAAAATGCAAGTCAATCTCAAGATGTTTTTTCTGTTCATGAAACACGGGATTAGCAGTTATTTTAATAGAAGCTTGACTATCACAAAACATCTTAACAAGCAAAAATGTTCCCAGTTTAAGACCTTTATAATCTTAAGGACCTAAACAGTTTCTGAAGTAGCCGAAGCCATGGCTCTATATTCAGCTTCACCACTAGACTTATAATGGGTATTTTACTTTTTACACTTCTAAGAAACTAATGAACCATTTAACAACAAGCAGTATTCAGTGATAGACTTTTTAGTTACAAGACACTTGGCCCAGTTAGCATCCACAAATATCTCAAGAGAAACATTAGAACACTTGAAAATATGAACTCCTTTACCAGGAGAGCGTTTCAGATATCTCAAAATCTTAAGAGCAATCTAAAGATGATGCGTGAGAGGCCTTTGCATAAACTGAATAAGACAATGCACAACATAGGATATATCACGCTTAATGTGAGTAAGATAGATAATTTTACCAATAAGCTTTTGATACTCAATTGTATTATCAAGCACATAATCATTATCAATATGTTCACTAGCAATCACAAGATTTTGTTCAAGAGGAGTAGTAGAGGATTACAAGCTAACAACCCAAAATCAAACAAAATATCAAGACAATTCTATCTTTGACTAAGGCATAACCCATAATCAGTGTCAATAACCTCAATACCCAAGAAATATTTCAACTTCCAAAGATCTTTGATCTGAAATTTACTTTTCAAAAACTGCTTAAACTCTTCAATATGTTCAACGCTATTACCAGTGACAACAATATCATCCACACAGACAAGCAAAGCAAGAAAAACACGATAATCATTCTTGGTAAACAAAGAACAATCACTCCGAATTTACATAAAACCATGTTCAATAAGAGCCTGAGTTAACTTGGCTTTCCATTATCTAGGTGTTTGTTTTAAACCATACAAAGACTTTGTAGAAACTAGAAGGGGGGGGGGGGGGTTGAATAGTTTCTTTTCGATTGGTGACCAAATTAAAATTACTTTCAATTTGGTTTGTATCAAAACTATCTTTTACTTGAGGCTAAGTTGCATAATGATTAGGTTTAATTGAAATGCACTAGCAAGGATAATAAGCAAGTATAATGATAATGAAATAAGTAAAGAGTAAGGAAGGAGACAACCTAGTGGGAAGACACCAAGATTTATAGTGGTTCGACAACGAGGCTCTATCCTCGTTTCTACTCCACTCCTCGAGTACACCTACTCGAGATTTCCACTATATCTACAAGCTCCCTTCTCGGCGGAGAAAACCTTACATCGTTGCTTACATTATTTTCCGACACTAAGCTAAATGTCGAGACCTAATCTTTAGCTAGGACCAATCTACACGACGTTGCCTACTTCACAATTTAATGACACAAGGCTAGATGTCGGGTTCTAATCTTAAGGTAGAACCAATCTTCACGACGTTACCTACTTCACCATTTTACGACACAAGGCTAGATGTCGAGTTCTAATCGAAAGCTAGAACCAATCTTCACGACTCTTTACTTTGAAGCTAAGTGAGAACTTCACACAACACAACTACTAATCACTTTAAAGTTTAGTGAGAACTCACAAGACACAACCACATCACTTTATAGTTTAGTGAGAACTCCTAATCAAATTTATTACAACTCAACTAGACTTATACAAGTACACACATGTAGCTTGGATTTACACAACACAAATCCAAGCAAACATATATGCAATGGATGTACACAACAAATCCAAGTATCCACAAATAACTTGGATGAACACAACTAGTCCAAGTATTCATAAATACATTGGATTGACCTAAAACAAAAAGGGTATCATGATGAATATGACTAGCTCATAGATTCATCTTTATCACTACACTAGTGAGTGAGTGATCTTCTCATTGGACATGGTAAAGGAGGGGATCAAGAGGATAATCATATGTAAACATCCTTAACAATTTAAGTGATCATTTACTAATGATTATGTTATAGAAAATAGAAAGAGGGCTGAGAAAAACGTCCAAGAGGCTTGCTGGAAAATGAGATTTGACCCACTATTTAAAGGAGACAAAGTTACAACGGATCTATAACGGCTACTGTGCGCGGTACCTTATCTCACCCCGCGGTACCATATCGCTAAGGTACCGCGTAGGTACTTAAGGTACCGCCACTAGACTCTGCTCTGTTTTTTGTCTTTTAGTGGGGTGGGAATATTTGAGGTATTTGAACCCTTCAAAGGATATTCTAACAACATTTGGAATATGCCATTTTCAAATTTTCATTTTCCATTTTAATAAAATATTTTCTAAAAAAGAAAGTTTATTAAAAAGTCTTTTGTCTTATTAACAAAAGTGAGTTTTAAGGATAATCATTTTGATGATCACTAAGTATGATTAAGAAAGGTTAGTGATATGATTATTACCTTGATGATAGTGTTAGTTAAATAATTCATTTTGTGTTTTACACTAAATGTGTTGTATGGTTTGTTGTGATCAAAACTAAGAAAGATTAGTTAACACTAATAATGTTTTTAGGCATCACTTGCATCAACAATCTCCCCCTTTTTGATTACGACAAACGATAAACTCATTTACGTAGAAACACAAACTATGGAATTATTAACTAGTTTATCACTATCATTTCTCCCCCTTTGTCGTAGCAAAAAGGTTAGCATAGGTCTTTGAAGAACATCGAACTTTGCTAGTAGCTCCCCCTTGGTGGTTGCTCCCCCTTGCTTGGGGCACCAAGTTTGTGAGCTAAGGTGACATGCTACACAAAGGTTAGTTGAAAGGAAAGAAACACCAATGTATATATGATCACTACCTACTAAGTAACTTGAGAGGGAGAAAGAGAAGAAATCTCAAATTAGAAGCAAGTATTTTGCTAAGTATGTCCAAAGAGGTAATTGACAAAATCAAACTTTAATCTAATGAAGATGAACTCAAAGTAGAACTAATGAAATAGCACACAAATAACACAAAGGTTACATAAAAAAAATACAACAAAGAAGATAGTCATACACATAGTATGAGTATCTAAAAGCAATAAATATGGAAAATAAACCACTAAGCATAAGCTAGTCTAATAGTGATATTTTCCAATATTGCTAAAAATAAAATAAAACTAAAAAGACGACGATGCATCATTCGAAGTTTTGTCCACCGGAACGAAAACTTGAATAGGAGGTCGAGTGAGGAGGAATTCAAGAAAATTTAACTTCTCATACACATGAGCAAGTTCAATTTGTTGAAATCGGCAACAATCACACGAGGATCCATGATGCAACACAAAATTGTTTGATGGGGGTATGGCATCAAACTTAGGGTTTGGTGGTGGTGGGGTAAAGGGTTTGGGAGTGTTTTCACAATGCCTTGTGAGGTTTGGGAAGGTTGAAATGTCATTGAGTTGGGGGGTATTGAAGGATTGTGGTGGTGGTGGAACATTTTCTTTTGCTCCGGTGATGGGGTTTATGGTGTAAGTCTCATTCCAATACTTGATTAGAGAGAAGGTAGGGTTTTTAGGTGGTTTGGATGAAGATGGTTCATTCTTCTTAACCCAAACGGGTCGAACCGAGATTTTCGGTTTCTTTGAAAGCTTGGATGAGGAAGCTTTGGGTGAGAGGGGTTGTGACAAGGAAATGTCAAGGTTAGGAATGTAGGAGTTAGGCATTGTGAGAGTGTGAGAATGATATCTCAAGGTTATGTGAGAATGAATTCTCAAGGTTGGGAAGGTGTGAGAATGAAATCTCAAGGTTGGGGTATAAGAAAAATGTAATCAAGGTAAGAATTTGAATACAAAATGTGTAGTGTCAAGGAATGTTTAGTCAATTTGAGTAAACAAGGAATCTTGACTGGGAATAGGGTTTTAAAAGTTTTGACCAAAAAATCGTCAAAAGCCACTTTCTGGCCGCGGTACCTTATAGGGGCCGGCGGTTCCATATCACTAAGGAACCGCGGGTCTTTAAGGAACCGCGTCCAGTGGACTTTAAACCATGTTTTTCCTGGGTTTTGGGAAAAACTAAGACTTTTTCAAAAAATTGAAAATCTTGGAATTTTACCTCTATTAGAACCAAAATATGCTAGGGTTGCATAAAGCAACACATTCACAAAGAATGTCTTGACAAAGGGTGACAAAATAATTTAGATATCATTTTGAACCAATTTTAGTCAAGTTTAGGGGTTGTGATAGATTTAGGTTTAATTTTAATTTCAAATTAAGGTTGATTAGTGTGCACAAAAAGATAGAATCACACAAAGCTAAATCCATAAGTCAACAACATGAAACATTAATTAATAAGGCAAGTACAAAGACAAATAAAACTAACTAATACATAGCTAGCTTATCATTAAATCCAGATAAGTAGTTTTCTTTGGCTTGTTGTTGAAAACTCTTATTATGAAGAACTCCATCATTCATCTCCTAGGAGGAGGCATGGAGAACAAGGCAAGCAAGAAGTCTTACAAACCCCTATGTAGTCCATACATATCCATCCTTAGGTTATGGATGAGGAAGTGGTTGTAGAGACAACATGGACATCTAGGACCATGAGTTTGTTGAAACCTAAAGTAAGGATCACCCAAGAGGAGGGAAAGAGGGACACCCAAAATTGGGATGTTTGAGTTGGGTGGAGGTGGAGGAGGCAAGTTCTCCAAGGGTGATGTGGGTGAAAGTGGAGGCATGTTCCCCAAAGGGGAAATGGGTTAATGTGGAGGTAAATCCTCCAAGGTTGGTGAAATGGGTGAGTTGTGAGGGGTAAATGGTGAAGTCACCAAAGTGTCATCAAATTCATTCCCAAAAGGAATGCTTTGGATTGGTTGAGGTTGTGTGGTCACTTCCAAGGGTGCACTTGGAGTGAAGGGTGAAGAAAGCTCATTCATTCTTGAGTTGAATGAAGAGGAGGTAGAACCAATGGAGTGGTTAGTACCATGGGTAGATGAAGTCTTGCATGGTGCAAGAGGTGGGGAAGGTGGTGAAGAAATGAGGATAGGAGCATTCTCATTCTTAGGTGTGTGGAAAGGTGAGGAGTTAGGCTTAGCTACCTTAACCCTTATTTTGAGTGTTTTCCTTGGGGTGGAGGTCTTGGAAGTGTTTGAGGTTTTGGTACACACCATGGTTGATTAGGGTGGTTTAAGGTTTAGGGAAGTATGTTTGATGTGTGAAGAACATGGCAAACAAGGTGGGTTTAAATGGGTGAGGGGATGATCCAAACTAGTAATGGGTTAAAATCATTTTAGGTGAATAATGAATTTAGGTAACCTAGTTTAGGAAATGTGCAGCTTATTACTGAAAATCATGCAAGGTTTACACAAAATTAAGAAAACAGTGTAAAGTAAAGATGCTGTCGTGCACAGTGACCGACGGTTCCTTATCTAGGACCGGTGGTACCTTATCGATAAGGAACCGCGGGTCGATATGGAACCGCGACCAGAAGGTTTTCAAAAATTTCCATTCCCAGTTTTTGTTAAACCCAGATTTTTCCCAAAAGTTTCACAAGCCAAAGTTAACTACAGATCATAATCTAATAAGCTAACTATCAAAAGGCATGCACAAAGCTATGTAAAACACAAACATGAATGCATAAGCAAAATTAAGGATCAAAATAAATAGTAATCCAAGCATGCAACACAAGTTAATAAACAACTAAACCAAAGTGTTAATAACCAAATGTTTAACCATCAAATCCAAACTTTGACAAAACTTCAAAGTCTTCACCTCCTTTTCTTTCCTAAACCCTTGATCATCTTTCCCAAATACTTGAACCCTTTTCTTGACTCCACTCGGTGTTCATGTAATTCTCCCCGAGTTCTAAGATTCTCACGATAAAGATGCTCCATATTGAGATCTTTAGGAACATCACTAGAAGGGTGAGGAGGAGGAGCTAAGTCTTCAAAATCATCCTCGAATTGATTTGAGGATGGATGGGAGTTACACGAAGAGTCAAAATAAGAACTAGTACCGATGCCATCACCATCACTTGGTGGCATATCGGTGTCCTCCTCATCCGGCTCTTGATGGTCGGATTTTCTCGAACCACGGTCACTTCTTGGCTTTCGTTGATACGCCTCTTGAATAGGCAACATAACCCGTTGAACCGGGTGAAAGCGAGAAAGATCGAGTTGAGGAAAATCTTGACCAACCCTTCTAAAGAGGCGAGTAAGAAGCATAACATAAGGGAGGTTTATTTTGGGTTTGGAAAGAGCATAATTTATACGTCGAGCGATGTAATATGCAAGATTGTACTTGGTGGAAGTAAACAGGCAAAACAACATATGCCCCATGCAAGCCGGGATATGATCTCGGTTCCCACCAAGACAAAACACATTTTCCCTAAGGATGTTTGCCCATTGGAGCATATAATCCTTAAGGTCGCTTGAGAGCACTTCATACCTATTCACATTTCGTACATTTGTATGAAGGCTTCTCACAACGTTTCCACTACGCTCTTTCGTGATGATTTCAAGGATGAAATTTAGATCAACTTCGGTGGTGTCATTTGGAGGTTTATCGTTTGACTCCAAGTGAGCATCTAGTCTCCACTTATCCGTGAAACGACAAGTGCCTTCAAATGTCACACCAAGAATATCACCAAAGTCATCGAGGGAATATTGAATGATTTGACCATTCAACAAGAAACGAATAAAGATTTGGTCGTTGATTTCAAGCATGGAGTAAGTACTAAAGAACTCAAGAAGGAACAAGGGATAAATTACCTCGTCTATGTAAAGCAAACAATCAAACCCAATAAGCTCAAACATAGAGTTGATATAATTATCTCCCGCTATTCTTAAATCTACAATCCTACCCTCATGGAAACAACGAGAGGAAAGAGATGGAAAAGCGTTTTGGAGTTGAGGGGAAACAAAGGTTTGAGAGATGTCGGGCATATAATCTCTAGTGAATTGATGATCTTTTTGATATTGAGAAGGCATGATTAAGTACCTAAATACAAACACAAGAAAATATTTCTCCAATCACTCGTATGAAAAATAAAAAAAGGAAAACGAAAAATGAAAATGTGTTATATCAATTTCTTGACAAACATAGGATTGAATCCATATCATTTTCATGTTCACAATGTGTCTATTCCATCATTAACCAAGAACACATGATCTATGTTAGATCAACAATGGATTAGAACATTGGTTTTTTAAAACAAGTTTTTTTTAGGTAAGCATTAACAATGTCATTACCTACTTGTTCATGGGTTCATCTCAAATCCATCATTCAACCAATATCATTTAGCCTAAATTCGGATTTGTTCTACAAGTGGGTTTTAGTGAAATCTTAATGAATATCAACCTAAGGAATCATAGTAAGATTACCATGTCAACCCACATTCCTATTAAGGTTTTAATTCAATTTCAATTTAAAAAATCCCCAATTATGAAAGGATGAACCCTAGAACAAAATAGATGAAATTGAAAGAAAATACTTACAATTAATTGATGTTAGATGAAGGATGAGTGAAACCCACAACTTGGAATCAATTAATTTGAGTGATTGAAGGTTTTGGAAGCTTCAACAATGGTGGAAAAGGTAAAACCCGTCGGCTGTGTGTTTTTGGGAGAGAGAGAGTTTGGTTTGAAAAAGAATAAAAAACTCAAACTGGCGCTCTGACAAAAGTTACTGCCCGCGGTACCTTATCGATAAGGAACCGCGGGTTTGAGCCGCGGAGATAAGGAACCGCCTACAGAGGCAGGTTTTTATCTCTGAAAAACGCCAAATTTTGAAAATCCAGTTTTTCTAAAATACTTAAAATTAAATCATGAGCCTTTTAGAATATCATTGGATCATCATAACACTAAGCAATATGCCTTAACGAAGGATTACGAGTTAAATCAAGATCGAAAAGAACCGAAACGGACAAACGACTACTCGTAGCAAAACGACTAAGTGGAGAGAAGTCAAGAGAAGTGAATCAAGACTAGGATCAATGCTCAAGGGATTAATGACAATCTTCAAGTAGTTGTAACGAAGAGCTTGTGTCATATATAGTGGTTTAAGACGTGCCTTTCCGGCGAAACGATAAACGGCTTTGGTAATGAATAAGCACAAAGCAATTATTCAAGTATAGACTAAGATCACTTTCAATAATAGTCTTAATCTAAACTAAAATATGAGCAAGGTATTAATTCACTTTCTCTCCCACAAAGGGCCTACTAACCGTATGGGTGCAAACCATGGAAATCATGCTTGATACTTTAAGCTTCTACTAACTCACTCTACATCACCATAGTGAGTCAAGTATCCAAGCAATGAAGGTTTGAGAGGATAAAAGAAAAGAAACACAAACCACAAATAAATGTCAAGGCAAGGATGCCGAGAACAAGCACATAGTCAAGTAATGATCAAAAGAATGATCAAAGGGCGTGTGGAAGAACGAAAGCGTGCCTTGGCCACAAAGAGCAATCCATGAAGGAATAAGTGCTATGCCCAATCAATGACTATGATGAGTACTAAGTCTTCAAGGACTAGTATCATTCCCAATCATCTTGGTATCATCATTCAAAGATGTTAAAGATCGATGAAGATGATTCTTCTAAAAGTGCAAGTAACTCAGTCCATAACCAATTAATTGATTGATCTTCATGAGTACCTACACAAAGCAAGATGCAAACTAGTAGATACATTTCAAGAGTATATCTAAAATGCATAAAGGCTACTAATCTTAAGTGGGATGCAATATTATCAATTAAAAGACCTATTTTCAAAGAAAACATAGTTTTGACCAAATAGAAACTTTAGTACAACTAGACCTTCTAATTTGAGGAGACAATGGATCGATCCAAGTTTCAAAGTACAATATACTTCAAAGATCTTGAGTGACCATCGATCTGATACCAATTGTAGAAACTAGAAGGGGGGGGGGGGGGGGGGTTGAATAGTTTCTCTTCGATTGGTGACCAAATTAAAATTACTTTCAATTTGGTTTGTATCAAAACTATCTTTTACTTGAGGCTAAGTTGCATAATGATTAGGTTCAATTGAAATGCACTAGCAAGGATAATAAGCAAGTATAATGATAATGAAATAAGTAAAGAGTAAGGAAGGAGACAACCTAGTAGGAAGACACCAAGATTTATAGTGGTTCGACAACGAGGCTCTATCCTCGTTTCTACTCCACTCCTCGAGTACACCTAATCGAGATTTCCACTATATCCACAAGCTCCCTTCTCGGCGGAGAAAACCTTACATCGTTTCTTACATTATTTTCCGACACTAAGCTCAATGTCGAGACCTAATCTTTAGCTAGGACCAATCTACACGACGTTGCCTACTTTACAATTTAACGACACAAGGCTAGATGTCGGGTTCTAATCTTAAGGTAGAACCAATCTTCACGACGTTGCCTACTTCACCATTTTACGACACAAGGCTAGATGTCGAGTTCTAATCGAAAGCTAGAACCAATCTTCACGACTCTTCACTTTGAAGTTAAGTGAGAACTTCACACAACACAACTACTAATCACTTTAAAGTTTAGTGAGAACTCACAAGACACAACCACATCACTTTATAGTTTAGTGAGAACTCCTAATCAAATCTATTACAACTCAACTAGACTTATCCAAGTACACACATGTAGCTTGGATTTACACAACACAAATCCAAACAAACATATATGCAATGGATGTACACAACAAATCCAAGTATCCACAAATAACTTGGATGAACACAACTAGTCCAAGTATTCATAAATACATTGGATTGACCTAAAACAAAAGGGCATCATGATGAATATGACTAGCTCATAGATTCATCTTTATCACTACACTAGTGAGTGAGTGATCTTCTCATTGGACATGGTAAAGGAGGGGATCAAGAGGATAATCAAATGTAAACATCCTTAACAATTTAAGTGATCATTTACTAATGATTATGCTATAGAAAATAGAAAGAGGGCTGAGAAAAACGTCCAAGAGGCTTGCTGGAAAATGAGATTTGACCCACTATTTAAAGGAGACAAAGTTACAACGGATCTATAACGGCTACTGTGCGCGGTACCTTATCTCACCCCGCGGTACCATATCCCTAAGGTACCGCGTAGGTACTTAAGGTACCGCCACTAGACTCCGCTCCGTTTTTTGTCTTTTAGTGGGGTGGGAATATCTGAGGTATTTGAACCCTTCAAAGGATATTCTAACAGCATTTGGAATATGCCATTTTCAAATTTTCATTTTCCATTTTAATAAAACATTTTCTAAAAAAGAAAGTTTATTAAAAAGTCTTTTGTCTTATTAACAAAAGTGAGTTTTAAGGATAATCATTTTGATGATCACTAAGTATGATTAAGAAAGGTTAGTGATATGATTATTACCTTGATGATAGTGTTAGTTAAATAATTCATTTTGTGTTTTACACTAAATGTGTTGTATGGTTTGTTGTGATCAAAACTAAGAAAGATTAGTTAACACTAATAATGTTTTTAGGCATCACTTGCATTAACAGACTTATTAAGCCTACAAACTCTCTTATAATTTTTATCAAAATTTCCATCAGGCAAACTCATATAAACAGCCTCATCAAGACAATTATATAATAAGGCATTATTAATATCAAGTTGAAACAAATGGCAATCATTTTGCACAACCAAATTAATGAAACACCTTACAGTAACAATCTTAACAACAAGAGAAAAAGTTTCATCAAAATCAATTCCCTCATTCTAATTATACCCTTTAAACACATATCTAACTTTATACCTTTCAATTTCACCATTAGACTTATACTTAATTCTATGCACCCATTTACCATTAACAGATTATCTATCACTAGGTAAATTAGTAACAATCCAAGTATTGTTTTCATACAAAGCATCCATTTCTTTATTCATTGCATCTACCAAGTGCTGACTTTTACTAGCTTCCCAAATTTTTTTAGGTTCAATGCTTTTATTAAGCTAAGTGACAAAACAATTTTTTTTTAGAACTTAGCTTAGAGTAACTAACAAAGTTTTTCAAACCAAATTTCACTTTGGAAGTCATAACATAATCATTTTATTTACTAGGAAAAACCGAAAATCTTTATGACCTCCTAACAACAAGTAGACTCATAGGATTAGGCATATTCTCCTTAATACCCTCAGAACCACTAGTATTCTCAACATACGTTGCTACCATCTCATCCTCACCATCGGACTCATTGGAACCCTGAGAATGACCTAATTGATCATCAATTGGGTAATACTAGGACTGGTCAAGTGACAGAGTAGTTGCCATAACTATATGAGCTGGATTTATTCTTAGCATCACAGGGTACACTAGAATCTAAATCACTAACTACATCAAAGTAGTTAATAAGACCTAGATCTAGATTATCATCACCATGGGAACTATTGTTATCAGTCTTAAAAGGAAATACAATTTCAAAGAATTTAACATCTCTAGAAATCAAGAATTGATTCCTCTCAAGACTAAACAACTTATACCCTTTTTTAAAACCAGAATATCCAACCAAAACACACTTCTCTGATCTACTACTATGTTTTTTATATTAAGAATAACTTGAAAAGGACTTTCCCTTCAGCAATGAGGCAGGCAACCTATTAATCAAGTAAGAAGCATCAAGAACACACTCAAACCACAAACTTAATGGCAATCCCCCTGAAACAAAAGAGATCTAGCAATATTAACAAGATGCCTATGTCTCCTTTCTATGATACCATTATGTTGAGGAGTATAAGAACAAGAAGTTTGATGTGTAATACCATTTTGCTCACAAAACCCAACATATTATGATTAACAACTGAGTCCATTGTCACTTCTAAAAGTTTTAACAATTTTATTAAAGTGATTTTTAATCAAGTAAAAGAACACTTTAATATAATCAAACACTTCAATTTTATTCTTCAACAGATAAACCTAAACAACCTATAAAATCATCAACAACAGTTAAGAAGTAGTTAAATCCTTATTTACTAGTCAGTTTCTAAGGTCCGTACAAACCTAAATGAACAAGTTCCCCTAAAGTAGTAGAAATATGATCACTAAGAGGAAAAGGTTCCCTAGTATGTTTAGCTTTTCGACAAACATCACATACAAAATCATCATTAGTCTTCTCGAAATTTATATCATTTTTTAAAACATTGAGAACTTGGTCAGAAGGATGAACAAGCCTACAATGCCACATACTTTTACTAAAATTACAAACCATGATAGATCTTTTAAGACTAATACCTCTTTCAAAATAATACAAGCCATATTTCTGTTTAACAGTCCCTATAAAATTTCATCTCCCTCAATCCCTGAGGTAAAATATAACAACTAGACTCATCAAAAGCAATCACGAATTTACTATCTCTAGCTATCTTATGAACTAACATAAGACTAACACAATGTTTTGGAACAACCAACATATCATACAATGTTAAATACTTATTTATGACCATATTACCAACCTTGATAATAAAGGCCTCAGTCCCATTGGGATGAGACACTTTAATCCCAAGCTTGGAATCAATGACATCAACCAAATCTTTATCAATATATATAAGATGCTGATTAGCACCACAATCAACAATTATACCAACAGCCACAAGCATAGATTTCATTTGACTTTTAGAACATAAAGACCTATGAATTTTTTTGTTAAAAACAGAAGTTAGATTCAAAATAGTACATGCCATATTGGCTTGCACCACACTACTATGAGAATTAACAGTGTTATCATTGATCAAAAAATGATTTTAGAAATTTGTTCATCAGAGAAAGAAGAAGTGGAGCTAGATCCATCATTATTATTATTAACAAACCTATTATTAAAATTCTAAGTGTTTTGATTATTGTTGGAGAACTACTATTATTCTTTTTTCCAAACTCATGTGGATAACAAATGAGATTGAAACATCTATCAATGGTATGACCATTAAAACCATAATTTTCATAAACGAGAGTAGGTCCACCATTGGACCTTTTATTCCCAGAGCTATTAGGCATAGTCACGTTAGAAGGTCTGACAAAGTTAGTAGAGGCTTGATGTAAAACCCGCATGAAAATACCATGAATTTAAAACTTTTAATATTTAAATATTTCACGACAAGTAATTTCTTATATTAAATACGACACGACAAAATAAAACACGACATTAAAAATCATGAATTCACGACAAGCACGGGAACACAAGTTATGACATGAAATAATTACACAGACTTTATGTTAAGATTAAATCTTACAAGACTATAAGGGCCCAAGGACCAGCCCACTAACATTTTCAACAAACAAAACACACATAACATTTCTCATTTTGTAAGTTAGAAAAAATAAAATTAAAGAAACCCTAGGGGGTGTTGGTCTTTGTCGTCGGCCACAAAAGGACATGTAGGGAGGAGAAAGCCTTGATTTGATCTTTGATCGTGAATCATACGTGTGTGTTCGTGTTTGGCATTAATCGATCCTACCTCTTTCGGTAACATTTAAAATCTTATGTTCTTATTTTATTTTCAAGAATCATCAATGGAGTTATATTAAAATGAAATAAACCATGTTATTATTAATTAAAACAAGAACGAAAATCATGCTGGTTTGGTTTTATGGCACGGAAACCGAGAACCCTCAAAAGGGTGCTCTTGGTGGGGGGTTTTTGCCTAGCAGCCGCCAGCCAAGTGGCTGCAGTGGGTAGGTTGTGTCGGGCAGCCGCAAGCTAAAACTGCTCCGGTGGGTAGGCTGTGCTGGGCAGCCGCAAGCTAAAAGCTGTCGGTGGGTATTCGACCTGGGCAGCAGCAGACCAAAGCTGTCGGTGGGTATTCGACCTGGGCAGCAACAGACCAAAGCTGCCGGTGGGTATTCGACCTGGGCAGCAGCAACTCAGAGAGGTTCGGTGGGTAATTTCCGCTGGGCAACCGCAAGCCAAGGGGCTGCGGTGGTTGGATGTCGCTTAGTAGCCGAGACCCATAGGGTCTCGGTGGGTGTTTGTTTCGAGTTGTGTTTGGCTCAGAAAACCAAGAGGCCACAAGGGTGTTTGGATTATTATTATTTTGGGCTTAATAAGTATGGACTTATTATTAATCCGACTTATTTAAAATGGGCTTAATTAGTTTTAGATTATTAAAATTCAATTTATTAAGGATAAGCTTAATTAACTTTGTAAATTAAATCATGACTTATATGAAATGGGATTTATTAAGTTTCGACTTGTTTAATAGTGGATTAAATAATTTTCGGATTAATTTATAGTTACCTATTAATGCATGACTTATTAAATTACTTATTAAGTTAGACTTATTTAATTTACGGCTTATATAAATTAGCTTATTAAGATATCGATTTATTGAAATCAGCTTATTCGATAAACAAGATAAATTACCTACGTATATTAAAACGAACTAACTTACTATTTATGGAAACTTACTATTTGTGGAAACCTGCTATTTTTGGAAACCTACTATTTATGGAAACCTGCCATTTTTGGAAATTTACTATTTATGGAAACCTGTTATTTTTGGAAAGTTACTATTTATGGAAATACCGAGTATAACAAGATACGAATCATGAAATACGCTAATCAAGATAACACGAATGTATAACAAAGACACGATAAATCATGAACAAGTAACTTATACATGAACAAGTAATTTATACCATGAACAAGCAACTCATGTCATGAACAAGCAACTCATAACGTCCTTTAACATGTAGATCACGTGAAGTTGGAGTAGTCCAGTTTCGTTATTCATCTCTCTCACTGCTTGCTGGACACAAGGTGCAGATATCCGTCCTTCAGTAAGGACATTCATTCTTTCATGATTAGGATTCCCCGATTGCTATGCCACATGTTCTCCTCAGTTTTCATGTTATAAACCTTTTCATGACTGCCATGTTTCCATATTTATCTATTTCATGACCCACGTATTATTCGAGCTATATACATGCATGATCATGATTTACACGATTTATCACCTAGTTATTGAGGTACCATGACCATGACATATGAGGCACCTATGTCATGGCTCTTCCGCGAAGAGAGTGATTTCTCGCGGCGCCCCTTCATGTTACAAGTTATATTATCAGTTGACCGTTATTTATGAGGCGTATGGGTGCATCCTAGTTTACAAGTTTACACGTACAGGGTGATTGGTTTGGAGTGTGCTCTACACCCCATCACATTGGAGCTGATCCCTCCACCCATGTTACTATTAATAGTGGTCACCCTTCTATTACATGACGAAGCAACCCCTCTATTTATTCATGCACACGTTGATGATATGATTATACATGACCTGTTATGACCTAAATTAGCTCGTGGGCATTTACTTATATCACATGTACAACTCATGACATTTCAGTTATTCTTCATGCTTCATAGATTAGTTACTTATATCACATGTACAACTCATGACATTTCAGTTATCCTTCATGTCTCATCGATTATCTCCCAGGTTTTCCTCAGGACATGCACGTTATTTTCCGTTGCTTTCATATTCTCGATTAATGTTACATTATTCTTATGATGTCTTTATATCCGTTCACTGAGCGTATTGCTCAGCCGTATTTATTTTCATGTCTCATACGACAGGTACCTAAGTACGGGATTTGGGCATTGGGAGTATGTGCTTAGGATGAGAGCTACCTTAGACTCATTTCCTCTTCGCAAAATGATGTGGCTTGTTTAATGATGTGGCTTGTTTAATGCTTAGGAAAATGTCACATGCGCTTCAAATTTTTTTGAGCATTATCCTCCAAAAACAATGCTTGAAGAAGGCAATGTTTGAGAAGCCTCAAGCTGTGGAGATCTATAATTTAGTGGATGCTTTGCATAGCTGCAGACAAACCCCAGGGAAATCCGTAAATGCACATTATTTTGAAATGATAGGTTTCATGGACCAATTAACTGTACTTGGGAAGACCTATGACGATGATATGGCGATTAACTTAATAAATGGGTCCGTTAACAAGGATTCTGGCGATTTTGTTAGAAACCTCAATATGGATTGCGCGGGGAAGACAATAAGTGATTTGCACGCAATTCTCATTGACTATGAAAAGGGTTTAAAGGACAAGGAACCGACCTCTACTCCTCAAGTATTGAACATACAAAAGGGTAGAATGAGTAAGCCAAACGTGTAATCAAACAAAAAGATAAAAAGCAAAGGCAAAGGTGATAAAGGAAAGAAAGTTGTGATTTATCAAAAGCCTAAGCAAAACTTTGCTAAGAACAATCCATCTCAAAAGCATGAAACTTGTCACCACTGCGACGCCAGTGGTCACTAGAATAGGAACTTCCCTATGTATCACGAAGAGTTGCGAGAAAGTAAGAAGAAGAAGTCTGAGCAAAGTGTTGCAGCTTCAAGTAACTTATTTATGATTGAATTATTTAATATAACATACAAATTAAATTACTGGGTATATGATACGGGATGCGGTATTAACATTTGTAATATGCTTCAGAGGTTTAAGATGGAAAGGAAGCTATCCTATGGAGAACAATATCTACAAGTGGGCAATAGAGCACAAGCAGCTGTTGAAGCCATATGAGTGTTTAATTTAGTTTTATCTTCGGGTTTAGTACTGATCTTAAACAATTTTCATTATGCACCTTCTATTGTTAGAGGTATCATTTCTTTTTCTTGTTTGTTGGATCTTGGATTTGTTCACACTATTGGTAGTAATGGAATTTCTGTTTTCAAAAATGAAATTTTCTATTTTAATGCAATTGCTGTGAATGATGTGTTTGAAATTGACATGCATGGTAATGTTTCCAAGAAAAACAATAATTCTGTCTTTAACATGAGTAAGAAGAGAAAGTTAGACTCGAAATCTTCTTATCTTTGGCATTGTAGATTTGCCCATATTGGGAAGACACACATACAAAAGCTTCTACGTGAAGGTCTTTTGCAAAATATCAATGATGAATCATTTGATAAATATGAGTCTTGTATCTATGGAAAGATGACCAAGAAACCTTTTTATAGTAATATCAAAAGAGCTACTGATCTAGTCGGTTTAATACACACTGATGTGTGTGGACCACTTAGACATGTGTCAAGGAAAGGTGCTAGCTACTTCTTAACATTTACGGATGATTTCAGCCGTTATGGTTATGTTATTTACTTAAGAATAAACATGAGGTATTTGAAACATTCAAAGTGTTTAAAGCTGAAGTAGAACTGCAACTAGGAAATAAGATTAAAGTTATTCATTCTAATAGAGGTGGCGAGTACTTAAGCCAAGAGTTTAAATATTATCTAAGTGAGAATGGAATTGTTTAGAATCTTACTTATCCTTATACTCCACAACAAAATGGTGTATTTGAAAGGAGAAATCGTACATTATTAGATATGGTGCGATCTATGTTTACTCTTACAACTTTACCATTATCCTTTTGGTACTATGCCTTAGAATCTGTTGTTCGTATTCTAAATATGGTTCCCATAAAGAAGGTAAATAAGACACCATATGAAATATGGCATGGCAAAACGCCATATTTGTCTTATTTAAAGGTCTGGGGTTGTGAGGCGTATGTGAAACATGACTCAGCTGACAAACTCCAACAACGATCTGTGAAATGTATTTTTATAGGACACCCTAAGGAAACTCTGTGTTACTACTTTTATTTCCCACCTGAAAACAAGGTTATTGTTTCAAGGTATGGAGATTTTCTTGAAAGAGATCTCATATCTCAAGAATTCAGTGAGAGGAATTATGATCTTGAAGAGATTCATATAGATACATTGCCTTCTGAAATACTAGCAAAATAATTCCTGTAGAACCAGAGAGTCTGGCGGTTCCACCAGAGTTAGTTCCTCTCCGTAGATCCGAAAGGACTATACGTGCACCAAGCAAGCTATGTCTTAACATAGAGGATGAAGATGATGAAGTAGGGGATCTTGGTGAACCATCTAATTATAAATCCGTCATGCTTGATCCTTAAAAGGTTAAGTGGACTAGTGCAATGGATGAGGAAATGAAATCCATGAAAATAAATAATGTTTGGATTCTTGTAGATCCACCTCCAGATGCTAAAGTAGTGAAAACTAAGTGGATATTCAAGAAGAAAACTGACATGGATGGCGAAATACAATCCTATAAAGCTCGTTTAGTAGCTAAAAGTTTTACTCAAACTTTTGACATTGACTACGAGGAGACATTTTTTATAGTAACAGACTTGAGAGCTATTAGGATTCTCATAGCTATAACAACATACTATGACTATGAGATATGGCAAATGGATGTTAAAACTGCCTTCTTGAATAGTCGCTTAGATGAAAATATTTAGATGCAGCAACCTGAAGGGTATGTTGATCCTAAGTATCCAAAATGCGTGTGTAAAATTCAAAGATCTATTTATAGTTTGAAGCAAGCATCACATCAATGGAATAAAATATTTTATGAAGAAATAAATTTTAGATTTGTTCAAAATCGTGATGAGCCGTGTGTATAACGAAAAGCTAGTGGGAGTGATGTAGTATTTCTAATCTTATATGTCGATGACATATTAATCATGGGAAGTAACATTCCAAGACTTAAAGAAGTTAAGGATTATCTTGGTAAATGTTTTTCTATGAAATATTTAGGAGAAGTTGCATACATTTCGGGAATTAGAATCTATAGAGCTAGGAGTAAGCGGCTATTGGTCTTAGTCAAAGTACTTATATTGACAAGATGTTGAAAAAGTATAATATGCATAACTCCAAGAAAGGTTTTCAACCTATGGAAGTTAATCATGAGTTAAGCCATAAGATGAATGCATCAACACCTGAAGAGGTGGCATGTATGAAGAAAGTACTTTATGCTTCGGTTGTAGGATCTATCATGTATGCTCTAAGATGCACAAGGCCAGATGTGTCGTTTGCTTAGAACTTAGTCAGTCGTTACTAGTAGAATCCAGGGAAGCTCCACTGGGTTGCTGTTAAACATATTCTAAAGTATTTGAGGAGTACGAAAGATATGTTTTTGGTGTTCAGAGGGAAACCAGACACATAATTGAATGTTACAGGTTTCTGTGATGCGTCCTGGCAATGTGATAAAGACAATACGAAGTCACAGATGGGTTACGTGTTTGTCATTAATGGAGGAGTAGTTGACTGGAAGAGCAAAAAGCAAACAATGATTGCAATGCATACTACTCAATCTGAGTACATGGTTGCTTCAGAAGCTGCAATGGAAACTGTTTGGATTAGGAAGTTTGTTGAAGATCTTGGAGTGATGTCTTTAATCAAAGAACCTATTGATATGTACTGTCACAATTCTACTGCAATCATATTTTCCAATGATCCTGGAGGCATGAAGGGCGTCAGCCACTTTAAACGTAGATATCACTATGTTCGAGAACAAGTCGAGGCTGGTGAAATTAGATTAATAAAATTTCACACAGATGACAACGTAGCTGATCCTTTTACTAAGGCCTTGCCTAGAGGAAAGGTCTTTGAACATGCCAAAAGAATTGGGCTTAGTTTAGCTAGTGATTTCATGCAAATCTGTGATTAGTATTTGGATAAAAGATGTTAGGCATTATTATTTAATGAAATAAAGTATTGGTTATGTTTATTCTTGTTGTTTAATTTTGTGTCATATTTTACATGTTTTAATCCATGAAATCATACTCTAAATGTCCATTATCAATTAATAATATGAGACTATTATTAAATTAAGACAAATCTAAATTATGATAGAATATACTTGAAAGTATATTGATGTGTTTACATATCAAATTTAGGTGATATTCAATGAATTGAATATATGACTTATCCCAACTATATGATTATATCATTATACTTTATGGATCTTTGTTATCAAGTAAATCATAAATAGTTATCCTCAGACCTGAAATACCAAGAAACTGTCATGGATCTAGTGCATTTCTGTGAAATAATCTAAAGCTATACGTAACTGGTGGCCATAAGGGTTATCTTTAGAAGTGTTGCAAAATTTACAAGTTTTGCTTGTAGTCAATATGGGATTTATTTCCTTCAAAGATTCATTTTAGAGTTTAATACAACTGGGCCCCTCGTGGGATTAGTAAGATGTTTGTGTGGCCGTAACCAAAGTCGTTCTTATATGTGTGTACAAGAACGTAATATAATCTCACTATAGATTATATCTTGGATCGAATAATAAAACGGTAAGGGGTTAATCATTCATCCTCATAAACCCTAATTGGTGATTTGTTCTTGTTCGTTGGAATAGCATTGCAAAAGGTACGTAACCCTTAATTCGGTTAATTGTGAACGTGTTAATTATGTTCTTGTTTAAATCGCTTCCGCTATTACGTGTTTTGATTTTTATTATGTTTTTATAATTGTTATGAGCTTTATAAACCTTCACCTAAAACAATCGCACTCTTAAACCAATGATCTTAAAATCAAAATGCGAACGAAGTCAAGCTCACCTAAAAAAAATGTTCCTTAAACATAAAAGTGCTCTTTCATTTCTCTTATTCTCTACATATTAGGTTACGCCGTTACGGGCACAAAATTTTAAATAACTAAATCTATGTTCATTATAGAGTTCATTTTGGCATAAAACTATAAACTATTAGACTAAATATGTTTGCTAAGTCCGATTATAAATACCAGGCTTGAGTCAATTAAGGGGGTGTTTCTTTTTCGTTTGCAACCTCTTAGTGGGAAACAAATGTGAGCATAAACCATTTGACCATCTTGTTCCATACTCACACCAAAACCTTTCTTTTCCCACTAAGAGGCATATTAAGAGCCTTAAATGATACCACTAAAAAAAAGTAAACAACCTCTTAGTATTGAGCATAAGACCTATGTAAAAAAGTCGAGTCTAGTCTTTTCCAAGTGCATGGAGCCTCAACAAGAAAGACGATGTTCTCCATAGCTCTAAATTTTTTCAAACAATATTATCATTAAACAACTTAGCTAAATTAATCTAAAGCTCTTTTTTTCTTATCATTGTCAAGCTGGGCATAAAAAGCAGGATGAACCTTCGAAAAGGTACTAAACCGACCTTAGGCCCAAATTTGTATGCCACAACTACAGTGCTAATAGATCTACCACTTTAGTGCTTTTATCGGACAATTGAGCTTAGGCCTGAGCAGCGAATCCAGACCGGACCGGACAGATTAAAATCGAACCAGACCGAAGAACGAATTTGTCCAAAATCCCGGACCGAGACCAGACCGAAATGGTCCGGTTTTCGGTCCGGTGTTTTGCGGTCTTCGGTACGGTTCGGTCCTAATTAGACAAAATAAACGAATTTTTAATAAGACCGAATATGACAGACCGAAACAAAGATCAAAATAGTCTAAAATCACGGACCGCAAACCGGATCGAATTTGCTCGGTCCTGTTCTGTCCAAATGCCGCCTCTTGTAAAAAAAGAGTTTTATCTAACTTAATTACGTGTAATGTCATTTAAACTTTGTAAATTGAGGAATACTACATCCACACTCTTTTTACAAAAATAAATCCACTTATACATGCGGCAACTTACATGTATCAATAAAATTGCATTAAGTTTTCTCTCTCTTATTTTCACTTCAATAATCAAGTTACACATAAAGGTATGAATTTATTTTGTAAAAATAGTGTGGGTGTAATATTTCTCTTATAAATTAGTCAGTTAAAAATGTAAGATCTAAAATAAACAAAATAAAAGAAAACAAGTTACACGGGTCAAGTAATCTAATAAAGGCTTGTTGATAAACAATCATAAGCCCAACATAAATGGGCTCCAAGTTTTGCCTAAAACAGTAGTGACTAACTAAAGATGTTCATAACCAAAATCAATTGTCTGTCTAGAAAGTTGAGTCACTCGATTGAAAAAAGAAAGCTTTTCCGTCCATTGTTCAAGCTGCGTTGATTGTCTGCTCAGATTAATACCTGTATGTATCCAATTCCTTTTTTTTATTTTTATATATATGTACCCAATTTTGTATCCTAGGGTTAGGGCTTTGATTTTCTGTCTTAATTAATACTCTTCTAGGTAAATGTTATCAATTTTTAATGTTTATTCCACTACTTTTTTTAGAAATAATAACTGCGTTTGTTAAATAATAGGTTTAGCCAACGCGTGTTTAGGCGTAAGATTACACGGTGTTTGGTTTGGCTTATATAATTTAAGCCCATTTCGGCTTATATAACATAAGCCCCAATATTGTGGCTTATTTGGAGGTTTATGGGCTTATATAAGTTTATTATATCATCATAAACTTATCTAAGCCCCTAAGTCTCCAAATAAGCCACAAAATTGGCGCTTACGTTATATAAGACAAAAATAAGATATTTCGGCTTATATTTCATAAACCCTAATTTAGGCTTAAATGGAAAGAGATTTTGTACGCTTTTTTTTTTTATAAGTATTGGAAACATAGTAACCGTAATGATGGAGATTGTATGTATCATGGCACTTTGGTTTCTTGGTTGGTGGTTAATGCCCTTAGTTATAATTGGGTTGAGTTGGTTTGCAGGTCGGAGTCGCGCCTTGCTTTGTTTGATTTTCCTAACTCTATGTCTTTTGTGTGGTCTAGTAGACTAAGTTTAGGGGTGAATGTCGTTGGTGTAAGTTTAGAATTTAGTGTCGGTAGCGTGTGTGTAATATTGATTTTTATCTAGCTTCTTGGTAATTGTTTTTGTATAATAATGTCTTTTAAAACAGTAAGAAATATAGGAATGTCGTGAGTATGTAGTATTTTGTATAAGGATTCGTAGTTTTCAAAATATAATTTATTTTGCATTGTAAATGTGACTAGATACAATGTGTTGATGTGTAGCATCTTTTTGTTAGTGGTGGTTAATGGACAATATGTGCCAAGCGTCACTGTTATCTATAGAAATGACTACTTCGTGATGAATGCGGTTGTAAATTTGTAATAACCTTCTAAAAAGCTGATAGAGTGCAGGTGGATACGATGAAAAACAATTTAAACGGATTTATGAAGTAAGTTTATTATATATTTTCGTGCAATTTAGGTGATAATCAACTTGTAATGTTCTTAGGACCGACATTTCTTATGAGATTCCATTTCGGTCTCACTGGTTTAGTAACATCTATTGCAAGTCTTGTTTTATATCTGGGAATGTTTTTGGTTACGTTTACATTCTTACTGTAAACACGGTGTCTAATACTCTTCATGTCTTTTCCAATAGATCAAATAATCACAAGATGGAACCATCAACTGAGGAAGTATACGCAGCTTTTGAGAAAAAGGTTAAAAAGACGATTTACATTGACAACCTTTCACCGCAGGTCACCAAAGCGGTTCTAGAAACTGCTTTTAATCAGTTTGGAACGGTTAATAATGTTCAGTTCATACCCACACACTTTGCTGCTGACAATGTCCATGCTGCTTTAGTGGAAATGCAATCTGTGAAACAGGCTGAAGAAATAATCCGTGAGATGGGTGACTCGCCGTTTATGATATCTGGTATGCCAAGGCCCGTGAGAGCACAAAAGGCCATAATTGAAATGTTCGATGATCGTCCTAAGAAGCGTCAGAGAAAGATACACTGCCGTTGGTTGGATCCAGGCCATCCAAACTTTGAGGTGGCCAAGAAGATTAAGTCTTTGACCAAAAAGCATGCTGCCGAGACGTCGTTTCTGATGGAGGTAAAGATATCTTGTGTCTGATTCTAGAAACATGTTTTGTTACCATATGTTGTCCGGTCATTTGGTTTGGTCTGAAAGTTCTCATAGATATTCCTGAATACTGTATGTATTGATCTGACTCCCCCTGAAGGGCCACTGCATAATCAGAAACAGTTATAGCCTTGTAGGGATGCGAGTTTCTAGATAATGTCGAGTAGAATTATCTATTTTCATAAAACCTTTTGGCAAAAAAGGAAGTTTATTCGTTGGAATTTGCCATAATTGAGAATTTTTTGCCATAATGGCTTAAGAGACCTTGCCTAATAGGAAACGGTTATATATTGATAGGGATCTGAAGGACCCACAATTGACATTACATTACCGTAACAGCTTGAGATGGAGGCAAGTTGTTTCCTAGAAGTCTACATTGGTGTCACGATTAGACATAAGTATTGATAGAAAGCAACCCTTGATGATGCATGCTTAGATGTTGAGAAATTGAAATGCATCTGCGCCCTAAACTTCATTAAACTGAGTATCCTTAATATGGTGTAAATGAGACACAGATTTAATGGGAAGTTCCTTTGTTAGGGAAGGAGGTATTGTATGATACGCCAGCATCATTATGGCAGAATTTTTAGTGCACTAAGCTTAATACACACACAAAGAATATAGAGGGCAAAAGTAAATAGAGACAAAAGGTAATTTATGAACATGGTTGGTTAATATAAGTTTCCGCAGTCGCTTAGTAGGAGCACTGCTGTGTGATCAAGCTTTGAGTTTGCTTGAATTTCAAGGCATCAGTTGGGCGGATGAAGTGTTAAACTCACTTAAACTCGTATAAAGTTTGTATGCTATGTATAGTTGTGCATAAATAAGATGGAATGTTGACTTTATGGTGCGTGTTTCTGCATATTCCAAACTTTGTATGTGTTGGTTGTTCTGAAATGTTATTTCTAAGCTGCTGAAACACTATGGGTATGTTTGGTAGAGAGAAATAAAGGTAGAGAAATGGAAATGGCTTTAATTCTCATGTTTGGTTTGTCAAAGAATTAAAAAGGTGGAGATTTCATATTTCTCAAGAAATGGTCTCTTTACAAATTGATTTCCACCCATTTTGTTTTAGAAATGAACTGCCTTCTCAACTCTCCGTGTTTTGTCTATTTAAAAAAACCGTAAACAAAGGGTTATATTAGATCACGTGGTAGTCACATTACCCCCAATTCTTAGAAAACCTAGCTTCCAATATCACTAGTTCCATAGTTCTTGTAGCCTTTGATTCTTCTAATTATTACATCTCGTCACCTCCAAATCACAATCGTCGATTTCCATTTTGATAGCAGGGATGTTCTTGTAGACCTCGAGTTTTCTGATCGATTGAAGCATTTGTTGGGTATTTTGGGGTTTATTGTGGATCTTGATTTATTGCTAATGTGTTTCATCATGTATCAATATTGTTTAAAAATCTGGTAAGGAAATTTGCTGAATATTATTGACGAGTATTATGTATATTAGTGCAAAATAAATTGTCGATAATGATTGTGATTATTGGTTTTTTGGTTATTTCTCTCTACCAAACGTACCCCATATATATGTTTACACAGAGTAGCTGAACTGGTTGGGCATATGACTGCTTAAAACCCTCTGTGACATAAGAGGTATAAAACTAAGCTTTATCTGTGTTTTGCAGCAACAACTTGCTGAAGAAGAGAAGCTGCATAAGCAGCAGAGTGAGGCCTTGAAAGCAAATTACAAGAAGTATGAACTGATCGATGGTACCCAAGCTGATGGATCAGCCAGGCGTTTGGCAACCCGTTATGAGACAAGACTCCATGACATTTAATTTGATGTTGAGAAACCTGGTTGTTAGATTGTACTATACTCTCTCATAACCTAGTCTTGTGCCTTTTCCATGTACCTAAGCTTGCATTATTAACTCGGATTTGCAAATGACGCTTTATGAGAAATATACATTAGGCTGTTTATATCTTATACTGCATTTCATAAGAGCATTAGTCTGTCCATTGCTGACTGAATTTTGCCACATGATGAACATAATAGGGCCCAAAGTTTGGTTGAGATTTCATTTTTCAAAATAGATCTCAAAATATGTGTCGAACAGTAGCACAAAGTAGATTTTTGATAAATTCCAATAGATGGTGCGCCTTCCAATAGATGTTATAGTTTTCATGTGTGGGAGGTTAGGGGTTCAACTCCTGTCATTCCTCATGTGAGGGATTTTCTTAGAATTGGCAGTCGGGTTCGAATCTCATCGCAATGCCTTAAAGCCCTTTAATGGGAAACTGGATGGCTAGCATGGGGTTGATATTCTCTTCGTGAGATGATTAGAACTCGGGTCCAGAGACTTGGTGTCTCGGTGACATGAAAGATATAAAGCTGCACCGAACTGTCGTCAAAAAAAAAAAAAAGTGCATGCACATATTGTGTAGGTACAATTGTTGGTATCATGAATGGTAAAGAGGGTATGATATTATTCTCACATATCATTTGAATCAATGTCATGTACATTCAAACACGCCAGTTTCATACCTGGTGTAATCCCCAGATGAATATTTTTACTTGCAAGGTAAAATAATTTATTAAAAAGAAAGACATATGTTAAATTACTCTTTATGATTGTACTGCTAAATTGTGTTTGGCACATAGCCTTTAAAAGCATATTTGAGCAATCAATTAGTATTTTACACATTAAAGTTATACTTATATATATTCTACCAAACACTTTTTTTGCTACTACTGCTACTAACGCTAGTTTCAACAAAAACACTCTAAGTCTTTACTTTACGGGTGTAGATCTTTTCAATCAATTTTTGTGGGTTCTCCTTTTGCGAACTATTATGCTGTACTGGATCAGTGTCTTTCTTATAATTGGCGGATTCGGGATGGGGCAGGCTCTTGCGATGTAAGAGAAAAAGTGGAGTTTTTTGGACGACAACAAACATGTTACTATCAATTAACTTTAGTGGTCAACAAGTTATCATCGAAAACTCCTTCAAAATACTAAAATGTTTACGAATAAAACATTTAAGGTTGAAACAAAAAATTGTCAAAGAATAAGGATTAAAGTCTCATTACCTTTTCAAATCGTGAAATGATAATTGCAAATATATAAGTGATCGAAGACACATACGCATTTTATGTATTCTTAATCTCTAGTTGAGTAAAATACTTAAGATTTTATGTGTAGTAGAAATGGTATGAGATATGTCAGCTGGATTTAAGTAGCAATTGAGCGTTTACATTAGTGGATGAGCATTTTGAATCGAATCTCGAATTCAAACTTGAACCGTATCTAGAACCGTACTAATTTTCGGTATTCGAATCCTGTTCGGTACGGAACTGAGACTACGAAATAAGGTGAAAAAATTCGGTCGGTAGATTCTCGAAAAAAATACGGGAAGAATCCCGATTTTCTGGTACCGGTACTGATACCCGAATCCCATTCGATACGAGATCGGTACATAACTTTTTAGATCGAGAAAAAATCGAGAGCACTAAAACGAGACGGGTTCGAGACGGAATCACTCCCGAGCTCATCCCTAGTTTACATTGTTGATGCCATAGACCACGAGGGATGGTTCTTATAGGTTACAGAAGGGTAGCATACAATTAATCAATTATGAAAAAAAAAAGTGTGTTGACGTGTTGCAACTAATGTTTTAAAAACCAGTTTTTTTTTAGTGTCAACCAGTTTTTTCTGTGTGTAGTTGATTAGACACTACTACCATTTAACGTCACATAACACACGCGAGTCACCTCTTTGTTGCGTTAAACCTTTACCACCCCCTCATACATGGTTAGCACAATTTTTGCTTATCACGACCACCAAACGACACTTCTGTTTCTTTCGTAAGTTTCTAATGACGTATTTTGTGTGGTGGATTTCATGTCAACTACTACGTGAATTTGATGATAAATTTCGTGGCGAGAATGATTGTTGATGTATCACCTGATCACAACACCGCGGCCACACTTACTTTTTACATAGAGGGCCACTTACCATTTTTTGTCCAGCCGCCTAGTGATGTTACATCATATTTAACCGATGCCGACCTATTTTAATTTTATTTGATTTTAGTATAACTTTTTTCTATAAGTTTGATTCTTAATTCTTACAAAGAAAAGTGTGTAAGATAAAAGTTACCAACTCATTTTGCTCACAATAGTTTGTATACATTACATTAATTATAGTTGTTCTTCCTTAAACAAAAACACACATAGGATTGTACTGTGGAATAATTGAATGTACCTTATGTTTGGTTTAAATGATGAATGCTTTGTAATTTAATTTGCAAATTCAATTCTTGTGATAAAAAAGACCATCAACCATGTGGCAATCAGTCAACATACATTGCTTCCAAGTTCATGCATGAAGAATCTTTCCAAAAACAGAAATATTGAAACAAAGTTGAATACCAACTTTGCAATTAGAGAAAGTACAGCAATTTAAGTACTAAACAACCTAAATTAAGTTTTCAAAGTGTCTATTGTTGCACTTTTCAGCCATATAGTACAGTAGCTATATTCCACAATTAGAAAGATTGAAAGCTACATAGGCCTAATTGCAATGAATTGAGACAACCAAATGCTTCCTTTACAAATAGGTGTTTCATTCATTGTAAGTTCGTCACATCCATCTCACAAAAAGTGTTAGTCTTTGAATTCCATGTATCATGTACCTTAAATGTTCTGCTATTTCTGTTATAGAGAATGAATCTTTGCTTCATATTTGGGTTACTTAACTCTAAGCCACACATGTCATTGTGTACATCTTCTTTTAGTATGCTAGCCCCCAGAATTAAGATAAACGTCAACTACAATGTCGTTTTCTAATCAATTTTTCAGAGTTATGTTTATAGGTGATTTGTGCACTTTAAGCATATCTTAGCAAGATATTTTTGCAAAATATCTCACACATCGGACACAAGTCCTATGCTAGAAAAGCACATTGTATTGTTATGGACTAAAGCTAAAAATACGTAATCTACTTTCTCAGAAACTACGAAACACGCAACTTACTTTATTACTAGTATCTAATTAAGCGACAAACATACTTTCAAACTCCTACATAAACACGCAATGTAACCGGATAGTAACAAGTTAGCGGATTTTTATTTTAACATAGATAAAGTTTTATTTATTTATATAAGACGTTGGAAAAAACTCACAGGCATATAAAACCCGAGTCCTTAAGTCATTTGCATTTATATTTTATCCTTTTCTATCCCACAATCGCTTTCACAAGATCCTCATCAAATAGCATTCCAATAACAGTTATGGTATAAAGGTATGTTTATTTGTACCTTAATTGGTAATAATTTCAAAACCCCCAATTTTCATCTCAATTTTAAATTGATTAAAAAACCCTAATGTATAAATTTAACTATATGTGCTTGCTGAGCATACGCATTGTTACACACGTATATATGCTAATTATAAAAAAAATGTGGACTGGTTTTTTATATAAAAGACTTTTGGTATGTTGATGCTTCAACCATTGAGTAAGACTTCACATGCAAGTTAATAGACTTATGATTTACACTGCTTTTCGTAAATAACTATATATGTTGACACAATTTTCTGTTACCTGCAAGAATGAAAGAGATAAGGGATTCCTGAAGCTTATGCTTTCCTTATGGAAAGGAATCTAGCTACTTGGTGCAAAGCATTTTTCAAACAGATAGGAAGTATGGAGCATTTGAGAATGGGATCTTAGAGTCCTTCAATGTAAGACTGTTACTGCTAGATGTAAGCCTATTATTACTATGCTAGAGGACATTAGGGTGTATATTATGCAAAGAAATTAGAATGTGAGTAAACAAGCTGCTGAGTTGCAAGACAATTTACCCCCTCTGTTCGAAAACGTATTGACTTTTTGAAAGTTGAACATAGAAAATGGCAAGTGTTCTCTAATGGTTATCAAGTTTTAGAGGTTAGGAGATGGGATTATGCATATGGGGTAAACTTGATTAGTATAACTTGTGATTGGTCATTGATTGGTATACCATGCGTACATGCTGGTGCAGCTTACTTGAAACAAGGAATGAACCCTGACATAGGTATTAGTAACTGACATAGTCGGTCTTTATTGTATTATACATACCAATTCTCAATTAAACCAGTTTATGGTCTAAGATGTGGAGACCAACAATAAACACCCCACCACTACCACCAATAGCAAAAACCGTACCTGGAAGGCCTAGAAAGAACAAAATCAAACTACCTAGTGAGAAAGAAGATGAGAACCATCTCAATAGAGTTGAAAGGGTCATTACATGTACAAAGTGTTGGTTAATTGGTCATAACAAGGCTAGTTGTACTAATCCTAGAAGGGATAAACCACCTAAGCCCACCACAAATACAAACACAACAGCTGGGATTCGAATCAACGAGGGGGAACCAAGTGGCAGGGGTGGACCATCAAGAAGAGGTGTAGTCAGAGGTGAGGGTCAATAAGATTAAGTGTAGGGTCAACAAGTAGGGGTGATGTATGATCAAGCAGAGGTAGAGTTAGAGTAAGGGGGCATCAAGCTTAAGAGGAAGGTCAACAATTAAGGGTGTTGTATCATCAAGTAGAGGTGGAGTTAGAGTTAGGGGCATCAAGATTAAGTGGATGGTCAACAAGTAGGGGTGTTGTATCATTAAGCAGAGGTAGAGTTAGAGGTAAGGGCATTCAGCTTAAGTGGAGGGTCAACATGTAGGGGTGCGAGATCCATAGGCAGAGGTCGAGTCAGAGGTAAGGGTGGAGGGACAGTAGGGGTGGTAGATTCTCAAGGAGAGGTGGATGGACAAGCACTAGGGGTGGGAAAACTACCGTCACACCAAGTGTTGATACAAAGGTATGTTCTATTCTAGCCTTTACTTAGGTCATTACATTTTATTTTTGTAACAAGTTAATGATCAACCCCACTATATTTTGATGAAGGAATACCCATACATGCAAGACATAGAAGCAGAAAAGGAAGTTTTGTGACAGGGTAAGATGAAAAAGAACTTACGGATGAAGAAAGGTTTAGGAATGGAAGGATATATAGAGACTACATACCATACTATAAAACAAATTATATGATGGACAACATTGTCCTGAGAGCAACACTTAGTGAAATTGCAGCTATTAACGAAGCTCATGCAACACTAAATAAAGATCTCATAATAAACTCACAAGATATAGGCGGTCCACAAGGAACTAATGGTAAGTTAAGTGTAGGTCCTCTTCATTCAATTCCTAACATACAAGTGGTGCCATCACAATCAACTCAAGAAGTTGTACAAGCGGTTGTTGCAACAACATTTCCAACTATACCATCACCTCAAAATCCAATTAATCCACAACATGAAATAGCTGTTAGCCAGGAAGGTGAAACACGAAGGGAACCCAGACCAAAGCATCAAATCAACCAGAGGTAAAGATCAGAAAGGATATCAAAAATAAGAAAGATAAATTACCTTTCTGATGAAAATGACAACTCAACATCAACACTAATTAAGTTATAAATTTATTTGGTGTCTTTTGTAAATGTAGGCTCTATATGACTACAAACTTATTATATTTAGATGTATCTTTTGTAAACAATTAGGGACTTAACATTCTGCGCACATATTTTGTAAACTTTTAATGTTTATAAACACTCTACAAAGGTGTTTACAATCATTAAAGCCTGAAACAATTGTTCCTGTTGATGGTAATGTAATTATCAATGGTTATCTTTCTACTCCTATATTTTTTGCAAACTACATATGTATCTGCATTACATATCATTACAATGAAAATAAGATTACATAGCAACTGTTGCATACAAATGCAATGTTAAGTGTACATACCATTAGAAAATACAATTTTACAGTAGATTACATAGTAACTGGTTAAAAGTAAACTACTATATACAAAAGATACCTAGCATCATAAGTTTTCATTATAAATCACATAAACTTGCAACATTTCATAAACCTAACAACATAAGAAACACCACAGACAACACAAACATCAATCCATATGAAATCTTCTTCCAAATAACTGCTTTTGCATTTTCTTTCTCCAAGTGTTCAACATTCCTAGGCTTGTAGCTTGCCAATTCTTGTTCAAGCATTATAGTTGTTTCTTGCCTCACAATCTCTATCTCATGACAGTTTACCACATCTTCAAAGACATCTTTATCCTTTGGATTCATGCTATTGTTTATCTCATACAACATGTTTCTATACCAATCACTAAACAACACTCTCCATCAATCCAGTGAATGGAATCACACCTTTCACGAGATGTCTACAACAAAAGGAATCAAACGTTTTTAATATAACTTATCATGGATAATCAACTAATTAATACTAATTAACAATTTTAATTGAAAATGGGATACTAACCGATAGTCTGGGACAAACAAGAAAACGACGAGTTGGATTCATTTTAGCCCATGAAATACATCTAGCAAGACGAAGACCACATTTGCAATTAACAGAGAATGAACGCCTAAAACGGCTAGTGTTAGAAGAAGACGACGCCATTCAAATTGGATTAAGGTTAAGGTGAATCTAAAAGAATTAAAGATTGTGATTAATTAGGGTTTGTTCATCTTAGGTTTAGGGTTATACTGTATCTATGAAGATGGATCTAATTATAATAAGTTAGGGTTTGTATTTATAGCAGTAAGAACAAAAACAAATTAGGTCATGGGTCTTAATGGTCAAAAAGCAGTCATATAATATTTTTCAATTTCCTAAATTAAATAATTTGCTAAATATTCATTAACTTGTTACTATCTGATCATATTGCGTGTTTATGTAGGAGTTTAAAAGTAATTTTGTGGCTTAATTAGATAATAAAGTAAGTTGTGTGTTTCCTACTTTCTCAGAAGGTAGGTTGCGTGTTTTTAGCTTTCGTCCTATTATGATTGATATAATTTGAACATTTATGTAATTAACCTGAAATGCTAAAGTTATTCGGGCCAGGTTTATAAAATTCATCCTGCACCAATTACAAGTTATGTATATAAGAGAAATTTAGATGCCGGGAGAGGTCAGAGGTATATGCAAATATGCATGTTTTGTTCAAAACCGAATACACTACTAGCAAAACCAAAACATTTTTTTCTCTTTTCAAACCGGAATATACGATTCTTATGGTAACAAACCCTAAATCTCCATTTACGTTTGAAAAAACTATACATGTTTCAATATCAAAATGGCAGAAGAAAATTAGTTTTGGTCTGGTTGGTTTGAAACTACAAGTCGATTTGTTTCATTAAGAAATGTTAGAATAGACGACCAAGAATTTGAAACTCAAACAAGATAGCCATATGCATGTCAGTTGTGCTTTGTATCTATAGACTATAGCGAAAGTAATTGAGTCATCTAATTATGACTCCATACATGGAACTTGTTTAATTTTGGGAACTAAATCAAATAAATTGTGTTTTGTATGTTAAGTTTAAGGGCTATGAACGGGACACAAATATAGATTGTGTTGGGGGCTTGGGGCCATTTGGTACTGACAATGAAAAGTGGTACCACATACATTTGATACAAATATAGAAATGCAAATAAAACGTATAATAAACCGAATGGTTTAAAACTTGTTGTTCGTTATTATTATAATTACTATTTCTATTATTATTATTATCTATTATTATTATTATTATTATTATTTGTCGTTTAAATTTTAATTATTAAAAACTAAAAAAATGATAGAGACAAAATCTATACAAAAACAATTTTCATACAAATTTAGCACTTAAATACGTCCTCTAACGATAAAATTCACCAATACATATATAGACTATAGTGATAGTAACTGAATCATCCAATTATGACTCCATACATAGAACTTGTTTAATTTTGGGGACTAAATCAAGTAAAATATGTTTTGTACGTCAAGTTTTAGGGGCTATGAACATGACACATATATAGATTGTGTTGGGGCCATTTGGTAATGAAAATGAAAAGAGGTACCACATATATTTGATACAAATGTAGAAATGCAAATAAAACGTATAATGAGCTGAATGGTTTGAAACTTCTTGTTTTGTTGTTATTATTTAAGGTTTAAATTATAACTAATAAAAACTAAAAAATAACTAGATACATAATTCATAATGTTAGCCCTATATTTTATATAGTCGAACAAAAATGTAATAGGTTATCTTAGTATTTAAAGGTCTTTATCGTAATAGGTTAGTCGGGTTAACCGGGCTTGGAGTTTAATCTAATATTGTCTAAGTTAGGGGCTTTATGCCCAATTGTAAGCCAAGCCTGGCCCAAGGACAAAGCCCACGAGCTTACCAAGCTCGTGGGTATATAAATCCTCTTTCATGTGTGGAATAGGGTGTTGGTTCATTTACTTTCTCTCTCTAAAGTATTTTACCTTCCACCATTCTCTCTAGTTTCTCTCTCTACTCTTTCTCTCTCTAGATCTAATCTAGATCTTGTGTAATCGATTGATTTGGGATTAACATTTGGTATCAAGAGCCTATAGTGGATAAGGTGATTGAAGCTTGTGGTTTTATATTTTTCATGGGTTTTGTAGATCAATAAACCATATCATAACAAAATTCGTGTTTTTATGGTGTAAATCTTTCTAAAAACCTTCTACTACCTTTAATTAGTGAGGGTTTTTGGTTTTGGTGAAAAACATAAAATTTTTGGGCGTTCAAATTGTTTTTGTTATAGATATCATCTAAAAAGTACAAATCTTGATTTCAATTTTTTCTTCATAAATTTGAAAATGTTTGTATTTTTATAATCCCTTTGATGATATAAATCGAGAAAGTACAACTCGATTTGTCGGAAAACCTTAAAAACGTTGCCTTTACGAGATCCGTTGCCTAGTTGCCTTATTTTCGAAAAAATCAGCTTTTTGCGAAATTAGAAACCATAATTATTGCGAAATTGGGCACTTATTGCGAGTTGGGAACATATTACGAGATTAGAAGTTTTTTGCGAAATCAAAAAATTTTAGATTACAACTTATTGCGAAATTGGAAAATTTTTGCGAGATCAAATTTTTTTTTGCGATATTAGAAATTTTTGCGAGATTAGCAATTATAGTGAGATCAGAATTTTTTTTTGCGAGATTGGAAATTATTGCGAGATTAGAAATTATTGCGAGATTAGCAATTATTGCGAGGTCAGAATTTGTATTGCGAGATTAGAAATTATTGCGAGATTAGAAATTTTTTGCGAGATTAGCAATTTTTGCGAGAATATAATTTTTTTGTTCGAGTAATTTTTAGACTTAGCCACCGTCTCAACTAGTTCCGGAACATTGTTTACCAAAAAAAAAATTCAACCCAAATTTCAAATTTTCGGAGCAAAATTCAAATTTTTAGGCCAAAATTCGAATTTTTTCGGTTTTATTTTCCATCAAAAATTTTCACTTTTCAAAAATTTTCTCTACTAGTTTTTGGCTATTTCTAACTCAATCTCAAAATTTGGCTATTCAAAATTTTTTCGGTTTACGTCATATCAGACTGAAGAATTTTATATCGGACTGAAAAAATTTCGGCATTTTTCGGAATTTCAAGCACACCTCATCACGACACATCTACTAAGATCCGTAATCCATTCACAATCATTGAAAATGTCCAACAACATATCAAATTCAGACAAAACGATCATGCAATCAAGTACAAGATGATGAAAGCAAAAGAGCGATGTATGGAACATTTCAAGCTACTTCAGTTACACCTTGAGACTCTTTCAAAGAACTCATGAAAAGAACTGATATGAAAATCGAATACAACCAGCTATTCATTCTATTACTTGGTCAAAAGGTTGGAACATCTAACAACGCGTTTATACTCAACATGAATCAACTTCAAATGCAACTTGAAAAATATGATTTTCAAGAGGATGAATCCATGCCTGCCTTTTCAGTTCTCTACAACCAGTTTCAGCAATTCCTTGAGTTGCAAGACAAGGCATTCTATCTTTACGATTTCAAATAGAAACTCTGTCATCACATGAGTAATGTCAAGCAGTCCATTGCTGAAAGAACACGTCATTTACGATAATTTGAAAGAATGGTGAATAAAAGACTGATGCAGATGAAAGAAAGCAAAGTCGATAATGGTCAAGCATTGGATGCTTGTTCGGTTGATACAAAAAGCAGCGAAACAGAATCTGAAAAGCAGCATACCAACAACAGCTCAAGGAATGATCAAACAGTCAATGATGCGGATATCATAGCATTTATGATGATGAGCTAATGTTTGAGGTACAATCAACTGTTGTGTATGATGATCATCATCATACTGAGCAATCTAAACCCATTTTTGACATATCTCTATTGGAAAAGGTTGATAGTAATACCACACCTGATTCATCAGATATGAGTAATAGTGGAGGAGAGACTGCCCAGGATGTTGATTTTAAGATTCACGAGCTCAAAATTATGCTAGCTCAGAAGACAAAAGATCTCAAGGATGCGAACATCAAATTTTCTAAGAAAAGTGAAAAATTTGAAACTTATTTTGAAAAACTTGAAAAAGCAAACGTTGTTTTTGAACATAAATTGGATCGTAAGATTCAAGATTCTAAAGCGGAAAAAGAACATTTTGTGAAACAAATTAATTTGTTAGAATCAAAGTTGGCTTCCCAAAATCAAAGTCCTCCGCCAGCTTCATTAAGTGAAATATCTATGCAACCTATCGACACTGTAGATAGTAATGACACAAATGCTGATCACGACATATTTGACAATATGAACATCAAATTAGAACAAGGTGTCGCTAAATTACTTTTACAAAATGAACAATTTAAAGCTCAAATTCAGGAAAAGGTTTTTTGCACTTACAGCTATGAAAAATGAATTAAGGAAGTTAAAAAGAAATAGTGTGGATACTAAGTTTGCAAAACAGTCAGTCTTGGGGAAACCTCTTTCTCAACCATTCAGACCCCGCTCAGTTGCTAGACAACCAAATGCGTTTCAATCTGAACGACCCAAAACGTCGAACCACAGGTTTGCCTCCCAAGTTCACATGCTTAGAAATTTGTCAGAACCAGTCTGTTGGTTCCTTGTAATTCGTTATTACTTATCAACCTTAAGTAATAACTCCTCACCAAGACTCAAGTGTGTTGTTTTAACAATAGATAAGAACTATGAAAAATTAAAACAACAATACCAATAACTTTTCAATGTATAGACTTTTATTAGAATCAAATAAAGAATATATAACCCACTTTGTTTGCGGAAGTTAAATGTCTAAGCTTCTAACCAAAATTACAATGGGCGGTGATCTCCTCTACTTAAACTTCTAACCAAAGTTAAATGTCTAAGCTCCAATCTAAACGTTCATATGCTTCTTGGCTATATGGTTTAGTTGGTATCGAGAGAGAAATGTTTTCTTGAGTTTATACTCTTGTATTGGTTAACCCTTTCCCTCTCATGTACACTCCTTATATAGACAGTGTAAAACTAGAGTTTGCATTTTGCATGTTTCAATGCATGGTTTATCCAGTGGGTGGTTGATGCCTATGTTGGATAAACAGTACAAAGTATATAATAAACTATTCTAGAAAAGATTAAGGTTGTACTTATAGCTAAGTATACAAGCAACCTACTTTGACTTAAAGTTATCTTTTCCCGCCTAATGCAAACCATCAGAATACTGAAGATTCTTCAGTATCCTAGAGGAGATCGACATCATTCAGTTTGGTATTGTCAAACCAAACTGAACTGAAAGCTCTTCTTCAGTACTTGTTCTTCAGCAACTAGACCGCCTAGTATTTGAAGCAAATACTCCTTTGTCTTCTAAGTCAACTGGAAGAGGAAAATTGAACATCCTTCAGCAACATAGTCTTCAGTGGGAACTTTGTTCCTCTGGTCATCCTTCAGCAGACTGGCCTTACTGCTAAACATGAAACACTTAGAGGGATTTTATATTTAAATCCTAGAGTTGTTTTAGGGTCAGTAAATACTAACCTAACAATCTCCCCTATTTGGATATACAAATAGCCTAAGTCTAATGTTAGTAGTAAGTGAGAATAACAACTTCTTCTTACTTGCACTGAACAATATTAAACTTATAAACATCAGATAATCATTCATTGAAATATTACACATTACAATACAGAAAAATTATAAATGATTATTCAACACTGCTTAGGCCTAAGTTCTTCAATGACAGGAGTCTGAACTGTTGGATCTGAATTTATGATGTCCAGTATTGATAGTAAGCACATGCTGAAGGTTTTTGCAGCTTCAGTGAGTCCTGGACCTCCATGGTGAGCAAAGAAGATTTTCTGAATGTTCCCAATAAATTCATTATTCAGATCATCAAAGTCACTAATACCCACAAAGTCTTGACGTTCATGATGATTGAACAAAATCATTCCCAATTCTGGTTCTTCTAGTACATGCCCAGGGAGATGATTTTGAAACTGAACAAAGCCCTTGTATTTATTTGTGGTGACAAAGATGTCACCCACACCAGGTTGGACGAAGTTGGCTCTTTTGTTCAGCTCTAGTATTGGATCTTGATCCTCTAGTGAAACTTGATTACTGATGTTGAGGATCTGACCAAGCCTTTCATGATTTCTCATGAAGTGTTCAATTCTGATACATACCTCATCCCATCTCTTGGATTTTCTCTTTTCAATATTCTTGCTCATTTCAACCCATTCAGTATAAGAGAGCTCCTTCCCTTGGAAGTCTTATATGATCTCATCAGTTCCATCAGCCCTATAGAATTTCAGATGAATATCTCCCTTTCTAACACCCCCAATTTACATTGCGCATCGGAAATACACAATTGGGTGCTAGACACAAGCATCATCACACAAGGTATATTGAATGACTCAAAAGAGAGACGTTTACACATAAAATATAAATAAGATTGCACACATTGTGTAAAACATAATTTCAACCCATAATGTACTAAAACAACACCAGAGTAAAGCGTTTAGTCCCCACGGATCTCAACCAACAAACCAACAAGTTTCAGTACAGTACACAACATTTAACAAATTGTTCAACAGTAAAAAGGATGGAAATTGTTTTAGACCAACAAACTTCAAAAGCCAACCCACAACATCCTCCGCAAAGCTCCGCCATCAATCACCTTCGATTACCTGAAACACATGCTTAAACGAGTCAATAATAATGTTGAGCGAGTCCAATAGGTTTATCAAATCACATTTGAACACAATAAGAAAATCAATCATAATCATTAATAGAATTGTCGTACACACAATCTATTCCAAGGCAACACATTGTATTTAAGCTCATGACACCGGCCCCTTAACCAATTAGTCACCCACGCCAAATGCCAGCATGACTAGATAAAAACCATTGCCCCTCTAGGGTATCAGTTGCTAGATATACCCAAATCTCATTCTCGTAAATTATCCTTCCCAGAGGTTACTTAATGTAATGCCCTGGTCTCAGATAGGGTGGTCAACCCAATAGTACTATCATTTGAATAAACGGACTATTCCCAACTCACAACATCAAGTCAGAACATAGTTAACGGTTCATGAATTTAGGGTCTTTAGCAACAAGGTACTCAATAAAATGTAAACAACATAGGCAACATTCGGGTCCAAACAATTACTCATGAATTGTGTTTATTTATTTTCAAATAGCATGTATCCCCCTCGCGGGTATTAAAACATTTAGTAGCTAGCATGAAAAGCAAGGCTACAGACTCACTTTAGTATAAGAGACCTAGCGAGATGATCGTCGATGATAGAGGATGCCTTTCAAACACGAGAACCGCTACCTATCAAATAAGGCGCGTTCATTAATAATGACTCGAGAAATAAATCATACATAAGTATATCAAACTCAAACTTATAAAATCACGACAAACTCGAATGAAAACGATACAAGTACTACTATCACACTCTTCTACACATTTACTTTACCATTTTATACTCTCAACAAAATCCGTCGGCAATACCATATGTACTAGCTCATTTACCCCATTTAGACTCGTCAAACGTTTACTAAACGACTCGAGGAACTAACTTACTATCTATAGAAAGTCCTCTAACAAGTTTATCAAATGAATTTACTTTTAAAGTTCCTAACCGACTCGTCTTTGAACTACAAAAATCGGACAGTTTTACGTCATCGACTTATACAACCGTTTTAACTTCTATAAACGACTCAATTTACAAAACCGACACATAGGTTTGAAATTAGACTCACCCTCTAGGGTTTACACTTCTTCATCAGTATGTGACTCATTTCAAAACTCAATCTATAGTCCCCGAGATTCGATCTAAATATCGACAACAACTATATGTCGTGCCGATACTCGTCTCCCGGTACACGAAAAATCAAACTATCATAACTTCTCGCTCGTTTAGAGCTAGAAGCTATACTTTATATCAAATCGAAGCTAATAGAATTCTCTATAACCCAATGTTTTTAGTTAAGCCTAAATAAAATCATAAGGTACCCAAAAATACACTTTTTCCCACTGATCTAATTTACCCTTCTAAAACTTGCATGAAATCATGTTTTTAGCTAAAACCAACCATAGTTATGATCATCCCATAACCCTAATACTAACATATCTCAACCATAACACTTGTATCATCATCAAAATCAAAACCCAAAATGAAAATCAAGTTTTTAACAAACCTTTAGCATGAAAACTCTTTGATCATCACAAAAATCACATGCAAGAGCATGGTTTTGACCTACCAACCCTAAAAAATAAAACATCAGGCATGTACCCAAAATTGGTATAAAAATGATATCTTTACAATTCTAAGGATGGGTCTTGTGCTATTTTAGATTAGATGAAGCTAGATTTTCAGTGAAAATTGATCAAAGGGTAGGGGGTGACGGCTTGAATAAAAAGAAAGAGAGAGGAAAAGATTTTTGGTGTTTATGATAACTATGTGTTTGTTAGGTGGAACATTAAGCTTACATATGGTGGTGGAGGGACCATTGTTGTCAATTTGCAATAGTTGTGGTCTAAAGTGAAAATAGTTAGCTAAAAAGCGAGAAATGACTATTAGTCAATTTTGAAAATATTCACGGGGCCTGGGTTTCATAAAATTTTTTTTCAAAAGTTTAAACGTACCTCAAATATAATAATATCGACTCCCGACTCGACTTAACACGTCATTTAAAAGAAAACATCAAAAATGACAAACATCGAACAACCGACAATAAAATGTAAAATTTTAGGCATCCATCGACATCACGCTTGCTAATACTCCTTATACTTATTAAATATATAATATAAGTCTCCTAACATCGGTTTAAACTTAAACTTCCGAAAATAAATATCATTCAACCTCATCAAAAATTTCAAAAATAGTCGTAAAGTAAGATTAAGCAATGACCTCGGTTTCAGGTTATCACATCCCCTCCTTCTTAAAAAGAGCGACGTCCTTGGCGCTTAATCCCCTCTAAACAAATGAGGATACTTACCCTTGAAGAAGTCCTCACGTTCCCAGGTAAACTCTGGTCCACGTCTAGAATTCCATCTCACTTTCACAATCGGAATCCTACTATGCTTCAATTTCTTAACTTCCCTATCCATAATTTCTACAGGTTCCTCTATAAAATGCAACTTATCATCAAGTTGAATTTCCTCCAATGGAATCACCAAATCCCTTTAAGCTAAACACTTCTTCAGATTAGACACATGAAAAGTATTACAAATAGCCTTAAGTTCATCAGGAAACTATAACTTATAAGCAACCAATCCAATCCTTTGGATAATCATAAATGGTCCAATGTATCTCGGGCTCAACTTTCCCCTCTTTCTAAAACGAATCACCCCCTTCCATGGCGATACTTTCAGCATAACCATGTCTCCTACTTCAAACTCTAACGATTTCCTTCTGTTATCAGCATAACTCTTTTGTCTACTTCTGGCAGATAACAAACGCTTCTTAATTTGCACTATCTTTTCAGTCGTCTTATATATCATTTCAGGTCCAGTCAGTTGACTCTCTCCTACATCACTCCAACAAACTGGAGATCTACACTTACGTCCATATAAAGCCTCAAATGGTACGAATTTAATACTAGCATGATAACTGTTATTATATGAGAATTCAACCAACGAAAAATGCTTATCCGAACTATTTCCAAAATCAATCACACACGCTCTAAGCATATCTTCTAACGTTTGAATCGTCCTTTCACTTTGTCCATCAGTCTCCGGATGATATGCTGTACTCAAACTTAACTCCGTTCCCATTGCTTTCTGTAGAGATTTCCAAAACTCTGAAGTAAACCTACTATCACGATCTGAAATTATCGACAAAGGCACACCATGTCGACAAACAATCTCCTTCACATACATTGTTGTCAGTCTCTCCATACTATCCGTCTTCTTCATTGGTAAAAAGTGAGCAGACTTAGTCAATCTATCTACAATCACCCATATCATATCACAACCACTAGAAGTCCTTGGCAAACTGATATGAGCAAAAACTCATATCAATTAATCAACAAATTACCCTAAAACACAAGAAAAATACCTAAACTTTGTGCTATAAAGCGGAATTATGTGGTATGTTTTGTGTTTGTGTACAAATAGGTAAGAATGATGCATTTTCAAGCAAACAAGAAGAAAATCAAGCTAATTTGGATGAAAAGACAAAGAAGGATCAAGAGTGACAAGCAATTTGAAGACAAAGGACCTATCTTGACAATTTTACAAAGTTGAAGGATCAAAAGTGTAAATTTGTCAAAGTCAAGATCAAAGTCAAACCTGGTCAATCATCAAGTCAACCAAGTCAAAGGGCTTAAATGTTCAAGAATGCAAGTTGAAGGACTGAAATTGTCAAAGAAATGAAGATTATAGCTCAAAAGATCAAATTGCCAAAGTTGAGGGGTTAATTCTGCCATTTGGGGAAGTTATTTTATGCTTGATCCGTGTGATAAGTGTTCAACCAATGAGAAGTCAAGAAGGAAAGGGCCAGGATTACCAAACAAGCGCCAGCTGGCCACTAGCGCCGTTTTCCCATTAATAGCAAAATCTCAACAGTATTCTCCACTACATCCATTTCCAACAATAGCAACTCGCCATGCCATAATACTTTTATCCAATTTAGATAGTGATCCGTGTATCACTTCCTTCTCCAATAAAAACAAAACACGTGTCCTCCTTCTTCAACCAAGAACCCAGGGGCGACTTTGAGCTAGAATGCATTTCAGAAGAAGATGTAAACATGAAAAGTGTTTAAAATCAAGAGACGAATTCAGCCCACTTATCCAATTAAGATGAAATTCAGTTAAAAAAAGGCCCAAATGTGTTCTTCATAAGAAAATTGCAATTAACAGAATGAAGCCACGTGGAAGCTTGGGATTGGATGCAACACGTCACTCTCCCTTACCAACTCTCATCTGCACTCTATAAATACCCCTAGATAGCTCTCATTTGATGTAATGTAGAAAGTATGAAAACACACACACTTTTCCTTTTTCTCTCAATTCAGTTAGGAGTAGCTTCACAGCTCAAGAGACTGACAATCTCTTGAGTCTGTTAGTAGTTGTAACTACCTTTCTAGCTTTGTAACAACTTTTCCAACTCAATCAATAAAAGTTCATCTTTTCATCTCCTAAATCTACTTTTCATTCCTGCAATCTTGTTATTCTGTTGATGATGTTAGCTTATTATGATCATAATTGATCATGAATAGCTAATTGTGAAGATTCTGTAGTTGTTTTGCTTATCCTGTTCATCCAGTTCCAGTTGAGTAGATTTTGAAGATTTCAAGTTCATTAATGGTGATCATGATAATGGTAGCTGTTGATTAGTTGATTTCAGTGCTAAGTTGGTGGTTTAGCACTGGTTAGAAAGCACAGTGCTTCTCTACTCTCCGGTGGAGGCCTATGCTTAAAGGTTTCATTATCTGCATTTTTGTTCCTCTAAAATGTTGCCTGCATGCTTAATTCCTAGATAAAAACTTGTTTGATTGCATGATAAAGTGTGTTTAGACTGTTATTGAATTGATGTTGATGTTTGAGTAGCTTAATTGTAGTATAGCATTTGATCACTAGCTTAATCCTCATTCCTGTTTGCTTAATATCAGTCATTCTAGCTTATTAGAGCATTTTGATTGTAAGTCTGTTTCATAGCTTGAAATTAGTTCTGATCCATCACATTTTAGACACTAAACTTAGCTTGATATCTGTCTTGAATCAGTTTAGCTTTCAACTCAAATTTCTTTCATAAAAGTTTGATTAAATCCAGTTAACTAGTGTTTGGGAGTAGGTCTTAATCTGTGTTCAAGTGTTAGTAATTGGCTAATTCTAATGTTTTTTCAGTCATTTAGTCATAGCTTAATGTTTTCAGTCATTTTCAAGTCAAGTTTTTAGTCAAACAGGCAATTGGCATTTGAAAAAGTCTGGGCCAGTCTTGGTTAAGCAAGTTTTCAGAAAGTGTTGATTTTCATTTCATTAGCATTCCTTTGTTACTGGATCAAATTTCTTCAAACAAGCTTCTAATCATCACTCAATATCTGTAGTTTTAGTGTGTTAAAGGAAAATCTACAATATCTAGTTTTGAAATAGAAATAAGCATTTGATTAAGCACTTGAGCATATCTCATTCTCTATGATAAATTGTCATACTGTTTTCTCATTCAAGCATTTCCACTTCATAAACTTGCCAATTTTCTTTCACAAACCTTTTTAGATAGTGTTCCTGGATAAGTTTGGAAATTTTCAGCTTTTTGGAAAATTTGGTCAACGAAAGTCAAATAAGCACTCTTTTAGCTTAATTTCATTTTCTGAATTCATTACTTGATGATTTTTGATAAGAAAAGACATTCCTTGCTTCTTATGAGCTGATTAACAAGTTTTTGTAAGAAAATTAGATTGTGCAGGTTTAGCTTATTAGTTAGCTTAACATGGGCTTATTAGAATAAGCTAGTTTGAGTTTCACTTGGTTTCAGCTTAAATCCTTTTACTAGCCTAGTTAAAATCAGATTTTAAGTCTTTTGCAACTTATTAGAGCTTATTCGGTTAAGAATTCAGCTTAAACGAGCTTCTTATTCATTCTAGCCCGTTTTTGTTAAAAAGTCTTTAGAAATTTCACTTAGGTCCCCCTGTTGTTAATCAGTTACACTTTTAGCTTATATTTCCTAATCCTTAGGGTTTGCTAAGTTTAGTCCTTAGAATTTCAGATTAGTTAAAAGTTGGTTAGACAGTTTTACTAGTTTGTTAAAATTAGTTACTTGTTAGTTGCATTTACACAATTAGTCCTTGTAGTTAAATGTTTTGCATTTCAATCACTTTAATTTTCAGAATTTACATTTTCAGCCCTTTACTTTCATAGATTTACATTTTTGTCTTTACTTGAATAACAAATGTGGTATTTGACAATTTGTTTTACGGTTACGTAGTTAATATTTTTCATTTTTACTTGATTGTTCAAATAGACATAGCAAAGCCAAATAACCTTACCAACCAAAAACGATTATAAACCCGATCTTGTTAGGACTTTCAATTTGTTAAGAACTGAGAAAATGAACTTCAATTATACACAATATCAAATGGCGCCGCTGCCGGTTCTTTGACTTTACGAGAGACTATCGATTGACGGTTTTCATTGGCTTTTGGGATCCGTTCACCTAGTGAACGTTATTTTTACGTATCATAAATAAAAAACAATAAAAAATCAAAAATATAAAAATACATAAAAACTAAAAAATTAACAAAACAATTCTTTTCCTAAAGAATTGACCAAATAAATTAAAAAATCCAAAAAGCAATCTTTTTCCTAAGAAATTGCATCCAAAAATATATATTATTGGATTCTCTCGGTTTTTATGTACATATAGTATTTTCTCTTAAAAACTCATAAATACAAAAATATTTTCCATATATTATTATAAGTAAATACGTATACGTATAAGAACAACCAATTCACATATTCTCCATAAGTATTGCCGAGGCAATACACCGTGTTGAGGGGCGTTCCGATCCTTGACACGTGTATCGATCAAACAAAATAAAGCAAGAATAGATAAATACTTCCAATAAGCAACAATTTGAGGAATACAAACAATTACGTGAATAGAAAGGCGATGTGCTATAAAATGCCATCTAAGGGTCAATAGGTACTTAAGTGCTTCGCGCCACCTAACCCCCCGTTCACTTGTGAGTATTCTAAGAAGGAAGGCTTCATTGGGGGTCTTGCACCCAAGTAGTACATACATATATTATTATTTTCTTGTGGATATTTCATATTAAAACTCGAAGGGGATAATCCTTTTCTCTTCAAAGTCACACGAGAGCTTCTCTCTCAATCATCGTATTGAGTTGCATGCTCACTCGCGGGCGTGCACAAATACCGATTGGTGTACAACCTCTTGCTCCGAAAAGGTAGAAAAAGAGAAAGAGTAGGAACACCACCGTCCATCAAGCCGATCACGAGAATCGTGCTTTGATTCATCCACAACAAGAAGCCATGGCCGGAGTTGATACTCGTTCTTTGATGGAGCAATTGCAATCTAATGTACACGGATATGCCGATGCTATCAAGATACACGATATTCCCGCAAACACATTTGAGCTAAAAACATCCATGATTAACTTGGTTTCAAACACACCTTTTTATGGGAACAAGAATGATAATCCTCATGATCACCTTAAGAGATTTCTTGCTCTTTGCAACACCATTAAGTACAAAGGAGTTCCCCATGATGCCATTAAGTTGATATTGGTGCAATTTTCACTAGAGGGTCCGGCTAAGCATTGGTTAGATACACAACCACCCGAGAGTATTACCACATGGGATGGTTTCACTACCAAGTTTTTGAACAAGTTCTTTCCCCCATCTAAGACCATGGCTTTGAGGAACTTAATTATAGGCTTTCAACAAAAACCTAGTCAAACATTTAGTGATGCTTGGGAGGAGTATAGAGAGTTATTGAGGAGATGCCCTAACCATGGATTGGATGAAGTTCACCAAATCAATACTTTCTACAATGGCCTTAAACGTCATCACTAAGACTCACTCAATGCTTCCGCGGGAGGGAATATTCTTCTTAAATCCATTCAAGAGGCTTGGGATATTATTGAGACCAAAGCAATGGTGCAAATCAACACACAATTTGATGAAAGAGTCCATGTCATTCAAGAAGGAGGTTCTAAACCATCGGAGACTCAACTCATTTCATGCATTCAAGCATTGACTCAAGCTTCAAAGGAAAATCAAACAATCATGCAAAACACTCAAAAGATGCAAGAAACAATGATGAATGACTTTATGAAGCTTTCTATGGGCAATCATTCCACAAATGATGTGCATGCCATTACTCTTTCATGTGAGACTTGTGTAGGTCCACATTCCTATCAATAATGTGATAAGGTGCAAGGTTATCAAGGGGAATGTTATGCTTACCAAGAGGAACATCGTGAACATTTCAAGCCAAACATCAATCCAAACAACCTTTCTTACAAGTCTCAAAATTACCTTACTCCACCGGGATTCCCACCCCAACCACCCACCCAATCTCAACAAAATCCTCCTCAATTGTTACAAAGAAATCAAGGTCCAAGACCACATTACCAAGGGAATAACTACAAGGCACCTAACAATTTTCAAAATCAAGGAAATACTTTTTATCCACCAAATCAAGGATTTAATCTACCACTCCCACCCTTCCCAAATCAAGGATATTCTCAAATCCCCAATCAACGTTATCTTCAACTTCAAAATCAAGGATATGGGCTACAAGAGACTCATGAGTATGTTGAGAGTAGAATTCGTGAAACTGAGAAAAGAATGAATGACCAAATGAAACGTATATCGGAGGAACAAACTAATAGGCTTTTGATGGCATTCAATCAAAGACAACAAGGGGCTTTACCATCTAACACACAAACAAACCCAAGGGCAAATGTCAATGCTATTACAACAAGAAGTGAAAAGTCAACAAAGGATCCTTCACCTCCTACACCTCCTATTGTTAAACCCACTTTTGTTTCTACATGTGACAAGCCTTCTACATCCACTTCACCACCTCAAAATGCTCCTATTCAATCAAACACACCTTCTCAACCTATTCCCACTTCTCCTTTAACTTCCACAACTTCCAATCAAGAAACTAACAAAGACAAATCTTCCACTACAACAACTACACTTAAACCAAATCTTCCTTACCCTTCAAGATTGAAAAAGGACAAGTTAAAGAACAAGGATGATATCCAAGTCTCAAATTTCTTAAGGATGTCCAAGCAACTTAACATAAACATCTCCTTTGCGGAAGCTTTAGCCAGTATGCCTAAGTTTGCTAAGATGATCAAGGACTTACTTTCTAACAAGGAGAGATTGGTGGATTTGCCTAATGCTTCCTTGATTGAAAATTGCTCCGCGGTTTTGCTGAAGACGTTGCCTACTAAGCTTGGAGATCCGGGGAGGTTTTTGATTCCTTGCAATTTCCCGGGGGTGGAGAATTGCATGGCTTTAGCGGATTTAGGAGCAAGCGTAAATCTTATGCCATTATCGGTTTGGAAGAAACTTTCCCTTCCCGAGCTCACTCCTACTAAGATGACTCTTGAGTTAGCCAACCGTACTATAGCTTATCCGATGGGAATTGCGGAGGATGTTTTTGTTGGGGTTGATAGATTTACCTTTCCCGCGGATTTTGTGGTAGTTGATTATGATATGGATCCTAGAGTGCCTTTGATTGTTGGTAGGCCATTTTTAAGAACGGGTCGAACTCTAATAGATGTGGCGGAAGGTGAACTCATAATGCGGGTAGGAGATGAAAGAGTTGTGTTTAACATGGGGAAGTTGTCTACGAAATCTAATGAACCCGAGACCGTGAAGCATATAGATGTTATTGATAAGGAGGTAAATCAAGTTGATATCCTTGATGAAGTTTGTGGTGAATATTTTCATGAAGCTTGCACAAGTGGTAATTATGATCCTCCATATGTTGAGACCATAGCTTCCATTACTTCATCCTTGGATTTTCATGAACCTCAAGAGCTAAACTTTGGTGAAACCCCATATGACAATCCATTTTTCCATAATGATGACGATATTCATGCGGACTTTAGTGATGAAGAATCTCTTCTTTGTGATACACCAATATATGATGACTATAGTGATGATGAGATTTCTACTTGTGACTCTCCATTTGTTGATGATCATATTTCTTTGGGTTTTGAGGAATCACCAATCTTTGATAGACCTATCTATGATGTTAGAGGTGGATATACCTTTTGAGTATACTCTTGGATATCTTGATGAGGAGGGGGACATACTCTATTTAGAATCTCTATTGCATGAAGATCCTTTACCTTCTTCCTTGCCCACCTCAACCTTTCAAAGTGATAAAGGAAAACAAGTCAGGAATGTTCCTTCCAAGAGCTTGTTGTTACCCATGCCTCCACAACCTTTCTCTCACCATGTGAACTACAAAGGAGAATCTTCTAAGGCAACCAACACTTGTTGTTTTCCCATCAAGGAACGGATTTTTGATCCTGGCATAGAGCTTGCTAAACCATCTCAGTATCCGCCTGATGCAACAAAAGGAAAACTTGTGAAATATTTGAGAGTTTTACCCTATCACCTTGTGAAGAACATATGGGAAACCATTTTGGAGAACAACACCTCACTCTTTTCACCATTGCTTGAGAAGTTAGTTGTTGAATTGTGTTATAAGTGGGGTGGTAATTATGTATTTGATCCGAGGAGATATTTATGGAGTTTTGATCATTGAAAACTTGTTTTACCTCATCATGGAGATTTTTCTTAAAAAGGGGTAAATCTTTTACTCTCCATGATAGGTGTTCCATAGACACTTTAAGTGTGGGATGAGTCGAGCTAGAGACTCCTTAAATCAAGCTTGAATAACTAGGATGTTGGGTCTACTAGATGTAGATCTTGCAGCCTGTCAGGACCGGTGAATGACTTCTGTAATCACAAGTCAAATCACAAAGAGACTCTATACACAATATGAATGTAGAATATAAATATAATTAAGAAGAACAGAATAACTATAAAGACTTGATCCTTTCTAAGGATTTCTAATATTGATAATGACTAGAACTACGTTTGGTGAAGGTGTGTATAACCCTTCTGCCTAAGGTTCCTTTTATACTACAAGGAAACCCTAATACATCATTAAAGAAAACGTGTAAAACTGATATGCATATCCTTTCCTAACATATCTCATGCATATCCTAACAGAATATTAAGTAAATAATAAAGTTTGACTTCGACTAGGACCAGGAGCAGGACTTGCTCCTACTACGACTAGGACCAGGAGGAACTACATACCTCCTAGTCTACCTATTACATATAACTATTACAATGGTCCTAACAATCCTCCCCTAAACTTGAATTTGACCTGTTGAGTTCAAGTTTCCTGGAAAACGTGCAAATAAAGCCCGAGGATTGTATCAGCAAAACAAATAGCAGCATCAATAAGATAAGAATCAGAGTAACAGCCGCAACATAAAACACTAGAAGCTTCTCCAAAGCTTGTAACAAATCAGCATCGTGTTGAATCTTTTCAACAACATGAGCAGATTTGATGAGCCTTTACCAAGTAGCTGCTCGCTCTTGGGCTAGCTAGTCATTCTGGTGGAATAAGCATCACCCTGGGAGACTAGAACCCAGCCCAACTCTTAGAACGTGAATCAATGGTGAGTGGGAGTACCCTGATGATTTTAGGCAAACCATCACAGCCGTCAACGGATTTGATGCATCTTTACCAGAAGCCGTACCCCTCTGGACTCGCCAACTCTTAGCAATGAAGCATCGGTGAGTTGAACACCCTATAGCTTTAAGCAAGCTATTACAGCTATCAACGGATTTGATAAGATCTTTACCAAGAGCCGTACCCCCTTGGATTAGCCACTTTTCAGTCCAAGACTATGGCAAGTGAAAACCATCCAGTTTTGGGTAACCTGGCAACCATCAACGGATTTGAGAATCACACCAGGAGCCGTACCCTCAAGGTGAAACAACTTTTTCTTGTCGATTAGACATGGTAAGTTGAGAACCATTTGTTGTGTGAACCACGTCCAACACCAAGTGAAACCAAGTACTAGGATAAGCTCAAATCAGTAACCAGAACCACATTGTGAAGCAGCCAAGGGATATTAGGTACAAGTATAAAATCTAAACTGTGTTTAAAGTATAAGCAGATATTATATAAAAAGTATATATGTTTTTTTTTTTTTTTTTTTTTTTATAAAATGTGTTGTGTTTTTTTTTTAACTATAAAGAATGAAGTTCACCAATCACGGTACATATTGGTGAAAAGAATAAAAATAATAACAAATGAACAAAAATACAAAGTATAAACACTTACAACCCAATCACCTTACATACCAGAAGCAGCCTTCTTATCTGCTAGCAACCGCGCCTGAATACCCTCGACCAATGCCGTGGCCATACTTGACTCATTTCCAGAAGGAGCAGTAGAAATTAGCAAGTGACTCGCCAACATCGCCTCCATGGAAGAAATAGTCAAAGGATACTCCACATCCGTCAGCATAAACACCATATGACCAGATTCTAATTCCAACATATGAACTCCACATCCAGCATATAGCTTCCAGCGCAGAATCTCCCATTGCATTTGATCCTTCCATATGCCCGAAACAGGAGCATTTGGAGGAGGATCCAACATCAGCTTGAGATCAGCCCAGATTCGCATACCAGGCCAGGAAGACACAGCCATGGGGTCAAACGGCATACTAGAATCAACAAGTCCAAACAACGCCATAAGATCCATACGGTCAGCTCAAGATAACACACCCTGCAAACCCGTTGCCAATCGCACAGACCCATCACTCAAAGTAATCCGATGGGATACGCCACCAGGAAGGGTTGTAGAACGCTCAACCATATAACCCGTAATGCTTCCATTGCCCAAGGGTAAGTCAGAATCGCTGTCAGAAGCTGCATCAATTAAATTCTCAGGATCACGCTTCTCAAAAGGAACTGTCTTACCACGGCGAACACGACGAGCTAGTTTCTGGCGAATGGAACGTCTTGGTGTGGGATCAGTAGGTGTTGATTCAACCTTTACCTTAACCGCAGCAGCAGCAGGGGAAGCAGTAGAAGTAGACTCATGAATGTGTCCACCCAATGGACCACTAGGAGCTACATCAGAAGTAGGATTAGGTTGAGTTCCAGGAACTGGTGGTGATGGAGATGGCACATCAGATGTAGTAGCAGTAGGTATGGTGGTATCAACAAAGGTGCTTGCAGGAACATGTGTGGTGGTGGTAGTAACAGGTGTGGTGGTGGAAGTAACAGGTGTGGTGATGGAAGCATGAGTGGTGGTGGTAGTAGCAAAGAAGGTAGTAGCAGGACCAGCAGTAGAACCCATAGGAGCAACCAAAGGTGTAATAGAAGGACCAACAGAAGTAGCAACAAAACCAGAAGGACTACCAGCAGAACCAGGAGTGGGTGCAGACGAAGGACCAGTAGAATCAGCAGGTATAGAAGCAGTCACACCACGAGGATGGTAAATAAATCTTTCCGGAATAGGTTGACTCTGACGCTTCACCATCTTTTCATAAAGGGCCTTGAGCTCATCAAAAGTCAAAGCCCGCACCCGAGCCCAAGTCCAAGGAGCATTGAAATGAGCAGCAGACTGATATTTCACATAACGCTGCATCTGCTGGCGCTCCTCAGCCCGAGATAAAGGTCTGTTCCTTCTCTGTTTCTTAAGTTCTACAGCAAGAGCCAACTGATGCTTACGCATCATTACCATAGCCTTCGGTATACAATTGTGTTCATCAACATCGTCACCCAAAAGATCCTTAAACTGAGCATAATCCCGAGTGAGAACAGTCAACACTTGCATCCATTCACTATCACTCCAATGCATGGCATCATGCTGAATTTGGGCACGCCTGCGCTCTCGAAGCTCTTCCTCAGCAGCCCTATCCGCTTCATCAATCTCAGCCTGAACCCGACGAGCAGCCTCTTCACCAAGCCTTTCCTCTTCAATCTGTCGACGAGTACGCTTGCGAGATGGAGATGGAGCATCAGTTATTGGGGCCTTGCCCTTCAAATCAGGAGAGGGACCAGCTTGAGGACCATCAGCAGGATCAGAATCACCACCCATAGAAGGGGGAATAGCACCAGGAGAAGGAACATTGGAGGACGTTGGAGGAACCGGCAAATCATCATAAACTTTATCAGCAAAGGCAGCCTTTGCCAACAACGTCAAGCCATCCTCAACATTCTCCGCACCCTCATCCTCAGAATCTGAATGGACCACATGCTTCTTGCGACGACGTTGTTGAGTCTCCAACGCCTTGATGCGATCAGCCAGAGGAAGAACAAACTCCCTTGTAAGCTTCCGATGTTGGTTTAAATCAGCTTCCAAACAAATCATCCGCTCATGGTACCTGCGCATAAGATCAAGCAAAGATATCAGTGTAGTAGGCTCCTCCGCCTGCCCACCAAGAGAACTTGGATCAGGGAAAGCATCATTGGAGCCCGAAGCAACATGTGGGTCAACCTGTGGAGTACTAGCATCAAACGGGGTATCAGTCGAGTGTGGGGCAGGACGAGGAGGTGGAGTCTCCACAAATGGAGACCTTTGTGGAACTGAGGAAGGACCAGCCTTGGTAGGAGATGGGTTTTCAACCACCACTTCCTTAACTAGCTCCTCCTCTACCACAGGAGTGGCACCAACAGTAGGAGCCTCCTCCTCCATTGGGTCATCATCAATCACCACAAACTCAGGAGCCTCCTCCTCCTCACCCATAGGACCCTGAGCCAATCCCAACATGGCTCTAGTCAGGGGCCTCCAGTCCCCAGTAAACCCATTCATCATATTGTAATACACTTTAGCTGTAAGTTTAGACGACACATGCTCAGTCCTATCACGTGGAATGCAAACAAGGATTTGTTGAAGAAACCTAGGGTACATAAGAAATTTCTTCCTTGAACCAGCAGTAGACAAATTACTAGCCATCCCCTCAAATAGATAATGAGAAAAATTAAACACTCTATCCTGGGCTAAACAAATAAGACCAGTAGCCAAAGGAGTAGGGAAAGCATCCCAACTCCCAGACTTGGGACTCATACAATGGATTAAAAAGTGAACCAGAAGCTTCCATTGAGGGGAAAACCTATTTTTCTGGAAGTTAAACTTCCCCCCATGTTCATAACCTATAGCAGCCATCCCCTCCAATACTTCTGAATTGGGGATTGATTCAACACCCCCCTCATCCTGAAGATGAAGAGAAGAGCGAATAGAAGCTTCAGTCACCACATATGCACGTCCATCTATGGTAGCATGGAGTGCACGTGGACGACCAGCCACATTCACAAGTTGAGCAGACGCCCAAAATTGACGTATCACACTATCATAGATGGTGGGACAGACAGTAAATGCAAACCGTAAGTTAGAAGCTTCAATGAAATCCAAGATGTCAGCAAAATGTTCACGATTCGGACCATCACCCAGATAAGCAACACGGTTGTGAGCAGGTTGGTAAGCAAGAGCAGCCATGGATCTTGATGAATTGATGGAAGAAGGATTGGGATTAGGGTGTAAAGAGTAGAAGCGGTTTTGTGTGTGTGTTAATTGTAATGAGTGAGTCAAGGGTGTATGTTGACCATATATAAAGAAAGTGGTAACTGTTCATTGACCCCTATTAATGGGGGGTTGCCCTTTCAAATTAAACCATAATTGCATAGTAACCACTTGCCCTTTTTAACATAATAACCAACTCCCAATTAACATGCTGAATTCAAACTTGTAAATACCAGGAATGGGAGCGTTGACCAAAAGTCAAAGCACACAATGGTCAGACCAGGAGCAAAACGTGATTAACAAAGGACAAAAGGAATGAACAGTATGCCAGACCAGTACCAGGAGCCAAACACCACTTGACATGGAAGGATTTTAAACCACCAGAAGCCAACCAATTATAACTAGAAGCTGACCAAAGAGGACCAGAAGCCAGTCATGTAAGGCCATATCCACCAGAAGAGAGCAAAAATCCTCCATCATAAGCACCACACACCATCATAACCAAGAAACTATGTTGTTACATACTATTAATACGTTAGTCTGACCTAATATGTACACAAAGCCTCCCCTTAGGCTTTGCCTTCCCTCAATCCTAGACCTCAAGGATTGACCATCCCAATATGAACCACCAAGTGGTTAAAGCGAAGACCGTCAAAAGCTTTAGTCAGCAAATCAGCAACATTGTCATCCGTATGAACTTTAAGAACCTGTATCAGCTTCTTCTCATTGGCATCCCGTATAAAATGATGCCGAATCTCAATATGCTTCGTCCGCTGATGAAAAACAGGATTCTTCACAATGCAAATAGTGCTTTGATTGTCAATAAAAATTTTGGTATTCATAAAATTGAAACCATAATCCAACATCTGATTTTGGATCCACAAAACTTGTCCACAACAACTAGCAGCCGCAACGTATTCAGCTTCTGTTGAAGAAGTAGCTACGATTGTCTGTTTCTTGCATTGCCATGAAATAAGTCGACGACCCAAAAATTGACAACCACCAGTAGTAGACTTCCTATCATTATTAGCACCAGCATAGTCACTATCACTATAGGCTTCTAGAACAAAAGGAGATTCTCTAGGATACCATAGACCCAATTTAGGTTGAGCCTTGATATACTTGAAAATCTTCTTCATGGCATTTAAGTTCGAAACCGTTGGAGTCACCTGGTGTCTAGAACAAGCACTTACTGCAAACATAATGTCCGGACGTGATGTAGTCAAATACATGAGAGAGCCAATCATAGACCTGTACATGTGAACATTTACCGGGGGGTCTGGCTCATTCTTAAGTTTGATTTTAGCAACTTCATAAGGAGTTGCTGCTGGTCTAAGAGGATCCATGTCAAACTTCTGAAGAATCTCATGGACATATTTATCTTGACTGATGAAAATCCCATCCGATTGTTGCTTGACCTGAAGACCAAGGAAGAACGACAGTTCTCCCATTGCACTCATCTGAAACTCGCCTTTCATCAAGTGTTCAAACTCATCACACCACTCCTTCCTTGTAGAACCAAAGATAATGTCGTCCACATAAACCTGAACAAGGATAATATCCTTGGAATTCCGCCGAAGAAATAGTGTTTTGTCAATAGTACCTCTTCTATAGCCATTCTTTAACAAGAAAGTTGAAAGACGCTCATACCAAGCTCTAGGAGCCTGATGTAACCCATAAAGAGCCTTGACCACCTTGTAGACTTTCTTGGGATGAAGTGGATCTACAAACCCCTTAGGTTGAGTAACATACACTTCCTCGTCAATTTTGCCATAGAGAAATGCATTCTTGACATCCATCTGGAACACCGTAAAGCCAACATATGAAGCAAAGGCCAAGAACAGACGAATGGCCTCGATCCGTGCAACTGGTGCAAAGACTTCAGTATAGTCAATGCCCTCTATTTGAGTGTGTCCTTGTGCGACAAGCCTAGCTTTATTCCTTACGACAATTCCCCGTGCATCCTTCTTGTTCTTGAGAATCCATTTGGTATTGATAGCTGTCTTTCCATCTGGTAAGTCAACCAGAACCCAAACATTCTGAAACAAGAATTGATGCATTTCCTCCTGCATAGCCTCCACCCAACTTTGATCCTCAAGTGCATGAGAAACAGACCTAGGTTCCACCTGTGAAAGAAAACAAGCAAACAAACAGTGCTGAAAGTCCGTATGATTATTACGCTTTTGATCCTCAATATAGCCCACAAGAGCATGATGATCAGACGAGGCCTTCTGCTGCATTCTGTGTGTCTTGACAGTAGAACCAGGATCTCCAATAATTTGAGTGGTAGGATGATCTTTATGTGATTGCAAGACTGGATTGGAAGAAACCTCCACTTCTGGTGCCAAGTTATTGAGATCACCAACAAAGTCAGCATCATATGAAGCATTTTGGAAAATCCCATCTACCGGTTGTTTATGTATATCATCCAGCTTGGTAGAAGACTTCTTTTCATGATTCCCCAAATCAGATGGACTGGAGAAACGTGTATTGGAAGCAGACTCACTAGCCGGAGTACCAGTAGGCGATAAGCTAGCAATAGGAGCAGAAGCTGGAGTACCAGGAGCAACTTTGTCAGTAGGCTCAACCAAGGGAAACTCAAAACTACCTTGAGCTGCTGCTTTAGTAGCTTCTTGTTGCTGTTTGAGAAGAGTGTCAAGAGCTGCTTGAGAATCCTGTACATCCAATGGAGATGCATCACTAGGAGGAGTGGGCGAAACCGTGGTGGAATAGGATGGAACCACAAAAATGTCATCCTCATTATCTGAATCAGAAAGACTAGAAGGAACACCAGTACTAGAAGTTGCAAACACTTGTGGTCCTGCATCATGGTTAGTTTTGAAACGAAAATATCCTAACGAATCACTAAGATAATCAAGATCAAAATACCATTCTGGACCTTTGCCTTGGATGTTTGACTTCTCCTCAAAATACCTGAGATTAATAGTTTCAATTATCCGTTTGGCTTGAAGATTGTAGACACGATACGCCCGAGAATGAGCTGAATATCCCACAATGTATCCTTCATCTGCCTTGCCATCAAACTTCCCCAAATAGTCACTAGTATTCAGAATGGTGACTGGACACCCAAAAGGCTTCAAATGAGCAATATTTGGAACTTTGCCCGTGAGCAGCTCATAAGGAGTCTTCTTGTGTGGATTGGTAATAGAAACCCTATTCAAAACATAACTTGTAGTATTTACAGCTTCTGTCCAAAACATGGTTGGAAGCTTGGAATCGGCAAGCATAGTTCTTGCTGCTTCTATTAGTGTCCTGTTCTTTCTTTCTGCCACACCATTCTGTTGAGGAGTCCTAGCCGCACTATAATCTCTTTTGATGCCTTTAGCATTGCAAAGAGCGATGAGGTCTTTATTTTTAAACTCGGTTCCATTGTTGCAACGAATACCTTTAACTTTCTTGGACAGCTGATTCTCTATCAAGGTAAGAAAATCTCTAAGAATTGAGTAGGTCTCACTTTTGGCAGCCATGAAGAACACCCACGTAAACCTGCTATAACCATCAGTTACCACTAAGCAGAATTGCTTGTGGTCAATGCTCCTGATGGAAGTAGGACCAAATAAGTCCATGTGTAGAAGCTGCAATGGTTCAGTAATAAGACTTAGAGCAGTAATGGCCTTGAAGGATGCTTTGTGCTGTTTGCCTTTGCTGCAGGCAATACAATTTATATCATTTCTAAACGTCTTAGGAGGTAAACCAGAGACCAGATTCAGATTGGCAAGTTTGTGAATGGTCTTGAAGTTCACATGTCCCATCCTTCGGTGCCATTTAGTGGCTTCATCCTCTGACGCTTTTGCAACCAGACAAGCCAGTTGACCAGTAGGGTTGACTTCATTCAACTTGATGCTATAGAGGTTGTGTCTTCTAGGGATTCTGAGTAAAACTTGTGAGTCATCCGGAAGCTGAAAATCTTTGGAAAGCACAAGTGCATCAGTATCGGTGAAGAGTACAAACTGCTTCTTGTCACAAATCTGAGAGACCGATATCAAGTTGAAGTGTTGAAGTGCTTCCACATAGTAGACCTGCTCAAAATTTAGATTTGGAGTCTTTATCGTTCCTTTGCCAGTGATTCTGCCTTCACCTCCACCAAAATAGACCTTGCCTCCATGAAATGGTACAAAGTTAGAGAGAAGACTTTTATTGCCAGTCATGCTCCTGGAGCAACCACTATCAACAATGCCTAGACTAGGATCCTGGTATGGAGTAACCTACAACAACAAGATAATAAAAATGCAAAAGTTAGTGTCTTAAGGGGACCCAAACCTTTTCAGGTTTGAGCCTGCCTTGTGGATCATTAGAAGAATGACAAGAAGATTGATGAGATCCACCATTGTTCCTTGGTTGCCTATGCATCATATGGGTATTATTATTTGACCAAGAACAACCTGCTGAGGGCTTAACAGCAGTTCCCAAATTTCCCAAACCAAAATACGTGTGGTCTAAATTATGCGGATAGATTGGATTAAAATTTTGAAAATAATTACTGGTTGTTTGGAATCCACTATCTCTCCAATAATCAGACGTGAAAGGAGAGGATACTCTAGAAGTATTAAACATTGGAGCACTAGGATTAAGTCTTCTAGAAGCATATGAAGCAGCTCCTGGTGGACCAGGAGCAGGAAAAGCATGATTAACAGATGCACGTGTGTCATAATAATCACAATCTTTAATTAAATGAAAGGCACTGCCACAAACAAAACATGTTTTGAAAGACCTTTTATTCGAATAAGATTGTTTCATACTGCCTACTTTATTACACACATTTCTAGGAAAAACATTCTTCCTAGGACTCAATAAACAAGGACCAGACACACTTGACTTGACAGCAACTTTTTCTTCACACTTCCTAGCACCAGTAGCAGCATGTTCATTCGACTTGGAACTTGTAGGTCTTGACTCGTCACTTGAATCATTAGATGCAGAGTCACCGGCTTTGTAACTGAAAATACATGAGACAAAGTCATTAGTATTAGTAGAACTTGTTGGGGACTCAAGCATCTGTGATCCATCCGAGTCATTATGCCATGAAGTGGGCATAAAAGTTCTAGTAAGAGGAGGAGGGACAGCATGCATTTCTGCTGCTGGTTTAAACCTATTGTAGCTAGGTTTGCCCTCATCCTCTTTGTCGGCATCAAAGACACTTGAGAAAGATAAATCAAATACATCTTCTAAATCAATATATTTTTCAAATCCTAAGCCTCTTTTAGTTCTGCCAGACATGCTACTATCAATTACTTTTGAAAGATTTTTAGGTGCCTTTTGCCATTTGTCAAATCTTAGCATCGTAGCATCTAATTTAGCTTGCATCTCCTCTTTTTCTTTGATACTAGCATCTCTTTCAGTTTCTGTATATTTAAGCATATTTGTAGTGTTTTCTAAATCAATGCTTAGTATCCTGATTTTATCCTCATACGCACGTTGTGTATCTTGTAACCACCTCTTTTGTTGTTCCAATGTATTTAATGAAGCCTTATAGGCTTGAACCTCTAAAAAATACTTATCATTTTGATTATTTACTTCATTAAATTGGGACAACAATTCTGAGTATTTATCATGACAACCAAGAGGACAATGTTGTACCTGAGGTGAGATGCCCATAAGAGCAAACTCGTCTGCTTCTTCTGCATCAGAGAGATTCCCAGCAATCATTGCAAACACGTCAGTCGAGGATTCAGCTGATTCCAGAGTAGAAGCCTGATGATCATTCCAGTTGACCATAGAGTCAACAGATACCAATGCCTTCCTGTCATCTTTTACCTCCTGAACCTTGAAAGCGGAGTACCTGCTCTTCTCCTGATCATTCTTGCTAGGGCACTCCCTTGCAAAGTGACCCTGTTGCTGGCAGTTATAGCATCGTACCTTGCTTCTATCGAATCTTGCTGGCTCCCGAGGGTTGTAATTAAATTTCCTTCCTGCTTTCTTCTCAAACTTGTGAACCCTAAGAGTAAGCATGGCCATCTGCCATTTAAGATCCATCTCATCCAGGTCAAGTTTATCGACCTGTTTGAAGTCATCAAAAGCAAGTTGTTGTTCAGCATTAACATCAGCCACAAAAGAATGAAGAACAACATCTACCATACTACCAGACTTGGCAGTAGGATCAGGAGCAGAAGTATGTTGAACAGTATGCTGAGAGGAGACAGTATTGCTTGGGCTACTTGCATATGACATGGGACTAGATGCCATAGAACTCACAAAGGCTGAATTAGCAGGGGTGGGAAAAGAGTCACTAGGAAATCCTCTCACATGGGGTTCGAATGTTCTGAGCCTATGAAACAGATCATCAAAGGTGAGATAGTCAAGCCCACCTTTGGCTTTGAGAGAGATCACCACCTGATTCCATGAGTAGGGTAAGGCTTTAAGAAACCTTGCATTAATGTCACCATCATCAGGCTTTGACCGAAGTTGATTCAACTGACTCAATATCTTCTGGAACCTATCATACCCTTGATTTAGACCTTCAGTTTCTGAGATTTTGAATTCGGTAAATTCATCTCTCAGCATGGACCTTCGCATTTTCTTTGACTCCTCATTCCCGCCGAACCTTGCTTTTATGCCATTCCAGATCTCTCTGGCATCATCCAAATGGTAGAAGTCACCCATGTGATCTTCAGGAAGAGATTGAAGCAAAATCGTTTTTGCTTTTAGCTCCTTTTGAATAGCTATGATTTCCTCATGAGATTTAGGGTCAAGAAGAGTAATATTACCGTTCTTGTCTCGTCCAGTAAGCTTCCTGCTGTTCCCATTCAGAATGATCTTCCAAAGATCTTGATCAGTGTTGGTGATCCACCATTCCATCTTCATTGCCCAGTTATCATATTCACCCTTCTTCAGAAGAGGGAATTTTCCATTCGTGTTGGAGACCGTAGCCAGGATCTGCTGAGGTTGCACAATTTTAGGAGTGCTGTCTTCTCCTGTTTGAGTAGAAGTTGAGGCAGACATGATAAACAAATTGTCAGAAATAAGAAAACTTGATTCTTCTTGTATAGAGACCCTTCCAGGCTCTGATACCACTTGTTGGGTCTACTAGATGTAGATCTTGCAGCCTGTCAGGACCGGTGAATGACTTCTGTAATCACAAGTCAAATCACAAAGAGACTCTATACACAATATGAATGTAGAATATAAATATAATTAAGAAGAACAGAATAACTATAAAGACTTGATCCTTTCTAAGGATTTCTAATATTGATAATGACTAGAACTACGTTTGGTGAAGGTGTGTATAACCCTTCTGCCTAAGGTTCCTTTTATACTACAAGGAAACCCTAATACATCATTAAAGAAAACGTGTAAAACTGATATGCATATCCTTTCCTAACATATCTCATGCATATCCTAACAGAATATTAAGTAAATAATAAAGTTTGACTTCGACTAGGACCAGGAGCAGGACTTGCTCCTACTACGACTAGGACCAGGAGGAACTACATACCTCCTAGTCTACCTATTACATATAACTATTATAATGGTCCTAACATAGGATTATATCATTTAGAATAGAGTGTGATAGGATAGGATTCATAAAAGGGTATATAGTTGAGATTAAGTGTAGGGGAGACCTTCTTTTGTCTTCATGATGTTTGTAGGGTTGCTCGCTCTCATTTCATGCTTGGAGCTCATGGAGGAGGCCCGCGTATTCGGTTCACTTCGTTACTATTGTGATCTTTCATAGACACCTTATGCTTTAAAATGAATTCACTATAGTTGATCTTTCCTTAACTTGGGTTAAGCAAAGTCTATTCATTGTCATAAGTGTAGGGGAAGTTTTTATACTTCCATGCTCTTAAACATTGAGGACAATGTTTAGCTTAAGTGTAGGGGGTCTTCTATCGAAGTGACCTTACCTAGAACTTGTCATTGACCTTCATGATAACATTGGAAAATTAATTTTTCAAACATTTTTCAAAATTTTGATCTACTTTGGCCACCAAAAATATGCATTCCTAATTTTTGCATCAATAATTTTTCATTTGCATATCACATTTGCATTGTATATATTTCTTCTTCATTAAAAAGATATAAAAGAGAAAAAATGTAATAAGGACATGGTTTAACAAATTTAGACTTCTTTGACATATTAGGCCCGCCATGGATATTTTGACTCAACCCGAGTTTGCTTTTCTTAGCATTCTCTTGCTAGTATCCTTAACTATGTAGTCCTTCATTGGTCTATTAGGCTAAGCATCCACCAATCTCATTATTTGAGATTTTAAATTTGTGGAGAATGGGAAATGATAGAGTTGAAGCAAGTATAAAAGGGCTAGATAAACTTCATGATAATTACTTATGGCTAAACCCTTCTCTTCTTTACCTCTATTTTCTTCGCATATATATATGTTAATAAATAATCAAGAACGGTTTTAATCGGTTTGTAATGTCTTATGCATTTTTGTCTAATCATTCATGGTTGGTATAAGTACGTCTTAAGATTCTAAGTTAGAACGTTTTATGTGTACTAGACTTATGTCATGCTTAATACTTAGCGGGTGTTTTTCCTTTTATTCTTTTCAACTTTCTTTGTGAGGAATAAAGAAAAATAAGAGCGGCTTATGAAAAAAATGATTGTCTAGATAAAAGGAAAGAAAAAGAAAATAATAATAATTATACAAGACTCCCAAGAGGGGCGGTGAAGTGTTAATTATAGTAACAATTAGATTCCAATATTACCTTGACGGGTTGCGGGGATTTAATAGTTGCGCCAATCCAATATTACCTTGACGGGTTGCGGGGTTGAAGATCCAAAGTCTCAAAAAGATGGCGGATGTAAATTATTGCGTGAGTTTTATTTTTCTTTCCTTAGCGAGTGTGTAGCTACTTATTAATGCATGACATGAGGATTTTACACATAAGGCGAATGACTTATTATTCTTGAAATGGACTTATATTAATTGTGAGCGGTTTTTCAAGTAATGGATGAGAGGATTACTTAGGATTAAAACCGTGCTTCCTTATTTTTGGATTTTACATTTCTTATATTTCACGCTTCAAATAATGACAAATTTTCCCAAAAGCAATTTGCTCAATTAATAACTGGTTCCACATTTAATTGTCATGAATAAGTTGATGCACTTTTTACTTGTGAATACAATGATCCCATTTTTAAGCTTGGTATGGGGAAAGTGAAACTTGAGGGTGATAAGTGTCCATGGTACCCAAGCCCTAATCAAAGTCATTGATTTCTTTATGAGTTATTTCCATCAAAACCATTTCAAGAAAATCTAAAAATATATAAATAGAATTGTTTCTTTTGCATTGCATTGTTAAAAATCAAAATCATGCATCATATAGTGTAGAGTAGTGTAAATGCATTCCATATTGGCCAAGGTGGATTAATTATGAGGAAAATGTAAATTTGTGCTTTAAAATATAGCATTGCATGAGGTCATGACAATGTTCAAGTGTAGGGGATTTGATATGAGCAAAAACTCATATCAATTAATCAACAAATCACCCTAAAACACAAGAAAAATACCTAAACTTTGTGCTATAAAGCGGAATTATGTGGTATGTTTTGTGTTTGTGTACAAATAGGTAAGAAGGATGCATTTTCAAGCAAACAAGAAGAAAATCAAGCTAATTTGAATGAAAAGACAAAGAAGGATCAAGAGTGACAAGCCATTTGAAGACAAAGGACCTATCTTGACAATTTTACAAAGTTGAAGGATCAAAAGTGTAAATTTGTCAAAGTCAAGATCAAAGTCAAACCTGGTCAACCATCAAGTCAACCAAGTCAAAGGGCTTAAATGTTCAAGAATGCAAGTCGAAGGACTGAAATTGTCAAAGAAATGAAGATTATAGCTCAAAAGATCAAATTGCCAAAGTTGAGGGGTTAATTCTGCCATTTGTGGAAGTTATTTTGTGCTTGATCCGTGTGATAAGTGTTCAACCAATGAGAAGTCAAGAAGGAAAGGGCCAGGATTGCCAAACAAACGCCAGCTGGCCACTAGCGTCGTTTTCCCATTAATAGCAAAATCTCAACAAGATTCTCCACTACATCCATTTCCACCAATAGCAACTCGCCATGCCATAATACTTTTATCCAATTTAGATAGTGATCCGTGTATCACTTCCTTCTCCAATAAAAACAAAACACGTGTCCTCCTTCTTCAACCAAGAACCCAGGGGCGACTTTGAGCTAGAATGCATTTCAGAAGAAGATGTAAACATGAAAAGTGTTTGAAATCAAGAGACGTATTCAACCCACTTATCCAATTAAGATGAAATTCAGTTAATCAAAAAGGCCCAAATGTGTTCTTCATAAGAAAATTGAAATTAACAGAATGAAGCCACGTGGAAGCTTAGGATTGGATGCAACACGTCACTCTCCCTCACCAACTCTCATCTGCACTCTATAAATACCCCTAGATAGCTCTCATTTGATGTAATGTAGAAAGTGTGAAAACACACACACTTTTCCTTTTTCTCTCAATTCAGTTAGGAGTAGCTTCACAGCTCAAGAGACTGACAATCTCTTGAGTCTGTTAGTAGTTGTAACTACCTTTCTAGCTTTGTAACAACTTTTCCAACTCAATCAATAAAAGTTCATCTTTTCATCTCCTAAATCTACTTTTCATTCCTGCAATCTTGTTATTCTGTTGATGATGTTAGCTTATTATGATCATAATTGATCATGAATAGCTAATTGTGAAGATTCTGTAGCTTCTTTGCTTATCCTGTTCATCCAGTTCTAGTTGAGTAGATTTTGAAGATTTCAAGTTCATTAATGGTGATCATGATAATGGTAGCTGTTGATTAGTTGATTTTAGTGCTAAGGTGGTGGTTTAGCAATGGTTAGAAAGCACAGTGCTTCTCTACTCCCCAGTGGAGGCCTATGCTTAAAGGTTTCATTATCTGCATTTTTGTTCCTCTAAAATGTTGCCTGCATGCTTAATTCCTAGATAAAAACATGTTTGATTGCATGATAAAGTGTGTTTAGACTGTTATTGAATTGATGTTGATGTTTGAGTAGCTTAATTGTAGTATAGCATTTGATCACTAGCTTAATTCTCATTCCTGTTTGCTTAATATCAATCATTCTAGCTTATTAGAGCATTTTGAGTGTAAGTCTGTTTCATAGCTTGAAATTAGTTCTGATCCATCACATTTTAGACACTAAACTTAGCTTGATATCTGTCTTGAATCAGTTTAGCTTTCAACTCAAATTTCTTTCATAAAAGTTTGATTAAATCCAGTTAACTAGTGTTTGGGAGTAGGTCTTAATCAGTGTTCAAGTGTTAGTAATTGGCTAATTCTAATGTTTTTTCAGTCATTTAGTCATAGCTTAATGTTTTCAGTCATTTTCAAGTCAAGTTTTTAGTCAAACAGGCAATTGGCATTTGAAAAAGTTTGGGTCAGTCTTGGTTAAGCAAGTTTTCAGAAAGTGTTGATTTTCAATTCATTAGCATTCCTTTGTTACTGGATCAAATTTATTCAAACAAGCTTCTAATCATCACTCAATATCTGTAGTTTTAGTGTGTTAAAGGAAAATCTACAGTATCTAGTTTTGAAATAGAAATAATCATTTGATTAAGCACTTGAGCATATCTCATTCTCTTTGATAAATTGTCATATTTTTTTCTCATTCAAGCATTTCCACTTCATAAACTTGCCAATTTTCTTTCACAAACCTTTTTAGATAGTGTTCCTGGATAAGTTTGAAATTTTTAGCTTTTTGGAAAATTTAGTCAACGAAAGTCAAATAAGCACTCTTTTAGCTTAATTTCATTTTCTGAATTCATTACTTGATGATTTTTGATAAGAAAAGACATTCCTTGCTCTTATGAGCTGATTAACAAGTTTTTGCAAGAAAATTGGATTGTGCACGTTTAGCTTATTAGTTAGCTTAACATGGGCTTATTAGAATAAGCTAGTTTGAGTTTCACTTGGTTTCAGCTTAAATCCTTTTACTAGCCTAGTTAAAATCAGATTTTAAGTCTTTTGCAACTTATTAGAGCTTATTCGGTTAAGAATTCAGCTTAAACGAGCTTCTTATTCATTCTAGCCCGTTTTTGTTAAAAAGTCTTTAGAAATTGCACTTAGGTCCCCATGTTGTTAATCAGTTACACTTTTAGCTTATATTTCCTAATCCTTAGGGTTTAGTCCTTAGAATTTCAGATTAGTTAAAAGTTGGTTAGACAGTTTTACTAGTTTGTTAAAATTAGTTACTTGTTAGTTGCATTTACACAATTAGTCCTTGTAGTTAACTGTTTTGCATTTCAAGCACTTTAATTTTCAGAATTTACATTTTCAGCCCTTTACTTTCATAGATTTACATTTTTGTCTTTACTTGAATAACAAATGTGGTATTTGACAATTTGTTTTACGGTTACGTAGTTAATATTTTTCATTTTTACTTGATTGTTCAAATAGACACAGCAAAGCCAAATAACCTTACCAACCAAAAACGATTATAAACCCGATCTTGTTAGGACTTCCAATTTGTTAAGAACTGAGAAAACGAACTTCAATTATACACAATATCACAAACGTATTACAAAATCCATAGTAATCTTCTCCCATTTCAACTCAGGAATTTCAGGTTGCACTAATAATCCAGACGGCTTTTTATGTTCAGCCTTCACTTTCCCACAAGTTAAACACTTACTAACATACTAGGCTATATCTGCCTTCATATTCGGCCACCAATACACTTTATTAAGATCTTGATACATCTTGTCCGATCTCGGATGTATTGAGTACTTAGACTTATGAGATTCATTCATCACTAAATCTCGCACTCTTAAAGAATCTTCCTCAGATGGACACAATGGTAACCAAATCCTATTCCCAAAATATCTCAATCCATTCGGCCTTACTACAAACAATGGTTTCAAAATTCTACCCAGATTTTCTGCCTCAATATTTTCTTCCTTCAAACCATTAGCTTGGGCTTTCAATATCATCTCTGTCAAATCAATACTTTCCATCATTGCCAAAGCTCTAACTCTTAAAGACTTATCTCTTTCCTTTCTACTAAGTGCATCAGCTACCACATTCGCTTTACCAGGGTGGTAACGAATCTCGTAGTCATAATCACTCAGCAATTTTACCCATCTCCTTTGTCTCATATTCAATTCCTTTTGATCCAAAATATGTTGCAGACTTTTATGATCAAGGGAAAACTACACACTTGGTTCCATACAAGTATTGTCTCCACAGCTTCAAAGTACAAATCACAACTCCCAGTTCTAAATCATGAGTAGTGTAATTCTCTTCATGCTTCCATAATTGTCTCGACGCATATGCTATCACTTTATCCCTTTGCATCAACACATCTCCAAATCCTTTATGAGACGCGTCACAATACACTACAAAATCTTCAGATCCTTCTGGCAAAGACAAAATCGGCGCAGAACATAATTTATTCTTCAGCGTATTAAATGTAGCTTCCTCTTCTAATCCCCATTCAAACACTCGATTCTTTTCAGTAAGCTTAGTCAATGGTTTAGCAATTAGTGAAAACTTCTCAATAAACCTTCTATAATACCCAGCTAGACCAAGAAATTGGCGAACTTTAGTCGGCGTTGTTGGTACCGACCAATCTTTGATTGCCTCAATCTTAGCATGATCCACATGAACACCTTCACTATCAATCACGTGCCCCAGAATTTACACTGATTTCAACCAAAACTCACATTTAGAGAACTTCGCATACAACTTTTCTTTCTTCAACAGTTCCAGAATTATCCTTAAATGCTTCTCATGTTCTTCCTCACTCTTGGAATAAATGAGAATATCATCAATGAATACGATAACAAACTCATCCAAATACGGCTTACACACACGATTCATCAAGTCCATGAATACGGAAGGCGCATTCGTTAATCTAAAAGGCATCACTTGAAATTCAAAATGTCCATATCGAGTATGGAAAGCTGTTATAGGAATATCTTCTTCCCTAACTCTCAGTTGATGATATCCAGACCTCAAATCGATCTTCGAGTATACACTTAATCCTTGCAACTGATCAAACAAATCATTAATCCTCGGCAATGGATACCGATTCTTGACAGTCAATTTGTTAAGCTCTCGATAATCAATACACATTCAAAACGAACCATCTTTCTTCTTAACAAACAAAAAAGGAGCACCCCACAGTGACGAACTCGGTCTAATAAATCCCTTATCCATCAGTTTCTTCAATTGATCAAATAATTCCTTCATCTCAGACAACGCTAAACGATACGGTGCACGAGCAACTGGCGCAGCTCCCGGCACTAAGTCAATACGGAACTCCACTTCACAATGCGGCGGTAATCCCGATAAATCCTCAAGAAAAACTTTAGGAAACTCTCTAATCACAGGCACATCCTCCAGTTTCCTTTCGTTCATACCATCATTACTTATCTGGGCAAGAAATACGTCACAACACTCTTCTATATACCTCGTCATCTTTAAACAAGAAACAACTCTCAAACGAGAAGTACACTCATCACCCTTCACAGTCAATATCCTATTCCTTAGCGATATCTGAACTAATCTCTCTCCACAAACATTCACTGCACCATTCACAACTAACCAGTCCATACCAATAATCACGTCAAAAGATCCTAATTCTATTGGCATCAAATCGATAATAAACACATAATTCCCTAACTTCAAGGAACAACCTTTCAGTATAGAACTAGTGCTAACAACCTTACCATAAGCTAACTCCACATTATAACTAGCTGTCAATCTTACTGGTTCTCTATCCAATAGCTGACTGAATCTTACATCTACGAAACTTCTATCGGATCCAGAATCAAATAACACACTAGCATAACAAGCATCGAGTAAGAACGTACCAGTCACCACATTCGGCCCTTGAGGTTTGTCAGCATCTCCCACGACATAGGCTGGAGTAGCAACCCTAGTAGCAACAACAGCAACATTGCCTCCTTGTCGAGTGCTAACCCTCGGACAGTTTCCTTGTTTATGTCCACGGCCTCCACATCCAAAACAATTACTCACCTTGACAACATTGGCTCCAGTGACCACACCTTTGTTCCTAGCCACTTTATGTACGACCTTCCCACACTTGTTGCAAGCAGGTGGACAATTCCCAACATGATACAGACTGCATCGAGCACACTTCGGGTTCACTTGGTTTCCTTGGGTTCCAGTAGCAGCACGAACACCATCATTTCCTCCTAAGGTTGTATTGTTGATTCCTATTCGGTCCTTGGTTATTGTTGTTACGATAACCTCCTCTATTCTGCCCTTGGTTTGAGTGTGCAGCTTCCCACTTTCTCTTATTCCCCTCAGCAATACTATCCTTTCTATCCTACAACTTCACGTCCATCAAAGCATGAGACATCTGAACAGCTTCATCAAAAGTCTTGGGTTTCGAAGAAGTAGTCTCTCCCTTAATATTACTAGATAAACCTCTGACATACTGCTTCATTTTCTTACGGTCATCAGCAAAAGCATCAGGACACAACAAACACAAATCAGAAAATCTTTTCGTATAAGCCACAATATCATTCTTCCACAGCACCAAATGCCTCAACTCATCCTCCAACTGACCTAACTCTTCCTTAGGGCAAGACTTAACAGTTAACAATCCTTTGGTCACAGTCCATGTTCTAGCATTAGATTCAACAAAACCTATAGTAGCTACCTGACTATTCCACCAACTTAATGCATCATCCTGAAAAGTAGCGACAACAAACTTCACCTTACTAGCTTCTGAGCATCCACTGATTTCAAAAGTAATTTCAATCTTTTCAATCCACCTTCTTAGCTCCAAAACACCACTAGTATCACGAAATTAGGTAGGTCCACATTTCATGAAACTAGCATAAGAACATTCCTTCTGTACTTGTTGAGCAACAACATTACCTCCAGCTTGACCAGCAGCATTTCCTCCAACCGGTTCATCAGCATTTCCTGCAACTGGATTCACAGCATTCCCTCCAACTTGACCAGCAACATTCCTATTCTCAGTCTCTTGGTTCCTCGCAGCACGTTCGACTTCCAGCGCTCTAGCAATAGCTTGCTCAATCATGGTATTCACAGTAGCAGTTGTCAACTTTGGCGGCATATTTAGAGTATTAATCAAACAACAACTTCAGTAATAGCAGAAAAATGCCTCCCAACTCCTTCCTGTGTCATCACAAAAGAAAAGAACAAGTAAGTATTCATATCAAGATAAGAAGAAGGATTTCTTTATCAAGACGTGCCATGGATACTACATGCACAAACAACAGAATTCACACTGAATCATCAACCAAATCACAAAAGAACTAAAAGACAATCATAGATCATGAAGGTAATTTGGATTGCACTTGGAAAATTTCCACAAAATCGTGACAAGTGTTGTCACTACAACCCTTCATCACGGCAACTTAAAATTCATTAAGTTTCATCATAACTATAGTACCAGTCTACTTAAGTTCTATTACAACCAGGCTAATAAAAACTACATAAAGAAAAACACTAAACATCTGATCCCCGCAGCTTCTTGTACAACGGTTCATCATCACTGCTGCTATCATCTTCCTCAGAGTCTTCCTCCACTTTCTCCTTTCCTTTTTGACTTCCTCCTTCACCTGACTTTACCAACACCTGAGCTTCAACCTGACTTGGCACATCACGAATCACCACACCTCGACTAGGAAAAGAACTCATTGGTATGTCCCACACATTCAACCTTACATTCCTTTCTTGTTCCTCACGAAACCTTTCAAATTGCACACTCAGATTCAACACCATTGATCGCAGACTAGCAACTTCATCCATTTCCCTTGCCCGCACATACTCTGACCTTTTCACACTAGTAACAAACCTGTCAAACTGTCTTTCATTCTGCTCAAACCTTATTATCACTCGGGTTTCAACTACATACCTTTCAAACAAAGACCTATCAAAATTTTTAAGAAACCAGAAAATATCTTCATATGATCTAGGATCTGGACAGTACACCTTAGCAATATCATAGTTAATAGATCGGGCACTAGCAGCATTACTGGACCCAGCAGAGAAATCATTCCTAACACGGGCAACTCTAGGCAAACCACTCAAATAACTATCAAAAATAGGAAAAGAAGAACGTACAACAGGTCGCTGACATTCCTGAACAGTCGGTGGCACCACATTAGCTCTCGTAACATAACTACCCTAAATTACTTTGGGCTCAGTCTGTCCAACTGCAGTAGGAGCAATCCCATCATCCAGATGTTCATAGGGCTCCTCATCGTTACTAGCATCAAAGTTATCTACTTCCTCACCTTCTAACATATCATTCATTTCAATCCAATCATCTTCCCGGGGTATATCAGCCATTTTCTACAATTATAACGGTTCAAGGGTACATAAGGTCATTGTTAAAAATAATATGCAATACTCATGCATCGCAAATGTTATACGTAACCCATGATATGCAATGCAATGCAAATGATGTTTATGCAATGCTCGCAAAAATAAAATATGATAATGACAAGAACTCAGCGCACTTTCAATAACCTCGATACAATATCATAGTATTTACTTAAAAAATACTCGGGAAATCATTTCAGTTCTGAGGGATACATCTATAATACAAAAAAAACTAAAAGCGATCTTACCGGAGCGTTGCAGAGAAGTTCTGTGCTTTTGAAAAATAGATACTTTCGACACCAAAGTTATAGTTTAGGACAATTTTCAAAATCGACCTAGTTCTCTATAACTTGTGGCTCTGATAAACAATCTCTAACACCCCCAATTTACATTGCGCAGCGAAAATACACAATTGGGTGCTAGACACAAGCATCATCACACAAGGTATATTAAACTACTCAAAAGAGAGACGTTTACACATAAAATATAAACAAGATTGCACACATTGTCTAAAACATATATTCAACCCATAATGTACTAAAACAACACCAGAGTAAAGCGTTTAGTCCCTACGGATCTCGACCAGCAAACCAACAAGTTTTAGTACAGTACACAACATTTAACAAATTGTTCAACAGTAAAAAGGATGGAAATTATTTTAGACCAACAAACTTCAAAAGCCAACCCACAACATCCATCGCAAAGCTCCGCCATCAATCACCTTCGATTACCTGACACACATGCTTAAACGAGTCAACAATAATGTTGAGCGAGTCAATAGGTTTATCAAATCACATTTGTACACAAGAAGAAAATCAATCAAAATCATTAATAGAATTGTCGTACACACAATCTATTCCAAGGCAACACATTGAATTTAAGCTCATGACACCGACCCCTTAACCAATTAGTCACCCACGCCAAATGCCAGCATGACTAGATAAAAACCATTTCCCCTCTAGGGTATCAGTTGATAGATATACCCAAATCTCATTCTCGTAAATTATCCTTCCCAGAGGTTACTCAACGTAATGCCCTGGTCTCAGATAGGGTGGCAACCCAATAGTATTATCATTTGAATAAGCGGCTATTCCCAACTCACAACATCAAGTCAGAACATAGTTAACGGTTCATGAATTTAGGGTCTTTAGCAACAAGGTACTCAATACAATGTAAACAACATAGGCAACATTCGGGTCCAAACAATTACTCATGACTTGGGTTCATTTATTTTCAAATAGCATGTATCCCCCTCGCGGGTATTAAAAAAATTAGTAGCTAGCATGAAAAGCGAGGCTACAGACTCACCTTAGTATAAGAGACCTAGTGAGATGATCGTCGATGATAGAGGATGCCTTTCAAACACGAGAATCACTACCTATCAAATAAGGCGTGTTCATTAATAATGACTCGAGAAATAAATCATGTATAAGAATATCAAACTCAAACTCATAAAATCACGACAAACTCGAGAGAAAACGATACAAGTACTACTATCACACTCTTCTACACGTTTACTTTACCATTTTATACTCTCGACAAAATCCGCCGGCACATACCATATGTACTAGCTCATTTACCCCATTTAGACTCGTTAAACGTTTATTAAACGACTCGAGGAACTAACTTACTATCTATAGAAAGTCCTCTAACAAGTTTATCAAATGACTTTACTTTTAAAGTTCCTTACCCGACTCGTCTTTGAACTACAAAAATCGGACAGTTTTACGTCATCGACTTATACAACCGTTTTAACTTCTATAAACGACTCCATTTACAAAACCGACACTTATGTTTGAAATTAGACTCACCCTATAGGGTTTACACTTCTTCATCAATATGTGACTCATTTCATAAATCAATCTATAGTCCTCGAGATTCGATCCAAATATCGACAACAACTATATGTCGTGCCGATACTCGTCTCCCGGTACACGAAAAATCAAACTATCATAACGTCTCGCTCGTTTGGAGCTAGAAGCTATACTTTATATAAAATAGAAGCTAATCAAATTCTCTACAACCAAATGTTTTTATTTAATCCAAACTAAAATCATAAGGTACCCAAAAATACACTTTTTCCCACTGATCTAATTTACCCTTCTAAAACTTGCATGAAATCATGTTTTTAGCTAAAACCAACCATAGTTATGATCATCCCATAACCCTAATACTAACATATCTCAACCATAACACTTGTATCATCATTAAAATCAAAACCCAAAATGAAAATCAAGTTTTTAACAAAACTTTAGCATAAAAACTCTTTTATCATCATAAAAATCACATGCAAGAGCATGGTTTTGACCTACCAACCCTAAAAAATAAAACATCATGCATGTACCCAAAATTGGTATCAAAATGATCTCCTTACAATTCTAAGGATGGGTCTTGTGCTATTTTGGATTAGATCAAGCTAGATTTTGAGTGAAAATTGATCAAAGGGTTGGGGGTGACGGCTTGAATAAAAAGAAAGAGAGAGGAAAAGATTTTTGGTGTTTATGATAACTATGTGTTTGTTAGGTGGAATATTAAGCTTATATATGGTGGTGGAGGGACCATTATTGTAAATTTGCAATAGTTGTGGTCTAAAGTGAAAATAGTTAGCTAAAATGCAGGAAATGACTATTAGTCAATTTTGAAAATATTCACGGGGCTCGGGTTTCATAAAAATACTTTTCAAAAGTTTAAACGTACCTCAAATATAATAATATCGACTCCCGACTCGACTTAACACGTCATTTAAAAAAAAACATCAAAAATGACAAACATCGAACAACCGACACTAAACGTAAAATTTTAGGCATCCATCGACATCACGGTTGCTAATACTCCTTATACTTATTAAATATATAATATAAGTCTCCTAACATCGGTTTAAACTTAAACCTCCGAAAATAAATATCATTCAACCTCATCAAAAATTTCAAAAATTGTCGGACGTAAGATTAACAATGACCTCGGTTTCAGGTTATCACACCCTTGTAAGTCATCATGTCAACGTTTGTGATTTCTGAGAGATATCTTCTGTTTAGTCTTGTTATACAAAAATTTTCGTATAACATCTTTTTCTTGAAGAGGCTTTCAACCTTAGGTTTTCTAATTTTTTCATACAAGCTCGTCATCATATCTCTGAGCTTTTCTTCAGCTTGAAGCTTGTATAATTTATCAAGTTCTTCTTGAGTGGCCAACCCAGATTTGATTATCCTTTCATTCAGTGTAAATTCACCTTTGCTCTTGGGTTTGATAGGAGGTGAACCATTATCAGTTGAATCCCCACTGGTGGTGAGGCCTTCAATATGATCATCCTTGACTAAAGACTCCCCCTTAGCCTTTGCTGGACTCTTCTCAATAAATGGTGAGTCATAAACAACAGGTTGTTTTTAGCCTTCTTTTGTGCATATTTTTGAAAGAGCTGCTGGATAGTGATTTTCTCCCCCTCAGCAGAAGATTGCCCAGCAACTTCTGATGAACCCCCAACAGGCATGAAAGTACAAAGAGAATCTAAGGTGGAGGATACCTTGGCCAGTATTGCTGGAACATTTGCAAGTGCATCCAGTTTTTGCTGAACTTCATCAGATAAGTTCAGCTTTTGTTGTTCCAGTAAACCCACCCTATCTTTGATTTTGGAGACAGAATCACATAATTCGTTCAGCTGAGTACGGACTATCTTGAATTCTAGGGGGAACTCCAAAGAAGCACTATTGATGGAGTCCATTAGTGTTGTCATCTCCTTCTTAACAGAAGTGGTGGTGGCCACATCTTGTACTAATGGCTTCATAGTAGTGAGAATGACATCTTTTGATTTGCTCAGCAGTGGGAGGAATCGGTCTTGCTTTAAGTCTAATAAGTTCAGCATCAGCAATAGCCTTTTCCTCTTTGAACTTAGCCACCTGTGACTGAAGAACCAACACCTTATTTATAAATTCTTTTACCTGAATGGTTCTGGGGGACGATGGCTTGGATGTTTGATCAACATTTTCATCATCAGGCTCATTGTCATCAAGGTTGACTGGAACACATTCACTGAACCCAAGCTCCTTCTCCAAACCATCAGCAGACATACTGAACACAAATGTAGGCAAGTGTCCCCCCTTGGCGCTAGTGGAGAGATGCACTTCCTTGTTGTGTATTGAGCATCACCTCTAGTGTGAGGATCAGTTTCAAGTCCTTTACCACCAGGGTTGGTTTTACCTGACGGATCCTAAGAAAGAGTCCCTGATGAGTTAAGATCAAAGAATATGTTTTTGGTTCCTTTAGTAGGACCCTGTTGTGGGGGTACTACATATTCAGAATCAAATAGGCCAGGGTCAGTGTCAGCTGTTGTATTTGCTGACGCCTCATGCCCTGATGCAGACTCGGAGTGACAAATGATAGAAATCGGTAATGAAATTGGAATTGTATTCAGATTTAAATTACTTACCAATGCTGACTCCACACTACTGAGCTGAGGGTGCGCTCTATCTTCACTCTTCTCTCCTAAATAAGTTGATAGAGGGGTCGCCTTCAGGGCCTCTTTATGCATGTCACCTCCAGCAGAGACTGAAGGTAACGGCTGGCTTGGGTTCTTGTCCTTAGTCGAGGACTTATGTTTCTTCAAAACTTGACCTTTGGAATCATCAGTACTCTTCTTTGATGAAGATCCTGTGGGGTGCCTCCTTTTCTTGGATTCACCTCCACATTTAATAGTATTCACAGACGTTTGCTTCTTACGTGGTCCAGAAGAAGAAGCTCCAGGCTTTTTTCCATTCAGATCCCCTTCTCCAGTTGGAGAAGCGTCTTGTGGAGCTTTGTACACTACTGGATCATTTGTTGAGAATATGTCCAGCATGGATTGTGTAAAAGGAGGATCAGTAGTACTAACTGGAATGTTCCAGTATTTGATATCAAAGGGTTGAAAGACCAATTTTTGCTCCTTCGTTTTTAGTAAAATCATCACCAAGGTGGTCAGCAAAAATGAGGGACAAAAACCTAGTATAGACCACATTCTTTTCCCTAGTTTTCTTCTCCTTTTTACCATGGAGATCTTCAAAGATTAACCTCCCAAAATCAGCTTTTATCCCTTGGCCAGACAATATAAAATTAAAGCATCCTTTTGATTGATCTGGTCAAGCCCTCCAGTTTTCCCACCCAAACACTCAATTAAGATGGTCATTAGTAGTTTCCACTTGGGTGGTAAACAGCTCCTCTTCAGCCCACCCTTGTCAGAAATCTCTTCAGTATACCTAATTTCTTTGAAAAAAGTTTTAACAACAGAAAAATCATTGGGTATAGCCTCGTACTCAATGGAGTCATCCAAATAGTTTAACCCTAAAACCCTTCTAAATAGTGTTAAACCAATTTTACCATGAATACCAGCGGTTGTAGAATCTAACTCTATTGATTTCTTGTTCTTTGACCCTTGTGCCGTGAACCAAAATTCTTTTAGTACGTTTTGAAACATCGTATCTAGATCTTAAAACAAAACATCACGGAGTACACATTTTGATAAAAAAAAATTTATGACTTGGTTTCCAGGAACAGAGGTGAGAGATTCGGGTTTGATCAAAGTGAGGTTGTTGGGTTTAAATATGATATCCTCAATAGGATAGTTAACATGGATGGAAGGGTTGAGGTTAATCTCAACCTCTTGGGGTGAAGATTATTTGGTTGCCATTGGTGTTCTTGTGTGTGTTTTTTGAAAGAGAGAGAGAGTTTGTGTGTGTTTTTGATGAAAAGATTTGTAAGCGTGGAATGAAATCCAAATGTAAGGAATTATAAAAAAACTTAGACAGATTTGTAAAAAGTTTTTAAAACCATTTGAAAAAAATTACAACTCTTTTAGGGTTTCTTTTGAACATTTGGCACAAACTCTCTCATTAATGTTCTGCAAAAAAGGTATGATTTTCTGTTGCTCTGAACAGTGAAACGCCTTATGTGTCAGGAAGTTGCTGACTGTGGATGTGGACGTTTGAAATTTCCTTAATTAACAAATGACACCTTTTGAAAGAATGTTTGTTTTATTCATAATAAAATTCAATGCCATTTACTCTTTTTAAACACATGATTGATTTGTTTTATATGTTGTTGGCCATATATGCTGAACCTGATGGTAATACTTGTGAGCTTCAGTGCGTCAGATGAGGCGACAAAACCCCATATACATGTTCACATAAGTGAACAAGACATGTGACATTGCACGCTCCTCTACTCAGGCCTAGCTTTGTATTAAAGTTTCTGTTTAGAATGCGGAAGAAAAATATTGATGACTTGTGATTTTTGTTAAGCTTCAGTGCATCAGATAAGGCGACAAAACACCATGTACATAATCACATTTGTGATATAGACACATGACATTGCACACTCCTTTACTCATACACCGCTACCTTACATCAATAAAAACTTTTAAGAAACGCTGAACCTTTAAGCTTCTTCAGTAAATGCTGAAGGTTCAGGTTTTGTATCATCAATGTTAAACATACCAAGCTCCACTATCAATCTTTTGAAAGTTGGTTCATCCAGTGGTTTGGTGAAGATATCAGCCAATTGGTAATGAGTGAGGATGAAATGTAATTCAATGTCCCCTTTCACAATGTGATCTCTGATAAAGTGATATCTGATATCAATGTGTTTTGTTCTTGAGTGGAGGACTGGATTATTTGATATTGCAATAGCACTAGTGTTATCATAAAGAATTGGTACCTTTTCATATTGTGATAACCCGAACCCGTGGTCATTATTTAATTATATTTTTACGTATATTTTTTACGAGATTGAATGTTATGATGTTTGGTGATTTGAATTGAACGAATGTTGAAAGTTGTATTTTTACGTTTTGACGAGTTGCGAGGATTGTTAGTGATCACGATATCAACGGATGCCCGAAATTTTACGTTTTATTTTTAGTTATGTCGATGTTTGATATTTGACGTTTTTATTTTTAATTTCGTATTAAGTCGTGCCGGGACTATATAATATCATATTTTGTGTGCGTTTTAAGTTTTGAGCAGTATTTTTATGAAACCCGAGGCCCGTAAATAATTTCAAAATTGACTAATAGTCATTTCCCGCTTTTTAAACAAATATTTGCAATTTAGTCCACAAGAATCACAATTGGCAAAAACTACCCTAAATTTTTCCCATATAAATAAAAAATTGTAACACAAATAAACACATAATCCCACTAGCAACTAAACTATTCCATCTCTCCTCTCTTTCTCTTAACAAACCGTCACCCCCACCCCATATAAATTCATCATCAACTTAAATTTGAGTTTGATTCTATAAAAACTAATCAAAGACCCATCTTAGTTATCTCAATCTCTATCTATTGGTATACAATTTACCTACATGCAAGTGCTTTTTGTAAAAACCCATTTTTGGTAAAAATCTTTTGGTTTTCATCTTGTTTATGTGTTTTATATAGGTGTTTATGATGTTATATATTATTTTTACTTGTTGCATGTTGAAATTTTGAGTTGGATTTTATTTGATTTGATCATCTAGCATGATATAAGGTTTTAGGATTGATAGCAGTGATATTAGTATGATTATAGTGGTAAAAATGAGGTTAAAATGGGTGAAAAATATGATTTTAAATGATTTTTAAATATATATTTTTAATCCGCAGCTTATAAGCTAATTTTGGAAAACTTAAGTTTGTGTATGATATAAGTTAATTAGATATTGTTGTAGAGAATTTCATAGGCTTTGATCTGGTATAAAGTAGAGCTTCTAGCTCCAAACGAGCGAAAAGTTATGATAGTTTGATTATTCGTGTACCGGGAGACGAGTATCGGCACAATATATAGTTGTTGTCGATATTTGGACGGAATCTCGGGGACTATAGAAAGGATTTTGAAATGAGTCTAGGACTGATGTAAAGTGGTAAACATCAGGATGTTGAGTCTATTTTCAAACGTGAGTGTTGGTTTTGTAAATGGAGTCGTTTATAAATGTTAAAAAGACTATATGAGTTGTTGACGTAAAACTGTCCGGTTTTTGTAGTTCGAAGATGTGTCGGGCAGGGAACCTTAAAAGTAAAATCTTTTAACCAACTTTTGGGAGTACTTTCTATATATAGTAAGTGAAGTTTCTGATTAGTATCGTAAATATTTGACGTGTCTAAGTAGGGAAAACAGTTTGAAGTATTAGTATATATATATATCGACAGATTTTAATAAAGGAAATATATAAAGTAAAAGTGTAAAAGGTGTACATGTGTAGGAATTATTTAAATGTGAATGGTGTGAGTTTTATTTTGACTTGAGTTATTTATTTTATTTTATTAAAGTATGGGATATTACTTGAATATGTTATTAAAGGCACGTGTTTTATTTTGATAGATCGTGAATTTCGTGTTCATCGGGCATCGCTAGTCGTTGAAAGTCGTCTTACTGTAGCTATTACTCAAGGTGAGTCTATAGCCTCGCTTTTGTACTTGTTTTGAATGATTTTAAAACCCACGAGGGGGATACATGCTATTTGAAAATAAAATGAACACAAGTCATGATTGGTTGTTTAGACCCGAATGTTGCCTGTTGTTGCCTAATGTTGCCTTGAATTATATAAGTACCTAAATTGCAAAATTCCCTAAATTCATGAGCCGTTAACTATGTTATGACTTGATGTTGTGAGTTGAGAATAACCGCTTATTCAAATGATAGTACTATTTGGCTGACGACCCTATCTGAGACCAGGGCTTTACGCTGAGTAACCTCTGGGAAGGATAATTTACGAGAATGAGAATGTGGTATACTTGCAATTGATACCCTAGTAGGGGCAGTGGAATTCGTATAGTCATGCCGGCTTTAGGCGTAGGTGACTAAGTTAAGGGGTCGGTGTCATGAGCTTAATACAATTCTATAGCTATTGCTATAAGCCAAAATGCTTGAATGATAGATTGTATGTACAACAATTCTATTAAATGATCTTGATTGATTTTTCTCTTGTGTTCAAATGTTGATTTGGTAAACCTATACACTCGCTCAACCGTTGTGTTGATGATTTTAAGCATGTATTTCAGGTAATCTGACGAGTTGATCAAGGAGCTTGCTGGGGAAGGTTGCGGTGTCGCTTTTATAAGTTGTTCAGTCTGAAACTGTTTTCTTTCCCTATCATTATTAAATGTTATCATTTATCTGTAGGAAATTATAAAATCATTTTTGAGTATTTATAGTTGATAAAAGGTTTGTATTTTTGGGAAGGTATTTTGAAGGGAACGAAGCGCTACTCTAATATTTATAAAATTTCTTTAATGGGATTGAAAACTTTAGACTAAAGATATTATTATTTTATCTTTTATTTTAAATGTCTCATTTTGAGATCGTATAAAGTGTTTTGATGACGAAATTTGAGTTAACACCCAAATGTGTATTTCCGTTGCGCAATGTAAATTTGGGGGTGTTAAAGATTGGTAACCAGAGCTATTTAGTTATAGCGAATTAGGTCGATTTTTGAAAATGTCCTAAACTATAACTTTGGTGTCAAAAGTATTTTATAAAAGCAACGCAACTTCTCTGCAAGGCTCCGGTAAGATTATTTATTTTGTTATGCTTTATATTGTAGATGTATCCCTCAAAACTGTTCTGTATCCCTGAGTATTTATTAAGTAAATACTACGATAAGGTATTGGTGTTAATGAAAGGACGCGGAGTGCTTTCATCTTAATTTTTTATGAGTATTGCATAGTTATCATTTGCATTGCATCACATACATACATATTGGCATACGTAAATCATTTGCATTTGCATGACTATGCATTGCATGTATATTTTTGAATAATGACCTTATGTACTCTTGAATTTTCCGTGATTGCAGAAAATGGCGAACATACCACCTAATAGAGTTAAGTCGGGATATGCTGCAGTTAAACCAGGTGTTCTATTTCTCGAGGGTATTGGCAAGAATAAGTGTGGATGGTTGGATAACGAGGATGATTCGGACGATAAGAGTAAGTTTGTAGAGTCTGACAGTGATAATTTAAGAACTGAAAGTGAAGTTGGAAAAACTGAGGTTAGAGTAGAGGTAAGAAGTTATGGAACTGACTTTAAGATGTATCAGAAAGAGAGAGATAGACTTCGCAGGTTAGATAATTATGAAGCTCATCTTAGGTCGTATCTTGAACCACATTGGAAGTTCCAGGACAGTGAGGAGTATGCTGATTCTCACTATATGATAAATCCGCCGTGCCAAAGAGCGTATCTGAAGTATGGATTAGAGTTTCCGTCGTGTTATGGTCCATACAGGAAGTGCAACAAGTTGGAACCTGATGAAGACGAAGCAGGGCCGAGCCAAGTTGGAGAAAATGATGTGCCATATCTTATGGAGCAGTGAAGTGATGGATCTTTGTTGTATTTCAGTTTATGTATTGTTGTGTTGTAATTGGATTATTAGATTTTATGATGTAGTACCATGATGGAATATTGTTGTTTTTTAGGCTGACAAGGGTAAGTGAGTATAATGGCAGGATTCTGTCATGATTTTCTCGGATTTGATGGATATAATCTACTATTGCCCTTTATTATCTTGATGTGTCTTTATTATTTGCTTTTGTGAGTTGATTTGGTGAATTTAGGTAGTATTGTGTTGTTTGTACATGTAGTATGCATGGTATATCTTGATGAAAAGATCATTCTTTCTATCTAGATGTGTATAGTTGTCATGTTTCTTTCGTCTGTGATAACAGTAGAAGGAATTGAGTGAGATATCTTTCTGTCATTAGTGGGGATTCTACGTGACTGAGTTTCTTGAAATATGTCTCTAGAAATTAAGAACCTCTAGCGTAGATTATATGATTATGGAAATAATAGTTAGAGCGTTTGAAGCTGATTGTGCTGCAAGGAAACAAGGTGTCAAAACTGAAGATGCTGTTGTTCCAGTTGAAGATGTTGCTGCTGTTCTGCAAGATTGTAAAGGATGTCTGCGTGCTAGATTCCTAGAAATGAGAAGGAATGCAGTGAAGATTGTCGTACGAAACTGATGGTGATTGGAAATGTGCAACTATATGGATAAGTTTGTGTAACTGATGGATATATCGTAATATTAGCAGTAATTTGGAAATATACAAACGGGAAAGGAAATAGTAATTAAAGATTGATCCTAATTTGGAAATTAAGTATAGCAGAAAAGGATAGAAAAGGACGGTATTGCTGCGAATGTCGGCAGGAAATGAAATTATTTTTTTTCTGACAGGAAATAAACTCGAAATTTAACAGTATAAGATAAGGAAAGATGGTATTCATGCTGTTACTGTAAATTGTGTAAGCAGGAGGAATTATAATGTGTAGATGATGTATTTTGCACCATATGGGTAATTGTATATCTACTTGTCGCAAGTACGGCTAGCTGGATGTTAAGTTGCGGAAGGAAGAACAAGGAATGTAGTTATAGGAATTAGTATTCCTGGAAGCAATGAGACGATTTCATTCTGGTAAAGGAGTATGGATAAAGGAATTTTTCAGCTAAGGGAGATCAATAGGAAAGGAATGTTGTTGTTGTTGCAGCTTATATTTTTGGAAAATGCTGATAAGTCTTGAGATTCAGATGTTGTAATTTGCATTTTTTTATTTGATAATCATTGAGTTAGAATTTCATCGGGTATATTGAAATTCTTAAGGTGTTATTGATGACATGCTGAAATTCTAAAGATGTTAGATTTTAGTTGCCCTGAGAATGAGAAATCAGCAAGAATTAGCAATTAATTGAAATGAGAAATTAACCGATGGAAGGATTGTTAATAATTATATATATTAAGGAGAGATTTTCTGAACTTATGGAATTAAGTGATGTCACACAATTAACCGAACTAGGGCTGCGTTGGGAATTACCGGAATGAGAATGAAAGTTGTAGGATATAATAAGTAAAGATGGAAAGGATTGAATTGAAATGTTGCTGGGCATTGAGTACTGACTACAAGAATTATTAAGTGGAATTTCTATATAAGGATTTTGTTTGGTCAGGATGAAAAGGTATGCAGGAGGAACTGTGATAGGTCATATTTACAGTGCACTTCACCAGTAGTAGTTGAAAGAGAATGAGAAGACGAGTTAATATTTAACAGTATTTTGTGATCGTTCTGCGGAATTGTAGAGTTTACTGTCGTCTTGGGAAAAAGAAGCTTTGTGTTAGCTTAGTGATGGAAGTTGTGTAATCTGCTTGTATATTTTGTCATTTGACATTGTTAGGAAATTAAGGCTGATAATCTGATCAATTGTAAGGATTGGCGGATGAGACAACAAGAATAATCTGATAATACTAGAAGGGTAAGTCATAAGAAGCATTGTAATGAAAGCAAGAAAAGAAGTTGGATGTTTTGAGAGTAAGATGATTGCTGTGAGATTGAACAAATTAATTACCAAGAATCGGTATCCATTACTAGGGATTTATGTTTTGATTGGTTAATATTAAGGAAAGTGAGGAAAGTAATTGATAACAATTGTAAAACTATTAAGGAAGGAGGAATGATGTGTGAAATTCTTTGGATATGAATTTTAGCTGGAGTTAGTATAAATTCTGGTATGTGCGATTTATGGCTGAAGTATTCGTGGAAATCTTGACTAGATTGAAGCGATTGAGGCTTTGTCGATGCCGACAAAACCGACTGAAGCTTATTAATTCCTTTGTTTAAGCTGGGTATTATCGAAGGTTTATCGAAAGGTTTTCACTGATTGTTGAATCATTGATAAAGATGAAAAAGAAGAACTAAATGTGTGAAACCCATTCATGCATCCAAGTTATAGTTTTAAGATCTGATCTTCGTTAGTTAAGGAAGTTGTTTATGAACGTTGAGGATAGGTTGAGTTATGTGCCCGTATTGTCAGTATCAGAGGAATTTGAAGGAATTGTAAAGGTGCGGTGATGATATCTTAACATTATCAAATGTAAAGAGAAAGTAATAGTAGTGTGTTGACTTGATTAAAGAAGTATAAAAAGGAATTATATAATTTTGAGTTTCGACGATGTGGTATCTATTCTGGAATTGTGAAATACTACTTGTATGGAATCAAGTATGTAGTAATTTTTATTCGAAAGTGATATAAATCACGCGAGGTGTTATAGTTCTGTATTACGAGATGTAATTTTGTAAGGCAAGTGTGGTAGTCGAAGTATTCAGTAAGAAGGAGAAGGAAAAAGGTTTATAAAATTATAAAAGTAATTGAGAGTCGACTATTTAGTCTTGAGTTTTGAGAAGTGAATCTTGAGTTTTGAGATTTTTGAATATTGTTAATGACAAGTAGAGTGGATGGAATGGAGTGAAAAATTAGAATCGAATTAAAAAATTAATAGAATAGGAATACCAAGGAAAGAAGATCAACAGGTTATCAGAAATTTTGAAATGGATTGGTAGTAGGGATAAGTGAGATGAATATTTTAGAGGAACGAGATAGATTATTGTAATTATATATGAAGGAGGATGTGTTAGGAATGCGAGGACCAGTGGTGAATGAATTTTTCAGATCAGAGAGAATTCAATTATTCTAAGAGTGCTGAGAGTGCTATGTTTAATATTAAAGGAATTTCACAAGTTGAGGTATTGATATATTCTGGTTGGGATAAGATGTATTATGACATCAAGAAAATGTATTAATAGTCAGATTTGAATATATGAGACTGATGGATGTTATCTAAACAATATATGATATAAGAAAGATATAATGATGTAATATGAATGGTTCAGTGGTTCAGTGTTATGGTTGTTAGATTGGATGAAAGTGGAAGATGAGCAAAGGAAATTATATAGGTGACTAGTATGGGGTTATTGACAATCTCATCACATTTGGTTCCGTGAAACCCCGGACTGTAGTGTCAGTATTTTTGAATTTTTAGAAATCGTTGTAAGGAGAAAAGAGAATGGAATACGGTTTGAATATAATATATGTAACCCAGAGACTGAATTTAACTTTTAAGTGTTAGAGATCTTTAACAGAAAGTGAGAAGAATTGAGTCAAGAAGGAATATTGCGTATTTTTGGAAATCAACGAACAGAGTGAGAGTATAATTTGAACGATGGAAATTGGACTTGTGTAGATGCGATTGAAACTTGGAATGATGATATCTTTAAATACTTTACTATGAGATCGAACAAAATCAATTGATGATGGAATCTTTATGCGATGATAGTCGTCATATCAGTAATTAGGATGTGCAACTTAAGAACTTACATGATCGTAAGCTAAGTTATCAAGGTATTGAAGTAGGAAATGGAACTAAAGAAGTGATGCAAAAGGAGCATGAATGACGAAAGATATACCAAAGAATACATCATATATTGGAAGGTAAAATTTGGAAGTTGAAATCTAGCGATATTCTTTGATATGGTGGTATTATAGGAATTGAGTTGAACTGGTGCGAAGGACGTGAGAATTTCTTAAGGAAATGAGGTCTCATTGGTTTTAGAGGTGAGAAATTGCGAGTGTGAGGCGGGTCGAGCGTCGGGACGTCGCTCTCTTTTAGGAGGATAGGATGTGATAACCCGAACCCGTGGTCATTATTTAATTATATTTTTACATATATTTTTGAAATTTTTGACGAGATTGAATGTTATGATGTTTGGTGATTTGAATTGAACGAATGTTGAAAGTTGTATTTTTACGTTTTGACGAGTTGCGAGGATTGTTAGTGATCACGATATCAACGGATGCCCAAAATTTTACGTTTTATTTTTAGTTATGTTGATGTTTGATATTTTGACGTCTTTATTTTTAATTTCGTATTAAGTCGTGCCGGGACTATATAATATCATATTTTGTGTACGTTTTAAGTTTTGAGAAGTATTTTTATGAAACCCGAGGCCCGTAAATAATTTCAAAATTGACTAATAGTCATTTCTCGCTTTTTAAACAAGTATTTGCAATTTAGTCCAAAAGAATCACAATTGGAAAAAACTACCCTAAACTTTTTCCATATAAATAGAAAATTATAACACAAATAAACACATAATCCCACTAGCAACTAAAATCTTCCATCTCTCCTCTCTTTCTCTCAACAAACCGTCACCCCACCCCATCTAAATTCATCATCAACTTAAATTTGAGTTTGATTCTATAAAAACTAATCCAAGACGCATCTTAGTTATCTCAATCTCTATCTATTGGTATAAAATTTACCTATATGCAAGTACTTTTTGTAAAAACCCATTTTTGGTGAAAATCTTATGGTTTTGATCTTGTTTATGTGTTTTATATAGTTGTTTATGATGTGTTATATTATTTTTACTTCTTGCTTGTTGAAATTTTGAGTTGGGTTTTATTTGATTTGATCATCTAGCATGATATAAGGTGTTAGGATTGATAGTAGTGATATTAGTATGATTATAGTGGTAAAAATGAGGTTAAAATGGGTGAAAAATATGATTTTGAATGATTTTTAAATATATATTCTTAATCAGCAGCTTATAAGCTAATTTTGGAAAAATTAAGTTTGTGTATGATATAAGTTAATTATATATTGTTGTAGAGAATTTCATAGGCTTCGATTTGGTATAAAGTAGAGCTTCTAGCTCCAAACGAGCGAAAAGTTATGATAGTTTGATTATTCGTGTACCAGGAGACGAGTATCGGCCAAGGTTATAAATAGCGTGAAGCGTGGCGTAGCGTTGTTTTCAAGCTACAAGCTACAGAAGCTATAGCGAAGCTATGGCGTTTTCTGAAGCGTGACATATAGCGGCACAAAATATTTATAAATTAGTATTTATATAGCGAGTTTATAAAATGAAGCAATATTTTAATTTTAGTTGAAAACAAAACCGGCTATTAGTTACTCAAGGATTTATTTTCATAGTAAAATTACTAAGTCCAAGTCAACTAAATAGCTAAAAATTAGTAAACGAGCAAAATTCTTGCAAATCAGCAAAAAGATTCGAAAAAAGCGCCACGTTACGTGCTATAGCGCGCTATATCACGCTTTATGACGCTTTTCAGCACGCTACGCCTTAAGACACCGCTTTAGTCTGTTTCGTAACGTGGAGGCCACGCTTCACGCTATAGCCCGCTATAAGGCGCGCTATAGCGCGCTATTTAGAACCCTGGTATCGGCACAATATATAGTTGTTGTCGATATTTGGATCGAATCTCGGGGACTATAGAAAGGACTTTGAAATGAGTCTAGGACTGATGTAAAATGGTAAACATTAGGATGTTGAGTGTATTTTCAAACGTGAGTGTCGGTTTTGTAAATGGAGTCGTTTGTAAATGTTAAAAAGACTATATGAGTTGTTGACGTAAAACTGTCCGGTTTTTGTAGTTCGAAGATGTGTCGAGCAGGGAACCTTAAAAGTAAAATCTTTTAACCAACTTTTGGGAGTACTTTCTATATATAGTAAGTGAAGTTTCTGATTAGTATCCTAAATATTTTACGTGTCTAAGTAGGGAAAACAGTTTGAACGATTAGTATATATATATTGACAGATTTTAATAAAGGAAATAAATAAAGTAAAAGTGTAAAAGGTGTACATGTGTAGGAATTATTTAAATGTGAATGGTGTGAGTTTTATTTTGAGTTGAGTTATTTATTTTATTTTATTAAAGTATGGGCTATTACTTGAATATGTTATTAAAGGCACGTGTTTTATTTTGATAGATCGTGAATTTCGTGTTCGCCGGGCATCGCTAGTCGTTGAAAGTCGTCTTACTGTAGCTATTACTCAAGGTGAGTCTATAGCCTCGCTTTTGTACTTGTTTTGAATGATTTTAAAACCCGCGAGGGGGATACATGCTATTTGAAAATAAAATGAACACAAGTCATGATTTGTTGTTTGGACCCGAATGTTGCCTGTTGTTGCCTGATATTTCCTTAAATTGTATAAGTACCTAAATTGCAAAAGTCCCTAAATTCATGAGCCGTTAACTATGTTCTAACTTGATGTTGTGAGTTGTGAATAACCGTTTATTCAGATGATAGTACTATTGGGCTGACGACCCTATCTGAGACCAGGGCTTTACGCTGAGTAACCTCTGGGAAGGATAATTTACGAGAATGAGAATGTGTTATACTTGCAATTGATACCCTAGTAGGGGCAGTGGAATTCATATAGTCATGCCGGCTTTAGGCGTGGGTGACTAAGTTAAGAGGTTGGTGTCATGAGCTTAATACAATTCTATAGCTATTGCTATAAGCCAGAATGCATGAATGATATATTGTATGTACAACAATTCTATTAAATGATCTTGATTGATTTTTCTCTTGTGTTCAAATGTTGATTTGGTAAACCAATAGACTCGCTCAACCGTTGTGTTGATGATTTTAAGCATGTATTTCAGGTAATCTGACGAGTTGATCAAGGAGCTTGCTGGGGAAGGTTGCGGTGTCGCTTTTATAAGTTGTTCAGTCTGAAACTGTTTTCTTTCCCTGTCATTATTAAATGTTATCTTTTATCTGTAGGAAATTATAAAATCTTTTTTGAGTATTTATAGTTGATAAAAGGTTTGTATTTTTGGGAAGGTATTTTAAAGGGAACGAAGCGCTACTCTGATATTTATAAAATTTCTTTATTGGGATTGAAAACTTTAGACTAAAGGTAGTATTATTTTATCTTTTATGTTAAATGTCTCATTTTGAGATCGTAAAAAGTGTTTTGATAAAGAAATTTGAGTTAACACCCAAATGTGTATTTCCGCTGCGCAATGTAAATTTGGGGGTGTTACACATATTCTATGTCATAATCAGCCAGTTGGCTTTTCATCTAAAGAAAATTGGCACAACATCCAGCAGCTACCACATATTCAGCCTCTGCTGAAGACATGGCAACTGTTTGATTGCTTTTTAGCACTCCAACACACAAGTTTGCCACCCAGCAATTAGCAAGCACCATAAGTGCTTTTTTCTGTCCATATTGCATCTAGTATAGCCAGAATCTGAATACCCCTTTAGATCAAACCCTGAAGATTTGGGGTACCAAAGACCTAGACTTGGTGTACCTTTTAGGTATCTGGAGATTCTCTTTACAGCAGTAAGTTGTGATTCCTTTGGATCTGCTTGATATCTTGCACAAAGGCATGTAGGGAATTGAATGTCAGGTTTGCTTGTAGTTAAATACATGAGTGATCCAATCATACCTCTATATTGAGTCTCATTGACTGATTGTCCATTGAGATCAGGTCCTAAGTTGTTAGGGGGTACCATTGTTATTTTTACTGAAGCACAATTGATATCATACTTCTTCAACAAATCCTTGACATATTTTTCTTGATTGATGGAGATGCCTTGGTCAGATTGCTTAATCTGAAGACCAAGGAAGTATGTGAGTTATCCTATCATACTCATCTCAAACTTGCTAGTCATAAGCTTGGCAAATTGTTTGCATAGTTTCAAGCTTATTGAAGCAAAGATGATGTCATCCACATAAATTTATACCAGGATGGTGTCAGTTTTAGATTTATAGATAAACAAGGTGCTATCTATTTTTCCTCTGAAAAATTTATGTTCAATGAGAAAAGTTTAGAGAGTTTCATACCATGCCCTTGGGGCTTGTTTCAGTCCATACAAATCCTTGTAAAGCTTGTAGACATGATTTGGGTATTTACTACTCTCAAAGCCAGGAGGCTGTGTAACATAAACTTCTTCTTTTACGTCACCATTTAGGAATGCACTTTTGACATCCATTTGGTAGATGGTGAAGTTCTTGTAAGTGGCATAAGCAAGGAAGATTCGTATGGCTTCGATACGTGCAACTAGAGCAAAGGTTTGATCAAAATCAACACCAGGCTTTTGATTGAATCCTTGGGCCACCAGCCTAGCTTTGTTTTTGGTCACCACATTGGTTTCATCTCTTTTGAGTTTTTAAACCCATTTGGTGCCAGTAGTTGATTTACGATATGGAAGATGAACCAGTTTCCAGACTCTGTTTCTTTCAAATTAATTTAGTTCCTCTTGCATGGCATCCACCCATCCAGGGTGACTGAGTGCTTCAGAAACCTTTGTAGGTTCAATTCTGAAAGAGAGTTTGCATAGAGGCATTCTCCAGGTGAAGCAGCACTCAGTGTTTTTGCCATAGATCTAGTAACTCTACCTTCACCAAGATTGCCTATTATATTCACTAGCTGTATGTGACTATTATTAGTCCAAGATTTTTGTGGAGCTGTAGAATAAGCATTGGTATTGTGATTAGTGATAGAACTTAGAAGTCCATGACATGGACTTGAAATTGAATTATCTCTAGTGTTTGTTGAAGGATATTCAATAGACAAAGGTTCAATTAATGGAGGGATTCCTTCTTGGCCAGAAGCAACACATCCAAGACCTAATTCCCTAGAGATAGTTGGAGAGATTTGAGCAGAAGGCTCAAAATGTTCATCAACAGCTTCATTGGATTGATCATTTTGATCATGTATGTCAGCATGCTGATTGTTTTGAAACTGACCATTTTGGTCATTTGTGTTGTCTTGCTGATCATTTTGATCATTTTGAGACTGATCATTTTGATTATTTGATTGACAGACATCAATATTTGATACTAAAGGATTTCCTTATGTAGGACTTGTCATGTCTTTAAATTGATTAATATGAGGAACTGATTTGCTAGTTTGATATCTTTGAGAAGGCTCATAATGTTGAAATTCATCAGATGGATAGCTGTGAGATTCATGAATATGAAGTTCATCATCTGATGGATTTGTAAAATTGAGAGCTTCAGAACTTTCATTAAAAGTGATGTGATAAGTTTCTTCAATACATTGTCTTCTTGTGTTGAAGACTCTATATGCTTTAGATACTAGAGAGTATCCAAGGAAGTAACCATCATCAGATTTTTCATCAAACTTCCCAAGGTGATCCTTGTGATTGTGAATGAATACTGGACACCCAAACACGTGTAAGAATGAAATGTTTCGAATTCTCCCCCTGAAGACTTCATATGGAATCTTCAAGTGTATCTTCATAATAATGGATCTATTTTGAGTGTAGTAAGTTGTGGCTACAACATCAGTCCAAAAATGCTTAGAGAGAGCAAATCCAGCAAGCATTGTCCTTGCTGCTTCAATCAAAGTTCTATTCCTTCTTTCAGCCACACCATTTTGTTCAGGTGTGTAAGGAGATGAGAAATTTTAGGAAATTCCTTTGTCATTACCGAATTTGATCAGTGTGTGATTTCTGAATTCAGTGCCATTGTTAGTTCTAAGTTGCTTAACATGAGTGTCATTTTGATTTTCAACTCTTTTGATGAAGGACGTGATGGCATCTGGTGCATGGCTTTTCTTTGTCAGAAAATATACCCAGGTGTACCTAGAGTACTTATCAACAATGACAAGTGTTTATTTTTCAATAAAAATGGCCCTAGGTGATATTGGGCCAAATAAGTCCATGTGAAGCAAGTGAAGACTTTCTTTGATTGAGAAAGTTTGCTTTGTTTTGAAACTGGCCCTATGGTGCTTTCCTTTTTCACATGCTGAGCATGGTTTGTCTTTGGAATAGACAAGTGATGGAAGACCAGTAACAATATTTTGTTTTGCCAGCAGAGATATTGATTTCAAATTTAGATGTGAGAGCCTCTTGTGCCAAAGCCAGTTAGTAATGTTGGAAGCTTTAGCAAAGAAACATGTCTCCTGAGTAGAGTTCATGTTCATGACATAAACATCTTTGACTCTGGGAGCAATCATCACAATTTCATGATTGGAGTTGAAGATTGTACCTTTTTTGTCATCAAATAGCACTAGATACTTTGCATCACAAAGTTGACTGATGTTGATGAGGTTGTGCTTCAATCCATTGACATATGCTACTCTTGTGAAAACTATACCATTGCATTTCACTAAACCAAATCCTTCAGTAGTAGCTGATGAGTTATCACCAAAAACAACTTTACGGCCTTTTTCCTCCTTATACTTGTGCATATAACTTTTGGTGCCAGTCATATGCCTTGAGCAGCCACTATCCAGGTACCAAATAGGCTTCCTGAGATCACACTACATAAGTTAAGGAAATGGTCAGTTTTGTTTTGAAACCCACCTTTGATGGGTGGGAGTTTTAGATCTAGAAGGTGTTCTAGATCTGGAGGGTCCTCTTGATGAGGATGAGTATGATTGCTCAGAAGAAGAAGAGGTTTGAGCAGCATTTGCTTTCTTAGCTTGAAGGGCTTCACCTCTTCTGAACCACTCTATATGATTGTTATCAGATGTAGTGTGGACATTGCTTCCACAAGTTTCACAACATTTAGTAATAGAGTTTGAGTTTCTTGGTTTAATGCCTCTTCTGAGTGAGATAATTTGATTATGTCCATGAGTGTCATGGTCATAACTTTCACAAATGTTACAAACAGGGTAATAATGGCAGTCATCATGGTGATGATTCCCCATACCATAATGAATGCATGGTAGGAAAGGCATTTTTTGCCTAGAATGAGATGCTTCAGTGTTGTGAGCATCAGCACTAGTTTTTGCAAGCATGTATTCAGTATGTTCACAAGTGCGATGGTCAGTCCTCTCACCTTTCGTACAATAAATAACTTTTAGACATGTTTCAGTGAGATGGTTGTTTAAACCACATAAATCACAAGCCTTTTTAAATTGTGTCTTGTCTTATAATGTGGAGAGTTTGAAGGTTCATCTCTGAATCGATTTGGTGTTTGCTGCTGCCTGAGTTGAAATTTAAGATCATTGATCTCTTGCATGACAAGAGATATTTCCACATCTTCCTCAGTTCTAGCATTCTTCAGTTTATTTGTTGAAACTGAAGATGTAGTTCCCTTATGTGAACCTTCAGCAGGAGCTGAAGAGTTTTTTGATGTGTCAATTTTGACATGTTTTGAAGAACTAATTTTGTGTGTTGTATGAGACTTGATGATTGACTGGATTGATTTTGGTCCAGTAGAGGGTTCAGCACAAGCCATCTTCTTTAAAGGAGGAAGTGGGGTACTTACTTCATTCTCTAAATCATTATCTGAGTCATCCTCAGTCACTAAGGACTAAACATGTGTTGAAGAATCAACATTTGCCTGAAACTCAGGGAGAATGATACGTCCAGTGTCATGATTTGGTAAGTTCTGTTCACCTGATCTTACAACATCATGGATCAAGCTACCATCCTCATTTGAGGCTTTGACAAAGACAATATCATGAGAGTTGGTGCTGGAGGATCCTTCAGCGCCAAGCATTTTACTTTTTTGAGCAGGAATTTGTTCATTGATGCATTGATTTACCCTATTAGAGTTTCTAAGCCAAGATTTTACAATATCTTTTGCTTCTTTTAGTTCAACTCTGGTAGGTGTGTAAACACCCATCCTTTTTACCACTTAATTACAATAATAACCGGGCCAAAACGTGTATTTTATGTCTTTTATGTCGGAATTATGCGTGGTTTGTGTTTTTGTTGTGATTTAGGACGAAATTGTGAAAAGTGGAGAAAACACGGCATTCACGGGCTTTTATTGAAGAAAAAGATGAAAGATGAAGTCAAGAAGTCAAGAGTGCGAAAAGAACGGAAGTCCAAGACCAATTCTAAAGATTTATCGAAGAAAAAGTCGAAAGACGGAAGTTTACTTAAAGCCGAAGAACTCAAGTCTATTTTATTGAAGAATTAAAAGACGAGTTCCAAGAAATCCCGAGCCAAAAGTCATTAAAGTCCAAGATTAAGGAAGATTTAAAGGCTTAACGACTAATGGTGTAATTAACAAAGAGATTAAGAAGGAAGGACTAAGCATGCAATTAAGGAGAAAGGAAAGAGGGGAGGAAGCTTCCTAAGCATTCCTTAATCCTCCCCTATATATAGATTAGATATTAATCATTTTCATTTTGTTGGCTAAGTGTGACAATTAGCTCTTCCATTTTATTTTTCTTGCACTTTACTTTTCATGTCATTTTAAATACTTGTCTTGCACCTTAATTATCCTTTTAATTCCAAGTAAGTTTTTAATTCGTGTTATTTAAATTCATGTTCTTTAATCTTTACTTTTCTTTTGTAAAGTTCTTCTTATCAATCTCATTCTACTTTTCTTCTTTTTAGTTTGTTTAAATTTCGGATTAAGCAAGGTTTGCTTAATCCATTTGCTTATTTGATTAAGAGTTTCATCTTTTCTTTTCCCTTTAAGTTTCCATACGAAATAAGCCATAAGTTTGACAATCTTATGTGCTTATTTGGTATCTAACTTAAGTGTTTTCAAAGTTTTCTTAAAAGTTTTACTTTTTAAAATTTATTTCATTAAGTTTCGTCTTTTAAATTTTGAAAGGTTTTAACTTTTTAGCTTATTGTTTCGTTTCTATTCATTTCATTTAAGTCTTTGTTACTGCTTATAGTTCTAGCTTATTTGGTTCTTGTGCTTATTACGAATTGTGCTCCATCGGAAAGTAAGGGATTTGGCATTGCGATAGCTCGACTTCTCCATATTTCGATTGTGACAGAATTGGATCTAGGGATTCCACATTGCGACGGGGTGCATTCTCCACTTTCCGATAGTGACTGTATTGGGACTAAGGTTTGCATTCCGATCCGGGATTGCGATAGAGTGAAATATCCCCTTATTCCGATCAAGATTCCGATCGCACATTGCGATCGGGATTGCGACGGCTCTTAAGGCTTGACTAAAACGAAGTGCTGCCCAATTTTCCTAAGCAACATTCCGATCTGGGGACTGCGATCTGAAAATTTCCGATCTGAACATTATTCCGATCAAGGTTGGTTCTACATATTCCGATCTGGGGTTGTTTGGTTATTCCGATCTGAAAAGGTGACATATTCTGATCTGCTGTTTTCAATCAACATTCCGATAGGGGGTGTGTGTTCATTCCGATGGTGAGTCTGATCGGAATATATTCCGATTAGGGTGGTTTTCATATTTTGTCTTGTTTAATTTTTACATTCTCATTTTAATACTTTGTCCATTTTTAATTCTCGTCACCCTTTAATTTTAACGTGTTTAATCAATTTACTTTCTGTCATGTTTTTAAATATTTGCACCCATTACTTTTAATTAGACTTAGTTTTTATTTCAACGCCATTTTACTTTAACGACATTTACTTTTAAGTTTTTGCATTTTTTATTTTAAATACTACAACGACAACTTTTATTTTCCACCAAAGACGACTGAGTCGCACGTTAACCAGTTATCAATTCGATTAGACCACTAGAACGATAACTTTCTTACTAGGTAAAAACTTAGTTATTAAACTCTTAGGGAGTTATTTTCATCAAGTTTAGCTTCTTTTATCTCTACTAGCTTACTTTCAAAATCATCAAGTTTAAGAACAAGTTTATGATATTTTTTAAGCAAGTTGTTTCTTTGTTCTTCAACAAATTTTAGATCAATACACAGTTAATCAAAGACAAATATAATGTCATCCTTATCTTCTAATTCAAGAAGATCTTGTACCTTTTTTATTGTGATATTGACCTATTCACTATTTCTAGCACTTTCTCTGGCCACAACATTCGAGTTAGACCCTTCATCATCAGCAAGTGCCATCAGCATTTTCACATTAACCAATTCATCATCAACTAAAGAAACATCTTCTTCATCCCATTCATAAGCTTCAGCAATGAGTCCTTTGTTCTTATCTTGCTTAGAAGACTTGGAGGAAGAACTTTCAATGCTCATGAGAGCCAGTCTAGCCTTGATTTCTGTGTATTTTGCCTTAAAGTCTTTTGCTGGTCCTGTTTTGCTGAAAAGAAGTTAAATAAATTTGTTTTAGTTGAAATGATGATTGACCAGATGGTCTTGATTGAGGTGGTGAGGAATAAGAAGGAATGGATGTTTTGGAGTAACAATCCATGGCAAAGTGACCAGTCTTCCCACATTTATAGCATTCAGTGTCAACTGAAGCTTTTGTAGTGCTAGAGAACTTGTCTCATTTCTTAAAGAATCTTCTAGACTTGGCCAGAAGTTCTCTTTCATGAAATTCCTTTTTGAGGTCATTCAGATAATCCACATTGGTTCTTGTATCCTCTTCATCATCAGGACTATCTTCGTAGTCTTGGATGACAGCCTCACTAAAGAAGGCTGTAGACAAGGGTGTAGCAATGGTTAATGCTTTACTCTTACTTGAGCCTTCATAAATCCTATAAACTAGTTTTTCTTCATATTTTAGTTTCCCAATAAGAGAGGCCAGATTACAATCTTTAATGTCATTAGCATTTCTCAAGCTTTGGCAGAAACTGAGCCACTTCTTTGGCAATGCATTAACAAAAACCGTGTTGATTTCAAGTTTTGAAAGTTCAACACCATCATTCACTAGTTTATTCATCAGTGCTTTGTATCTGGTGAATGTTTGTGTGAGGGTTTCCCCTTCTTTATGTTTGAAGGTGTTGTATTGAAGCTTTAAATCGATGTTTCTTGTTTCCTTCACATCATAGGGTCCCTCATGATAAAGAATAAGGTCCTCCCATGTAGATTTAGCTGTTTTGCAATTCACAACAGAATTCATTTGGTCATCTGGAAGTACGAACATGATGAGACTTTTGAGACGCCGATCTAGGTTAGCAACTTTTCTCTCATCAGCAGTCCATTGTACTTCAGGTTTTTTATTATCCCCAACCATGGGAACAAATGGACCATTTTCAATGATTCCAAGAAATTGAGGTTCGATTCTAACCATGTGGACAAGGAACCTTTTCTTCCAATTTGTGAATTTAGCAACCTCTAGGACAGGAGCAACATTGAGTTGGCCACCCTTATACTCTAGGGTTTGTGGTATAACTTGATCCATCTTGGATCTTGATTTGAAATCTTTAAATGAGCAGTTCAATGAAAAATAAGAGTTTTGCTAATCAAACTGCTCTGATACCACTTGTTGGTCCCTTGTAATTACTTATCAACCTTAAGTAATAACTCCTTAGCAAGACTCAAGTGTGTTGTTTTAACAATAGATAAGAACTATAAACAATTAAAACAACAATACCAATAACTTTTCAACGTATAGACTTTTATTAGAATCAAATAAAGAATCTATAACCCACTTTGTTTGCGGAAGAACAAAGTGGTTGAATGACAATGGGTGATGATCTCCTCTACTTAAACTTCTAACCAAAGTTAAATGTCTAAGCTCCAATCTAAACGTTCATATGCTTCTTGGCTATATGGTTTAGTTGGTATCGAGAGAGAAAGGTTTTCCAGAGTTTGTACTCTTGTATTGGTTAACCTTTTCCCTCTCAATGTACACTCCTTATATAGGCAGTGTAAAACTAGGGTTTGCATTTTGCATGTTTCAAGGCATGGGTTTATCCAGTGGGTGGTTGATGCCCATGCTGGATAAACAGTAAAAAGTACATAATAAACTATTCTAGAAAAGACAAAAGGTTTTACTTATAGCTAAGTATACAAGAGACCTACTTTGACTTAAAGTTATCTTTTCCCGCCTAATACAAACCATCAGAATACTGAAGAGTCTTCAGTATCCTAGAGGATATCGACATCATTCAGTTTGGTATTGTCAAACCAAACTGAACTGAAAGCTCTTCTTCAGTACTTGTTCTTCAGCAACTAGACCGCCTAGTATTTGAAGCAAAGACTCCTTTTTCTTCTAAGTTAAATGGAAGAGGAAAGCTGAACATCCTTCAGCAACATAGTCTTCAGTAGGAACTTTGTTCCTCTGGTCATCCGTCAGCAGACTGACCTTAATGCTGAACATTAAACCTTTAGGGGGTTTTCTATTCAAATCCTAGAGTTGCTTCAGGGTCAGCAAATACTGAACCAACACAGTCACTCCACAATCTAGACCCTCCTTAAGAAAATCTGCATCTGCAAAACCCGATCACATGATTGCATCTAGCAATTCTTAAACTAGTTCCAAGAGCATGCCTAGGCGTAGTTCAAATGACACGTGTCATAAAATCTATCTAGATGTAGAATAGTGGTAATCTATGATCTAACATGTGAGGTTCATGTTTCTAGTGAGAGAAATTAGAGAGAGAAAGATGAGAGAAAATGTGTGAAAATGTATTAAAGAATGAAACAACCAACACCCTTTTCCATGAAGGAAAAGGGTTTATATACCCAAGTCCATAAGTGGACTTGGACCTCCGGCCCATGAACATGCTCATGGGTCGGGCTTACTTAAAATGTTACTTAAACTATACTACGATCCTTTAACTATGTTGTTGGAGTGACCTAGACTTTCTATCTATAAAAACGTATTTCCAACACTAGAGAATGCTAAGAAAAAGACACAAGCAAGAGACAGGTTCAAACCAAAACCTCGGAGTGTTGATCACACATCTAGGAATTCTAGATCCTTATTAGATGTGCACAAATCCGCCAACCCTAGGAATTATAGATCCTTCTCAAATGCTAAGCACTTTGTTTGCACGAAATGTAATAAATGTGTGTTTAATGCAATTCATGATGATTGTATAATAAAAGTACTGAAAAAGGTGAACTTACATGCTAGAGTACCTCAAAGACTGAACCCTACAGAAATAGTTTTTATCCAAATAAGTCTTCCGTTGTGCATGAGAAAACTATGTCTCCTAGATCTTGTCTTAAGTGGATACTCACTAGAAGAATATTCAAAACAGTTGGTCTTAGGTGGGTTCCTACTAGAAAGATATTCTCCTCTAGCACGACAAAGGTTCACTCTGAACCTCCACTTGGTTCTCACAAAGATATCACTAACCCACATGCAAGCATACAAACTACTGATGTAAGTGCAGGTACCAAAGTCAAGGTTCAACAATAACACAAAGGTCCAATATTTATAACCCGTTCAACCAAAGACAATCTTAGAGTTTGCCTGTTGAAGAAGCAGATATCTAAGAAACAAGTGTCTCAGGGGTTTCACAATTAAGCTTCTACAATGACTTACAGTCAAATTACAGGTTGTAAGTCGTTCTTCAAAGATAGGAAAGTTCATCCCGATGATGACTTATCCTCAAAACGAGAAATTAATATTTCTCGGTCACGAGCTTCTATTAAAACTATTGAAAAGTTTTAAGCTCGTGTACAATAACTTACAATCACATTACAGATTGTAACTCGATCTCAAAAGAAAGGAAAGTTCATCCCGAGTATGACTTATCCTCAGAACGAGAAATTAAATTTTCTCGAACACGAGCTTGTATTAAAACCATTCGACAGTTTTAAGCTCGTGTAATATGACTTCTAAGCATGGACGATAACTTATCCTTCTCAATAAGAAATTCATATTTCTCGGTCATGAGCTTCTCATAAAAACATTCCAAGTTTTTAAGTTCATGAAAAACGACTTCTAAGTATATGTCAGCTTAGAACTCGGACTTCAACATAAGGAAAGTTTATCACGGATGATAGCTTATCCTTCGCAACGGGAAATTATTTTTTCTCGGTCATGAGCTAGTAAAAAAACAATCAAAGTTTTGATCTCATGATAAACGGACCTGAAAAGGAAGTGTACGTTTCAGTGCGCTTTCCCTAATCCATAGAAGAGAAGTCTTCTATAATGATTATTTTAAAACCATTGAACACAATATTTCAAAAATTTCTCAAAAGGTTTTTCTAAATGTTTCAAAATTGTGGGTTCAACACTCCCTTCCTCATTATGTGGTTTTTATATCTCAAAAATGTCATATGTTATTTGGATCAATTTTTGAGGAGGAGCGTTTTAAAATCAAGCCTTTAATGTTGTTGGGTACGTCTCAGATATTGTCATATTTTATGTATCCAACGCATTCCAAAAATGGTATAAAATTGTCAAATGTAATATATTATATCGGAAAAGGCATCTCAACTCCGTACCTAAACATATTTTATGGTGTCATGTTTCTAAAATATTGTCAAATTTTGTTTCATGACACACATATATTGTTGAGGGGGAGCAACCCGACGAACAGTTCCATAATTCATACGTGCACACATCTTTCTCTCCCATCGATTTTTAAAAAGTGTCATATTTTAATCAATTGGTATCTCTAATATTAAATTTTTATATTGGAGATAGGGCAGAAAATGTGATTAAAATGTAATATATCAAAACAAGTGATCTTAACGACTCAAGTGAAACTCTTTCCTTCACATGCTAAACTATTTCGAATATCGATGCATGCGTGTAGGGGGAGTATTTCAAAAATGTAAAACCTTCAAAGTGTTAAAAGTTTTGATTTTTATCAAGCACTTTGAATGGTTTTACAATGGTTTTTATGGTTACGATCTATACCCCTAACAACCTACTATCCACGACGGAACAATGGAGTCTAAAGGTGGTTTAGGATAGGAAACTAGGTCTTATGATCCAACCAGAACTAGAGGGATCTACCCAAGGACATTCCATAGATAGAAAGAGTTGTCCTTAGGAAATATGGAGTTGAATGAAGATGAATTCATACTAATGACTTAAGTTAGCACTGGAACAATCACAACAAAGTGCTAGTGATGACGTCTTGGTAAGCATTGAAGGAGTTGAATATTCTTTGCAAACTAGGCAGAAATCGGGTCAATACATCTATTGAAGACAAGTGTCATGGACCCAATGATGCAATACACAACCCTTTCCCATCCATTTGGGTTTCTCTCAAAAGAAACTTGTCTCATTGTCACGGAGAACAACACGTTATCTATTGACTTTCTCACTCCGAGTTAGTTGGTATTTAAAAAGTGGCAATCTGCTCCACCCTCCGACTAGTAAAATGCACTTATCAAGTCTAGACCCAAAAGAGATCAATCTATCATCTCATTAGGACATAATCGATTCCTACGCATTATCCTTGTGATGTTGCCAGAACATCTTAGTGATACGATTCACGATGAAGATGGAAATCCTGCTTGAGTCATCATCAAACAAGCTCATGGTAGGTAACTTGTGGGATTCTACAAGAATTAAATTTGTGAGAGCTGGAAAGCAACTAAGTTTGGGCTCTTAATTAATTCAAACTTGATACCAGGTTTCTTCGCAAAATCCATGTGATCTTGCCAGAATATTCAGAGTGACACTATTTAATGCTCACAGTTACGAATGGAAACCCTTCCAGTGTCAACATCAAACAGCACTGCGGTAGATGACTCACAAGGACAAAGCCCACGATCCTAACAAGCTTGTGGGTATATAAACCCTCTTCCATGTGTGGAAGAGGGTGTTGGTTCAATTACTTTCTCTCTCTAAGTTTATTAACCTTTCACCATTATCTCTAGTTTGTCTCTCTACTTTCTTCTCTTTCTCTCTATAGATCTATTTTTGGTATTGTGTTATGGATTGATTTGGGATTAGCATTATACAAAAACAACTACCATGCAAATTTAGCACACAAATACGTCATCTAACGTTAAAATTCACCAATACATATATACCTGCAAAAGAAGATAAAATATATATTTTATACGCCTATGCTATTACCTATGTTGATTGTTGAACCAAAATTAATAAAACAATTCCGTGTTCTCTTTACAATAGGTGATCGAGGTTATGCGAAAAGTGATATCACGAACATCCATTTCCAGGTATATGGTGAAATGCTTTTGAAGACAAATAATCATCTATGTCAAAATGAAGCTCTTTTTACAAAACAATTATTTTATTGAAAATATAGTGAAATGGTGCAAGATTTATATTAAAAAGTTAAGTTTTCTTCAATACTGAAATATTGACAGATTATTAAAGCATTATGATATCAACTGAGTTTGAGATATCAGTTTTCATTGTCAACATATATAGTGTATGTTGGTCTGGTAAGTTAAACATGTCATTCTTATAATAAGTTAGGTCTTAAGCACAATTTGTGGGATTGTTTTTATTGAAATTATGAGAATAATTTATCATCTAGTTATCACTTTAGGGGCTTATTTAGTAATGTTTTATTTACATTTTCGATCTTTAGACTTGTGTTGTGATGTCCTTAATGGAAGTGTTGTATTCGTTAAAGATTTGCACAAAGAATAAATAAAGGAAACCCAGAGGGATTGGATGCTATTTCTCAAGGGCTTAGTTGCAATATTGTTTGGTCAAACCTTTATAAGCTTGATAGTTGAGTTTTAGTATGGTAAGTATGTATAGATTTACGATTAATGAAAAAGGCAAAAATATAAAAAAAAAACGTAAGGATCGTTGTGAGACGAGGAGATTGGTATGGTCAAATTCGTACGCTTTTGGATTCGTTTGAGTGTTGGCAAGAAAAAGGTTTAAAATTAAAGACAATTCTACATTAAGGATTAAAAACTAGAACAAAGACGATTTACGGATGACGCAAATCGAGGAAAAATAATATTAAATGATCAAAAATCAAAAAATTTTAAAACTTCAAAACTAATTTTAATTAACTAAATAAACTCAAAAATGAAATTAAAAATTAATTAAAAAGTCTTAATGAGCTTAAAAACAATCCAAATCCAAAATGGTGATAAGGGCTTAATAGGCTTTTTGGCCCAATAAGAAAATTTTATAAAAACATAAATGTAAAAGTGCTACTTGACTTAAAATTTGATTTTGAACAACTTTAAAACTAGACAAAAAAGATGAAAACCCTCAAATAAGCTATAAGCTATCTTATTGAGCCTAATAGGCTCAATAAGCTAAAACTTGATCTTATCATAAAAGTTATTGAACCAATCTCACTTTTTGGCAATAAAAAGCAGTATCAAAAAGAAAATTTGAAAAAACCACCAGTGAGCTTATCAAAATAAGCTATAAGCCAAAGTTAAAAAGCTTAAAACATAAGCTTATGAGCTAATTTTCACAAGAGACTCCAAAATTAAGGTTTAAAAAGAAATAAAAAAATAAATCTTAAAATGGCTAGCTACATAAACAGTAATAAACAAAAAATGATGTCCTAATAAGACAAAATAGTAGTGTTTATTGAAAACACGACTATAGAACTTAAAATTTAGCGCATAGCTTGAAACCAAGATAGGAAAGACTCAGTGATAAGAAAAATCCCAATAAGCTAGCTTAAATAAACTCAATGCGCAAATAAGCACAAAAAGAAATAAAAATAAGTTAGTTTTCTAGAAAATGTAAACCAAATACGTTTTCAAGGCTAAGACTATTAAAATATGACTAAATAAATAAGATTCGACTACAAATAAAAAGTGGTGCACGTTTAGATTAGCTGGAAAAGCTTAATAAGTAGTTTCACAGCTTATATGAACAAAAGGAAACAAAATACTATAAAGGGTACACCTAGGGACTATAACGAAAAAGTCCCAAGGGCGTACTGGTAATTATTAGAGGATATATGGCCTAAGCCCGATTGTAGGGTTAGGCCTATTAGGGTTTCATTATGGTATGTACCTTATAAATACCACATCTAAAGAGATCACGTGAGGGGGAATCATGTAGTTCAATATGGTATCAGAGCAGGTTAGGTCCTAGACCTAAACCTAATCACATCCGCTCCTCTATAAAACATCTATCACAAAATAGCCATCACTTTTCCATTACACCAATAGCAGATCCTATCATCTATCACAAAAAGCCGTCACTTTTCCATTACACAAATAGCAGATTCCATCTTTTTTATTTTCTTCTATACGTTTTAGTTTTGCTTTGCTGCTTAAATAACAACCCTTACGGGGGTTTATCATTCAATAAATCCATTAAAGATTTCCTTTTTTCATTATCCGGTGGTAAACCTCACACCCATGTAAATCCTTCCCACTTTACACACCCCAAAAACTCAAATCAGATCTACTTATTATTCAATGCTTGCTTTTACTTTATTTTGCTAGTTTTTTTTTCTTTCCTTGCAGATTAAAGATAATTGTCCGTATGTTGTCGGATATCTTTATCTATTTGCTTCCATTGATGCTTGAAGAATCGCTCCCGCTTGCTGCTGGATTTCTTCGTCAACAAATCATTGCTTTATCTTGTTTTAGCGTTGTTTAATATGTATTTGGTTTATTAATCTAATCCAAGCTTTCGCGATTTCGCCGCTTGGGTTATGGAGGAGTATTAGAGAATATATGGCCCAAGCCCTATTGTAAGGTTAGGCCTATTAGGGTTTCATTATGATATGTACCTTATAAATACCACATCAATAAAGAGATCACGGGAGGGGGAATCATGTAGTTCAATAGTAATGTGTGTGTGTTGGGAAGGGGAGGTCGTGGGTTCGAGCCCCTAACTTACCCTTTTTGCTACTTATATTTTTTTGGTTTTAAACAATCCACCCAATAAGTAGTTGGCTTATTGGGCTTCTATATCAACAAAAAACACAACTTACAATCAACAAGCGCACAATTCACTAAATACATAATCAAAGAATTTAAATCCCAAGAACTAAATAAATAGCCTATTCTAGTGTGAACCTATAAGTACTTAAGGCTAGTTTTGGCCTAAGCTATAAGTTAAATAAGAACATTAAACCTCAAGGAAACTTAAAACAATGAAAATCTAACCTAAAATATAATTGATTCCTTTATTTCAACTTTTGAAACCTTAAAACAAATTAGTTTAAGCTACTGATGAGTTGTGCATCTATTTTGGCCAAATTTGACCAACATTCATACACAACTTTGAGCCTATGTGAAATCTAATAGACAAGGCCTATGAGAGATCAATATATCTTAAACAAAGAATGCAAAATAAGTAATTCAAATAACAAATAGCAATTTTCTAAGATTAACACTATCTTACTGGTTTTAATGAGCACAGAAGATACAAAGATGTGAAGTTTTTGGTTTTTCTTCTTTAAGACAGAAATGAAAGGTGTTTTAAACTAACTAAACTTATCTCGCATGCTAGCAAAAAAACAAAGCCCAAACCTAGGAGTTTCAGGGTTAACTTAGTCAATCCAAAGACCCTTTAGTAATAGATTTAACAAATTTTTATCACGTGAAACCTAAAAATTAAGCAAGTTATGAACATGTAATATAAGTAACAAGTGATGAAAATAAGCAACTAATAGAAACAGATAATCTAATAAGCCATAGAATAATAAGCTAAGTGCAAGTAGAATAAGAAAAAAGGTAAAATGGGACTTAGAATGAGTTGACCAACAATTCTGGCTAATTAAGGTTTTTGCAATCACACTAACACTCCTTTGACTTCTTACCACAACATCTTATCAATGAGCTTATCAATCAAGCTTATCAACTAATCGACCAAGAACATCAACACAAATCAAGTTACCTTAGAATTCTTTGTAACCTGAAACAATGAAAAGAAAAGACAAGAACAAGCACCAGTAAGCTATAACCATAGCTTATTTGTCAAATAAGCTAGCGAACAACTTATTGCTACAATAAGTAGCAAAATTCAAAACCTTGAATTTTAATAAAAGACTTTGAAAATTAAACTTTTGCAATGAAAATAAAAGATTGATCGAAAGGTTAACACAACACAAGAACCTAAGCTTATAGGCTAATGTGTCAAATAAGCTTATAACTCAGCTTATTGTGTAATGGTTCTCAAAATAAAACAAATACTTGAACTCTTTTGATAAAAACTAAAATTTATATTTGCAATAAATTAAAATGTAGACAGAATTTAAAATGCATTAAAGTAAATGGAATTTTAAAAAAACAATAAACTCAATCTTTCATTAATAAAATTCGTATAAAGATTACAAATTGAAAAAAATGAAAAACTAGAAAATTTTCTTAGCTAAACTTATACTACTATATATACAAGTGAGAAATCCTAAACCTTAACTCATATAATTTACACAAAAGCCCTAAACTACCCTTAAAGATCTTGGAATATGCTGATGAGGTTGCCAAATTCAAATTTTTGTTCTTAAAGGTTCTATGAGCTCCATGTGATATGACAACTGTTGAAGTTGATCTTGGCCTTCCAAATAATATGGTGATCACGATACTGAATCCAAACCATTGAAAATACACTCTTCCAAAAGATGGTGTCTCGTGACTATACAAAGCTTGATTGGGGACCATAGTGATGAGGTGGCAAAATAGAGCACATGGTTATGTTTGGTAAAGGGTAATTGGTATTTCCCCTATGGTAATTTGAGATATCCCCTTGTTTCGAGCTTAATCAAACTTGGGAATAGTTTAGGGTTAATATGATGAACAATGGTTGGTTTAATCCATTTTCGGTAACTTTGGTTTGTTTACCCCGTTTAATTATCATGTGAACTTTTCAAAATGACTCTTTTGGTCGCTCTGTTTGGTAAAATCCATAACATCTATCTTACCCTTATAACAACTTTCATAAATAATATTTTTGGTCCCTCAAGTTAATATTTACCACTCCAAGGGTCTTTTATGCAATATTTGCATTCTTCAAGGACCTAAATGTTATTTTGGGATTTATGAAGGGTGTGAAGTGTAAAATTTAGAAAGTTGAGTGGAAAAATGGTAATTTCACAAATCTTCAAGAGCAATTTTGTAATTTGAGCTCTTAGGGTTTCAAACCCCGTTAAAAGACATCCAACTTCGGTTTTCTTGTACGTCTTCGTTCCTCGTGTGCGTTTTGTCTTGTTTTTTGTCTTTATTTGTGATTTCTTGATATTCGTGCCTGTGCATTCACAAACAAGAAAATAAGCATATATGGTGCACTTTTGACGATATTTTACTCATGTTAAGACCGTTTTAGGGTACGAAAAGATGTGTAATTAGAGTCACATCAAACCTCTAGTCAAAGTCTGGAGATCATAACCTTCTAGCTATTTTCACACACATCTCTCTCGTTCTTTTTATGTTTTAAAACAAATTCGTTTTGATCATCTTGGTCATTGTTCTCTATGTTTCCTTGTAAATTAGATAATAGACTCACACATGAGTAGCAACGGTGAGTTTGGTATATTGATTGAGATCACTTATGGTTGTTCTCTTGCCTATTTACTTTGTTAATTGAGATTAATAAAAGATTTTATACAATTAAACTATATTTTTACATGGTGTCAGGGTCAAGTTGCTACGAAATCATTTTTAAGAAAAATAAGAGTTTCGACTAAAATTAGGGTTCTTAAATTAAAGTTATTTTTGTTAATCAACCGGTGTTAATTAATAATCTACTATTAAAATAGTCAAATTTATAAGTTTTTTGATAATCCCGTAATTTTTTGTAAGGTTAAGGTTTGATAATTTCGGGGGTTTTGATCTCTTGTTTCGACTGAGGTCGAATAAGTTGGTTAAATCGATATATATGGTGGTTGATGGTGGTTCTTGATTACTTTCCCTAATTTTGAGAAAGTGAGTTTGGTGGATCTTGGTTCTTGTAGGTTATTGGTGTTGGTTATTTGATCTGCTACCTTATTGACTAAGCAAATCAAAAAGTAGTAGACTAGGTTGATTGATTTGATATGCTATTTCTTGACTAAGTGAATAAAAAAATAGTAGGTTGGTTTTCTCATGCGTTTCTTTTCTAAGAGATTTGTTATAATTCTTTTACTCTTTTTTAATCATTAATTAAGTCTTAGCTATTGACCTGCCATCCTACGAGTGGCTAGGAAGCCCGAGAACTAGCCTTAACTTAGATTAGCTGTTTTTTTTAATTTACTCTTGTTTGCATCATGTATGTTCATGTGTATACTGATGATGAATTTGTGGTTATTTTGATTAGTAAGTTAGGTGTTAGTTGCCCTTAACATGTACACCCTAATGACTCTGCTGCATTAACTATTGTCTTTGTTAAACTTAAGGGGACTAAGAATTATCAAGTCTCGTCATGTGCTATGTTACTTGCTTCAGAGGGTAAAATAAGACTGAATTTATTGATGGTTATTGTAAAATGTCTAATATTGGGCAGGTCTTAAAAAGACAATAGGATAGGGTCAATGTAATAGTTTTGGGTTGCATCTTTTTTTGGGTAAGTTATGGGTTGCATCTTGAAATTTATATCCGAGGAACTCTTTCTTCCTCAAATATGTTCTAAAAGAGTCATGGTTCTAAATAGCGCGCCTTAAAGCGTGTTATAACGTGAAGAATGACCTCCACGTTACAAAACACTTGTAGTATTAATGGTTAACGCGGTATCTTAAGTCCCAACAAACATTACATAATTTATACATATACGTTTTTTATATCTTTGCACATATATTTGATTTTTTTAGTAGAAGATCACATTGACCCTGTTATCGAATCAGTAAACCTCGACCGATTCGATTATCGACCCGATTTTTAAAACATTGCACTTACTACTTACTGCACCTAGGTTCGACATGTGTTACTTTTTTCTCATTTTTCTAAATCATCTCATAATTGAAACCAAGTAGTTTTATGGTACATCAAATGTAAAACGGATGTATTTCTAACATATATTTACTTGAGATAGACACTATTAGGGTTAAAAATATTGTGAAGAAATCAAAATGCTCTTTAGGTCACACAAGGTTAGAGCATACAACCAATTTACTTTTCCTTCGAGCTAATTTAAGCTTATGAGCTTTTTTTAAAGTTTTGAGTAAACTGGTATTTGGATAACAAGCTATTTGTATGTTATTTCTACATCATCCTATCTTCTTTCTAACAATATATCAATAACTAAAATCACTTTCTTTTACAAAATATCAATAACATGTTGATAGTTTCATAAAAATTCAAAAAAAATATATTTTATCTATTTACAAACCAAAAAGAACACCAACAACATTGGTTAAAGGCTAGAAAAAATCCCATTTAGTTTATGAATAACACGATGGCTGGTGAAAAAATAGGCACCATTAATCATTTATTTTTTGCTTTGGCATGTTGTTAACACACCTCACCCATCTCTCTTAATTTATTTTAGGTTTAAAGTTATTAAATACCATCATGGTTTCTAATTTTTTTCGACTTTACCAATATGGTGACTAAAATACCAATGTTACCAATACAACTTGCTAATTACCGGCTAATATTGTCAACATCATCTACTAGTGTCGGTTACGAGGGTATTTTCATTTTTTTCATCTATATTACAAGAGTATTATAATAATTAAACAGTCTTATCCTCTAAACATGTACACACTGATCAAGATCATATCACTCTAGAATCTATATCGCCTATGTTTAGACTAATGCATCAAAACTTATGTTTACACTAATGAATCTAAAAGCAATTTCTTTAACAATATGTAAAGAAAGACGATCAATATGATCTCTTATATGGGATCAATGATACTGTCCAGTCCAACATTAAATAACAACGTGTCTCATCATCTCCAATGCTCTTTTCATTATCAACGAGCATCTCAGATAACATTTCAAACATCACCACACCCAGTTACATGTGCGTAATTAATTTTTTTCACAACACCAGCATAGATCTACATCCTAGTTATCCATTATTCACAACACCAACATAATTAATTTTTTTCTTCATTGTATAATTAATTTTTTGTTTATACGATGTATCGATGGTTTTAAGTACTAAAGATCACAGTGAGCTTATGCAAACCATTGCAGTCAAAACTGTAGCTAGATTTTCTCTGATACTCGATGTTCTTTGTGGTGATGTTAACGATGGTGTACATTTAGAGGAAATTCGGTTCTTGAATAAAGTTGAAGGTGTTTATTCATTCTATCATATATAAATAACTTTTTAAATTATATGCTACAAGCGTATCGAGTTCATGTATTTGTGTTTTTTGTCATACAGATTATGAGCCAACGTTGATTTTTTATATGAGTGGTATTTTCAGTTTTGATTGGATAATATTGGGAATGGGAGCCTAGATAGTATCTCGGCTTTCCAATAATTTCTTATAAATCCTATTATTTTAATAAAGTGATGTTTCTATAATAATAATAATGGGATGGAGGGTTGGATGTGTGTGTGGATTTGACTGGATCTTCACCTTTGACGCAATCCGGGATGGCTAATTTTGTGCCTGGTCGTGTTGTGGTCGATGCTGCACAACGTAAACGTGCTAAGTATATGGCTAAGTGTGCTGCTATTGGATATGGGTTTCTCCCTTTTTCGTTCTCTTCCTTGGGGGAATTAGAAGAAGATGCGGTTGCCTTACTAAAACGGATCCAAAAGTTCTCCGTGGCTCAAGACATTGGGGCACGTGCTGCTCTTCATATTTTTAATAGAATTAGTTTCGCTATTGCTAAAGGAGTGGGAGCCCAGATAGTATCTCGGCTTCCCACTAATTTGTTGTAATTCCTATTATTTTAATGAAGTGATGTTTATAATAAAAAAAATAAAAAATAATAATAATAATAACGGTAAGACTTAAAGGGAGGATCACACCTCTGACTGGCTAAGGACGGTTCTTATTTCTGGATTAGGACAAACTATGAACGGTAAGACTTACCGTTGTGTTTTGTGTTATCGATTGGGTATCCCTTTATTTTCTGTGTCGAAGCCTTGTTCAGCTTGCTCACGGGTTTTTGTTGGGGATGTTTATGGGGACCATGCAGTATCGTGTGCTGGTGTTATCGGTATTAAGCATCGGCATAATGTTGTGCGTGATACCCTTGTTGACATATGTTATCGTTCGGGGATTTCGGTTGGTAAGGAAGTGGATATTGGGTTAGATGGGGGTTGTAACAAACCATTACGTCCAGCAGACATGCTTCTTTATTCGTAGGATGGAGGGCTAGATGTTTGTGTGGATCTGACTGGATCTTCCCCTTTGACACAAACCGGGATGACTGATTTTATGCCCGGTCGTGTGGTGATTGGCGCTGCACAGCGTAAACGTGTTAAGTATGGGACTAAGTGTGCAGATATTAGATATGGGTTCCTCCCATTTTCCTTCTCTTCTTTAGGGGAACTGGAGGACGACGCAGTTACATTGCTGAAACGGATCCGAAAGTTCTCCATTATTCAGGACATTGGAGCGCGTGCTGCTGTTCATATTTTTAATAGGATCAGTTTCGCTATTGCTAAAGGAGTGGGAGCCCAAATAGTATCTCGGCTTCCCACTAATTTCTTGTAAATCCTATTATTCTAATGAAGTGATGTTTATAATTAAAAAAAAAAAATAATAATAATAATAATAATAATAATAATAATAATAAAATTAAAAAATAATAATAATAATAATAATAATAATAATAATAATAATAATAATAATAATAATAAAACCATCTCGTTAATAGAGGCAATCCACAAACTTCATGATCCCTAATATGAGTTACTTCTTCTCCGTAACTCCGTTGGGGTTGCAAAACTATTTTATGCCTTGAGGATGTTCTCCTTTGTCTTTATTAGAGGATCAAGTTCGGTTTGATCAAGCGTTACATGCATCATTAGAGAAGGTTGTTACCGCTTCTGGGCCTGGGTTTGTTGATTGGCAATGGCGACTTTTCACTCTCTCAATCAAGTTGGGTGGTCTTGGAATCCTCACAGCGGGAGACATTATCTGTTATGCTTTTTGCGCCTCCCGTTTGCAAACGAGGGCACTCCAAGCCAAGATACTGGTGAAAAGTGACACTGAATCACATGGTTCTTCTTTTCAGCATGCTCTTGATGTTTTTAACAATACATGCAACGTCGACGTGCTCTCTGACACCACTTGCACTCCTACCCCCAAATGCTGAAACCTTGGCAAAGTGCTACTTTGGTGTCATTGAGAAATACCTTGTTTCTAAGTTCTCACTAAGTCCAACACAGGTGGCTATTCTTGGTTCCATTCGTGGCACACACGCACAAAATTTTCTTTTTAAATACCTATTGACGACTTGGGTCAAAGGATACACCGTCAATTCCATTCTATGTTGTGTTATAGGCTTATAGTACCTTTTTTCTCTGAAGGTAGCTTATGCCCAAGTTGCAATGCGCATCGAATGAACTAATGGGGAGATTATGCAATCCATTGTTCTAGTGAAGTGGGTGTAAAGTTTAGACATAATTTGGTACGTGATATTCTTGTTGGTATATGTTTCAATGTTGGGATTATGGTGCGAAAGGAGGCTGCAATGGGTTTCCTCTCAAAAGATGGGAAGGATATACGTCATGCAGATCTTTTACTATTAAATTGGCTTATAGGTTAAGACGCATGTTTGGATGTGACATGAATCTCTCCCTTTGCTGACATGGGGGCGACTTCCTGGGCTCCTTGGTAGCCTTGCCGAATGTCGTGGAGAATAAAAAGAGAAAGTATGCATATATATGCAGGGACAACATATACAGATTCACACCATTTGTTTTTTTTACGTTTGGAAATTCGATACGGAGGCTTTAAACACACTTTTACGTATCAAACCTATTTTCATTAGCCACTCAAATAGTGCTAAGACTAGTGCTTTCATCTTTCATAGATTAAGTTTTTGTATTCAAAAAGAAGTGAGAGCACAACTTAAATCTAGACTCCCATCCAACTCTATGTAAATGTTTTATAAAATACAATAAAATAATAATAATAATAACAATAATAATAATAATAATAATAAAATTGGAATTTCGCGGCTTGTTTCGCGGCTCCCTTCCAATTTTGTGTGATTAATAAAATTGGAATTTCGATTAAAAAATAAAAATAAAAATAATAATAATAATAATAATAATAATAATAAAAACAATAAAATAAAAGTGAATATGGTAAATTTGGGTGACTCACGAATGGAGGATGAAGATAGCAAAGTTTTATAGAATATCGTTACGATAAAGGATTAACGTCACAATTATCGTTAATTTAACTGATGCCACGTAGGACTAGCAGGTGATGTTGGTAATAATAGTCGATAACCAGCAAGTTTCATTGATAATATTGACATTTTAGTTACCATATTAGTAAAGTCGGAAAAAGTTAAAAACAACGTTCGTATTTAATATAACTTTAAACTTAATTATTTTGTATGTTATATTATTTTTCTCTGCATAATATATAATTTGGTTGAGTTTCAAATATATTTTTATTATTAATTTTTTATCATATAATATATAAAATATTTAAAACTGCATTTAAAAAAAGAACTTTATAAAACAAAACTGAACACTGATTATAAAATAAAATAATAAAACATTTTTATATGAAATTCTTAAGAGGGCATCATGATATATGCCATAGCTAGATACTTTTTTCGACCCATTTTTTATTGTCTACTTTTTTTTATGTTTGTCCTAAATTAATTGTCCGCTATTTTTTATTTTTTTTAGAACGAAAAAATGTTAGTGGTTAGTGAGTCGAGTCGTGCAATGACATTCATAATGTCTTTTTCGAACCCTCGCCTAGTAACTCTTTATCCGCTTCGTCTGAGAGGCCCAACCTCTAGGAAACCTCCCTCAAAAAACTACTTAGTGGAATTTATTATTACAATACATGAAGAATAGTAATTAATTAGCTAAAAGTAAAACTGTTATCTTTATCAAAAAAATAAGAAAAATAAGACTCTAATAAAAGCATTTTTTTCTAAAGTATTGTATTTTTTTCAAAAGTTAATAATTTTAGGACGAAAAAGAATATCTCCCAACATTCCTAAAAGAAAAAGATATATCCTAATTAACAACTTGTAAATGTGAGCTTGATATAATTAAGCTGAAACAAAAAAGATTCATGAGATATGAAATTACGAATTCTTGGATTTATGTGTATCACAAGCTTAAACAGTCGCAAAATAGTAATGCTCTTTTCTCACACACAATGATACAACATTGATTTACATATAAATGAAATGACATGAAAAAAGGATCTTTCCAAGAGTTTGAAAACAAAACATAAGATTCCAATATTGGCATAAATGAAGGGGACTCTAGATATTTTTGTTTGTTTTGGGACCTTAAATTTTTTTATAAGCTTATAATAGGAATCTTGTGTATAGTACAAGTTTACTATAAATAGTAGATGGCATGATTGACATGCGGCCCCCCTCTCGTTTTATTATATTACCCATATATATTTTATGAATCTTTTCGATATTGTTGTACTAAACTACAGTACAAGTTATTAACAGTTGAACAAAAAACATCTAAGACGAGAATAAAATGAAGCACATACCTTCTACATTCGTTAAGCAAACACATATATAATATCTAGAGTTCTAGACAACTATCTGGGTCTACATTTAAAACCAAACTAAGCCTACGAGACTCGATTAAAAAATAACGCCATTTGTTTTCCAGAAACTAAAAAGAAACGCATTAATAACCTAATAAGCTAAATGAAGAAAGTCAAGAAAGAACGTCCACATGTGAAAATCCCAAACCAGTAGAGGTCAACATTGGGCATTACTATTATTTACTACATACCGCTGTTCTAGATCGATATATAGCTATAAAGAGAAAGATATCATGTTTCGCAAAACAGCAGGATTATTGCTAATACTTCCTATAAAATTATTGTACTTATCGTCTAATACTGAATAGGGAGATAAGTCAGCCTAATGCAGTTATGTGTAGCACATAATTAAGGACACTATGGGACCTAGGCGGGCCAAATTTAAATTGGTAATTACGGTAACTAGTTTAAAGTAGCAAGGTCCCGATTGTTATTTGCAGTATAATAGAGTGCTACTACTATTATTTATATATCTGGTTCATCAAAAAAGTATGAAAGTATTTGTATTGTTTGTCTCTTTATCGTAGTTTTTTTTTCGTACCTTGTGATAATGTAATACTTTCAATTGGTTAAATATTTTTTTTCCGCACTTATATTTTACAGTTTTATTATATATACAAATTTATAAAATTAAAAAAATAAACTTAAAAATATTAGACGGATACAAATGGTAAAAGAGAAAAGGTCTTTATATGCTCACTCATAATGATAAAGTAAATAAGAAGGTAGCTCGTCCTACGTAAGTACGTAGTACACATAAAGAGAAAATTAGTAGGTGGGCCAACCTTAATTATAACATGGCCCATGAGTTTCCATATATGCCGACTACTGCTTTAAACCTTTAGCCATGGCCCTGATCTCGTTTCTATATTTGGAAGCCATGATTTTCTTCACAAATCAAACGATTACGTATTTCTTAAGGGAATCAAAAAATCTATTACTCCGTATAAAGTTTTCTTGCTTTTCTATTTTAAGTTTCTAATAATCGCTCTCCAACTAAATTTAAAAAAAGTTATTAAATAAACTTAAATTTTATTTTAAAATAAAAAAAGAGCATTTAATTAAACTCATGAACTATATATCCAAAGTAAAACAACAATAACAAACATCTAATTATGTCATATTTCATTTTGAACGGCGAATTTTATTAAACTAGCAAGATGCTAGAAAAAAGATTATAACAAAATAAGTTGGGGGTTTTAAGCCAAGCCTCCCATAAAAACAATCTATTACATCGATTATAACACAAATTGAAAGAAAAAGACACAATATCATCAAAAATCGTTGATCGAGGCAGAGGAGACTCATCAAAAATAATACTTTTCCGCAACCGCCATATGAACCACCAAGCAACATCAAAAACACCTTCCAATAAATTCTTCACTTTGGAATTAAGCTGAATCGCTACAAACCAAACATTCTAATCCGAGAATGAAGACTAATCCTGCCACTCGAGATCCCACCATCGACATACTCGACGTAAGACAACCCTAGCCACATCACACTGAAAGAAAATATGAGAAATATCCTTCTCTCAAGACTGACATAGAGGACAATTCATGGATTCCACACTAACACCTCTTCGACTCAATTGAACTCTAGTTGGCAAACAATCACGACGAGCTCGCCAACCAAACACATTGAATTTAATTGGAACATACTTGATCCATCTCGTAGCCTCAGAATGCCCCAGAAGAAAGATGTCGTCAATAAAATTCCTAGCATCTTTGACACGAATTTCCCCATCACCAGCTATGTCACACATCCATCGATCATGGGAAGATGAGAGCTGAACATAATTCATAATCGAAGCCAGACCTGTATACTAATGTTGTTCTCTGCCACCACGAACCGGTCTTCTAAAAGACTAATCAATACCCGTATCCACTTTCGCAGCGACAGAAATATCTTTATCCATCTCAAGCGCAAACAAACGCGGAAAACCCTCCTTAAAAGGTCTATCGCCATTCCAAGTTTCCAACCAGAACCGAGTATTCTTTCCATCCCCTATACGCTTAGAGCAGTGTGACAAAAGAATCAAATCCTTTCTCCTTTAGCAACCAAAGTTCCCTCAGAATAGAACACCAATTTGAAACCATATTAGTCGAATAGTTTACAATTAAGAACCATAAAAAGCTTGAACAACCCGAAACCAAAGATTCCATCTTGAGACACGATCTGCCAAACCCATTTGAGAAGAAGAGAACGTTTGAGCGCATGAAAACTCCAAACACCAAGCCCTTCTTTTTTCTTGGCCGCTAACACATTATCCCAAGCGACCTACATGATTTTCTTTTCCAATAAATCAGCCCCATTAAAAAATGATTACAAATAGCTTCCATCTCCATTAACACTCCTCTAGGCAGTTTAAAAATGGACATAGTGTATAAAAGCGACGCACTAAGAACCGATTTCAAAAGGGTGAGTCTACCTCCGATAGATAGGTTTTTCACCTTCGACTTTGACAACCGCGATCTAATCTTAGAGACAGCATCATCCCATGCCTTCTTCATTGACATACAGTCACCTACCATCTCACCAAGATACCTAAACCTGTTTTGCAAAATAGAGCAACCGCAAAGGGCTGATGTTCGTTCAATGATACACCGAATAACGCCCACACTCAAAACTTGACTCTTATTAATATTAACTAGCAGCCCCGAAGCAAGGAAAAACATTTAAGAATATTGATGATACCTTTCAAATTAGCATCGGACCACTCCCCAATAAACGTAGCATCGTCCGCATAAAAAGATGAGATATAGAGATCGACTCATTTAAACTAATACCTTTAAACATCCCTTCTTCTACCGCACAAGATAAAGAGAAATGTAATGATTCCATAACTAAAATAAATAAATAAGGAGACAACGGGTCACCTTGTTTAAGCCCTCGATGAAATTAAAATTCTTTAGACACACTCCTATTTACCAAAAACGAAACCTTAGCAAAATCAAAAGTCTCTCGAATCCATTTACACCACGTCGACTCAAAACCAAATGCCTCAAGAACATCGATAAGATAATCCCAACGAACCGAATCATACTCCTTGGCAAATTCGACTTTAAAAAAAATGGCTTTCTTGTTCTTTCTTTTACACCATTGTAGAAATTCATTTAAAATAAACTGCCCATCCAATATCTGTCTCTTAGCGATGAAGGCGGATTGAGTATCCGAAATAACCTCGGTTAAACGATTTGCTAAAAGCTTTGTGATCACTTTTTACACACACCGAATCAAACTTATGGGACGATAATCGGTTACGAATTTTGCGTCCATCACCTTCGGGATTAAAGCAACAAATGAAGAATTGCATCCCTTAGCGAAGGACCCATTCACAAAAAAGAATTCAACTGCCTCACAAAAATCAGGACCGATAAACTCCCAATACCTTCGAAAAATTCAAACGTATAACCATCTGGTCCCGGAGACTTATTTTCCCCACAATTCCAAACAACCACTCTAATCTCATCCCGAGATACCTTTCTTTCCAAGTTCGCTACCTAATCAATTAACAACCAATTTTGGAATGGAAAATTAATTTTAGGCCTGTTGGATCTCGGATGTGTAAATCACGCCTCAAAATGATCCTGAAATGCCTTTTTAACAAGAATCGGATCAGTATGTCAACAACTGTCAACAATCACCCTACGAACTCCTTGTTGCGATCGCTTCCTATTAATGATCCCATGAAATAACTTAGAGGTCTCATCCTCCTCAATCGCCCATCTAACTTTGGTTTTGTGAAAAAAATATGTGGCTCCCTTAACATTGACGTCATGAAGAAGACGCTTCAATTCGAGACTTCTAGGGAGTTTATCATCTGAGAAAACACCGCTATCAAGCTCCTTATCAATTTCTTGCAGTTCTTTATTAATCTCAATCTTAGAACCCGCCATATGTGCCCTCTTTTCATTAATCAAACTTGTTAATGCAATGATGCATAAAAACGTTACTTGCATTTCCGGTCTCGCTTTGTTTTGATTACGACAATATATAAAAACAAACATTTACGAAAACAACGAAAATCGATTTCTTAAGTTCAAGTATTTTTCATTTCATCCATTATCACTTAAAGTATGAACAAACAAGTTCTTAACCTAACAAGGTGATCAAGGATTTATATTTTCTTAAAACTCACGTCTATTTAAAAGTGACAAATGTTTTTAATAATATTTATTTTTAAGAAAATGTTTTATTAAAATAGAAAATGGAAATTTAAATTTGGCATATTCCAAACGGTTTTAGGAATATCCATTCTAGATAAAATCTTCAACAGATGGCATTTCTCCACTAAAAGACAAAAAGGAGCGAACTCTATAGCCGGAGGCCTAGTATAGGTGTCTGCCGCTCAATATTGATATTGAGCCGTCAGCCTATTTAGTGAGCCGCGGGAAGATACAGCCGTTGGACCTTTCTCCTATAAATAGTGGACCATTTCTAGATTTCCTTTTCACCTCTTTTGCACACAAATTATCAGATTCAATACACCTTCTTTAATGACACAAATCGTTGGTTATTTGGTTGATTATAATTGTTTAGAAGTGAATCTTTATCCTCCCATCTCATCTTCTAAAGTGCAAAGAGAAGAACACTTGCATCCTTGAAGTGTTGTGTCATGTTCAAGATCCATTGAAGATCAAAACTATATTTCATTCTTGTGTCATTGTGAAGATCCAAATTGTTGTGTATATTTGGATGTTGTGTATGTATTATGGTTAATACTTAGGCCTTAAAGTATATTGGTGTAGATTGGTCCTAACTAAGATTAGGTCTCGACTTTTAGCTTAGAGTCGGAAATGGTTAAGCGATGTGTAAGGTTTTCCACCTCAAGGAGCTTGTTGATTAGTGAACTCTCGAGTAAGGAGTAATTGAGGAGTGGAGTAGGAACGAAGCGTGAGCTTCATTTCCGAACCACTATAAATCCTTGGTGTTCGGTTTGATCATTCCTTTCCTTATCTCTTTCCATTCATTATTCATTATTGCATATACTTGTGATTATTAGTTTAGATACACTATTACTTGTTCATATTGTGCTTAAGAAGATTTCACATAATTCCATGAATCTAGTTTTTGAAAAGGATCTTTGAAAAAACGATCTTTGAATCATTGTAACTAGTGAAACTATTCAACCCCTCCCCTAGTTTCTACATAGCTTCTAAAGGTAGCCTTTAGCTCCTGTAATTTTTTCTTAAACCTAATCATACCATTCCCATCAGAATGAGTGAAACAACGCCAAGTACTATCCACCATATCATCAAACCCTTCAAAACTAAACTAAGAGTGATAAAATCTAAACGAAACCGGACCTAAGTCCAACTGAATATCACGAAGAAGGATTGAATGATGGTACGATAAATGACGATCAAGACATAACGCCAAAATCGACGGAAATTCCAAAAGAATACCTTCGGATACAAGAAACCGATCCAGTTTACTCATTTTGGTCTCCGAGGGGTGAGACCATGTAAATGTGTACCCTTCCATTTTAACCTCTATCAAACCCGAAGAAGAGATAAACAGATTAAAAGCATTTTCACTAGCGGGATTAAACCACGACCCACGTCTTTCAACACTGGATCGAACATCGTTAAAATCTCCCATTATAACCACTTCACCATTTCATCTCCTTATCAAAACAGACATGTAATCCCATAACATTCTTTTACTTGTAACTTGTTGCGGAGCATAAATGACCAGAAATAAGATCCTTGTATTATTGGGAAGCCACGTCCCATAAATCGCCACAAAATTATCCGAAATCATAACATACTCTTTTTTAAACCCGTCGTCTCCCAAATACATAAAACACCTCCCCGAGTTACCTACATCGCTACTAACGTAATCATAATTAGAATTACTCCACAAAAATTTCACATCCATATGTGAAACACAATCCAATTTGGTCTATTGAATCCTAATAAATTTAAGTTTACACTTAGTTGTCAACTCCTTTACCCACTCCCTTTTCGTCTTGTTACCAAAACCTTGAATATTAATATACATAATCTTCATCTAACAACAGTGTCATCTCCTTGTTTTTCAATGATCGCCTCAACATCCTTTTAGCATCTAATTATGTCATATTCAAGAATAAAATACATACGATGTAAATAGATTTATTTTTAGTCGAGTTAAATGAGTTGCTTATAGCCTAAGGTATTCTAACGTCGAGCCCCGCGTTGGAAAGATGTGTCCCGACATTGACTAGTAATATTTGTCTTTTCAAGATCGTAATTCCCAACTCACAACAAATTGATTGTCCAAATGATTTCAAGTTATTAATTGTTTTTGGTTTTTATAAAAGTTTTGGTATCTAGGTCTAATTCAACAAATCATGTAAAAATGGTAAAAATATTATCACCACGTAATCGTACTATTCAAAAACAACTTGCATTTACAACAATTAAAGAAAAGAGTACAAGTTTTAAATGCACAAATAGTAAAAATTCTAAAAATCAAAAGTATGTAAAATATAAGGACTGAAATTGTAAATTCTGAAAGTAAAGGGACTAGAAATGAAAATTCAACAAACTAATAACCAATTTTAAACAAATTATCAAAACTACCTAACAAACTTATAACAAAATCAAAATGCAGGGGCTAGAACTTGCAAACCCTAAAAAAATGAATTATCAAAGTCTGATTAACCAATCCCTAAAGTTTAGGGACTAAATTGTAAATAAAACTAAGTTTTCAAAGAAAACAGGCAATCAAGGATCAATAAGCTCGTATGAGCTTATTTCTAAACCAATAAAACTCTAGTTTTTTCAAACTTTCTAAAATGTTATTTTAGCTAGGCATTTCAAAGGAAATTAGCTGAAATAAGCTAGAATTCAAAATAGCTTGTTGTGATAAGCTCAAAATAAGCTATAAGCTAAACCAGACATCCACAACTTGATTTTTCTCTTGAAAAGGATTAAGCTAGCTTATAAAAGACTGGAATGTCAAAAATTATCAAAAAGCATCTAGTGAATAAGTTGGAAATCGAAATTAAGCAAAACTGGCTTATCGTTAACTTTTGTTGACCAAAATTTCCAAAATGCCTTAGAACAAGTTTGTAATCAAGATTATGCAATAAAACTACAGGATTTATGAAGTAGATTTGCAGGAACTGAAAAAGTACTCAATGAAAAAGCTTCATTTATCACAGGGACTGAAAAGAGCTTATTCTATAAGCTATGATGAAAACTGGAGCAAGACCTATAGCAAACTTAAAAGCTGGTACTATAAGGATTTCAGAACACTAGAATACTCAACTTAACATAAAGAAATGAAGATTTTAAAAGCATTTGAAAATCACAGTAACTTCACTATAATCTGACCCATACAAATTCTAAGACCTGTACCCATTTTGACTTGTACCTTGACTACAAAAACTTGCAAACTGACTAAAAATTGACTTAGTAATGGATGCAAAACAGTTTTACTCAAAACCTTACACTACAATTTCCAAAACACTAGTTATATGACTGAACTTGAAATTTAACGAAGGAATATTGATGAAAAGCTCATTGATTCAACTGTAAACTAAGAGAACAGCTTACACTACTCAAATGCACCGAAAACTAGCTAAGTACTTATCAAGTTATCACTAAGAACAACCTAATGAACTACAACTCTCAGTAATGCAGGAAAAAAACTAAATTTCACACAACTCCACTGATTAGAAACTAAGGAATCAATTAACACACAATCAGATCATAACAGACACATCAATTGAACACTAAATCATCAAGATTCAAGCAGTTAAACTATGTATCTAGGAATTTAGCATGGCAAGATCAATTGAGAGGAATTTAAATGAGAATTCTAACACCTTTTAGCAATGAAGCCTCCCTTGATGGAGTAGAGGAGCGCTGAGCTCTCTAAAACTACTTCCTTCAAACCAAATCAACACCAATCAAACAACTAATTCATCAACAAATCCCATGTCTGATCTACAATCTGCTATTCTGCATAGTTTGATTCAACTGGCTATAGGACTGAACTAATCTTGCTTCTAACAACTGGAATGTACTCAAGAGCTTCAAACAAGCTCCATTGATCAAGTTTGATCAATGGAAAATAATAGTAACAGTATTTGTATGATAATGTAGTAAAGGGAAGAAGAGTGTAGTAGTATGAATTGAACTTGGTGAAATTTATTGATGAAGGAAACAGTTACAACTATTGTAACTAACTAACTAACTGACTTAGGGTGGTTGTCAATCACCCTAATTAGTTATAACTACTAATCTACTAACAAACTAGGGAGAAATGTTAAGTGTGTGTAAATTCACACTTAAGCTACTACTCTCAAATGAAGAACACAACAGGGTATTTATAGAGAAAGATTGAAGTTAGTTGAGATGCAGTGACGTGTAGGAGCCAATACCCATCTTCCACGTGGCTTAATTCGATCAATTGAATTTTGTTGATGATGAACAGATTTGGGGGAAAATTATCCACTGAATGAAATGTTAATTAGATTGTTGGGTTGACTTCGTCTCATAGTGACGATCATTTTTGATGTAGAAAACTTCTTCTGAAACTAGATAAATCTGCTTCTTCGATCTGCATAAGTCTTGGCCACGTGGCATTTTTGATTCGCCCAATAATGGTCACATGGGTTGTGATCCGTTTAAACAGTAGGAATTATGGAGTGGCGAGTTGTGATTGGAGAAAATAAACTGAGTGCGTTTCCATTGTTGAGATTGAGCTCATTTATTAGTCGACGTTCTCTTTCCTCTTTATTAGCTCCAATTGGCGATCCAAGTTAATAAAATGCTAGCTTGTGATTGGTCTATTGATAAAGCACACAGATCAATCATTTTTAACTTTCCAAATTTGGCAGTTCTAGTCCCTTTTGCTATCAGCTTTGTATCTTGGGCTTCAAACTTAATCAACTTGTCATAAACGGCCCTTAGACTTCATACTTGAGCAAAATTAAACCTTTGACTTGTTGACTTGATAGTTGACCATGTTTGACTTTGTTCTTGACTTTCTAAATTTTCATCTTTAGTCCTTTAACTTTGAATTGTGTCAAGAAAGGTCCTTTGTCTTTGCTTGGATTGTCACTTTACATCCTTCTTGAGTTTTTTATTCAATAATAAGGCTTGGTTTCCATGATTTCTTCAAAGTGCATCATTTTACCTAAACAAGTGCAAACAACAAAGAATACCCCATAAAACTGCTTTCACACAATATAATCAGGTATTTTTCTTTGTGTTTTAAGGTTTAATATGATATAATTGATATGAGATTTTACTCATATCAAATCTCCTACACTTGATCATTACCATGACCTCATGCAATGCCACATTTTAAAGAACCAATTTACACTTTTCTCATAATTAATCCACCTTGGCCAATATAGAATGCATTTACACTACTCTACACTATACGATGCATGATTTTGATTTATACAATGCAATGCAAAGGAAATAATTCTATTTATATATTTTTGGATTTTTCTTGAAATGGTTTTGATAGAAATAACTCATAAAGAAATCAAGGACTTTAATTATGGTTTTGGTACCATGAACACTTATCATACTCAAGTTTCACTTTCCCCATACCAAGCTTAAAAACAAGATCATTATTATCCATAAGTGAAAGTGCATCAACTCATTCATAGAGATTAATTGTGTTACCATTATACCCTCACTTATTATGCCTCTAAGACCGGTTATTATTTGAGCAAATTGCTTGAAAGAAAATTTGTCATTATTTAAAGCGTGAAATATAAGAAATATAAAATCTCAAAATAAGGAAACACGGTTTTAATCCTAAGTAACCATCTTATCCATTACTCGAAAACCGCCCATAATTGACATAAGTCCGACCCAAGATAATAAGTCATTCGCCTTATTGTAAGATCCTTATGTCATGCATTAATAAGTAGCTACACACTCGCTAAGAAAAGAAAAATAAAACTCACGTAATAATTTATATTCGCCGCCTTTTTGAGACCTTGGATCTTCAATCCCGCAACCCGTCAAGGTAATATTGGATTGGAGCAACTATTAAATCCCCACAACCCTTGTGAGAGTAATATTGGAATTCAATAGTTACTATAATTAACACTTCACCGCCCCTCTTGGGAGTCTTGTATAATTTTTTTTCTTTTTTTTTTCTAGCCACTCATTTTTTATAAGCCGCTCTTATTTTTCTTTATGTCTCACAAAGAAAGTTGAAAAGAATAAAAGGAAAAACACCCGCTAAATATTAAGCATGAAATAAGTCTAATACACATAAAACGTTCTAACTTAGAATCTTAAGACGTAATTATATCAACCACGAATGATTAGTCATAAATGCATAAGAGACTACAAACCAATTAAAATCGTTCTTGATTATTTATTAACATATATACATGCGTTGGCAAGAAAGTAAAGGTTACGAAAGGGGATATAAAAGCCACAATTAATTAATATGAGGTTTATCTAGCCCTTAACACTTACTTCAAACTCTATCATCTCTTGTTCTCCACAGTTTAAAATCTCAAATAATGAGACTAGTGGATGCTTAGCCTAATAAACCAATAAATGTCTACATGGTTAAGGCTACTAGCTAGAGAATGCTTAGATAAGCAAACTCGGGTTGAGTCAAAATATCCATGACGGGCCTAATATGTCAAAGAAGTCTAAATTTGTTAAACCATATCCTTTATTATATTTTTTCCTTTTATCTATTTTGATGAGAAATAGAAGAAAAAATATACAATGCAAATGTGTTATGCAAATGAAAAATTATTAATGCAAAAATTATGAATGCAATATTTTTGGTGGCCAGAGTAGATAAAAAATTTGAAAAAGGTTTGAAAAATTAATTTCCAAGTTATCATGAAGTCAGTAGCAAAGTTCTAGGTAAGGTCACTTCGATGGAAGACCCCCTACACTTAAGATAAACATTGTCCTTAATGTTTAAGAGTATTGGAGTAAACTCCCCTACACTTATGACATTGATAACTTTGCTTAACCCAAGCTAAGGAAAGATCTACTACAGTGAATTCATTTTGAGCACAAGTAGTTTGAAAATCACAATAGTAACGAAGTGAACCCGATACGAGGGCCTCCTCCATAAGCTCCATTGCATGAAATGGGAGAGAGCAGTCCTACAAACACGAAGAAGACAAAAGAAAGGCACCCCCTACACTTCTTCTCAACTATATACCCTTTTATGAACCCTATCCTGCCACACTCTAGTTTAATGATCTAGTCCTAGTTATTCAAGCTTGATTTAAGGAGTCTCTAGCTCGACTCATCCAACACTTAGAGTGTCTATATAAAACCTATCATGGAGAGTAAAAGATTTACCCTCTTAGGAAAAACTCTCCATGATAAGGTAAAACAAGTTCTCAAGTATACAAAACCCCATAAATATCTACCAAGATCAAATACATAATTGCCATCCCACTTATAACACAATCCAAAAGGAAACATCTCAAGCAATGGTGAGGTGGGTGAGGTGTCCTTCTCCTTAAGTGTTGCCCATAAATTTTCCAAAGGATGATGAGGTGATACTCTAAAATCTCCCACAAGTTTTTCTTTTATTACATCAGGCGGATACTGACTCGGCTCAACATTCTCTATACCAGGATCAAAAATCTTTTCCTTCATGAAAAAGTAACAAGTGGTGGTAGCCTTAGAAGATTCCCCTTTATACTTCACAGTTTGAGAGAAAGGTTGTGGAGTAGTAAGTGTCATCACACTTGTAGAGGAAATCACAAGATCTTTCTTGTTCTTAGAAAACTCCACATCAAAAATATCCTCATAAGGTGACATAAAGAATCTCTCTAATTCAACATCCAAATGATACAATTCACTATCATCTTTAAACTTCTCAAATATTGGTTCATCAATTGAAGGATCAAAGAGATGGTGTGAATTGGTTTGTAAGAAAGGTGGTGAAATAGGTGAAGCATTTTGGTTATGAGGTGTTACATAAGGTGTGTTAGAAGGAGTAATAGGTGAAGGTTCATGATAAAGTTGAGTGGGAATGGAATCTCCATAAAGCAATCTTTCTATTTCAAGAATATCTTCTTCCCAATTAGAAGGTGTTGTATCAACCTCAATATCATCTCTCTTAAGATAAGCCTCAATCTCCTCATTAATCAAGTCACTTTCACTAAGCAATCTCTTAATCTCAAAAACCTCATATTTCCCATTTGACGTAGAAGAATAAGCTCCATAATCCACTTTCCCTAAACTTGCCTCGAAATTTTTTTGGGTAAAAGGGAATGATACCCCGGTAAAATATATTAAACACCCAAATTCTGATAAGTACACTGGAATGTGACTGTGTGCCACATTAACCTCAAGCTAAGCTTGAACAGCCAATTCGAATGACATGCCAAACGAATTACATATTAACTACATAGCCAATGACTCCAATAGGAAAAAACCACCTAATGGAACATAAACAAAAAAGACGATCAATCATCTAAAAACTAAATCAGGAAGGTCCCAACGTCGAATATAAGCTTCACTATCCTTGGTTCTCTTGAACCTACACGATAAGAGCTTAAACCGAACTGCCGCGAAGATACACTCACTAACTTGAACAACAGACCTTTTTGATTTTTTAAACAACCTCCAATTGCGTTCTTGCCAAATAAAATAACCTGTAGCAGCGAGCACCAATCTCGCAATCACACCATGGAAAGACTTCTTATTCGAATTCTCACCAATATGATCCACAATAGCATAAATATTATGGGGAACATTATCTAGGCCAGCAAGAGCTTTAGTACGATTCCAAACTCCATCCGCAAAAGCACACTGGAAAAACAAGTGATCATGAGAATCCGGAGTCGATTCGTATAACGAACAAGAGTTACCAAGATTCTGGTTCACGTCCCAAATAGACACCCGGTCTTGAGTTTTCAGCTTACGTTTAATTATAAGCCACAAATTAAACGCATGTCGAGGGATATTATTCGGAAACCACACCACATCATACAATAGAACATTGTCACCACGTGGACGGATTGATTCCCATACTTGGCTAACCGAGAATTGCATAGTCGTACCATCAGTAGAGCGCCATTCTAATTGGTCATTAGCATCCGAAATGGGGACATTACATGTAGATAAAAATTGATACTTCCCCAGTAAGTATTGCGGCCAGGACCAGCTACCATCAATCAAAATATTACTAACTGTGGCATGAGGGGTTAAACCGGCTCTATGAATATCACGATAAGTGATATGGTCAGATAACGGACCAGCCATGCACCATTTATCGAACCATAAAGAAGTGCGAGTACCTGAACCAATCTTGTGCCAAATAAAGTCACGTATTGTAGACCGTAAACCCAATATATTGCGCCATCCACACGACATAAGGGAATCACTCTTTTCAAAGGAAGGAAATGAAGAAATAATGGAAGCTATAGTCTCCATATGGGGTGGATCATATTCACCACTCTTACAAGCTTCATGAAAGTATTCATCACAAACTTCATCAAGAATATCAACTTTATTCACTTCTTTATCAAGAACATCAACATGATTAACCATCTCGGGCTCATTGGATTTCTTAGATAATTTTCCCATGTTAAACACAACCTTTTGATCTTCCACCCTCATAATAAGTTCCCCCTTCGCCACATCAATAAGAGTACGACATGTCCTTAAGAAAGGCCTTCCTACAAGGAGGGGAACTCGAGGATCTTCATCATAATCCACAACCACAAAGTCCGCGGGGAATGTAAACTTATCAACCCCTACAAAGACATCTTCCGCTATTCCCACCGGATAACCAATTGAACGGTTTTCCAATTCAAGTGTCATTTTAGTAGGTGTAAGAGCGGTAAGACAGAGTCGTTTCCAAACCGACAAAGGCATCAAATTAATACTTGCACCAAGGTCCGCAAGTGCCATGCAATTTTCCACCCCCGGGAAATTACAAGGGATCAAAACCGTCCCGGATCTCCAAGTTTAGTAAGCAACTTCCTTAACAACGCCGCGGAACAATTTTCGTTCAATGAAGCATTAGGCACATCAACCAATTTCTCTTTGTTCGAAAGAAGGTCCTTAAACATCTTGGCAAACTTAGGCATATGAGCTAAATCCTCCGTAAAAGATGTATTCATATTCAATTGCTTAAACATCCTTAAGAAGTTGGATACTTGTATATCATCTTTGTTCTTAACCTTCTCTTTTCTCATTCTAGAAGGATATGGAAGATTTGGTTTTGGTGAAGGTTGAGTGGTAGTTGTTGAAGGACTCTCTTTGTTGGTTTCTTATTTATAGGTGTAGAAGGTGAAGGATTAGTAGGTGTAGGATTAGAAGGTGTAGGTGTTGAAGTTGTAGAGCTTGAAGGTGTTGATTTTGATGTTGTAGGCTTATCATAAGGAGGAACCATAGTAGGAGTAACCAAAGGAGGTGTAGGAGGCATTTAAGGATCAATAGTTGTCTTTCCACTCCTTGTAGCGATTACATTTACATTAGCCCTTGGATTGGTTTGTTTGTTTGAAGGTCAAGCACCTTGTGGTCTTTGATCACGAAGCAACATAAATTTCTTGTTTGTTTCCTCATGCGTTGCCCTCAATTGATCTTGTGTCATCTTTTCACTTTCACGAATCCTTCTTTCGGTTTCTTGATTCATCTTTTGAAGTAACTCAAAGGTTTCATTTTGCCCATATCCTTGATTATATCCTTGATTGTGTCCTTGATGGTGGAAAGGTGGAGGTGGTTGGTGAAATCCTTGGTTATTTGCATGAAAGTTGTTTCCTTGATGTTGAAAGTTATTGGGTGCTCTATAGTTGTTGTGTCCATGGTAATTTTCCCTTGGCCCTTGATTTCGTGGAAGCAATTGAGGAGGGTTTGTTTGGTTTTAGGTGGGTGGATGGGGTGGTAAGCCGGGTGGAGCAAGATAATTGTTTAACTTGAAAGAGAGATGGTTAGGGTTGATGTTAGGTTTAAAGTGCTCTCTTTGTTCATCTCGATAAGCATAGCATTCACCCTGAAAGTTTTGAACTTTGTCACATTGTAGGTATGAGTGAGGTCCTCCATATATCTCACAACTTAGGGAAATGGCATTCACATCATTGGTAGAAGAATTGTTCAAGGAAACACTCCTAAGGGCTTGAATCATTTCTTTTTGGTTCTTGTCAATTACTTGAAGTATTTCATTGTGACTTTTGAGGAGTTGATTATCAATGGATGTATGAGCACTCTCTTGAACAACATGGACCCTCTCATCTCTTTGGTTATTTGTTTGTACCATGGATTTTGTCTCAATGATATCCCATGCTTCTTGTATGGATTTTGAAAGAATGTTCCCACCCGCGGATGAGTTAAAAATCTTGATGGTGAGGTCTCAATCCATTGTAGAAGGTGTTGATTTAGTGAACTTGGTTAAAACCATGGTTTGGGCACTTTCTCAACAACTCTTTAAACTCTTCCCAAGCCTCACTCAAGTTTTGATCTTTCCTTTGTTGAAAACCAATGATTTGGTTTCTCAAGGCGGTGGTTCGTGAAGGAGGAAAAAATTTATTCACAAATTTCTTCCTTAAGTCCTCTCAAGTCTCAATACTCCTAGAAGGTTGTCTATCTAGCCAATACCTAGCATTACTCTCTAAGGAGAATGGGAATAGGATCAACTTAATATCATCATGAGGGACCCTATTATACATAAGTGTATTACAAATGGACAAAAACTTCTTGATGTGATCATGGGGGTCATCCATGGGTCTCCCTAAGAAGGGTGTAGAAGAAACCATAGTGATCATATGTGTCTTAAGCTCAAAAGTGTTTGCGGGTATCTCGGGTATAACAATAGCATCGGCATTTCCCTCCACATTTGATTGGAGGATCTCCATCAATGGTCTAGTATCAACGGTGGCCATGACTTCTTGTAGGTTGTTCAAAGCACGATGCTCGAGATCGGCTTGATGGACGGTATTTTTCTTGTTCTTTTGCTTCCTTTTGGGAGGAAGGGGTTGTACACCAAAAGGTATATGTGCACGCGCTCGAGTGCGCATGCAACTCAACTCGAAGAGTGAGAGAGGAGCTCTCGATCAACTTTGGAAAAGAAGGGATTATCCTTTCTGAGGTTCAATAAGTAATATCTACAAGAAAATATAATATATGTAAGTAATACTTGGGTGGCACACCACTCACCACTATCACTCTTGAAAGACCCACAAGGAAGCGGAGAAACGAGGCGGCGCGTAGCACTTAAGAGCCTGCTTCTTTAGAATGTGTAATACACTCGCCTTATACCCCCCACACAGTGGCCTCTTTCTCAAGATCAAGTAGATTATGGTATTTATCTATTGTGCCTTAATTAACTTTGATCGATACACGTACTTAGGACCGGAACGCCCCAAGCACGGTGTATTGCAAAATCAATATTTATGAAAGTATGTGTATTGGTTGTTCGTATCTACGTATATGTATTTACATATAATAATAGATCAAAAATATTTTTGTATTTATTGAATTTTTAAGAAAATATAGTATGTACGTAAAACACGAGTTAAACCAATGTATACAATATATTTTTGGTGTAATCTTTTAGGAAAAAGATTACTTTTTGAATTTTTTATTTTTTATTTGGTTCAATTCTTAGGAAAGAATTGAATTTTGTGGTTTTTTTTTATTATTTTTTATATTTTTGATTTTTTTATCTTTTTTATTTATGATACGTAAAAGGAACGTCCACAAGGTGAACGGATCCCAAAATCCAATCGAAACCATCAATCGTAACGTCATGAACCGGCAGCGGCGCCATTTAATATTTGTCTTTTCAAGATCGTAATTCCCAACTCACAACAAATTGATTGTCCAAATGATTTCAAGTTATTAATTGTTTTTCGTTTTTATAAAAGTTTTGGTATCTAGGTCTAATTCAACAAAGTGTGTAAAAATGGTAAAAATATTATCACTACGTAACCGTATTATTCTAAAACAACTTGCATTTACCACAATTAAAGCAGAGAGTACAAGTTTTAAATGCACAAATAGTAAAAATTCTAAAGATGAAAAGAAAAATAAGGACTGAAATTGTAAATTCTGAAAGTAAAGGGACTAGAAATGTAAATTCAACAAACTAATAACCAATTTTAAACAAACTATCAAAACTGCCTAACAAACTTGTAACAAAATCAAAATGCAGAAACTAGAACTTGCAAACCCTAAAAAAATGAATTATCAACGTCTGATTAACCAATCCCTAAAGTTTAGGGACTAAATTGCAAACAAAACTAAGTTTTTAAAGAAAACAGGCAATCAAGGATCATAAGCTCGTATGAGCTTATTTCTAAACCAATTAAGCTCTGTTTTTTTTTGCAAACTTTCTAAAATGTGATTTTAGCTAGGCATGTCAAAGGAAATTAGCTAAAATAAGCTAGAATTCAAAATAGCTTGTTGTGATAAGCTCAAAATAAGCTATTAGCTAAACCAGACATCCACAACTTGATTTTTCTACAGAAAAGGATTAAGCTAGCTTATAAAAGGTTGGAATGTCAAAAATTATCAAAAAGCATCTAGTGAATAAGCTGGAAATCAAAATTAAGCAAAACTGGCTTATCGTTGACTTTTGTTGACCAAAATTTCCAAAAAGCTGCAATTTCCAAAATGCCTTAGAACAAGTTTGTAATCAAGATTATGCAATAAAACTACAGGTTTTATGAAGTAGATTTGCTGGAACTGAAAAAGTACTCAATGAAAAAGCTTCATTTATCACAGGGACTGAAAAGAGCTTATTCTATAAGCTATAATGAAAACTGGAGCAAGACCTATAGCAAACTTAAAAGCTGGTACTATAAGGATTTCAGAACACTAGAATACTCAACTTAACACTAAGAAATGAAGATTTTAAAAGCATTTGAAAACACAGTAACTTCACTATACTCTGACCCATATAATTTCTAAGACCTGTACCCGTTTTGACTTGTACCTTGACTATAAAAACTTGCCAACTGACTAAAATTTGACTTAGTAATGGATGCAAAACAGTTTTACTCAAAACCTTACACTACAATTTTCAAAACACATTAAACCAAACACTAGTTATATGACTGAACTTGAAATTTAACAAAGGAAAATTGATGAAAAGCTCATTGATTCAACTGTAAACTAAGAGAATAGCTTACACTACTCAAATGCACCACAAACTAGCTAAGTACTTATCAAGTTATCACTAAGAACAACCTAATGAACTACAACTCTCAATTATGCAGGAAAAAAACTAGATTTCACACAACTCAACCGATTAGAAACTAAGGAATCAATAAACAGACAATCGGATCATAACAGACACATCAATTGAACACTAAATCATCAAGATTCAAGCAGTTAAACTATGTATATAAGAATTTAGCATGACAAGATCAATTGAGAGGAATTTAAATGAGAATTTCAACACCTTTTAGCAATGAAGCCTCCCTTGATGGAGTAGAGGAGCGCTGAGCTCTCTAAAACTACTTCCCTCAAACCAAATCAACACCAATCAACAACTATCTCATCAACAAATCCCATGTCTAGTCTACAATATGCTATTTTGCATAATCTGCTTCAAATGGCTATAGAACTGAACTAATCTTGCTTCTAACAACTAGAATGTACTCAAGAGCTTCAAAAAAGCTTCATTGATCAAGTTTGATCAATGGAAAACAATAGTAACAGTATTTGTATGATAATGTAGTAAAGGGAAGAAGAGTGTAGTAGTATAAATTGAACTTGGTGAATTTATTGATGAAGGAAACTGTTACATCTATTGTAACTAACTAATTAACTGACTTAGGGTGGTTGTCAATCACCCTAAGTAGTTTAACTACTAATCTGCTAACAAACTAGGGAGAAATGTTAAGTGTGTGTAAATTCACACTTAAGCTACTACTCTCAAATGAAGAATACAACAGGGTATTTATAGAAAAAGATTGAAGTTAGTTGAGGTGCAGTGACGTGTAGGAGCCAATACCCATCTTCCACGTGGCTTGATTCGATCAATTGAATTTTATAGATGATGAACAGATTTGGGGGAAAATTATCCACTGAATGAAATGTTAATTAGATTGTTGGGTTGACTGCGTCTCATAGTGACGATCATTTTTTATGTAGAAAACTTCTTCTGAAACTGGATAAATCTTCTTCTTCGATCTGCATAAGTCTTGGCTATGTGGCGTCTTTTGATTCGCCCAATAATGGTCACACGGATTGTGATCCATTTAAACAGTAGGAATTATGGAGTGGCGAGTTGTGATTGGAGGAAATAAACTGAGTGCGTTTCCACTGTTGAGATTGAGCTCATTTATTAGGCGGCTTTCTCTTTCCTCTTTATTAGCTCCAACTAGCGATCCAAGTTAATAAAATGCTAGCTTGTGATTGGTCTATTGATAAAGCACACGGATCAAGCATTTTTAACTTTCCAAATTTGGCAGTTCTAGTCCATTTTGTTATCAACTTTGTATCTTGGGCTTCAAACTTAATCAACTTGTCATAAACGGCCCTTCGAATTCATACTTGAGCAAAATTAAACCTTTGACTTGTTGACTTGATAGTTGATCATGTTTGACTTTATTCTTCACTTTCCAAATTTGCATCTTTAGTCCTTCAACTTTGAATTGTGTCAAGAAAGGTCCTTTGTCTTTGCTTGGCTTGTCATTTTGCATCCTTCTTGAGTCTTCTCTTCAGTAATAAGGCTTGATTTCCATGATTTCTTCAAAGTGCATCATTTTACCTACACAAGTGCAAACAACAAAGAATACCCCATAAAACTGCTTTCACACAATATAATTAGGCATTTTTCTTTGTGTTTTAGGGTTTAATATGATATAATTGATATGAGATTTCACTCATATCAACTAGCGTTATGGCACCATTATTTACTTTTGGCCAAAGCCGTTGGATGTCGTGTTAATGCACCAACACTCAAGGTTTCATTCACCACTCTTAACGGCTAGTTCACCTCAAAATGAAATTTTATAAACATCATATGGCTATAAACTTCACAAAAACCTTTACTTAAATGCGCACAATTCTATTTAGATACTTCATTTTCCAATTAGTTTTTCACACACCTTTGACACCAATCAACAAGCTTTATACACTTCTAAATTTAAAATTTTACAGAATATCCTCTTCCTAAGCTCAACAATCCCTCATTCTTGAACCGTCTTTGTATGAAAAATTAACCTAACCCCAATGAAGGTTCATCATCAAGCACAAGTCTGTTATCCACTCCTCAATTTTTATTCTCAATAACTCACGAGTTCTATTATCATCAACAACATTAATTCTCATTTTTCTAATAACAACAACAATTAAACACTGATTTGTAAACCTACAACAAAACCATCAAAATTATCTTAAGAACAACCATAAACCAAATTCACACAAACACAACCACAATCACAACCACAACCCGATGCCTCTAAAGAAGGCCGAAAAAGGTCCTCCTAAAGAAACTTGAAGGACGAAATCGGCCTGATTTCAAAAAGTTTCCGACGTATCGGGTGTTTCGCCATGTTGGCAATCGAAAGAAGAAACTTACTTGCCAAGTGCTACATTGAAAATTTCCGAATATCCGAATGTAAAAAAAGGCAAAATGATGACACATTTTGGTTTCGAGTTATGCATAAGTTTGACGCACAAAATTTATGAAAAAAACAATAATACGGTTATAAAAACACTTCTGACCCATCACATTAACTAAACGTAAATTTGAATTTTACAAAAATCATTTATTTATTAAACTAAACGAGACACTTATTGAGTAAACTAGCATGTGGCAGATATAATGTAAATAACAGGAAAAACCTAAAATTTTAATTTCAGTAGGACATTGTTCATCCGTTTTTATTGCAACTAACCGGTACATTTTGTTTTTTTTTTCAGACAAATTTGATTTACTAGCTGAATTACTGACGATTATGGTTCTCGATTGACGTATTGGTCTAATCTAATTTCAAAACTATATATATCATCAAGTGGTTAGCATATAAGTTACGTGAAACTGTGTATGTCTTATTAGTATATCAAGTGGTTAGCATATAAATTACGTGAAACTGTGTATGTCTTATTAGTATATGCAATGTGTGTTATAACATACTACACTTTTTAGGTTATTTAAAAATAAAATTAACTAATGTGTTCAATTAGTTCAAGCTTTGTGCTTGGTTGACTTTTATAATGAGTTTTCTTCATGATAAGTTTTATTAAATGGTAGTATTTAAAAGATAACATTAGTTTGTTTACCTATTAGTGTATCAATTAACTGTACACATGTTTTCTCATATGTTTTGAATAAATTACATGTGTTATTTTTATGATTTATCAAAAATAACAAGTTTTGTTTTTAAGTTAGATTATGTACATTGTTCGTCCTTAAATCTGAAAGTTGTAACTTTGACGCTTTCTATTATGAAAAATAGAGACCTATTGTGTAATTAATTTGATAGAAATTTGTTATATAAATAGTCCCTATTTTTAGAATAGGAACCGTCCGTGATACAACTTTTAGATTTAGAGACGAGTAATATACATAATTTAACTTAAAGAGTAGCTTGTTATTTTGAGTAAACCATAAGAACTAAATATGTAATTTATTCAAATGCTTGTATATTACTCAGTATTAAATTTTGAGAGCATTTAATGAAAAAAGCGTCTTTTTTTTAAAGTCACAAAGTTTACAACCTACATCGCATATCTCACAAATTCCATCTAATATATTTTGAATGTTTTTAGCGAGATTTGTACTCACAACTACTAAATTCATAAGTTACTTACTTATTGTTAACCAAAAATTCAATCTGGTTATGGATTCTTATTTAGCAGTTAGTGTTCAAATTAGGATGAGTATTTTGACCCGAATCTCGAATTTAAACCCGAATCGTTTCCGGATTCGTACCGATTCCCGATACTCGAGTCCTGTTCGGTACGAGACCGGGATTAGGAAATAAGATAAAAAGAAAATCGGGACCACTAATTCGGGACGGGACCGATACTAAATCGAAAAATTCCTAAAAAAAGAGAAAATCTCGATTTCCGAGTACCGTTACCCGAATCCCGTTCGATACAGGATCGGTACATAAAACAAGATTCAGTACATAACTTTTTAAATCAAAAAAAAATCAGAAGCACTAAATCGAGACGGGTTCGGGACAGAATTAGTCCCTAGTTCAAACCTTTAAAACAATAGAGTTAGAGTTACACATAATTTAATGAGTTAATTTTAAGCACTTATTTTTCATCAAAAAAAATCACTTTCCACTTTTAAAAAAAATTAAATATCTCACAAATAGTAAAATGGTTAAACAACAAAAAATACATCATCATAGTGACAATTAAATCATCGTTTTATACAGGGCACATGTATATACATTCGAATAACTTTTTGATTTTTTCAATCACATTTAAGAAAATCATATATAATTCGTATCAAATCATATATGATTTCACAAAATTATATATGATTTCACAAAATCATATATGATTTTACAAAATCATATATGATTTCACAAAATCATATATGATTTCAGAAAATTATATATTATTTGTGATACGAATCATATATAATTTTTTCAAAGCTGACTTAAAAAAAATCGAACAAAAAATTCGTCAAAAGTATATATGTGCCCTTCTATAGAAAAATTATTTAATTATCGTCGCGATGATATGTTTTGTTTTGTACGACGATTAACAATTTATAAAATATTTACTTTTTAAACATAGAATGAAAGGGTTTTTTTTTAATACATGAAAGAAATGGATAAAGAAACTGATTCATTGGATATATATAGTATAATATTAGGTTTATACTGTATTAAATTTATCAGAAAAGTCATCTTATAATAAAAAAATAAATTATTCTAAGATTTTTATAGAAAGTAAAAATTGAAAGGAAAAACTTAAATCAATCAAGACGCTTGATTTTGACACGTGTATAAAATCATGTGACCAGATTGTCTAATTAAAAGTCAAAATTGAATTTAATTTAGTCAAAATTGAAAAAACTCATATTTTAAAAGCCGAATTATAGAAAAAATAAAAAGTATGTATTTTAAAAAAATATCACCATGAACTTTATACTTCTTATAGTTTCTACTTTAAGAATACAATATATATATATATATATATATATATATATATATATATATATATATATATATATATATATATATATATATATATATATATATATATATATATATATATATATATATATATATATATATATATATATATAGGGTGATGTTATTTTCAGAACCAAATAAATGTACAGAACTGCGAGAACCACCTTTTTACTATTAAAATGCACATGTATATTCATCAGGTTAGTTAATTAGGTAGAAATATATAAATTTTCATTGTCGTAGGTCACTAGGAACATGTATCCTAGGACCATGCACATGTATTTCGTTTGGATGTATTATAACTATCTTTTCGTTGGAGAATATGAAAACACATGTGCACTCTTCATATCGATCATCACACTCGGATCTATTACCAATAAAACAATTATTAAATGTTAATTTAAACGTAATAATGAAAATACATATATATTTTTAAAAGTATAAAGGTGGTTCTCGCAGTTCTATACATTCATTTGGTTCTGAAAATAACCTTACACTATATATATATATATATATATATATATATATATATATATATATATATATATATATATATATATATATATATATATATATATATATATATATATATATATATATATATATATATATGTATATATATATCAAATCAAATCAAATCAAATCAAAAACTCTTATATAGGAAGGATGGTGAAACAATTCTTTAAATACAAAATTCTATAAAAATGACACATGTAATTCATTAAAGGGTTTCCATAAATGCTTCAAAAAGAAAATAGGAATTACAAATGATGCTTTAAATACAAAATTTCTATAAGAGTATATAAGGAAGGATGGTGAAACAATGCTTTAAATACAAAATTCTATAAAAATGATTCCATAAAATGCTTCAAAAATAAAATAGGAATTACACATGATGCCTTAAATACAAAATTCTATATAAATATGTATAGGAATTACAAATGATGCCTTAAATACAAAATTCTATAATAATATATAAGGAAAAATGGTGCAACAATGCCTTAAATACAAAATTGTATAAAAATGATTCTATAAAATGCTTCAAAAATAAAATAGGAATTACAAATAATGTCTTAAATACTAAATTCTATCAAATATATATAGGAATTAAAAATGATGCCTTAAATACAAAATTCTATAAAAATATATAAGGAAGGATGGTGAAACAATGCCTTAGATACAAGATTTTATAAAATTAATTCCATAAAATGCTTCAAAAATAAAATAGGAATTACAAATGATGCTTTAAATACAAAATTCTTTAAAAATATATAGGAATTACAAATGATGCCTTAAATACAAAATCTATAAAAATATAAAGGAAGGATGGTGAAACAATGCCTTAAATACAAAATTCTATGAAAATGATTCCATAAAATGCTTCAAAAATAAAATAGAAATTAAAAATGATACCTTAAATACAAAATTCTATAAAAATATATATAGGAAACAAATGATGCCTTAAATACAAAATTCTATAAAAATATATATGGAAGGATGGTGAAATAATGCCTGAAATACAAAATTTTATAAAAATGATTCCATAAAATGCTTCAAAAATAAAATAGGAATTGCAAATGATGCCTTAAATACAAAATTCTATAAAAATATTTATGGCAATTACAAATGATGCCTTAAATACAAAATTATATAAAAATATATAAGGAAGGATGGTGAAACAATGCCTTAAATACAAAATTCTATAAAAATGATTCCATAAAATGCTTCAAAAATAAAATAGGAATTACAAATGATGCCTTAAATACAAAATTCTAGAAAATATATATAGGAATTACAAATGATGCCTTAAATACAAAATTCTATAAAAATATATAAGGAATGATGGTGAAACAATGCCTTAAATACAAAATTTTATAAAAATGCACAACAATAATATTTATTTCAAAAAAAATTAATGTAAAAACGTTATTCATAACATTAACATATACAAAATTTATTACCTTATAAAATTCAAAAATACATAAAATATTTATATAATATTATTAAAATTCTAAAAAAAAATTATGTAACAAACTTATTCATACCGTTAACGTATACGAATTCAATTAACTCATAATATTCTTAAATAAATAAAATATTTTAAACTACGTTATTTTTGTCTATTCTATGCTACATTATTAAAATATCAATGCCATAACTAACACTATATATACTAAACTTCTACTACAAACACACATAAATTCAGTTTTCATTAAAAATATATATATACTTAAAGCTAGCCCGTCCACCGGACGGGTCTAAAAGCTATATATATATATATATATATATATATATATATATATATATATATATATATATATATATATATATATATATATATATATATATATATATATATATATATTAAAGAACGAGTTATAAAGAAAATTAATATACATGATTATACATAATACTACGACACATAATTTTTAATGTCATTATATACTACCAAGCACAAATAATGTTTAGAATGAGAGAACACAAATATCATGTAAAGAAATACAAATCGTTCATGAACGAAAATCGATTCAAAATATTAATCGATATTAACATATCATGAAAAATTATGTAAAACATGTGAGTGCATGGATAACTATTTAATTACTTAAAAGTTACTATAAATTTATAGAAAATATTAAAATTACAAACTCATTAATTTATGAATTGTCATAACATTTAACTTCAAAACAAGATTCTTTATAGTACTCGTTCAAATTGCCTGCGTACACGAATTGATATAACATTTTTTTTTTCAAATAATTAATCTAATATATACAAAGAAAATTATAAAATATGTATATAACTTATTTAAAATTATAATACCAAATTTATTAAATTTTTATTTATGTTTAAATAATGTACGTGTACAAACTAGTAACGTCCTTTAACAAAAAATGTTGAAACAATATAAATGCAAATTTATTTTTTTAATGACTAGCGAAATTTATTCTTTTTCAAGCAAGTGTATAAAAAGATCACGTTCACGAATGGTAACGACAGTGAATCTGTGACCAAATCTAAATCCAATGTTGAGACAGGTGCATCATTTTGTTTTACATCAAATTAAGCTAAAAGTGGTAAATTTCCAAAATGTATCATCCACTTCTCCATTACATCAAATTTTTCGTTTTTCTCACTTAATTTACTTGAATTTACAGTTTAACTACAATAGAGAGCAAGAACTCATCGTTCACAACCACTTTTTTATTAAACTACTTTAGCTCTTAAACTAAAAACGTAAATGTAAACGCACGAAATTAATAAAACGTAAAACATACTAAATTTTAATATTTTATTCGTACATTAAAAACTTAAACAATACATAGACGAAACTAGCGTCCTTCAAAGCGGTTGATGAGTTCTTACTTCTTGTTGATGATTTATCAATTTCACCTTAGCGACCTTTAGAACAGCGAAATACACTTACTTATGTATTTAATAAAAGTGAGCCTTTGGAGTGAATTTGTATATGTACGAAATAAAAATGTGATATTGTAAGTTTATGGACATAATTTTAATAGAAAATGTGTTAGGATCGAACTCGAGATTATTAGATTGCATAAAATACGCAAAGAGTTAATTTATTTAATAAATATATTTTATATGTTTATTAATTAAAACGAGCTTTTAAAACGTTTAACGGTATTTAAGTTTTAAACGTTAAAGACTAACGAATAATATGGATAAAGGGGTATCCGATCGGCTAAAGGGGGGGGGGGGGGGGGGGGGGGGGGGGGGGCGAAGGAAAAGGAAACTTGTTTCCTAACCCTAATAGGGTTACTAAACTTGGGCTTCAAGTTTAGTACCCTATAAATATTCATGAGATTTTCCATAGTTTTTCATCCCTTGCTCTCTCCCTCTCCTCTCTTGTGATCGCCGAACCCCTCCCCATAGGGTTTCAGATTGATTTTCTTCCACTTCAACGTATTGCTCGTTTACGTACTAGTTTTACGGTTAACTCGATATTATACGCGTGTATAAAACGTAATATAATCTCACTATAAATAATATCTTGGATCGATTAACAAAACGATAAGGGATTAATCATTGATCCTCATAAACCTTAAATTGGAGATTTGTTCTTCTTCATTGGAATCGCATTGCAAAAGCTACGTAACTCTAATCGATTCATTATAAATGTGTTATTAATATGATCCCATGTTTTAATCACTTCCGCTACTTTTGCGTTTTTAATCTTTGATTATGTTTTTATAATTGTTATGAACTACATAAACCATCAGATATTATAATTTGCTTATGTGTTTAATAAAAGTGAGCATTTGGAGTGCATTTTGTATATGTATCAAATAAAAATATGATAATGTAATTTTTTTTTTCATAAGTTGGAATGGATGGAAAAATTGAATGGGTCTCATTTGTATACGACCTCACGAATGATGAGCAACTCACCGTTCACATCATTTAAAGCCTAACTTGCACATAGGTTTGTAATCGAATCGGACAAATATGGACGAAGTTTTATTTACGTTCGTTTGTTTAGTTTTAGCCGGACGAATATAAACGAACGCGATCGTTTAAACAGACTAGAGTTTCTTGTTCATGTTCGTTTATTATAAAATAAGATTGTCCACGTTCGTCTATGTTCGTTCATTAAGACATTAAACGGACACAAACGAACTAGCATAAATAAACATACCAGTTTACATAAATATATACAATATTGTGTTTTATAGGTGCTATTTTGTTTAAGTAAACCAATTTTAAACCTACATAGTAAATAGTTAAGATAAACACCCATAAATGTATATATGGTCATAAACGAATAAATAACCGGACATTCACGAACATAAATGAACGAACAAGACTTTTGTTCGTGTTCGTTTATTTAACTAAAGGAACGTAAAATATTGTTCATATTCGTTCATTTAATAAATTAACGAACTTTTTATCGAACAATTCATGAAATATTCATTGAACGTTTAGTTCGTTTAAAGCTCTACTTACGGGTGAATTAGATTCACATGAGTGTGAGGTTCTAACTCACTACGTGAGTTTCATGTTATTCATTTTAGCTTTTTAGACAGGAACACATATGTGTTTTTCACTCATTATCTTTTATATTACACTCAAACCCTTAATTTTGACATTTGCCATGATCGTGTGGATGGAAAAATAAATAGAGAGGATATATATTAAGGTGCTGTTTGGTTGGGGCATATTGGAGGATATTGGAAGATATTTAAAATTTTGACATTTTAATTTCCCCCAAATATTGTGTTTGGTATTACTAACGAAAGAATTTTAAATTCCCCGAATTCCCAAAATGAAGGATATTGGAATTACTCCAAAAAGTGAGGAATTTTAATTTACTTGAAAATTTTATTTTATAAACTTTTTTTCTAATAATTTTTATTCGGGTTTTTATGTTTATATAAAAAACTATAAAATTTAAAAAATTTATATAAAAATTATTTTTTCGGTTTTTACTCTTTTAAATAGCAAAAATAAAATTTATATTAAAAATTTATAGAAATTTTTTTATAAAATTTATAGAAATTTTTAATAAAATTTATAGGATTTTTTACAAAATTTATATAAATTCTATAAAAAAATGATTGAAATTTTTTATAAAATTATAATTTTTTTTTGTAAAAATTATATAAGTTTTTATAAAGTTTATTTATATTTTTTATAAAATTTATATAAAATTTGTATAAACTTTATATAAACTTTTTATAAAACTTTTATAATGTTTAAATAAATTTTTTATAAAATTTATAAAAAAAATTTATAAATTTTTTTTAAAAAAAGCTATATAATTTTTTTTATAAAATATATATAAAAAGTTAAAATTCGATTTTTAATTCTTAAGAAATTTTTATAAGATTTATATAAATATTTTTATAAAATTTATATAAATCTTTTATAAATTTTTTATGAAATGTTATATAAACTTTTTATAAAATTTAATGAATTTTTTTTATAAAATTTATATAATTGTTTTATAAAATTTAATGATCTTTTTATAAATTTTTTATAAGATTTATATAAAAAATTTATAACTCTTTTTATAAAATTTATAGAATGTTTTTTACAATTTATATTAATTTTATAAAAACATTCTATAAATTTTTTTTATAAAATTTATATAAAAAGTGAACATTTTATTTTTACTCTTTTAAATAAAAAAATTTGTCTAAAAAAAATTTATTCGTTAAAACTATTACAAATTTTTGTCAACCAAATAGGATTAGGCATTTTAAATTCTAAAATTTTAAATTCTTGGAAATTCTAATTTACTAGATATTAGAATTCTAGAATTTTAAAATCTTTAACCAAACGTCCCCCAAGTGTATTCAAATATTTACTTGCTTCTTTTAAATTTTCCTTGTGGACTTTTAGTTGTTCAATCAAGTTACATAACCAATCTACGAGCTTCTTCAGATATATATATGGTTGACATTTAGAATTCAAGAACAAGAAAGTGACCCAACACCAAATAAATAATACGAGTTCTTGACTTTTCAATTTGTGAACAGTTTCTTCGTTATAAATAATATAAGACCATAAAAGAGACATACCAAAATTAAACTACAATGAACTATTATAACCTAAGCTAGACAACTTATCTTACCAAAAATATCTTTCAAACTTTCAATAAAGTTATCTGTCAAGAAAGAAACACATGTGAATTTATTAACTGGTCCATTAAATGGAAGATCTACACTTATACTGACGGATATTTTAATTTTTGGATAGGCTGAAGGAAAACATGCATGTGTTGATCTGATTGGAGTTTCTCTTCTAGTGAGGTTGGTTAGCCATTTTACAGCGAGTCAGACTGCTTTGAAAGCCGCCTCATGCAAAGTGACAAAACACGAAAAATCATGCATTGAAAATCAGCACGTGTTTATTTCTTTTGCATTTGATACCTTCGGTTTCCTTGCACCTGAAGCGGTGGAGCTTCTGAAGAGAATTCAACGCGTTATGAATAACAACGTTATGACACCTAAATCCACAGATGTGATTTTTCATAGAATTAGTTTCGCTATTCAAAAAGGGCTTGCAGCGCAGCTTGTTGCTCGCTTGTCTTCTACATCTGTGTAATTACATACTTTTTTTTTGAACGGCGACTTTTATTAAAAACTAGCCAGAAGCTAGAAATTACAAAGAGAAATTAAGAAGACATATTACAAGGATTTTTCTGCCAATCTAACCATGAAACATGAGAATGACCTCGCCATTTACACCAATAAAAAGAACGAAGAATGATCTCGTCAAAGATCTCCGAGCGCCTAGGGTTACCCTCTTCAAAAACAATGCGGTTCCGAAAATTCCAAATGGACCACCAAGTGACAGCGAAAACACCCTCGAGAATCGATTTAATCTTCGAAGAAAGACGAACACTTGTGAACCAAGCTTGCCAATCCAGAAAACACATCCAATCGTGATACCTTAACTCCCACCATCTACAAATTTTCTTAAGAATATCGAGGGATATCTCACATCGAAAAAAAATATGGACCACGTCTTCAATCTCCCTGTTGCATACTGGACAAAGCATAGACTGAGAATGAATGTTCCTAAGCGCCAAATTCGTCCTCGTCGGCAAACAATTATTCCAGGCTCGCCATAAGAAGATATTAACCTTAGAAGGAATCGTCTTAATCCATGTAGTAGGAGCGTCATGAGGAAGAAACACATCGTCTAGGAACTCCCGGACCTCCTTAACTTTGAAGCAACCATCCCCAGATAATTTGCAAACCCATCTATCATTATTACCTGAGAAAGTAAGTTGCCCCAGCATTGTTTGAAGCTCGTCCAATTGTGACTGTTCGACTCCTCCACGAGGCTGCCTGCGAAAAGAATTACACATTTGATCGTTCATTTTGGCCAAGATAGTGACATTTGTATCCAACTCCAAGGCAAAAAGTCTAGGGAATTTGGCAAACAAAGGCATGTCCCCGATCCACCTATCTAATCAAAACCTGGGTAGCAGCTCCATTACCGATCCGACGATCACAATGATCCCAAAAATCAAAACCCTTATTTTTTAAAGAGTTTACTTCACGTAATATGGAACACCAGTTAGAAGAGTAAGATGAATTATGAGCATCAATATGCTTACCGTACAAGGAGCATATAACCTTCCTCCACAGAGACTTATCATCAGAAATATAGCGCCAAATCCATTTAAGAAGTAATGCCCGGTTGAGAGCAAAAAAACTAGAGACACCTAGTCCACCGTTCTTCTTAGATGCTAAAACTTTGTTCCATGCACACCGCGTAATTTTCTTCTCCGCTTGATCCATACCATTGAAAAAACGACTTCGCATGCTCTCCATAAGTTTAAGAGCACCATAAGGCACCTTGAACAACGACATACTATATATAGGGGCGGATCCAAGGACTGATTTCAAAAGGATGAGGCGACCCCCTATAGACAACGTTTTCAGTTTCCATTTGGATAAGCGAGCACGGAGTTTAGATATAATGTCCTCCCAAGCCACGATCCGAGAAGGAGTATGAACGATCATAACACCAAGGTATTTAAACTGGCTGTTCAGCATAGTACATCCTATAGAATCAGCAGCTTGTTTAACATCAGAATGATGAACCCCTACTCCAAGCAACTGACTTTTGTGAACGTTAATTTGTAACCCCGATGCAAAAAAGAAGCACTTCAAAATATTGAGAATACCTTGTAAATTTTCATGCGACCACTCTCCTATGAACATTGCGTCGTCAGCGTAGAATAGGTGTGATATGGATAGAGAACCCGGCAGAATTATTCCTTTGAAGAGCCCATCATTGACAACCCGATTAAGCGATAAATGAAATGATTCCATCACCAGTATAAAAAGATAGGGCGCCAAAGGATCCCCTTGTTTTAACCCTTGATAACAAGAGAACTCTTTAGTAGGGCTCCCGTTCACAAGGATAGACGATCTAGATGTATTAAGAGTACCACGAATCCAGTTACACCACTTCGTACCAAAACCAAAAGCACCTAGAACATCAAGCAAAAAGTCCCAACGCACCGAATCGTAAGCCTTGGCAAAATCGACCTTAAAAAACATAGCGGTCGAATTTTTCCTATTACACCAATGAAGGATCTCATCCAAAATGAACGGACCATCCAATATTTGTCTACCCGATAGAAAAGCTGTTTGGGTGTCGGATACAAGATCAGAAATAACTGTACTCAGTCTGTTGGCAAGAATCTTAGTAATGACCTTGTAAATACAACCAATTAGACTTATAGGACGAAAATCTGAAACAAATTTAGCATCAATGGTTTTGGGAATTAACGCTATAAAAGAAGGGTTGCAACCTTTCGCAAAAGCACCTTTGGCGAAGAAGTACTTAACAGCAGCAGAAAAATCAACACCAATAACCTCCCAAAACTTTTTAAAGAACTCAAACGTGAATCCATCCGGTCCCGGGGACTTATTATCGCCACAGCCCCAAACCGCACTCTTGATTTCAGCATCGGACACATTTCTCTCCAAAAAATCAGCTTGACTTGAGAGTAACTTCTTAGGAAAATTGAAGTTAATTTTAAATCTAGAAACCAAAGGCTTTTTAAATCTATTGGTAAAGTGAGATAGAAAAGCATTCTTAACATCATTCGGATTAGTTCTCCAAATTCCATCCACAAAAATGCCACGAATAGCAAGTTGTGATCTCCTTTTGTTAATCATACCATGAAAGAACTTGGAATTTTCATCTCCCTCGACCGCCCATTTGATCTTTGATTTCTGATAGAGGTCATTATAAACCAAATTATTAATGCCCTGAAGTTTCTGTTTTAATTCCAAACGACGTACTCCAAGACTGTCATCAAAAATCCCATTGTCCAGCGCCTTATCGATTTTCCTCAACTCCTCAATAATATTATTTTTGTCAGAAACAGCATCATTCTTCTTATTACGAATCCAAAAACGAATGGTAGATTTAAGCTCCTTCAGTTTCTTCATGAATTTAATCATATCATTACTATCCGTATGATCAAACGAAAACCAAGTTGTTTTAACCATATCTTCGAATCCAGCATATTCAAACCAAGAATGAAAAAATCTAAAGGGAGTAGGACCAAAATCCACTTTGACTTCACGAAGAAGGATAGGCCGATGATCAGACAGGTGACGATCAAGACAAATGGCTGACAATGTAGGGAATAAAGAAAAAATACCGTCGGATAAAAGGAATCGATCCAGCTTACTCATCTTCAAGGCTGAAGAATGGGACCACGTAAAAGAATACCCTTCCAAATGTATATCAACCAAACCAGCATTATTAATGAAGTTATTGAATTGTGCCGCGCTATAAGGATTAAAGACAGTTCCACGTCTTTCATGATTGGTTCGAACCTCGTTAAAATCACCCATAATAATAACTTCATCATTCCATCTACTTAGAATAAGCGACAGATAATCCCAAAGCTGCTTCTTTTGAGAAGGTTGTTGTGGGGCATAAACAACGATGAAGAGGATTTTGGAATGATTGGATAGCCACGTACCATAAATCGCTATGAAATTATCAGAAATAGTAACATTATCCTTCTGAAAGACAGAAGCTTCCCAAATACATAAAATACCGCCAGATGCTCCAAGTGAATCACTGGTCACAAAGTCATAATTTGAGTTACCCCAAAGAGATCTAACTACCATATGAGAAACAGAAGACATCTTTGTTTCTTGAATTGCTAAAAAATTCAGTTTGTATAAGTTACACATCGCCTTGATCCACTCCTTCTTGGTCTTGTGTCCAAGACCCTGAATGTTTATAGAAAGAGCATTCATCTAATACCGTTAATATCTCCTTGCTGTCCAATAATATTCTCTAAATCTTTAGAACATCCTTCCATTGTATAGCCCATAGCGTTACCTAATCGAATGAGATTTTCCATGGCATCCAAAACTGAACCTCCATTAGTATTAACACGGTTTAACTCCTGATCAGTAGTGTTATCGGGTGTCAATACTGTGTGTGCAGTAGCTACGTGACCAGTAGGAAACTCACCAGTATGACCGATTGGTGCAACAGACTCCACCTCACTATGAACAGGATTCTGATCATTCTGTGTTTGGGGTGATGATACAGCAGGCTCCTCGACATTATTGGGTTGATACTGATCCTTTGGTGGTGAAGGTGGAGTGTAGCCTGGTGGATGTGGTATTGACGAGGACTCCATTTGTTCTACCGGTTTCTTATTGGCTTTCTCCAAGATTTCGTATATCCCAAAAATATCCTCAGACTGAGCATCTTCATTGCCAGCGTTGTCATGGTTCTGATTAATATTGTTTGGGCCAAACACTGTTTCAGAGACTCCTTCGCTATCATTATCAGAGATATCCTCCATACCTTCCATTTTGTCACTGTTAAGATTCTTAGAAGATACATCATCATCTAGTGGACCATCATTATCTTTACACTCCAAAAACGTAGGAGTCCAAGTGAATAGCTCCTTAGCACGAGCCATAGTAACTTTACCTTTAATAATTACCTTGAACGATTCTAAAATAGAGACCGGGTGTTTGGTAAGGATGCACACCCTTTTGCGCCCAAATGAATTGTCATAGCAGTCGTCAAGCTCAAGTGCCCTACCCCATCTTTTGCAAATCCTAGAAAAAGTTTCCATAGACCAAGCCACAGGAGGAATGCCTTCTATATCGATCCACACTATTCGTTCAGTACTAACAAAATCGAGAGACGCATACTTGATCTCATCAAACCATGATTGTATCCCAGTATGTTTAAGCATGTTTTCCATGACGACCACCTTATCACATTCAATCAAAACCCATAAACCTCCCAAATATGACAGCTTTATACCCACAAAACCCTCATCTTTTAGTATGGATAATAGGTTAGGTATGGAAGTAAAGTTCTTAACTTTCCCCATTAGGTGTCTAGAGAAGTCTCTCTCCACAAGACATGATTCATCTAAAACAAGGACAGGAGATGAGGGTGTCTGAGAACCCATCTGATTGGAGATCACGTTAGCATAGGTGCTTGGTTTAAATACCTTTTGGGGAGCAGTTGGGTTCAGATTGGAGGGAGTATGATTAACATTTTTAGGGGGACGAGCAAACTTTACCGGGGACGCGAAGAGGTGGTACTTATCAATCCACAACGTACATAGGTTTTCAACAAGTCGGTTGAGATTGAAAACCTTGATAAACCGAACAAAGGCAAAACGCTTACCCGCCTTGGATTTCTTAGCAGGAATGAAAACGTCTACTACCTTCCCATATGTGCTACAAGTATTCCACAAATCTCGCGAACTAACATGATTGGGGAAATTAGTCACAAAAATCGATTGTGAGACTTGCCTTGTAAGGTCCTCGTTGGAGGTGACTCCTTTTTGAAACGCACGTGCCATGGAGCACAAAACAGCAGAATGAAAATGAGAACAAAATTAAACCCTAAAAAGAAAAAACCTAATAGTCAAAAGACCCAAACCAATAACACAGATGATCAAAAATAAAAGGGGATCTAAACCGACACTTTAATGAAACCCTAGAATTGGGCAACCAAGAAAATCAAGGCAAAGAACCGCCGTTATTCGAGATGATACAGATCATTAGAATTGGATCTAAGATAAAAGGAACAAAACATGACGACCAAACAAAAAACACAAAATCTCTATGGCTTCGGATTACCAACATAAAAATAAGCTCGTTCCTAGATAATCACAAAGGATTAATCATAAGACGACAGGTTATTTTTATGTACGAATTAACGAAGGGTAGTGGATCTGTGTTTGAAAAGGGGATCGAAGGAGGCCGCCATTTTTAGGGTTTTTTTGTAAATGAGCTTGGACACAAGTAATCTTATTAATCATAAGACGACAGGTTATTTTTTTGTACGAATTAACGAAGGGTAGTGGATCTGTCTGTGTAATTACATACTCATATATGTTTTCTATATAAAGACGTTGCTTGCAATTTGTAAAAAAAATAATAAAAAAAAAAAGTTACTCCCTAATGGCGAAGAATATAATTTGAAGTATTAAAAAGACTAGAGGAAGAAGATTGAGGGCATATATGTGAAAATAGAAAAAGTGGATTGGGAATTGTTATAATGGATGCTGGCAGGTAAATGCAGAGGCTGGGAAAGGGGTAAGGATATGATGACGACGTTGAATGAATGAATGAATGAAAGTGTAGACATATAAGGTAAGTTGAGTATTTCTTATTATGGAAATTACTTAATTACTCATCTTTCTAGTTTCTAGTCACCACGCTGCCCATTTCCTTACATGTACAATTTCAATTAGGGTCGTAGACGAATCTCACGAATATGAATGGGGTCTTTTTCATTTTCTTTTATTTAAATTTAACCGGTCAAATAAATGAATATAAACATTTAAACGAACGGATTTTCTTGTTCATGTTCGTTTATTAAGAAAATAAATTGTTCATGTTCGTTTATTGTCGTTCGTTAAAATACTAAACGAACCTTAACGAAAAAAAGAACATAAAATTTATCAAATTATGCATAACATCTTGTTTTATAAGTGTTATTTTGTTTAAGCATATCAGTTTTAAAAGATACAATTAAAAAATTATATAAACAAACATATGAACATAAACGAACGCTAACGAACACATTATCGTGCGTTCACGAACATAAATTAACGAACGTGACTTTTGTTCATGTTCATTCATTTAACTAAACGAACGTAAAATTTTGTTTATGTTCGTTCTTAATAAATAAACGAATATAAACGAACATTTTACCAAACGGTTCATTAAATGTTCATTGAACGTTAAGTTCGTTTACAACACTAATTCCAACACAAAGAAAGAAACCGACCTCACTAAGGCTGAGGGAGTTGTGAGAAAAAAATTCGTCGTCAAGTAATTAGCGACACATTAGCTTTTTCACAAAAAACTCACATTTCAAGGTTACTAAAGAAAAAAACCTACTTCCATCTCACCTCCACCTCATCTTTCCACTATCACTTTTATTTATTTATATATTATTTTTAAACTAAAAATTAACAATTTATAAAAACTAATTAAACTTTAAATCATTTATTTATAAAATTGATTGAATTTTACCAAGCTCATTTATATACCCAACTCATTTTAAAAAAAATCCACCTATTAAGAATGAAAAAAGTCTGACCACAGTAGATTTTCTTTTTTTCTTCTGCCGTCTTCCTTTCTTCTTCAAAAACAAGCACCACCAGGTTTTATTTTTTTTCTTTTCATTTCGTAACATTTGTAAAATAAGCTAGGCCCACAAACGTGTGTAAATCGATGAGTAGGAAACTTACCGTTGGTGAGTTTTTTTTGCTTAGATTCTTCAACCTACACGTGGGTTTTTAGTAGAATTCTGTGAGACTTATGACAACTTACGCGTAAGTTTGTGCCAACTCACCTCCACCCGTGAATTTTTTAACCATTCCCTCCAGCCTAAGTTTTATGAAGTGGCTTTTATCACATTAACCCCAATCCTAAGATACATATCCCACTCTTTCCAGTCTAATTATTCTACTTTCACAAACAAAACTTTGTAACATGTGTTAATTTTATTACTCATTTTACAACATTTTTTTTCTCTTTATAATTTTCCAGTGTAATAATTTTTCATTACTAAATGTATATAGAAAAACTTGAATAATTTTATAATATTATTTTTATTTAAAAATATTATTAACTTTTTTTTAAAAAAAATTATTGTAAAAAATAATTCACTAATAACTACGTAGTATAATTTTTTAAAATTGATTACTTTCTATCAAGAAACAATACTAGTAGTTTATTACAATATAAATTTGTTTCAAACACTTATTAAATAACCAAGATTAAGTCGTACAATAGCAACGTACTTTCACAAATATATCGTCTTAGTACGTGAAATATTTTTTGTTCCACTCAATGTAATGTACTTAAAGATTTTGTTTCGATTTGCACTGAAACTTGTTGGAAACATTACATTATTTTCTTTTTTTTCCTTTTTTTTAATCTTTTTACAATATTAGTTTTTAAATAAAGAAAGTTTTTCTTTGAAACTTTTTTTAAAAGGTTAAAAATAACTAATCGTTTTTCTTCAAAAGAAATTAAATTTAAAATTTAACATTTTATTTTTATCTCTTCTTTAGATAAAACTAATACTTTTTAAAAAAAGTTTAAAAGTTTTAATTTTTACATTTATTTTAGGAATACATAAAATGTATTAAAATATTTCAAAAAAATTTAACTTTTTTTTGAAAATCTTTTTCTTAACTTTCTCATAGTTTAAATTTTTCAAGAGTATATTTTTGATAAAAAAAACTTTAATTATTAATTTTTTTATGAAAAATTTCTTATAGGTCTTTTTCTAAAAAATACGATCGCTTATGTATTTAAAGAAATTATAAAAAATTCAATTGTTTTAACTTGTTTTTAATTTTTCAATTTTTTGTTAAAAGCTTTCAAGTTTTTATAACTTTTTTGTAAAAATTATTTAAGTATAAAAACTTTCTAAAGAAAATTTGTAATATTAACATTTTTGTTTATATTTTAAAAATGAGTTTTAGATATTTTTTTTATTCTTTCTCGTAATTAAAAAATGTATATAAATTTTTGTGTAATTTTAAATCTTTTTAAAGTTTTTTGTAATTTATAGTAATTAAAAACAAGTTCACTTACCGATTCGGTACATTCAAAAAAGTTCGTTGCTATTATACGACCTAATGCCTTTAAAATATATGCTCTATGAAATCTTTTTCTGGCTTTCAAACTTTTTAACCGGTAGCCGGTAAAACTTGTTGTAAATCGACACAATATCTGAAAGTACGTTACATTGAGTGAAATAAAAAGTAGTTCACGTACCAAAAAGATACATTTGTGAAAGTACGTTGCTATTATACGGCTTAATCCCTAAATAACCAACAAAGGTTAATACACTTAAATGTGTATAAAAGGGATTGACAGTCTCATCGGTGTATATTTATACACCTCATAACGTGTTAATTTCGCGTTATTACATTATTATTATTTTATTATATATGTATTTTAAGTGTGTTTTGTAATATATAGGGTTGAGCAAAAAGATGGTAAAATGACATTCTTTATAAGAAAAGTCGAGAGATAAGTTGAGAGATTCTAGCAGTCATTAATAATGCTAGATATTTGGGAGAAAAAGACTAAAATGATCAAATTGAGCACTTGCCATCCATTGGATGGTCAATCCAAAATATTTTAACATATTTGGTCACCACCATCAGAATTACGACACGTGTCCTATGGCAAGTGATCAACCATCAGTGCTCAACCCCTAAATGCTCGACCTTGCAGTGTACTTTTTTTTATTAAAAATTGTAAAAAGTACCCCCTTTTTGTTATTCTTGATATCCGTGATATATTTTTATTTTACCCCCTTATAATTCAATGACCAAGCAGTTAATTGTCACAAATTTGTTCATTCATTCAGTATCAAGAAAAGGATCATGGCTTATACAAATTTGGCAGCCCATGTAAGCGTTTTACTTGATACGGGGCAGAAGACATGATATATAGTTACACTGTTAATTGTAGAGCTAAGAAACATGATCCTTCCATTTTTATAATTATTTTTAGTAATTTCAAGCAAGATAGTAAATTATTCATGCATTTGCTGAGAATGAGCTAAGAATTTATGGTTCAGAAAATCCGCCTGTCTACTCTGAGTAAACTAAAGGCTACTGATCAAGCATCTCTCTAGTTCCAACTTGATCTATTTAAGTACTCAATGTAATCAAGGAAGCACATTTAGAAACAAATCATAAATTCAGGTGTGTATGCAATTCAGTAGGTCTCAGATTGTTCATTGATCCAAAACTTTTTAGTAGTGTTTACACCATTAAAGATATTTCTAGGAGGATCGAGTCCCTCAAGAAAGTGGTCCCTAGTATTGCTGTAACTGCACCACTACTATCACAACCTCCTCGGTCACAAACTACTGTTGCTGGTAGCAGTTGAATTACTACTAATGAAATGGTGAAAAAAGGAGGCGTGGGGTTTCCCTTGGGAAAAAGACACATGGTCGATAATGCGAGCTCTCTGGATTTGATGCAAAAGACTCAATGGTTCACGGATTAGATCAACAATCCCTCTGAACATACTATTGATCTTGGTCATGGATATGCGTCGAATTCTTTTGCTAGCAAACTCAACCCAATATTGCCAATGTAACACCCCACTTGGATAAGTGGACCGTTACGTGTATTTATGGCGTGTCATCAAAGCATAAGGTAAATGTCCTAGAACATTAACTGACCATAAAGGAAATACCGGAATCAAACATCGGTAATCCAAACATAAGCTCAAAACATAAAAAGTAAATGCTGAAGGAAAGGACTAAACAATGTCCAAATAAGCAGAATAATGTACGAAGTGCATAAAGTAAGAGGTCCGGATAGCTTCCATCCAAATGCACATGCTCTCAGAATCTTAAGAGCGTCCTGGTGTACCTGCCGTTAGAGCATGAAAGGAACTACGGCTGAGCATAACGCTCAGTGAACGGATATAAAGCATGATAGGGAATTACTAACATGAAACAGATGATAAAATACTGGAGCTGTAAGACTGATAAGTAAAGTTGCAGCAGAAATCTGTGTATAATCTGTAAAGCCTGATTTATAAATAATAAAGCTGAACTGTTATCTGTTAAATCTGAAAACATGCATTTATTGTAATTTAATTGCCAGAGCTTATATAGGTCATGTGATGTAACAACGGTGCATGAATAACTGGAGGGGTGACCTCGTCATGCTGTAGAGGGGTGACCTCTAAATAACTGTGCTGGGTGGAGGGATCAGCTCCAATGTGAAGGATGTAGAGCACACACCACATTCACCCTGATAACTTGTAACACATATAAGCCTAGGATGCATCCATACGCCCCACTAAACATACTGATAAAATGGCCAAACTGAACATGAGTGGGACGATGCAGGATATCACTCTCCTGCATGTGAGTCACGACACCGGTGCCTCTAGTGCCATGGTTACGGTACCTCCGTAACTAGTACATAAACTGGTCATGCTTGTATATAATGCTCAGGCAATTTAACTTAATTATAAAACTGATTTCTGATAATTTTAAACATATACTGGGGAAAAACATTTGGCTGAAGATGGGGAATCCTAATCATGCATAGAAAGGAAGTCCTTACTGAAAGGACGGAAATCCGTACCTCGTGTCCAGTAACTGACTGAATGGAAGACTGAACGAATACTACTCGGGCTTCACGCGTGCTACATGAATAAAGGACGCGAATAAGTTAACTGATATTCGTTTATGGAATTTTACTGATCTTATTGGCTTCTTATTTATTCATTTTATTTTGATTCTGAAATTCTGTACGTATACCAACTGATAAATCTGAACTTACAATAATTCATTTTAATGTATTATTTTCTACTATTAATTATGGTACAACGTATTTCTGACGCTATAGTAATACTACCTTAAGTATCCCGCTAAAATAAAAAAGTTTCTTAATTTAGAAAATTCCCAAAGTAATTTAATTCATTTTATAAAATTATACCCTTTTAATTATTAAAGAACTATTTTAATATAATACATTTAGAAAAATATATTTTGAACATTTATTAAACAATTAGCTTAAAAAGGTATAATATAAAAATATTCATTTTATTTATTTTAATAATGTCCCGAGCCTACAGAGATATCCCATCTCGGTCGCACTAATTAAATCAACGTGTAATGATTTTATCTATCTATATAAATCTGTCCACCAGGATTTGTGACAGAATTCTGTGTCACTAAAACTGTCGCTAAAACTGTCCCATTTAAAAACTGTATATACATAACAGTTCTGCGACAGAAAACTGTCGCTAAAACTGTCGCTAAAGTTATTTCAATATATCCATTTAATAGTCTCATTATTCCCACTGGTTTTACATATAGTTCCCACTGTTGGTTATGATGAAAAGTTCCCACCGTTTGCATTATATTCCCACTGTTTTCAGTTTTCTGTTCTCATCCCCAAACACACCCTTATTGTCTGCCAAACCCAAACGCCCCCTTATTTCACAGTTTTTACACGCGAATGGGTAGTTTGGCAGATTTGGGTCGAACGCAGCCCGTGCCGCCCCTGTGTGGGTCACGGCTGGGCAGGGACAGCATATATACCGAGACTTTAGGGTCTCGGTTCCATTAAACCATCAGACCCGATCCCCTTTTCCAACAAAACGAGCCCTCTGGTTGGGGTTGCTTTTCTCGGCTGACCTAAACAAGAGGCACCACCGAGACTTTGTCTCGGCTGAGCATCAACACACGCCACCAAGACCTGGTGGTGTCTTGGTTTTTCGTGCAGCCTCCAAAATCGACCCTAAATATTACTTCTTTTTTTTCTTTTAGATCACCACATAAATCCGTGTATACTGTAATTAAAGGAGAAAAAGATTATTTACCGTTGTATGATTGTAATGAGAGACGAACACACATGAATTCCTTGAAGAAAACTAAGCCTGAATCCCTTTGTTGTTGTTCTCAGCCGGCGACCTGTTTTTTTTTTTTTTTGTCGGCAGGAAACAAGGAGCCAACCCTAATATCTCTCTTTTTTTTTGTTCGCTGTAGTGAAAATGGGATGGTGGTTTTACCCGTATATTTTCTTGCAAAAAGTGGCTGGGCTCACAAGCCCATATTCTTCTCTTTTCTTTTTTTTTAACAACCGGCCATAAGGCCTTTTATCTTTCTTTTCTATTTTTTTTAAATGATATATAATCGGCCCATTTAGGTTTTGTATCACTTTTTTTTATCTTGATTGAACGCTCTCGTTAATTTTCGCGCTTTGTTTCTGTTTAATATAGTTTATTAAACCGCGTATTTAACCCTCTGATTTAAAAATACGGGTTTTACAATTCTTCCCCTCTAAAAAGAATAATTCGTCCCCGAATTAAAAATACGACTATACTGGGTTTTACAATTCTTCCCTTCTAAAAGGAGAAATTCGTCCTCGAATTAAAGGTAATAAGCTGGTGAAGTTATAAGAACTGAAAGATCACGTAAACTGAAAAGACTTAACTGGATTTATTAAAGGGAAATGAATGAGAGGTCCGGATGGACTCCTCCGTTTCGAGTAGCTCCCCGCTCGAAACGATTCCTTCAAGGGTCTAAACATAGTGAAAATCTTGGTTTTGATGACCCTATCCTGACGATGTTGAATAGTTTCTGGTTCCATATCTAAGATGAATTTTCGGAACCTAAATGAATAAGCTATAGCATGTAGTATACATGAAATGGTACGTACAATTATCCTGAAAAGATCACATTTATATCTCTGAGCAAGATGTTGGAAACGTATTAGGACGAACTACGTGAACAATTGTGAACGTGCTACGTGAGCAATTGTGAACGTGGTTCACGATCATTTGAGGAACGTTGTGCATGGAATATATTGTGAACGTGATACGTGAAACATACTGTGAATGTGGTACTAGGACATATCATGAACGTATGCTATCTAAGGAAGGAATGCCAAACGATACGACTTGAGACGTGAAACGTCAGCCTAGGTACGGAAAAGTTGTGCTAACTTGAGTCTGGTTTCTTAAACTTTCTGTAACCGTATTCAGTAACAAGCTGTGAAACGTGTATTTTTAGATGGAACGCGAACCTGAACGTGAACAATATCATGGACGCGAACGTGAACTTAGATCATGAGATCACACAAAACATGGACTGAAACAACATCATAATGTGAACGCGAGACGTAACGTGAAGATGAACGTAAACGTACACGTGATCGTGAACATGAATTCTGTCTGATATAATGGTCGCTGGAATACCTTGAAATCGTATGATTTAGTGTTGGTTTTCTGCAGGTCCGCTACTGCGTAATCCTTCCGGATGAAGGGAAACGCATAGGTTGATTACATGGTCGACAATGACTTAGATAGTGTTATACTTTTCTGAGTCTGTGGTAATCTGATAATAATCTCCATGGAGTCTTGTCTCCTTTCGGTCCAGAATTTCTACTGGTAGTAATAACTCGATAGTATGACGACGTTCTATCTTAAACCTGTTGGAATGGAAGGCATTATATATGAACATAGATGCCTCAACGCGTTATACTGTTTCTATCAAAATTCTGCCTGGAATTCTGGTACATTCTGGTGGAATTTCGTTCATAGGCGTCAGTCGGGACCATCAGGTGATGGCCTTCACCTTCGCAGCATTGTTTGAAACTTCTTTCTGCTAAGGTAGAATGCTCAGAAATTCCACCTTGTTCAATTGGAATCCATATCTGGAAAGCTGTATATAAAATTTTCTCCTATCGAAGATTTTGTACCACTGTGAGAAGATGAGTCTCGTGTTCTTCTCTAGTATTAGGCATATCAGAATGTGATCAATGAATATACTTATGATATTGCATGAGAGTCATAAAAAAATTATTCATAATTTCATATCTAACTGGAGCGTTAGGGAGCTCAGAAGTATAAAATCAAAAAAAAAAAAATAAAAAAATTAGAGAGACTGTAATATGTGCAACAGCAGTCTGGAAACGTCATGTTCTTTCTCTCACCACTGATGGTAGCATGATCGGAAATTTGTTCTGAAAAATATTTAAGACATCGTAGCAGGTCAGGTAACCTCCTATTCGTGGAATGAGTATCGTTTTATGAATGGCGATCTCGTAAATTTCCGGTGATCGATACATGATCTCATGGTACCGGCCTTCTTTCTGATAGACAGAACGATACACCTCCTGGTGGTGCGTTAGGGCGAATAAAGCCTCGTTCCGGTAATTCTTGCAGCAATTGCTGCAACTCTTTTAACTTAGCTTAAGCCCTGTGATCAAGAGTTCTGAAAACAGGTTCTGTTCTTGAGACTAGCTCGATGTTAAATTTCTGTCTCGTGGTTAGGAAGGAATTTCTTGAAAACTTTCTGAAATCTAGAATAATCTGCTGATCATGAATTTAAGGAATTTCATAAGTGAATTAATAACAGGTAGGTAAAAGTCTTCGTAGCTATGGACTGATAGTCACGCGCTTGTAAGGCAGAAATAATTCGTACTGATTTTCTGACCGAAAGAATAATGAATATATTTGGGATTTAGTAAGACGGATCTCGTCGTTAACTGAAAATAAGGCTTTAATAAATATGGTGATACTGTTGAGTCCTTTATGGCTGAGAGGTAGGTAAATACCTGATTTACATAAAGCTGACATAGGAATACGTGGAGTAACGTGGCGACTTCCACTCAGTGGGTTCGTCTGTAACCTCACATAATGATTACCGTGTGTTTAATCTGAATAATAATCTAGTGATGGTGACTGAATTTTAATGATCTGATTCATGCGTGGCATAATAGAACGGGTATACCCCTTTCTGAAGATTACATGAATTACTGAGGGCCTGGTTTAGGAACATACTGGAGTTATGGGTTCTGACTCGTATTTTGAGAAAAGTTTCGTATGACGTGTACCATGACTGGTGTCCTAATATGTGTCTTCCGAAAAGATACCTGAGGCCTATGCCTTGACTGATGTCTTGACACGTGTTTTAGTAGATGAATTTGAACAAGGTTAAAAACTTTGGTAACTACTAGGATTGGGGAACCGGTTAGACTACTGACCTCTGTATTTCTGGTCACGTCCATTCCGGGGTTCCGATGGTTACTGACTGATAAATTATAAGCACTGTGGTTGTCACTACTGCTTTTTCTGTCAATTTATGACGGTCATTATCATAACCGTGATTCATGTAACTATTCTGCTGAGTGGCCGGCTGGGTTCCGGTTCCCACTCTTCTGAATGAACGGTTAGCTGACTGAAGTGTGACATCTAGCTGAGAAGGTAAAAGTATGGAATGGAATGGTAGTGTCTGATGGTTGAAATTTTGTCTTGACATAAAGTTCAAATTTATAGTTTTCGTCCTTGCTCTGCGGTGTCTTTATAGTATAACAGCATCAGCATCAGCATTTTGAGAAATCTCCAAAGTATCGGCAGCATCAGAATTTTTGAGGTCTTCAAAGTGTTCGCAGCATCAGCATCTGGTAAAATCTTCAACTCACGAGCAGCATCAGCACCTGGTAAAATATCGACAAGTGGAAACGCCCGAGATGATTGAGGATCAATTAGAAATATCCATGAGTAGGGTACCTGGTGTACACCTGGACTACTGTACATGAAGTACAAAATGAATATTGCACATGAAGCATATCGAGACATTGTACGTGGAGTACACATGTATCACTGTACAAGGAGTATAACTGAGGCACCATACAGAGGGTCCATATAGACTACTGTTCATGGCACTGGTGGGAATTTTATTAGATGGTCGATACTGGTGTCGCTTGTCTGACGTAATCTAGGAAATAAATTGATTTAAACGGTAGTAAACTGGTCTGAAATAAGTAACATGATAGCCTGTAATTCTTGCGTAAACTTAATGCTGGTTGTATAGATGTTCAAGAATATGCTTAAACGGAATTTCAACAATGGTCAACATAAAGACATGACTGATGAAGACCAAACATGATTTATCATGAAATAGGATTTTACTATAATCCTTAGCATGAAACATTATCACTCTGCTGAAAACATAATCCTTGAAAGGAAACATGAAACTGAATCAAACCTGAAGACGACCTCAACGTGAGGGTATGAAAATTTGACTGTTACCAGGAACATAAAAAGTCAAATCAACTGAGGTGTAATATCAACTGATGTGGACGGCTATGGTTCAATCTACAGAATTTAAAGAAGAAAACCTGAGACTAAGTAGGGCTATTCTGGTTCGATCCATACTGGTCAAAATTTTCTGAGAACTGTCATGTCTAGAAATTTATAATCTCGGACTAAATATGGATGGCTGTAGTCCAATCCATACTTGTCAAAATTTATGAAATGTACTGATATGACAAAGGTGAACAACTGTGGGTCGGTTCACAAAACATCATTTGACTGAAAAACATGAAATTTGACTTGAGAAATGGTGAACGTTTATGGCTGGTTCACCAAATAATATTTGACTGAAAACATGAATCTGACATGAGTAAGGATAAACGCTTATGGTCAGTTCATCTATACAAAAATCTGAACGACAAGTGTGAACGCCTATGGGTCGGTTCAAGCAAACAAAATTCACAGAAAACACACGCGACTAAATATGGTCAGTCCTGTACCAACCTTTTTCTTAGTCAAAAAAAAAAATTAAGAAAACTGACTGATAACTGAAGGAAACTGACTGATAAATGCATGAGAAACATGAAAGATAACAACGCCAAAATCTGGGAGTTCCTGGTGACTACCCACTAGTCACAGGTCAAGTTTTAGAGCCTACAGGTCGAACCTTGCGCTCTGATACCATAATTGTAACACCCCACTTGGATAAGTGGACCGTTACGTGTATTTATGGCGTGTCATCAAAGCATAAGGTAAATGTCCTAGAACATTAACTGACCATAAAGGAAATACCGGAATCAAACATCGGTAATCCAAACATAAGCTCAAAACATAAAAAGTAAATGCTGAAGGAAAGGACTAAACAATGTCCAAATAAGCAGAATAATGTACGAAGTGCATAAAGTAAGAGGTCCGGATAGCTTCCATCCAAATGCACATGCTCTCAGAATCTTAAGAGCGTCCTGGTGTACCTGCCGTTAGAGCATGAAAGGAACTACGGCTGAGCATAACGCTCAGTGAACGGATATAAAGCATGATAGGGAATTACTAACATGAAACAGATGATAAAATACTGGAGCTGTAAGACTGATAAGTAAAGTTGCAGCGGAAATCTGTGTATAATCTGTAAAGCCTGGTTTATAAATAATAAAGCTGAACTGTTATCTGTTAAATCTGAAAACATGCATTTATTGTAATTTAATTGCCAGAGCTTATATAGGTCATGTGATGTAACAACGGTGCATGAATAACTGGAGGGGTGACCTCGTCATGCTGTAGAGGGGTGACCTCTAAATAACTGTGCTGGGTGGAGGGATCAGCTCCAATGTGAAGGATGTAGAGCACACACCACATTCACCCTGATAACTTATAACACATATAAGCCTAGGATGCATCCATACGCCCCACTAAACATACTGATAAAATGGCCAAACTGAACATGAGTGGGACGATGCAGGATATCACTCTCCTGCATGTGAGTCACGACACCGGTGCCTCTAGTGCCATGGTTACGGTACCTCCGTAACTAGTACATAAACTGGTCATGCTTGTATATAATGCTCGGGCAATTTAACTTAATTATAAAACTGATTTCTGATAATTTTAAACATATACTGGGGAAAAACATTTGGCTGAAGATGGGGAATCCTAATCATGCATAGAAAGGAAGTCCTTACTGAAAGGACGGAAATCCGTACCTCGTGTCCAGTAACTGACTGAATGGAAGACTGAACGAATACTACTCGGGCTTCACGCGTGCTACATGAATAAAGGACGCGAATAAGTTAACTGATATTCGTTTATGGAATTTTACTGATCTTATTGGCTTCTTATTTATTCATTTTATTTTGATTCTGAAATTCTGTACGTATACCAACTGATAAATCTGAACTTACAATAATTCATTTTAATGTATTATTTTCTACTATTAATTATGGTACAACGTATTTCTGACGCTATAGTAATACTACCTTAAGTATCCCGCTAAAATAAAAAAGTTTCTTAATTTAGAAAATTCCTAAAGTAATTTAATTCATTTTATAAAATTATACCCTTTTAATTATTAAAGAACTACTTTAATATAATACATTTAGAAAAATATATTCTGAACATTTATTAAACAATTAGCTTAAAAAGGTATAATATAAAAATATTCATTTTATTTATTTTAATAATGTCCCGAGCCTACAGAGATATCCCATCTCGGTCGCACTAATTAAATCAACGTGTAATGATTTTATCTATCTATATAAATCTGTCCACCAGGATTTGTGACAGAATTCTGTGTCACTAAAACTGTCGCTAAAACTGTCCCATTTAAAAACTGTATATACATAACAGTTCTGCGACAGAAAACTGTCGCTAAAACTGTCGCTAAAGTTATTTCAATATATCCATTTAATAGTCTCATTATTCCCACTGGTTTTACATATAGTTCCCACTGTTGGTTATGATGAAAAGTTCCCACCGTTTGCATTATATTCCCACTGTTTTCAGTTTTCTGTTCTCATCCCCAAACACACCCTTATTGTCTGCCAAACCCAAACGCCCCCTTATTTAACAGTTTTTACACCCGAATGGGTAGTTTGGCAGATTTGGGTCGAACGCAGCCCGTGCCGCCCCTGTGTGGGTCACGGCTGGGCAGGGACAGCATATATACCGAGACTTTAGGGTCTCGGTTCCATTAAACCATCAGACCCGATCCCCTTTTCCAACAAAACGAGCCCTCTGGTTGGGGTTGCTTTTCTCGGCTGACCTAAACAAGAGGCACCACCGAGACTTTGTCTCGGCTGGGCATCAACACACGCCACCAAGACCTGGTGGTGTCTTGGTTTTTTGTGCAGCCTCCAAAATCGACCCTAAATATTACTTCTTTTTTTTCTTTTAGATCACCACATAAATCCGTGTATACTGTAATTAAAGGAGAAAAAGATTATTTACCGTTGTATGATTGTAATGAGAGACGAACACACATGAATTCCTTGAAGAAAACTAAGCCTGAATCCCTTTGTTGTTGTTCTCAGCCGGCGACCTGTTTTTTTTTTTTTTTTTGTCGGCAGGAAACAAGGAGCCAACCCTAATATCTCTCTTTTTTTTTGTTCGCTGTAGTGAAAATGGGATGGGGGTTTTACCCGTATATTTTCTTGCAAAAAGTGGCTGGGCTCACAAGCCCATATTCTTCTCTTTTCTTTTTTTTTAACAACCGGCCATAAGGCCTTTTATATTTCTTTTCTATTTTTTTTTAAATGATATATAATCGGCCCATTTAGGTTTTGTATCACTTTTTTTTATCTTGATTGAACGCTCTCGTTAATTTTCGCGCTTTGTTTCTGTTTAATATAGTTTATTAAACCGCGTATTTAACCCTCTGATTTAAAAATACGGGTTTTACAGCCAAATCCGTTTCTTCCTTGAAATTTGAACTGCGTTCCTGTTTAGATTGATCTCAATCTTGTGACCACCCATTCGAATGTATCAACTGGTCTTAAATAAATTAAAAGACGGTGCTTCCAGTGTAATTATATTAAGTATTCTGACTATGACATAATAAGATTATTAGACTGAAATAAATAGATTTGTAAGCGATGTGTGATTGTCATTATATGTTAATAACACAGAATAGAACTGGTAAGAGCATGAGAGGGATATAGAACAATATATAGCTGTCAAGAGTGTTGAAGAAACATTGTACACTATTTGTTTTCTCCATCTCAATCTGTGTGTGGTCTAGAAGTTGGACGTCACACGGGTCAAGTTATTCTGAACTTTATCCCCTTGACATGGTTTAGTTCAGATTAGGTGTGTGTTCATTTGATATGTTTTATTTGGTTCCCCCTGTTTGGGTGTTTGGTTCCCCCTGTTTTGGTTGTTAACCCCTGTTTGGGTTTAAGACCAATGAAAAATACAAAATTAAACGCGTCTAAAAGGGTTTTTGGGTGTTTGGGTAATTTGTTTTGTCCTAATCAGACTATAACAGAAAGATGAAACAAATATATAACTAAACCTTCATAAACATCAATGTATAATCAAATACCAGAGATAACGTTTGCAACGTTAATGCATGTTGTTCCTGATCCAGAAGTGGTACAAAATTTGCATTGCTACAAACTTATCAACTGGTTTTAGTTAAATTTTGGCATCTTTCTAACTTTTGTATTTGCATCTTTTGTCAATGAAAGATTTGCGGGAACGGCGACTTAATGATCCTCGTCTTCCTAGGTATTTTTTTGCGTATTATATGTATTATTGTGTATAAGTCGGTCTGAAGTGTTGGGTAAAAAACATTTTATAGCATTTTGGTCTATAAAAGACTTCTTGAATTACATTAACAGTTATTCTTGTTGTTGATAACTGACTTTTGTAAATGTTTTATATTTGCTAATTTGCATAGATATAGAGTAAAAAAAGCCATGTAAGAGCAGGTTATTATGTTAAATATTTGTCAGTGCACTTCATATGTTGCTCTATCTAGGGATCTTGTCTAGGTTCTGCTCACGCAGTACACCACTTGTGACGGGTCTTCTATAGCTTCACATAATTCACTTATAAATATGGTTCTAACCCTCACATGTGTTCTTATAAATACCGTAGATATATTAACACTAACTATTACAATCAGGTGTTTAAGTTTTCGGTCATATATATAAAATGAAGAGAAGAATATTAAACTATGATATGTGTAACGCAAAGGATAAATCATATATGACTTGCATATGATGTAAAGTATGTTTCTGATATGCGTGGAGAAACTGGACTATGTTTCTGATATGTGGCTTATTTTTCTAGCATATCATATTCCGTTTATTAATGTAACTGATTAAGTTTTCTAGCAGTGGCTTATTTCTGCATATTCATTACCCCTGTTTTTGTTGCTTTCCCCCAGTTGTAGATTCATTCCCCCTGTTTGGGTTTGTGGTTCCACCTGTTTTTGTTGTTTCCCCTGTGTGGGGTTTCGAGGCTTTATGATTTAGAGTGGGAGTGTAACTCATATGGTAGAGCGCTCGCTTTGCATCCGAGAGGCACGCGGTTCGATTCCCCACACTTTCATTATTTTGAACCACGAATTCCATAAGTGGTCAGCTTTTTAAGTGATAAACTTTTTTTTTGAAAAAAGTGCTAAAGTCTTCTTCAAAAGTTATCAACTTTTTAACGTAAGTGAATAACTTTTGTAAAAAAGTGCTAAACTGTTCTTCAAAAGTGAACAACTATTTCACATATGAGTTATTTGAGTTAGTTCGCGTTTAATGGTGATTTATTTCGTGTGTTATAATTTAACTGTATGCTTGTAATATTAGTTGATTTAGGGTGTGTTTGGCGCGGAGCATTTAGGAGTGGTGAGTGTTGAGTGTTTGTGATCTTTAATGCTCGTTTGTGTAAACTTATTTTCTCCTTCATTACCCTAATTTAAGAGACTGTTACTTTTATTTCACATGTACAAGAATGGCATGTTTAGTCGTTTTATCTATCGACTTTTTACATAGTCAGAATTTACCAAAACACTCAAACGATTGACTATTACAGTTGATTTATCTCACCTTCACTATTCTGCCAGAGGCAACGTATTTGTTACCTTGAGTGACTGTTAACAAATCATGGATACACAAGCATGTTATACTAGAATTTTATAAGCCAGCAGCTAGTGGTTGACCAACCACATGCAATTTTTTATGGTACCATTTGACAAAATTTACAGCTTGATTCCACGGTTTGTATCTTTCTTCTAGCTTTTGGAAAAACTGTCACGCTGCAAAAGTTAAGCCTCTCTTGTTCTGCAAAAGAGTTAGTAAATCATTTGCAAAACAAGCTTATACTATTCTGTAAGCTTGTGACAGCCAAACTGCAACCTCTAACAAATTTTAATTAGCTCTTCTAGTTTCACATATAGTAACCATATAAAGAAGTTTTACATACCTATTTTCATTAGCAAGATCCATCATTTCATACAAGTTTAATTTTTTCGTGACACTCACTGTAGCATAGTCACAAAACTGATATCAAATAACTTACTTCAATCTTGGAGAAAATAGTTCAGCAAAACTGTAACATCCCGCCTACTCATACCACAATATTGTCTGCTTTACCTGTAGGCTCACGGCTTTGCTTTGTGGCCCTCTTGTAAGTACTTCCCGGCTGGTCACCCAACCTAGTAATAGTCTGACATGAGCACGCTTAACTGCCAGTTCCTAAGAACCCCACGTGCAGTAGACCACAAAACGCGTTGTGTCATGAGAAGGCGATTGTTATCTTATGAACCATGGATCTCTCCTGGCCACAGCCGATGTGGGATTTGCCTGGGGTGTCACAATCACCCCCCCTTCGGGACTCATCGTCCTCGATGAGGTTTGCCCCACCATCCCGAACGGCTCAGGAGTGTCTCTGATACCACTTGTAACATCCCGCCTACTCAGACCACAATATTGTCCGCTTTACCTGTAGGCTCACGGCTTTGCTTTGTGGCCCTCTTGTAAGTACTTCCCGGCTGGTCACCCAACCTAGTACTACTCTGACATGAGCACGCTTAACTGCCAGTTCCTAAGAACCCCACGTGCAGTAGACCACAAAACGCGTTGTGTCATGAGAAGGCGATTGTTATCTTATGAACCATGGATCTCTCCTGGCCACAGCCGATGTGGGATTTGCCTGGGGTGTCACAAAAACAACCTAACCTAAACTAATACACGATTGAAATGGCCATGGTGCATAAATATGTTGAACCATCATTATCTCGACATAAACACGTAAACACATAAATCAGCAACACCTTTTGTGTCTTCAATCTTAAGCATAGATTTTTTCCTTCCTTAAAGCAGCCTCGTTTTCTCATACTCTTTTTACACTGTCACCATGGACTACCACAAACCCCTCACTTGTAAGAGTACTGGGAGCATTTAGCAACTGACAATAAAAAAATATGGATTTCCATGTTAATACTGATTCTAACATAATGAATTGCTAAAAAACTCTTTAATCGTGTAAAGGAATGGAAACTTACATCTGTAAGGTACAGTTCAGGATTACTGCTTCGCTGCTTCAACTTTTCCAGCAACTGTAGAGACACAACAATTTGTATCCAGACTTTTGATAAAATACTATCCCTGAGTAGTCTGGTTTAACACAATTTGTATCAATATTTTTGATAAAATACTATCCATGAGTAGACTGGTCTTCTAACTAGTATCAACATCTGATATATTGTCAATTATCTTACACTTTAGTGTATCGATTGGCATTCAAGGATACACAAACACAGTTAGCAATAATCACGATCAGTTCATACGCATTCACCTACTCCTAATCAATATCATCATCTAATTAACATAACATCAATTCATACTCATTCCCAACATAACAAAGCCTAATAATTTTCATTTTCACTTCAAAACACACAATTAACACGTAACAATAAATAAAACAATCAATAAAACTATAAAACATCGCATTTATACAAAATGATACAAACATATAAATCGCACAATTCGAAACTAAATCGCACAACTTACTTACTCTTAATCACTATCAGTAACTTGTTATCAACATGAACACTCAATAACAATATAAGACAACAAATATATACCGATCTGCATTTGCCAAAACTAAATCACGCAATTCACTTACTCCTAATCACTATATCATCATCGCTGACGAATAGACTTTCAGAACAGGGAATAACATCAAGAGTAGATGTTCACGCACCGAGTACAAGAAGCCCAGTTTCCTCAAAAAGTGGAAATAGTGATGACATCTCGAGTACAATTCAAGTGGAACAGGATAAACTACCAAATGAAGACGTTCATTCACCTAGTACTAATCTAGTTTTCTCACAAGTTCGTGATGTTGATAACAACGTGTCGAGTACCAGCCAGGTGGAACACGTCAAACCGTTGACTGAAAATGTTGACTTTGAAGATCATCAGTTTCAAGTCAAGGTTTCAAGCCGGTCTAATCTTGTTGACAAAGTAGTTATATGGCAAAGAAAAAAGTGCATGATTCGACCTTGATGTCAATGAGATAATACGTTGAATGTGTTTTCAGAAGTCTTGTATGTTGATTGCTTCTTTCAACATCATTTAACGGTTAAGTTTTGTAATTTTTTTTTTGCTCTTGTCGAGTTTTGCAGATTCTGTATGCAAGTTAAAAGTATTATTCTATCTGTTATATAAGAAACAAGTTCTATGTAAATTGTTGCAAAGGATCAGTGTATGTACCACCAAACAAAATAGTATCTTCCTTGTCCATGTTGCGCGCCTAAAGTTCTTGTTGACAAGGATCCTTCCGACCCACATCGTGTTTTTAGCTTCTTGAAAGCATAGGAACGGTAATGATGATAAGATGTGATCAGATTATGAATAGGCCTTGATCTATTACAGGATATTCTAATGAGTCAGGAGGGTATTCCAACAAGTCAGGAGGATAGTCGTAGTTAAATCTTAGCGCATCGTATAAGTCTGAAGGAACTTCATTAATGAACTTTGGATCATTAAACTCGGGGTCTTGTTTGTTTTGCATGTTGAGATTTGTTGAAGAACAATGTTGACCTTGAAGCAAAAAAGCCTGCAATTCCATATTATTTATGGATGCTGGTTCCAAACGTTGATCATCATTTTTCATGCTCCACGTTGAACTGGTGACGGGATCAGATGGTTGCGAACTGAAGGAACCAAAGTTAGCCGACTTGTCGAGCATTTGCCAGAAAAAATAATGAAAATAGTGGTGTTGGAGCGAAGCTTATATTTTACAAGATGCTATCATCACTCTTTAGTTAGATTTAGTTGTGTTTAGGGTTAAATTTGTTAAGTTTGATAGTTTAAGGTAGAAGTTAAAAATTGATAACGGATATCAAGAGAGAATATTATTTTTAAAAAGTACTGAAAAAGTTGAGCACTTGGGGGTTGAGCACCGTTGGTCGAGCATTTACCATAGGACACGTGTCATAATTATAGTGGAGTTGAGCAGTTGAGCATTTGTGCATGACCATATATGTCAAAAAAATTTGGCTTGATCATATAGTGGATCAAGGGTAAAGGATTTTACCAAATCCGTCTTTTTCCCTAGATATTTTTTATGAAACCAAAAAGAATATCAATAAAAGTGGTCAATTGTCACTTTGAAAGGACAATAACTTTTGGGAAAAGACAAAGTGGGAAAGAGAATAAGTGCGAAAGAAAATAAGTGAGTTGCTACTTTTTATCTACTATCACAAGCCAAAGAAAAGATGCAGCATGGTGGAACCCAATACTTTTCTCTATCCTATATAAAAATATCTTGTAGCTACTTATTTAAAGGAGGTCATTGGTCTAGGAGGAGACATCTCTCGGTGTGTGTGTATTACACACACACACAAAACAAAGCAAAATAACATATTGCTATTCGTCCATGAAATCAATTCCAATTCATATAATGCTCAGTTAGTTCTTTTGTAACTGCTTTAGGTAACATTATTTATGGTTGATCATTGTTGTGGATTATTACATATTAAATTGATTTATAATTTATGCATCTTTATGTTCATGAATTATTTTGCTTGATTCACTTTATGTTTTATGATTTGTTCAAGACAACTTATTGCTAGTTAACAATTCATTCTAAGTCCACCTAGTTAGGGATAAAGATGGGCGTGTGATCAACAAATGTTGTGCCCAAATAAATCATTAAACATAATTACTGGTTGATTTGATAAAACACTTTCAATTGATAGTCAACGAGTTGTACCGAGTCCCATTGAGTGTAGGGGTTAAGACAAGTCGTGTGATAAACATAACAAGTGCAAATATTGATTTATCCATATTAAGTCAAACTAATCTTTGTAATCGGTTTAGATGCCTTAATAATCCATAGCTTGATCAACCATAGATATGGGAAACCGGAAGGGATTACATTGTTCTCTTAATTGTTTACAACTCTAAGTATTAATTTTCTAGTTTAATCATTAGTGTAATCGGTAGTTTAGTGTTAAGATTTTAAAACCCAAACTTTTATTGATCTATGATCACCCCCAAAATTTAGACCAAGACCACATACTCCTTGTGATTCGGCACCCACTTGTCCTATCTGGTATAAGGTAATTATATTATTATTATTTTTTGCCGGTGTGACGACCACCGCCAAAATTTTGGCGCAGCTGCCAGGGAGTTAGTGCACTTTTGGTTTAAGTGTTTGTTAATAGTTTTAAAATCGGAAAATTAGGTTTTCCTTTTTAGTTAGCATAGTTTCATTTTATTAGTTTTGTTTGTTCTTTGGTGCACTCGGTTGTCCTTGTTTTGCAGAACTACAGGTACCATGAACTTTAACATTCAGATGTACCTAAACTTTCATAGTAATTCCCATTCTCTTGAGTACTGCTACATGGAGATACAAAGGAGGAATGAGGAGAGACACCAAAGGGCACTGTGGAACGAGCAAGTATATGGAGATTACTACTACCTACCTCAAAACAATTATGAATATGAGAGGTATAGGGGTAATCATTATTTCGAGAGGAAAAATGATATTAGGAATGGTGGATATGGTAATAATTACCCTCATCAATATTATTGTAACATCCCGCCTACTCAGACCACAATATTGTCCGCTTTGCCCGCAGGCTCACGGCTTTGCTTTGTGGCCCTCTTGTGAAGACTTCCCGGCAGGTCACCCAAGCCAGTACTACTCTTCCATGAGCACGCTTAACTGCCAGTTCCTAAGAACCCCACTTGCAGTAGACCACAAAACGCGTTGTGTCATGAGAAGGCGACTGTTATCTTATGAACCATGGATCTCTCCTGGCCACAGCCGATGTAGGATTTGCCTGGGGTGTCACAATCACCCCCCCTTCGGGACTCATCGTCCTCTATGAGGTTTGCCCCACCATCCCGAACGGCTCAGGAGTGGCTCTGATACCACTTGTAACATCCCGCCTACTCAGACCACAATATTGTCCGCTTTGCCCGCAGGCTCACGGCTTTGCTTTGTGGCCCTCTTGTGAAGACTTCCCGGCAGGTCACCCAAGCCAGTACTACTCTTCCATGAGCACGCTTAACTGCCAGTTCCTAAGAACCCCACTTGCAGTAGACCACAAAACGCGTTGTGTCATGAGAAGGCGACTGTTATCTTATGAACCATGGATCTCTCCTGGCCACAGCCGATGTGGGATTTGCCTGGGGTGTCACAATTATCCTCAAGGTCAAGACTTTCGTATTAGTAATCAATCTGATGTTAATCAAACGATTGCTAAGGTTTGGGATCAAATTGAGACTATAGAGGTAGCGATTAAGGAAGGAGTAGTAGTTGAGGAAGAAGGACGTGATTACATAATGAAGCTTCGCGAAGAGCTTGGTTATTTACCAAAGGTTACATCTTTATATGAGAATACATTTTATTCACCACCGACACAACACTATCCAACTAAACACTATCGTATGGTAAATCGATTAAGTAGTGATGAAATAATTAAACCTCAAGGTGTCACCATGTTTGTTTATGATGACGATGATAAAGAGAAAGAGGAAGATGAAGAAGTCACTATTAACTCGACAAATACCACAAAAATTATCGTCGATTAGTTCTCTTATGGATGAAGAAAATGAAGATGAAATTCACGATCACGAGACTTCATTTGAAGAAAAACCATACCTCGAGGAAGAAGCTCAAGTCACCCAAATTGATGAAGAGTCATCCTTAGTGACAGGAGTGTTCACCAATCAAGTTGGGGAGGAAGACGTGGTTGGTGAAGATGTGAAAGAGCATCAATTTATGGTATTAGTGGATGTTGGGTGCAATTTTATTAGGCGATGGAAGGAGAACTTGTTCAGCAAGCTGACGTGCATTATCGTTCAACAAGTTCGTAGAAAAGCACGAACAGGAGTTATATATTTAAGCCAATTCGTGTATGACAAAAAGGATACATGTGATGAGATGAGTTCGGGTACCGAGCAGATTGGTTGTGCAAAATAGTACAAGTTGCTTGATTAGGAGAAAGCGTAAGAGATGTGTTCGGGTTTGGAAAAATGGATGCTTCTTAGGATTCGAGTAGACTGGGAGCTTAAAGGAAGATGGTTCTTGGGATGTGTTGGAAGATGAGGATATGCCTTGGACACACCAAGCGATACAACGTTTTGGAAACGTGTACGGGAAGTGTTCTATCCAGCCACCATAACACGTTACATTGCGGGTAACGTCGGGCTGATGACGTTAAACTTAGCGCTACACGAGAGGCAACTTGTGACACGTGTTTATTTAATTTTATTTTATTTTTATTTTTATTTTAACTTTGTGGGTGTGTTATCTATAAACCCTCACGAGACAAAACTCGTTCAATCGGGCTACTAAGTGGTTTAAAGGCTTGTTGCATGCGATTAATGCAACCGTCATGCCTACGAAAGTGAGTTTAAGTTTTTGTTGATTTTGTATGTTTGTCAAATTGATTTCTAACCAAAACTTTAACTTATATTTTCTTTTGCATTGGGGACAACACAATGTTTTAAGTTGGGGAAGGGGTAACATGTGTTACATGTTTTTTGGTTTGAAATTTTGGTCAAAAATGGGTCTAAACGAGATTTTTGGAAAAATTGGAAATTTTTAAAAATTTTGGAATCACAATATAAGAGTCTTGTGCTAATCAGATGTGGAAGTTTCTTCTAGATATATGTTTTTTGAGTGTTTGCAGACTCTGAATATCAGCTTATGGATAGCTATTGGAGCAAGCTAGAAGACTTGACCAGGATTATAAGGTGCACCCGATTCTTTTTTGGTTATAAAATTGATTTGACTTTTGCATGTAGTTAGGTATAAGTATATATTTTTAGATGATCAAACCATACCCGATCAATTTCCCTACTTACTTTTGCTTAGAACGAGAAAGAAGTTAAAATTATTTATGAAATATAATAATTGTTGGGTTATGACACTTAAATTGGTCTTATTCAGCTCGCCGCCCGCGCATGGTGGCCTTAGAAAAGAGCTAGAGAACTGTCATAGTTATTGGTGTTGGGCTTGCCTATCTGATCGTCACCCGCGCAAGGTGATACTTTAGTTCTTCGCATTGGTCAGACGCCAATTTTTATGATGGATAACATTGCACTTTGCTGAGACAGTTTATGTAAAATAACCCAACTCTTGTATTATTGTGAATGAAATTAGGAAGGTTGTTTGATTTAACGCACTAATTAATTAGACTATGTGGTAAATAACTCCATCATGTGATGTACTAATAGGCACGAAGCATAGATGTTCCTATTTAATTAAACAGAATAAATTAAGCAGTTCCCTTGTGTCAATGTGTCTTAGTATGCACCTATAGGATAGATATTCATATTTTCAAATGAGTGGTATTAATATCATCCTTTAAAGGAGTATATGAAGAGTTTGAGATGACTTGTATAAGAACGGTCCCGGATGGCGATGAAAAGGAGCTTGTGTATGTTTGACAAAAAAATATTAAAAAAATAAAAATTGATGAATAAAAGAAAAAAAGTGAATAAAGTGATGGCTTATGAGGCGCTCATAGGATATGAAAACTCCAGTAGTATAAAAGGTAAGATATTATCACCTCTTATTTGAATATATGAGTAGATTGATTATAGGGGTGTATTAAGCGCGTTAGGCACACGGTTAATTATATGAAATATAAAGAACATAGAATCAATGAGAATGACTATACTAAGTGTTTAATAAGGACACAAAAATATTAGTAATCATTTTGGATTATTTGACACATAGGCTGATTGTCAGTGTGCTAGGTCGAGCTTGATCTTTTTGATGGAATTCAAAAGTGTGAAATTAACATGCTAAGTTTATGATATTTCTTGCTTGGGATAAGCAAGGTTTAAGTTGGGAGATTTGATCGGTGTATATTTCATACACCCCATAGCATGTTAATTTTCGCGTTATTGCTTTATTATTTGTTATTATATGTGTATTTTGAGTGTGTTATGTAATATGTAGGGTTGAGGAAAAAGATGGTAAAATGGCATTGGGTTAGAAAAAAAGCCGAGAAAGCCGAGAGATAAGTCGAGAGATTCTGGCAGCCATTAATAATGCTAGATATTTTGTATGAAGCCAAAAAGAATATCAAGAAAAATGGTTAATTGTCACTTTGAAAAGGCAATACCTTTTGGCAAAAGACAAAGTGGGAAAGAGAATAAGTGGGTGACTACTTTTTATCTACTTACACAAGCAAAAGAAAAGATGAAGCATGATGGGACCCAATACTTTTCTCTCTTATATAAAAATATCTCTTAGCTAATCCCTCCGTCCCAAAATTATTGTCTATCGACAAAAACGCACATTTTAACAATAGTACCATATTTACAGCTTTCTCTCTCTTACTTTTTATATAAAGATTGTTTTACCCTTAATCAGTTACTATAATTTAAAACATTTTTAAAAATTTTAATTAATTTTAACTAAAGGTAATATAGTAATCTCGATCTAAACTTCCAATCTATTTTTAGAAACGGACAATTAATTTGAACAACTCGGAAATAAAAGATGGACTATAAATTTAGGACGGAGGTAGTACTTATTTAAAGGAGGCCATTGGTTTAGGAGGAGACATCTCTCGGTGTGTGTGTGTGTGTGTGTTACACACACACAAAACAAAACAAAAGAAAAGATTGATATTGGTTCATGGAATTAATTTCAATTCATATAATGCTCGGCTAGTAGTTTTGTAACTCCTTTCGGTAACATTATTTATGGTTGATTATTGTTGTGGATTATTACATTTATATTACATTGATTTACGATTTATGCATCTTTATGTTCATGATTTTTTTCTTTGACTTACTTTATGTTTTATAATTTGTGCAAGACAACTTATTGCTCGTTAACAATTCATTCTAAGTCCACCTTGTTAGGGATAAAGATGGTTGTGTAATCAACATAGGTTGTGAAAAAAAAATCGTTAAACACAATTATTGGTTTATTTGGTAAAAGACTTTTATTTCTAGTCAACGAGTTGTACCGAGTGCGATTGAGTATATGTATTAAGACAAGTCGAACATAATAAGTGCCAATATTGATTCGTCCATATTAAGTCTAACTAATCTTTGTAATCGGTTTAAATGCCTTAATACTTCATAGCTTGATCAACCATAGATATGGGAAACCGGAAGGGATTACATTGTTCTCTTAATTATTTACAACTCTAAGTATTATGTTTATAGTTTAATCATTAGTGTAATAAGTAGTTTAGTGTTAAGATTTTAAAACCCAAACTTTTATAGATCTATGATCATCCCCAAAACTTAGACCAAGACCACATACTCCCCGTGGAGTCGATACCCAATTGCCCTATCTAGTATAAGATAATTAGGTTAACATTATTTTTTACCGTTGTGATGACCACCGTCACACTCCTAATAGCATAAGGTGACGTTTATTGTTAGGTTGGATGGTATGGCATGTAACTCACGAGGTGAGTAGTTAACTCATGCGCGAGTTATCACCTCCTTCTACCAAATCATGCACGAGTTATGTCTGCGGAGGTAAACCATTCACCTCGGCGAGTTTAAATAATGGTAAGACCTATGTGTCTTTAATATCCGTCGAAAGTGTTAATAACAAAAAATTCAATACCTGAATTTATTTATAAACACCCACTAAAAATCATCATTTTTAAACACAACATCTTCATTTTATATACATTTTCTCTAAAACAATAAACTTATTGGGAGTACTCCCCAACATATGTCTTAAGAAAATACGCTTCGAAATATTAAAGGTCGCCAACGAAGAGCTAACGCAAACTCTCCAGTGACACCTGATGAATCGTTTAATCTCTAAACCTTATTACCAAACCAACCGCCGAACCTATTACGGACATAACCATTCTATGATTACGAACCTTAATAAACCAACCATACTTAAACCTAACACCGAAGCCTTATCCAAACCCGTACCATTTTACCCAATACTCAACAACAAACGTGTTTCATGATCTCGCTTGACAACCACCCGCGTTCCCATTCTCTAACACAAACTACGTCTCACAAACCCAAATAGGTGGTTCGTCATCACATCCACATACGGATCGTAGCATGTTTCTCGTTCGTGCATTTTGAAACGAAGAACTGTACACACATTTTGGAATATATTGAGAGCAAAAACAAAGAAATAATGTAGAAGAACATATGATTCATTGAATGGGAAATAGAAGATGGTACGGCCGACCGTGATTCTGTGGAGTGTACTGTAACGTCACGCGTATGAGGTTTTAAAGTAGAGCATGAGACGAAGATTACATCAATAAGGAATTGCTACGCTATGAAGCTGCCTTCTCGTTGTCGTTTTGACTTCGTCATTGTTCAGAGATTTTAAAAGATTTTCTAAGATGGAGGATGTGGAAATTTCAAGATTTTTAGTAAAGCAAGCAGAAAACATTAATAGATACTAGTCATCTGGGGTTATTACATTCAACATAGTCGAGGGATGCTAATATCAATCGGAATGTTGGTAATGACGGTGAAAAAGAGGTACAAGTAATGACATGCCTAATTGACCTGAAAAAAGATAACAAAGGACAGAGAGCATCGGGTCATCAAATATGAATCAGAATGAATTAGATAGGTTGATGGCATCCGAGATGGAAATGAAAAGCGAACACGCCCTCGAAATGCACAAAGAAGAGAACACAAAGCCTTTTTGAGATCAAATGAGGGATGTGAAATGTCGTGAACGAGAGTTGGCAAATCAGGAATACCGACAACGTCAAGATGACCTCATGTTCTATCTGCAACCATATGATAACTTAACTGGGAATGTGCGGGCGACAATGGAAGTGATGAGGGCGGAGATCAAAGCGAAGTATGATTTGAAAGTTTAATATAAGAAGTTTTTACACATGAACAAATACCAACAAGTACAAATTTTTCTATACATTTAACATAAATGCTCATAAATAACTTTTGTAGTTTAAGTGTAATCTGTAGCCATCAAATGTCCTTCAGAAACTGATATTTTAGCGTTATCCGCTCACTAGAAACTCGTATCCATCCCTTGCTACCAATAACTTATAACAACTTGGTAAGACACACACAAAACTAACAAGTAAACCTACATCACACATTTTCTTTAGTCCAGACATCACCATAACCGAAACAACGCCAAAATCAACTTTTCCCTCTCATGCATACTTGAAAAGGAATGATGTAACACTTGTCAAAGTGGTGTCCCGCGTGTAAGTGGATGGAGGGGAAGGAAAATGTTAATGCAAGTGATGCCTAAAAACATTATTAGTGTTAACTAATCTTTCTTAGTTTTGATCACGACAAATTAAAAAGAAATTTATCGTCAAAGACAATCGTAAAATGAATTATTTAACAAACACTCTCATCAAGGTAATAATCATGTAAGTATTTCACTAACATATATTAATCATGTTTAGTGATCATAAAAAGTTATTAGCCTTAAAACTAACATTTTGTCAAATGTGACAAAATATTTTAATAAACTTTCTTTTTAAGAAAATGTTTTATTAAAATAGAAAATGTAAATTTGAATATGGCATATTCCAAATGCCATAGGAATATCCTTTGAAGGTAAAACTTACCTTAGATATTACTTCCCCACTAAAGGACAAAAAGGAGCGAAGTCTACTAATCACGGTTCCTCAAATGGCTATGCGGTTCTTTATTGATATGGAACCGCATTCACAATTAAGGAACCGCGCTCAGAGAGGCATTGGCCTTTGTCTCCTATAAATAATTGATCAAATCTGCATTTTCCAAGAACCTTTTTGGACATTCTTTCTGCCTTCTTTCTCTTTTCTAGATCCTAATCATTAGTAAATGATCACTTAATGTGTTAAGTATGTTTACTTATGATTATCCTCTTGATCCTCTTCGTCACTTGTCCAAAGAGAAGATCACTCACACACTTGTGATGTGATTAAAGATGAAGCCTTGATAAAGATCAACCTACCTTAGATCTAGTCTTGTTCATCATTTTTAGTTGAGTCTTGTGTAGATCCAATGTATTTTTGTATACTTAAATTAGTTGTGTTAATCCAATGTATTTGTGAATACTTGGATTAGTCTTGTGTAAATCCATTGTATATGTGTATACTTGGATTTGTCTTGTGTGGATCCAAGTTACATGTGTATACTTGGATATGTTTTATTGAGTTGTAAGTGTTGTGTGTTAGTTCTCACTAAACTATAAAGTGATTTGTGTATGTGTCTTGTGAGTTCTCACTTAGCTTTAAAGTGAAGAATTGTGAAGATTGGTTCTAGCTTTGGATTAGAACTCGACATCTAGCCTTATGTCGGAAAAGAAGATGGGCAACGAATATTGGTTCTAGCTTTCAATTAGAACTCGACATCTAGCCTTGTGTCGGAAAATGGTAAAGTAGGCGACGTGTGTAGATGGTCCTAGCTAAGATTAGGTCTCGACATTTAACTTAGTGTCAGAAAATAATATAGTCAATGTTGTAAGGTTTTCTCCGCCAAGAAGAGAGCTTGTGGATATAGTGGAAATCTCGAGTGAGGTGTACTCGAGGAGTGGAGTAGGAACGAAGATAGAGCTTTGTTGCCGAACCACTATAAATCTTGGTGTCTCCCTATTAGGTTGCTTTTTTCCTTACCCTTTACTTACTTTCTATTTTACATTGCATACATCTATTACTTGTCATTGTTAATACATTAGAATTGAACGTAATCATTATGAAGCTAGCTTTCAAGTAAAAGGTAGTTTTTGACAAACTTAATTGAAAGTAATTTTAATTAGGACATAAACCGAAAAGAAACTATTCAACCCCTCCTTCTAATTTCTACAAAAAAGATGTACGTCCGCTACTTAAACGTGGTTTAGATTTTAAGGTAGGGGTGTGCATTGTCGTGTTTAGGTAGGTTTTTGGCTTAAAACAAATCGTAATATTTAGTTTTTATAAAACAAAAACCGTCTGTTTTTTTGCTTTATTATCAGTTTTGGTTCTATTTTTTGGCTTTTCAGTGTTTATATTTGAATGTGATCATTTGTACCAAAAACTTGATTTACACAGCAAAACAATACTGTTCTTATTTCTTTTTTCAATTTGGCCTAATAATGCTTTTTAAATTTTTCTACAATTTTACGCATATATAGATGCAACACACACACATTCAAGTGTCCTTACACATCGTATGATAACTGTCATATAAGTATTGATGTATTACCAAATAAACACACAAACAACATAAACACACATATAAAAATATAAATTTATAGACTTGATTTATTTATATTATATTAATGATTTAAGTTCATTTAGATATCAAATTTATCTAAGATATGGGGTGACTCATCCCCACCCTCCATCTTCCTACCATCTAATGGCTGAGATTAAATCCCTATTTTACACTGGAGGGGTATTTTCGTCATTTCACCTGATCACTATATAAGCATTTTTCTCACTTATTTCTCATAAAACACACAACACACACCGACTTTCTATTTCTCTCTCTACCTGATCTATTTTCTCACTCTAGAATTGATAGATCGAAGCTTATAATCACGAATCTCTCACGAACATCATCAGGATTCCATCACGAATCGATTAATTAGATCAAGTAATCAACACGAATTCATGATTAGGCACGAATCTATCATCAGGTTTGTATAAAATCTATTCTTATATTTAGCTTATTTGATTTTGAATAAGCTTATTAATTTATTATCATGTTAATTATAAGCTTTAAATTAGCTTATTTTGAAAGAATTATTTTGATTGATTGTTCTTACTTATTAGCTAACTTCTTAGGTGATTTATGTGAATAAGCTTATTTGTTTGAATAAGCTTTTGAAATAGACGAGAGTTATAAATAAGCTTGTGAGTTAGATGATTTGGATTTATTTTGTTAAATTATAAGCTAGCTTATTAGCTTATTTTAACGAATTATAAGGTTTTATGAATAAGAAAGTTATGAATAAGCTTATTTTCGTGTGAATAAGCTGTATTATTAGATATTTTTATGTAGCTGATGTATGCTGAATTAAGCTTGATGTATCATATATGATACCTCATTTATCATATATGATAGATATATCATATATGATATATGATAGGTGTATCATATATGATACATGGGTATCATATATGATGTTTCTGAATAAGCTTAAGTTAGTGTGAATAAGCTGTATTAGTAGGCATTTTAACTATATTGTTGATGTAAGCTTATTAGGTTGGATGTATATATCATATATGATACCTCATTTATCATACATGATAGTTATATGATATTTGATATATGATAGATATATCATATATGATATATGAGGTATCATATATGATATATCTAACAAGCTATATAAAAAATTAGACATTTATATTGTACATGATTTTTTACACTTTTGACCTATTGCACATGTTGATATTGTCTACTAGGTAATTCACTTGTTGATAAAATGGTGCCTAATATGTTCTTTCATCTTTTTTATTAATGCAGACTGTGCGAACAAAACAACGAGCAAATATAAATGCGGTAATTACCTGGTTGGAGAAAAGCATGAGGACGTGCACGCATATATGGTTGAAGATGAAGAAGAATTGATTGAAAATAAAGAATAGTTTTCCAACAATAAGAATGTTATGGTTTTTGTTATGAATTGATTAGACTCTTTTATTTTTCTATCTTTTATTTTATGAATAAGTGTTTTAATCATGATTGGTTACATTCTATTTGAACAAGTGTTTAATCATCAATTGTATGCTTTTAAAAAACATTTTTTTTATTTTATGAACAAATGTTTAATCATTGATTCAACAGGCTCTTTGTTTTAGTCATGAAGTCGGCAAACCTTTTGTTGAATTTGTCAAAAATATTTGAGTATCATATATGATAATGCGTCATCATATATGATACTTATAAAAAAAATACTCTTATTTTCTAGGCAAGTGAATCCAGCAGCCTCCTTGTTTTAATTATGAATTCCAAACCATCATACTTGATGTTTAAAAAATGATAACATGTTTTCTATTCTAATGATCATCACTAATTTATCAAAACCACATGACATAATACCAAGAAAGTTAAACCATATTAACAAGAAGTTGTACAAGATATCAATGGTTTACAGAATCGTCCATATACGTCAAAACTCCATTAAGAGATTACAAGAAAAAAAAACAAAGAATACATTTTAAACATAAAATTAAAATTCATGAGCTTCTTCATTAAGCTTCTTGACCTTTTGGATGCTTGTAATGTTCAACATACCTTGAAAGCAACCTTCTCTACACAAAAAGAAGAATTAATTCAATTTTCAAGCACATAAGCATATATGATATATTTTATCATATATGATATTTTAGCTTATATAATATATAATATAGTATATCATATATGATACTTCACTAACAGATCATATTAAATCTATTCAACGAGATTAAGCCATAAAAAAGAAGAACTAATTCAATTTTCAAGCACATAATCATATATATATATATATATATATATATATATATATATATATATATATATATATATATATATATATATATATATATATATATATATATATATATATATATATATATATATATATATATATATATATATATATATATATATAGAGTTAGGATCAAATAAGAAGATTAAGTAAAATGAGAAGAATAAGAAGAGACCACAGCCACACATTTCAGATGCACCTACAAAGTCAGATGCATTTCCCCTTAAAATTCTCCTTTCTTTGTGGAATTTGTGGTCAGGATTTCTTCTTATTCTTCTCATTTTAATTTTTCTTCTTACTGGATCCCTACTCTCTATATATATATATATATTTATCATATATGATATTTTAGCTTATATCATATATGATATAGTATATCATATATATGATACTTCACTAACAGGTCATACTAAATATGTTCAGCGTGATTACGACATAAAACCTTATAATTCATGAAAATAAGCTAATAAGTTAGCTTTTAATTCATCATAATAAAAATGATGATAATTTATAAGCTTATTCACATTAAACACCTAATAAGTTACCTTATCATTCGACATGTTAAATTCACGTAACTTATCAAGTAAGCTATAAAAGAATAAGATGAATTATAAGCTTATTCACATCGAATAAGCTAAAAAAAGCTTATTCACATCGAATAAGCTAAAAAAAGATGAATCAAAACAGATCGAATGAACCTTACCTTATTTAAGAAGGGATGATCGATTTACGATGGTGATGATTGATGAATTTGATGTTTGTGATGATAGATTAAGACCTGAATATGTGTACGTGTGTATGTTTTCGTGTGTGTTTAGAGAGAAGAAGAAAAAAGAAAACATCGATCCAAATCTGGGATGTGGAAGTGGTATGTGGTGTTAGGTGGGAGGGGTAAAATGACGAAAATACCCCTCCGCTTTTTTTAAATTAAAAAATAAGAATTAATGTGAGCTTTTGATCAAGATTAGATGGAAGGTGGGGATTGGTCATCTTCTATCCAAAGGATACAACGTATCCAATATAACCCTTCTTTATATTAATTATATACTATAATGACCGAAGTCAAACAAAAATTTTTTGGTCTTTTATGCTATCCACAACAGTGACTTAATGCGATTTTCATTTTTTTGTTATATCAGCTTTCTATTTCCGACGACCTACAACGACCTATTTGCCACAACAAGGCGACCTAGTTCAAAAAAAATTTATTTTAAAAATAAAATCATTACATTTATTAAAAAACATTACATTAAATAAAAAATATTACATTTAATAAAAAAACAATACATAATAATTCAAATAAAAAACATTACACTAATAATTAAAAACTAATACTAGTAGTTTAAATTGTAAGTTTCCTTAGTTTCGTCTTTCATTTGTTGCAAAGCTTGTTGGTGGACTAGATGCAAATTGGGGTTGATTTTGCTGTTGTAGAACAATGAGTCTTTATCCCATTTCTTTTTTTGTGCAAGTTCAATTGCTCGACATTGTAATTCGAGCTTTTCTCTTTTCAAGTCCGCGGCTATCTCCTACAAATCCAACTCTCGTTGCTTGATGATAAAGTATGATTTTTGTTGCTGCTTCTTTTTTCCCAAGCCAATGTCTTTTATTTTCTCCCATTGTTGGTTACAACATCAACAAATGAAGACTTCCCTGTTAACGAGGATGTTGATGATTTCTTTTTAGCTCGATCACGACCAATTGGTGGGTGTTCTTGAGTCTATTTCTCGTCATATTATGATTCATCGTTCTAATTAACTTAACCACCTTGCCCATAACCAGAGGTGGTTTCAGAAGTCTTGGATTTTTTGTTACCTTTTTTGTAAACTTTGGCAGCTCAACCTCTTGCCAACTTGGGTGATCTTTGAGCACGTTCCACACCACCTCAAACGTAAAAGGTTTTTTGTATATCACCTTATATTCAACACAAGCTTTTTGGTATGAGGTGAGATCATTGGCACCACATTCATGATTAAGCTCAACGTTATACATGATAGCACAAAAAACACCAACTATAGGACGCAACCTATTTTTCCATTTACTCACAACCGCGTCGTACCCTCTAGTTGAACCCGTTTCCGCTTCAAATTACTTCAATACAACTCCTCAAAAACCCTTTGTTTTTTGACTGTTTCCTTGATTGCTATTCTCGAAAACATAACACCAACCATTGCACAACGCGACCTCTTCATCAGTTGTCCATTCTTTTGGCGGCTCATTCGACTCAACCTGCTTGATTTTTGAAGTACGTTTAGAGGGCTTCTTAGGTTTGACGGGTGATACAAACCCATTGGAGATTCAAAGAAAGCTTGTTGGTTGTTATCATGGTGTGGAGGATAAAACGGACAGTTTGCATAGTTTGAGTGAGATGGTTGTGGTGAACGATATTCAAATCCGGAGGGTCTAAACCCAAAGTTAGGTGACATGCCGGATAATCGAAAAGCCTCATCCGGCGTCACATGAGGAACGGTTTGTTGAGAAACTCGGGATCTCGGGGTTTTGTTTTTGGGGGTTCTCTTGCTAAACATGTTGGATATCTAATGTCTTGATTTATAAGTTTGAATTTGAATGTGTGAAAAATTGTTATAAATGATTGAGTATTTATAAAGATAAAATGCTTATATTTTAAATTAGTTTTTTTCCAAACAAAACAGCTCTATCCCTTTTTGTTCTTTTTCTTTGTTTTGAAAACGGTCGGGGACGAACGTTTTAGCTCGATCGATCGAGTGAACTCGGTCGCCGCATCGATATCGACCGACTGCAACTCGGTCGATCGATACTATGTTGCAAGCGACCTTAAAAAACAAAATATTTGAACCGTTGCTTTTTTGGTTTTGCTTGGTTATTTTGGTTTATTATTTATTTTCTTCAGTTTTCTAGATGGATTTTAAGGTAAACATGATTATAAACTTGCTTTATAAACTACTGTTGACAAAACTTTAAACGAACTAAAACAAATTGATTGGCAATATTCACATTTTACATTAAACTAAATAAATTCATATCATTAATTTCCAAAAAAAGAAAACCACCCCACTTGGCTTTACTTTATATTTTTCGATTCATTAACGTCGGAGAACTATGTAAGAAAGAGACCCTTCTCTGCTTCTCTCTCTCTATATATCTTTATCCCCCTTTTGCACAATCAAACACACAACAAGTGTCCATAAAAACCCCAAGCAGGTAGATTTCTTTCTTATTGGGTCATTTACCACCTTTCATATCATAAATAAAAATTTTCATTTCACAGATACAAGATCCACCAACAGAACCTAAAAACATCCATCTACCTACCCCTTACCCCTACCCTATAACACACCCTCATATACTTTTATATAAATAACATCTAATGTAGAAAGAGTGAAATGAAGTAAAGGAATACAAGTTTTCTTTTTTCCTAAAAAAATCTGTTTTTGTGTGCTTTGAGTTTTTTTTTTTCTTTTCTTATATTGATAAGAAAAAATGTGGGATCTAAACGGGTCGCCTGATCGGAGAACAGACGACCCGGATGATACCAAAGGCAAACAGATAGGACAAGAAGAATCTTTGTCTAGTTCCAGCTCATCACTTATGATCATCGAAGACAACAACAATAACGAGGATGATGACTATGATAGCAGTAGGTTATTTGGGTTCTCAATGACCAACAACAATAACCTACCTGTTCCGGTCACTCATCAGTTCTTTCCTAGTTTTAATGATGTCCAGTCTTCTTCGCAAGTAGGGTCCACAGGAACAACAAGTTCACCGACAGATTTTCCGACAGCAAACTGGGTTGGTGTTAGATTTTCTCACGGTGGTACTGTTGCTGATAAGGTTACAAATAATGCAGCTCAACCTATTAAGAAAAGCCGACGTGGGCCCCGCTCTAGAAGCTCTCAGTATCGCGGTGTTACGTTTTACCGACGAACTGGCCGATGGGAATCACATATATGGTTAGGTTTTTTATTAGTCTAAAGGATCATATATAATACTATATAAATATTTTCATTGGTTAAATTGTGTTTTTAATAAAATCATGTTTTTCATGGTTTCAGGGATTGTGGGAAACAGGTGTATCTTGGTATGTTACTTTTTTATTTATTTATAAAAACTTAACTTTTTTTAAAAAAAAATATTTTGTAAAACATATATTAACTTTTTTTTCAATGGTAACAACAATAGGTGGATTTGACACAGCACATGCAGCTGCACGGTGAGCATGGATTTTTTATATATATATTTTACTGTAGTTATTGATGAGGTAAATTTAAAGATGAAAAAAAAAACGAATTTTTTATGATGATATCCCTACGGGTGCAGTGCTTATGATAGGGCAGCAATCAAGTTTCGTGGTGTAGAGGCTGACATAAACTTTACTCTTGAAGACTATCAAGATGACCTAAAACAGGTGTGTGTTTCCAATGTGTGTTCTTACTGTGTGTGCTTTTTTTGGTAGAAAGAGACTACCCCTTGTTTAATTTGTTCCATTGGATTTCATCTTATCTTGAATAGTGGTATTGCAGCCTTATCTTGAAACAAATTGTTGTATCTCAAGACAAAGACACAAATAGTCTCCTATAAACATGGTGTTAGTGTTTTTTGTTTTGTTGGATATATGATTATATGCTGATATGTGGTATATTGATATTTTCAGATGACTAATTTATCTAAGGAAGAATTTGTGCATGTGCTTAGAAGACAAAGTACTGGTTTTCCTCGAGGCAGCTCGAAATATCGAGGGGTAACATTGCACAAATGTGGTCGATGGGAAGCCCGAATGGGCCAATTCTTAGGAAAAAAGTAAGTTTTCATCTAACTCGATATATATGAATAGACGAATGTTACATTCACAAAAGTTTTACAAAGAAACATCGGTAAATATATTTCAACCGATAGAAATTACACTTATGTCTATAATACAGTATTGATTTAAGTTTTGGGAATGAAAATTAAATTGTATTTATTATTTTCATTTTGCTTTATTGGTTTTTGAAATAAAAGTAGAATTACTGTAGTATGATTTAGGCAGCTAGGATGGGTTACTGTATCTAGTTATCATAATATCTTGTAACAAGACACTTTGGAACTATCATTTTTGCCTTATTTGGGTTGGTTCAATAAGTTATGTCATGTGACAAATTTGGGTTATTATTACAGGTATGTATATCTGGGTCTTTTCGACACTGAAGTTGAAGCTGCCAGGTAAATGTGTGTTTTCTTAAGGGACCATAACTGTCAAAATTATGATATTTTAAGGGTATGAGTGGAAGTATATAATGTACAATGTACTATTTTCACCTTTTTTACTATTTAGGGCTTATGATAAAGCTGCAATAAAATGCAATGGGAAGGATGCTATCACAAATTTTGATTCTAGAATTTATGAAGATGAACTTAACTCCATAGCTGGTAACATATTTAATTTCCTTTTTCATATATCTGTTCATTTAGTCATACTATAGGATACAGCTTTTTTCTTGTACCTATATACACTTATGAGTTATGACCGTTTGTTTTATAGCTTCAGAGAAACTTTTTGTGTACAATTTCCTTAACTTGAATACGTTAGATTGTTAATAAAAGTAAAGGTTATTTTGTAGAATTGTCTATTTTCACAGTTAAACTTTTTTTGATTTAGATTAGTTCAAAAATTTACATGTCTAAAGTCATACTAGTTACAATATGTTGATTACCAGAGAAATTAAATCAGGAGAACGAGACAGGTTTAATACATGGAAAATAGTCAAAATAGATAAAAGAAATTAATTATGTAAATGGACAATTCGATCAAGTACATTATGTATGTTTGACCGAAATCATCAAGTATTCATGCGTATATACATGCCGATACCTATCTATTATTCCGTAATTGTTCTTGATATAATAACTTTTCCACTCTTCAGAATGTTCGAATAATGACAACAACAACAACAGCACATCAACTGATCACAATCTTGACTTGAGCCTTGGAGGGAGTTCATCCTCGAATAAGCAAGAAAACATACAATTTGGAGAAAATCCTCAAATTCTATCGACTCCCCATTCCAACTCGATCCAATTTGGATTTAGTCGACCACCCGTATGTTATACCAGTACTTCCTACTGTAGTAATTATGAAAAGAAGTCTTCATTTTCCTATTTTCCATCTATATGTGAAGTTATATATACTTATATCTTTTCCTTTGAATTAAAGGCATCAGGCTCGGGTTGGTTTGACGGACTTAGAAGAAATGAAACCGAGACATTTCAACTTTTGAATCAGACGCAACATCAGTCTCCTAACGGAATGTTTATGGGTAACAATCAAGGACATGGATACGGGCATTTTATTCGGCCCACAAACCCGACCATGCTTCATACCTTCAACCCGAGTACTATTAACTCAATGAGTCATCAAGTAAACCAACCTACTGCAGTTTCATAACATGATTATTTATAATGTTGATAAACGATGAAACGTATTAAAGAATTAATTATACTAAATGCAGATGCAGTTTACAAGCAGCACCAGCACCGCATACCGTGGAGGAAATAATCCATCTCTACACCAAATGTATGCAAATAGTGCTGCAGCATCATCAGGATTCCCACATCAAAGATTTCACTTCCAACAACCCCCGTGATATCCATCTTTTCAATTACTTAGCTTCACGTACAGTCAAGATCAACAGTTATTTTCCGAGTAAAGTTCATGCGCTTCTCCCTGTGCTTTGTGATCTCATACGAAGATCGACATCTTTTTGTTAACCAATCTACCATTATGACACAGTCGACCTCCTTAGCTAGCTATCTTTTTGTTTTTTTCCTTATTTAAGTATGGCCGTATGACTTATGAGATGTATACAAAAAAATATTTAATGTGCTAATGGCGGAAAATTCTATTAGATCTCACTTTTAAAGTTAATTTTTACCGGCCATTAACAATTAGAGAGGATCCAAATCTTAAAATCGTAAAGTGTAGATTAACCACAAGAAAATCCACTTTATTGATCACGGGCTCGTAATCATCATTAACCTCAGCAGTTATATATAACTTAGTAAACATGTCATTTCCTCAAACTTCCAACCTTTCCACTTTCTCTATGAATGAATCTATAAACAAGTCCACTTGTTGCACGTGATTATTGTATTACTAAAATTTATTATTGGATCATTAAACTACTATAATCAGCTTTTGGTTACACATAAATACATGATATATATTGATTAAAAATTGCAACTTAATAGATCCAACATTAACCCTCTTTTTTGGTTGAACGGCATAGATTTGGTAAAAACCTATCAAGTTGCTTAGAAAAAAATTTACAAATTGGCTATACAACAAGCATTGCTTAAGGGATCGGTAATCCAATAGGTATAATAAATAGCAAGTTCTTCGATCTCTTAATACGAAAAATTTATATCCTTGTCATATTTGTTGAAAATTGTGTTTCTATAGGCAAGCTTGTGCATAGTTGTGGGGTTGTTTGTAAGTTTTTTAATAGTTAATAAGTTTTGTTCCATTCTTGTTTGTTTCGTTTGTGCATAGTCTCAAGTGTAACATTGGAAGGTTATACACACAGACGGAGCCAGGGTGTTCCGTGGGTCCGTGATATCTATGTATTTTTTGATTTAATGTTAATTTTTTAAAAAGACTTCGATTTTTCCTAAATATATATTTAATGCATCTGGTGCATCAAAATGTATTTCTATTCTTATTTAATTAGTATAATTAAAAAAATTGAACTGTACTATATATTAAGGCTAAAAAAATTTGTGCCCCCAGTCATATTTGATCTTGGCTTCGTCCCTGGTTATACACTCATCTCACCTACCCAGTCATCTCATTCCGATCAAGTTTTCATCTCTAAAGTTTTCACACAGTTCTAGGTTTCCAGTTCTTGAGTTTGTTAGATCATTTTGATCTTAGTTTCACAGTTTGTTAGGTTTCTTTTGTGTGAATTGTTGTTTAAGTTGATAGCATCCACATTGTGACGACTATCTTGTTTCTTTGTATTCGTTTGGTGAGAGGGTGTGTTAGGGACTCACCTTCAGTGTTTATTGTTATAATAAAATTGAATAAGATCACCAAAGGTGGTTGGTTGGGTGATTAAATATGTCTAGTTGGTTTTGATATCATTGTTAAATGGTATCAAAGCCCTAGGTTTCTTGAGCTCGACTGTGGTTACTGATCATTCGTTAGCTGATTTGGGGGTTTTCTTGAAACCCTAATTTTTGGGGTTTTATGTGTTGGTGGTTTCTAGTGGTTCTTGGGATGTTAACCTTCGATTAACATCGTCATTGATCGATTTTAGGAATCAATTTGAAGAAAACCTAATTTTGAATTTTTTGGTTTCTTGATCTTGTAATTTTGTGGTAGTGATTAGGTTCTATTGTGATAATCTTTTGTTGTTATTGAACTGTAAGTCCTTTTACTCTAAGTGAGTCATCATTGGTCAAACGGGAGCAACAAGTTGTCTTACATCTTGACCTGCCACCTTAAGTGGTTCTATATACATACTATTGACAGTTCTATTTCCTTTGACGGGATTTGAGGATCTTGGTTGGTTAGTTAGTTGGGTTGTTCGGTATTTAGTTTTTTTTGTTTGGTTAGTTGTATATGTTTTCTTGGTTGGTTTTTTTGTTTTTTCTTGCTTTTTGTTGTTTTTGCTTAGTTATTTATTTGTTTTTGTTGATCCTTAGTTGTAATTGTTTTTCTTTATCTTGCATCATGGCTATTATGATAAGGTATCTTGACCAAAGTAATCCTTAGCATTTGCATCAAACTGATTCTATTAATGCTTCTATTGTTTCTTTTAAATTGTCGAAGGTCCATAATTATAGAAGAATTATAGAATATTATTTGGTGCTATGAAATTGACTTTGCAAATCAAAGGGAAAATGGGGTTTGTTGATGGTACTTGTAACATAGCTGATTATCTTGCTAGTGCTCTTTTGCTTGCATAGTGAAATAAGTGTAATGTTGTTGTTCTTAATTAGATTTTGACCTTTTGTCTCGGTATTTAGGTCATCTTTTCTCTAATAATGTTGCTTGAGTTTGGGTTGTGTTAAAAGAACTTATGATAGAATTTATGGGTCTATTGTGTTTAGCTTGATTTAAAAGATTCATATATTTAAACAAGATGGTTTGCATGTTTCTAAGCACTATCATAAGTTAAGTTTATTATAGAGAAAATCTGATGCTTAAAATGAATTGGTTGATCATGGAAGACTATCGAAATTGATGCAATTTTTATGGGTCTAGATGACATCAACCTATAAGAAGTAGTCTTCTGACAAGAGAAATCCTTACCGAAGTCAAAGATGATTTTGTTATCATTTCTAAGGGCGAATCTCATAGAGCATAGCATTCCCTCTAGCTCTGTTAAAATTGAAAAAACACAAGTTTATGTTTTTGTCACTAAAACTTTTGATAATAACAAAAGAAGAATTAGTGGAAATTGGTCTAACGGGACTAACAATATTAATAAAGGGAACTATGATTTTTTGTTGTGTAAAATTGTGATGAAGGTCTACGTGATTAATGGTCTATTCTATATCATGGATTTGGTGGATTTGGATGGTTGATTTAGATGATAATCATAAAGAAATGAAGGAAGGAGATGATGGAGTAGAGAGAGAAAGGAGAGAAAAGGGGAAATGTAGAGAGAGAAAGTTAAGATGAATAATGATTAATGTGTGAAATGGAAATCAACAACCCCTCCTAACATGCTAGGAGGGGATATATATAGCCCACCCTACATGTGGGCTATATGGACTATACATAAAGTAAATAGATCACGAGCCCGTTACATAATTATCGTTGGAGCGACCGATCCTTCATAAATACGTAAAAACGTATTTCTAACAATCTCCCCCTAAGGGAGGTCGCTCCAAGAAACAAAGTTCTAAATAGTCTATAACTCGTGATCTATGCTAACTAAGATGTGACCGAGACTTTATTGGGAAAAACGTATTTCCAACATGTGATTTAAAAGGACATATTATAGAATTCTGTTTTGAAATCATTGGTTATCCTCAAGGTTTTAAAAGAAATCCTAATTTTATAATAGAAATAATGTTGAGGAAGGTACTTCTGTTAGTAAAGATGGTAGTCTGCATCAATCTATTGGTGTTGGTGGTAGCAATGATATTCAACTAGTGTTTGGTGACTCCCCACACCAACCTATACATGACTTAGGTATTACTATGTCAAAATTTGATGATAGAACATAGTTCAACTCCTATAGGAGAGGAATACATATCTGAGGGCATTGTTGGCATAGATGAACAAGTTTGTGAATATGTTTTTGAAAATCAAAGAAAGAAAGTTAATCTTAGGAAGTCTACTCGGACCACTAAGTTGCCTGAAAAGTTATATCACTATGTGATTACTTCTTTAGTTAGATATGTTTAAATAAGTATTGTAATCATACTATGCTTAATGTGAATAATCTTGGTTTACATCTAGTTTGAATATGTCTTTTGAGCCTTCTTCATATGAAGTGGCTTATAAGGATATTAACCGGATGAACTCTATGAATAACGAGATGCAAGATTTGTATAAGAATGGTACTTGGAATTTAGTTGATCTTTCTTTTGGCAGAAAGTCATACAGAAGTAAATGGGTTTAAAGAATTAAATATCTTTCTTCTCGATAGATAGAAACATATAATGCTAGATTAGTAGCTAAGGGTTGTAATCAAAGGGAATATATTGAGTATGAAGAGACTTTCAGTGATGTTGTTAAAATGAGTACTGTTAGATGCCTGATTGATCTATATGTTCAAAATGGTTGGAAGTTGTTTCACATGGATGTGAATAATGCTTTTTTGTATGAGGATTTAAAGGAGGTTATTCTACCAGCATGTTATTTTAAACCCAAGGAAAATAGAGTTTGCGAGCTTAAAAAGGTATTTATTTGGCTTAAAGCAAGCTATAAACATTGGAATAGTAAGTTGTCTGTGTCTTTGATTGATGCTGATTTTGTGCATTCTAAAAATGATCATTCTCTATACATTAAAACTAAGGGAAATGTGAAACTTTTCTTACTTGTGCATGTGGATGATTTGGTTTGAAAAGATTTGAGAAATTCAAAAGTTTTTTGAATAACAAATTTGAAATCTAAGACTTGGAAGAACTTAAGTATTTTCTTGGTATTGAAGTCTTAAAAATTGCAACTAGGTTATGTCTTAGTAAAAGAAAATATTGTTTGTAATTGTTAAACGATTATGGATTATTGGCTTACAGGCCTGTTTTTGCACCCTTTCTTGAAAATATTATTTTGGCTCATGAGGAGTCTAGTAATGATAAGTACTTAACTTACATAACTAGTTATCAAAAACTAGTTGGTGAGTTGATCTATTAACTTTGACTATGCCTAATATTTCATATGTTGTGCAATGTCTTAGCTAATATATGCATGCTCTATTGTAGTCACATTTTGATGTCGGTTTAAGAGTGCTTACTAAGCTTGCTCCTAGTAATGGCACTGGATTTAATAAGAGTAATTTTGGTGTGAAATTTTTCGTTTACTCTGATTTTGATTGGGCTAATATCCAGTGACCATTAGGCATGTATCAGGTTGTTGTGTGCTTGTGAATGGTAACTTGGTTTCTTGAAAAAACAAGAAACAAGGTACCTTTTCCAAATCTTCAGCAAACACGGAGTATAAGGCAATGACAATTGCTACTTGTGAGCTTATGTGGGTTGTTAAATTTCATATTGAGTTTGGCCTTAAAAATGTCTTCATGTCACTTTATGTTATGATAATAATTATGTTATGAAAATTGCTGCTAATTCAGTGATGCATGAAAACACCAAGCATTTTGACATTAATGTACAGTTTGTAAGAGAAATAGTTGCTTCTAGGCTAACTAGAAAGGTTGACTCTAAAAGTCAAGCTGCTGATATTTTAACCAAAACTCTTGGTTCTTTTTAACACAATGTGTTGGTAAAGAAGTTGGGTATGATCAATATTTTTGGTGTACAACCTTGAGGAAGGGTTTTGAAAGTTGTGTTTATATATGCAAGCTTGTGCATATTTGAGGGGGTTGTTTGTAAGTTTCCTAATGGTTAATAAGTTTTGCTCTAGTTTTTTTTTGTGTAGGGTTTAATGTGTAATATTGGAAGGCTTATATACTCACTCACCTACCCATCCTTCTCATTCCGAACAAGTTTTAACACAGTTGCTAAGGTGTCTAGTTCTTGAGTTTGTTAGATCATCTTGATCTTATTTTCACACTTTCTTAGGTTTATTTTGTGTGAGTTGTCGTTTAGGTTCATAGCATCCACATTGTGAGGACTATCTTGTTTCTTTATATTTGTTTGTGAGTACATGTGTTAGAGACTCACTTTTAGGTGTTCATTGTTATAATAAAAGTGAATGAAATCGCTAAGGGTTGGTTTTGTTGGGTGATTAAATCTTTCTAGTTGGTTTTGATATCATTTTAACAATGTTTATAGTGCTTGTATTTTATTAGAAAAAGCAACAACTATCTCACTTTATATAGAATATGTTTCACATATTTTAAGTAGGACTTGAACCCACAATCTTTTTTGTTGGTAAGCGTCTCAGACAAAAATGGGTACGATTGAGACACCAACCTTTGGTTATAACACATGTATTATTCTAGAGTATAGACCAAAATACATATATGTGGTTTGCTCATTTGAACATCATACATGCTTGTTAGATAATTTGACACATGTACATCCACAAGTGAGTAGAATTCAGCCATTGTACATTCCCGTGAACGAACGTGGCAATTAACACGTGCAACACTTAACAAAGAAATTGCATTGTTCGTCTTCAACGACGTATAGAGGTGAATTTTACTAACAGATGTTGTACATGTGTTAACTTATCTCACAGAGATATATACCTTTCAAAGGGACAACCCACGTGGATATATTTTGGCATTATTTTGGACTTTACTCATTATTTTATTATAGGGTGAGAATGGTCTTTAATAAAAGTAGCTTGCATTTTCACCACAAGTGTGTTATCCAATACATAGTCTTAAAGATTATCGATCTTGAAAATGCATTGGGGATGTTTCTAATCCGGCAGACTGTTTTATACGGAGTAAATTATTTTCCATTGTTATACCGTCTAAAAATCTTACAAGGTATGCTCGAAGTTGATCGCCGGTTGTAATCCGCTACATTTATCGTCGGGGTCTTACCTGGCTTTTGAACTACATATGTTGGACATTTGCGACACAAAACCTGAACCTTCTATTGTTAATGACATAACCCCCTGACAACAACGTTGAGACTATAAGTGTTATTGGTGTGCATTTAGTGTGTATTCGAGTATTTAAGTGTGTTCAAATGAGACAAGTTTTATGTTTCATTTGTGTAGGTATAATATGGTTACATACGAAGTATTATTTACAGTGTCATGATGATATAATCGCTTATAGAGACTTGTATGCATCAAGATTTATAGCTTAGATGACAAAAATAGAATTTTGTGAGAATAAGAATGGTCAATGGTCAGTGCAATAGGCAAGTAATTACATATTTAAGGAAATTTATTAATAAAATCAACGTTACAAAAAGAAACCAAAGACAAAAAATGCATACTGTCCAACAAGACAGTTGGAACCAACATCAAAACAAACAAGATACACCTAAATCAAAATCTTAACACAAAAAGCAACAATATACACTAGCATACTAATGGACCCAAGATCATAAGGACACGAGTAGCAACATATACAAACCAAAGCCATAAAGAAAGATTCCAAACACACCGCCTGTACACACTATACGTCATAAAATAACAAAAGCTCAGGAAAACACAACCGATCATAAACAATAACCCCGACGCATACTCACTACTCATCAGACTCATATTTTTGACAACATTTCGAGGATCTTGCAACCTCGTCGTTACATATTTACATTATGAAGTCATCTTGCAGTCGTGTACTCTCCGTTGGTAGTTACAATTGATATCACTCCATTTTAAGATTTAAAGCAGACTCAATATCACTTGCTGCAAAATATCGTAAAAGAAGTAAAACCCGCACATGAACCTGTTAAGGATACCTTCCTCATTGAAGATAAGCTGACATGTAGACCATAAGACCAAGAACATATTTGGTGAACATGACCAAGAGCAATAACACGAACATGAAACCATAGATTAAGTCTGACGCTTCAAAGACCAGTTAGCCACTGCTGTCACATTGTTTTTTTTAATATTTTTTTAATTTATCTTCGGACAATCCACTTGCAACTAGAGCAGAAAGCCTACTGTATCCGACATTTCTTTGCTTCGAACAACCATTGTTGCCAGTCAATCTCGTTATATCTATTCGATCTTCGTAAAATCCATTCATAGCTTTTTAGTTGAATATCTTGAACGATCTTATTAGTACTTGTAACCTTATTGCCAAACACATGATGCTGTCCCATATTTTATGATGATTAAACAAGAAAAATAGATAGAAGATAGATGAATTATAGAGAGAGAAAAATAGAGAGAGAAAAGAGAGAGAATGGATATCTGATACCAAATGTTGTCCCATATTTTATGATGATTAAACAAGAAAAATAGATAGAAGATAGATGAATTCTAGAGAGAGAAAAATAGAGAGAGAAAAGAGAGAGAATGGTGAAACTTAGGGAGGATTAGATTGAGAGAGAGATAATACAAATGAGCCAACTACCTCCTAACATGCTAGGAGGTGTGTATATATAGTCCACCCACATGCGGGCTTGTATGGGCTACAAATTAAGGGGTCGGGCTTTCCTTTTAGGCTTTAGTTACTTATGAATGAACTTTTAGCTTAAAGTTAAGCCCGTAAAACACGACTAACCTACTACCTATTACAACGTTCTAAAATACGATACGTAATTAACTTATGACCGAACATTCTTGTTTGACTCAATATTTTGAGGCTAACACATGAGCATTTCTTTCTTTCCAAATGAAGTAACCAGTAGACCATATCACCTCTTTCCACAAAGTAGATACACTAACGGGTCATTGACGTTCCTATACGATGAGAAGAGCTCATTAATAGAGAACGCATTAACGGTCCCCAAATTTTACAAATTAAATATCTTTTCCCACATACTCATAGCAAGATTACAAGTGACCAAACTATGAGTACAACATTCCACACTATCATTGCAACTTGGACAAAGAACCGAATCCAAATCAACGCCTCTTTTGTCTATTTATACACGAACCAGAATTTTTCTTTTACGCGCCCTCTAAACGAAGAAATTGACTTTTTACGCACTAATTTGTTCCAAAGCATTTCTTGACCACTACTTTCCACGTGACGCATCTTATCCTCTATCAATCTTGTTAGCTCTTTGACTTTGATTTCACTGTCTTCATCTAACATCGACATCCATCGATCCCTACAATTATTAGAAACAACAACACTTTGCAACATCTCTAATAGTTCATCAGTATCCTTATGAACCCCCAACCCCTAATGACTCGTACCCAATCCCAAACCCAACACCAAACACCATTCACCTACGACCCTATATCCATCACACTATCCTCCTTACCCACATCTAAATGAAAAAGCCGAGGAAATTTATCTCAAAGTCTCTGACTGCCCACCACCTATCGCCACAAAAGCTAACGTCTCTCCCATTTCCCACCTCTTCTATAAACAAAGATGAAAACTTTAAACCCATCCCCATCCAACTCAACACCGACCTTCACATGTTCACCCCAAACCCCGCCCCTTGCCATCCTCTACCCCCTAATCTATTCCCCCAACCCTCCATCATATCATTGTCATAGACACTTTTAATTAACCCATAAGCCCGCCCTTCTTTTTAAACCTTCACCGCCACTTTCTTAATAAAGATAAAACTTTTGTCCTTAAATACCCAATGTTCAACCACCCCTCCCCACAAGCCAGTAATTACCCTATGATTGTTCAACTTCCTAATGTTGTGTCTGATCACTTTTTTGGTAAAAGTTTTCTCGAGAAATTTTATTATACAAAAAAAAACTTAAGCATGAAAAATTAGGAAGAATCTTACATCTCTGCCTATTACATAAGAAAAAAAAATTTAAATGCTTCACTAATAAATTGAAAGAAAAATAAAATTATATGAGTTATAAAATCACATAATAACTCACGAATATCAATAATGAAAATAAATAACCAACGCAGTTTATCATACAAAAATTATGAAGTTTAACGGGCTTGTTTAAAAAAATAAACATGCGGTTTTGAATATGATGTAGTGGTTCAGTGTGGTTATCGTGGGGCGAATTTTCGATGAAGCCCAAAACTGCACCGCAAAGCGCGGTTTTCTATTTTTAAAATTCGGACTGTCGGTTTCTATCACATATTAATTTTTGCGATTTGATTTTTGTAGGTTTTTTATTTCTCGGCTTGCGGTGCGGTTCTTCTTTCGGAAATCATGATTTCTAAAAATCTATAGCTACCTTATAAAGCATTTAGGACGTTCCTAAAATAGCAAGGTTGAAAAATTCAAACATTTTAATTACTAAATAAAGGAAGTGTTCATGTCGTTACAAGAGCCCTTTGAAATGATTACCATCCTCATTACCAATCTATTAGAAACCATTGTCTTCCTCACCGTACATTTTTCTTCACCACCATCGTCCTAACCACCTCCGTCTTCACGGCCGTCTTTCGTCCGCACCATCGGCAACACCTCTCACCACCACATACAAAACAGGAATTCTCCGGAAGCTACCATCCACTAACCATTAACGTTTCCATTCCGCATGTGGTGAGTTACTACTTTCAAATCGATTTTGATTTCTTCTATCATAATTGAATGTTATTAGTATTATTTTCTTATGATTTCTTTGGTTTGATGCTTTTCATCTCCATTTTTTTCATCCTAACGGATATTTGTTGGCTTGTTGTGTACTGTAAACTTTGATTAGGATTTAGATTAAATCAGAAAGATGTGATGGTGGCTTGTTGAGGTGTGAGATGGTTCTTTATACTTATGATATACAGTAATAAACCCTACTTTCATTAACCTTTCATTTTAAGCCCATATAATTCTTTTTTAAAAACCCATCAAGCAAATATGAAATTACATTGGAATGGATTTGTACTATTAAGGTGTTGTTTGGTTGAAACTCAAGAATCACTATCGTTATGACTTTAATTGGAGGGCGAAATGAGAATGAATATAAAATAAAGTATGATTGATAATAAAATTGTTTGTTGTTGATATTAGGATTTGGTATGCAAATTTTATGGGTCCACAAGTGTTGTTTTTCTAACATTAGTCCAAATTTTATGCTACCTAAAACTGTTTTAGGTTGTACATTATGAAATGCGAGTGAGACCCATTAGTAGAAAGAAAAAAGAAAGAGAAATAACTATTATATGCCATATCACTCTCTTATGAATTCTAATTATTCATTCAAATAAAGGATTTTAATATTTATATAACAAACAACATTAATAGTGTGATTGCATTACTTGATTACCATAAACCTACACCAAATGCATCTTAATATGTACTGATTTTTTTTATAATGTATAAAAGTGGCGTTATGGGATTTTGTGTCTTTAAATTGATATATACAAAATCATAGTATAAAACATGAAAACACCAATTATTACGGTTATTTTCTCAAAAGATATTTTATATGTTGATAACGCTCAAATTACACTTGTTTGCGTGTGCGTTATCTGTATATGTTTAGGTTAACTATATGAACTTTCGATACTTAATAGAGTGTATTTGATGTTATAGGTTCCAAGGACGTGTCGTGGAAGAAAAGGAAGAAAACACGTAGACATGAAGCTTAAACGAAGAAATAACGTCAAACTTTATCATAACTTGAGCATACGAACTCCAACTTTGAGAAAGAATTATCTACAACTTTGATTTTTGGTCCAAATGCTGAATAAGCTCAGATGTGCGTCGATTTTACCAAAATGTGTGACGCACTTTGTGTTGTCAGAATGTGCGGCGCACTTTTCTACAGCACTTGGAATGTTCTAGATTCGCAATTGTGCGAAGCACCGTTTCGGTTCTGTGGCGGACAAATGACCCCTCATATGTGCGGCGCACATTTGACATTGTGCGGCGCACTTTTACCCCCATCAAGCACTATAAACTGAGATCATTCCCTCTCACTTTACACACACTTCTCTAATCATTCTCGCATATTCCACCATCATTCCTCAGTAGTTTAACACGAATTTCGGGTGTAGTAACATCACCCAAAGGGTTCAAAACTTTTGAAATTGATAGTTGGATCATTAGCATAAAGTTTTCATTTGGGAAAACTAATTGTCGAATCACAAACACTTGTAATCATTTGATATAATCTCTATAACTCTTTTATTATGATCTTTTCTGAAACTAATATGATTGTTACGAGTATCATTACTTTGATTATGGAGTAGTCGTCTTGTGTACGGTTAGGTGTATATAGAACCATGAATTGATTTTATTAGCTTCGCAAGGACGAAGTGCGCCGCACAATTATGTTTGTGCGCCGTACTTTCTCCCGGGTTCGTGATTATAAGCTTGGTTGAGATACTCTTGTGCTCAATTATATTTGATCATTGCTATGTATTTAACTCAATCTTGATTATAAGATGTTCTAAAGTGCTTATATGTAGGGATGGCAACGGGTCGGGTTCGGGTCGGAGTTTACTGAACCCGTACCCGCACCCGTTTATAATATCAAAACCCGCATCCACCCCAATACCTGACGGGTACCCGATTACTATTACCCAACGGGTTTTCGGTTTTTACCCGCGGGTATCGGGTATCCACAATTAAATTTCGCTAGACATAATTGTACGTATAAAGTTAAAAAAACCAATGAAAAACAATCAAAATACCCTAAATTTTTTTTAAAGTTTTTAGAAGATGAAGAATACTAATTTAGTATCATATCATGCGATTTAATGTATCGAATAAATCATTGTTTTATTTAAAGTTACAAATCAAAATATGCTTGATCACAAACATTTTAATGGATACAAAATGTAACCAATATAAGCATTTCATTTGTTTAATAATCTTCGTCTACTATTTCGCACAAATTTAAAAATTATATAAAATAGCAATAAACGATATGTATTTTAGTATACGGGTACGGGTACGGATACGGGTAAAGGGAGCGGGTATTACTAAAAATCGAACCCCAACCCGTACCCGCGAAAAATAAAATATCCCAACCCGAACCCGCATCCAAACCTGGTAACCCGAATCCGTACCCGACCCAATCGGTCCGGGTTCGGTTTTCTCCATCGGTTTCGGGTGCTTTTGCTATCCCTACTTATATGATTGATTGCGTTTCATGTCATCTAGTCAATGAATCTTGATATTTGCCTTGTGGAAATAGGCGAATAATATACATAACAACCCTTATATGATCTTGTTTAATGCTTTGCCCTGGGTTTGAAAGAGTGTAGCTCAACGAGCACTTGAATTATCTAAACCAACATAAACCGATCTTTCATTTGAAAAACTTTTGGAAAGTTATTGTGGCAAAAATACAAAGTTGAAAGCTTCATTTACAAAGGGAATTCGTTTTTATGCATTTGATATAACAAGATCTATAGGTGGAAATGATTTCTTGTTATGTTAAATAGTTGATACTTGTGTGACTAGTCATCATCACTTGTATTCATGCTTTGTTTATGTGCTTATAATCTATCCTTGTTAGTTGTTCTTTTCATGATTCTTAGCCTAAACCAAACACACCTTTAAATCATTGTTTGAAGCTTAAATCTTTAGAACTTGTGACACTCTATAGATAACTGTTTTTACTTGTTAACAATAATCCCATAAAACGACCTGGACTTACCTGCAACTATACTATACACGAAAGGGTATATTTGCCCGTGTTTTGTTTTTAGTCACTCGTTTGGTAAGATCAAGTAATATAAATTTAAGACTTGTAGACCTCACATCAAGTCTTTGGCGCCGCTGCCATGCATTGTTTTTGTTACTTGTTAAAACTTTTTGAGAAACTTCTTTTAAATTAAACCATCGCCGTACATATTTCTGGCAATCTGAATCTTTCTGTCGTAAAGTTTGCAGAAAGTACGCCGCACTTGGCCATTGTGCGCCTCGCTTTCTGGAGGAAATGTAAGTCCGCCACACTTCACACCAAGCGCGACGCACTTCTTGTCTAAAGGAATTTTTCCTTTAACTGATTAAGTTCAGTGCTTTTCAAAAAACCGACTAAACTGATTATTAAGCTTTGTGATCATTTGAAGTTATATTCATTTGATTATATGCCTTGTGAATTTGTAAATATATAGTTTATCATCAAAAAAACCAAAAATATTAGTTTTGTTTTTATTTAAGTTATTGTGGCTTACTTGTTATAATCTTAAAAAAGTATAAAATATAAAAAAAATGTTGTTTTGCAAAATTTTGAACGTTTGTATAAATCCTCGATCTTGGGGAAAAAAACTTGTAAACCTTTTATTTAAAATAAATAAAATTTAATGACAAATAATTGTAAATATAAAATCACAAAAGAAATCGAATCACCCAAGTTTTCAACCTAAAATCCATCCAATAATGAATTTGCGTTATAAATATTCTTGAAGAGGATGTCGAAACCCAACCCACTCTACCCGAACATATCATAGTTATCGATCCCCATGATAAACCGTTGTGGGAAAGTGCTAGTACCATAGCCCGTGTAAAACCCGCATGCTTTTACCATGAATAGTGCCCTTAAGATCGTACGTCCTAGATTAAAACTTACCTCATGTAGTATTGATCACATTCATGTGCTAATAATCAAGCTAGTGCATACGTGTATGACATGACAAGTATCGATTACGTACGAACTCATGATAAACAGTAATAAATATATCACGTGAACATAATTAAATCATGATCACCATTTAAAATACTAATTATAATAATTACGTAAATACTCAGAATATATTCACGAGCGTGGAGTTTATGATAAACGACACGTTAAAAGAAACAGAAACACGTTAACACGAGCACGTTTAACCACGAACGAACACGAAACATCGGGACACGAGAAAGGTACGGGTACCCCATGTGGGGCCCCCATACCCACGGCACACATATGAGAAATGGGCTTAGCCCATGGACTTTTCAAGTAAAGGGGGGTAAAGTGTTAAACATGTTTTCACTTTTCACTTTCAAGAAAATAAACAAAAAACCCTAAAAGAGTTTTTCTCCTCTCCTTTTTGCTCTCTTGGTGCCGCCACCTCTACACCACCATAAGGGGGTGATTTGTTTGATTTTGATCTTAAAAACAAGTGTAGAAACCGTGTTTGTTCATCCTTTTTCCAAGCTACATAGTGGTATACCTTTCTAACCTTTCTTTTAATTCTTCTTGATTCTTTTGATCTTTGATTATTTTCATGAACATGTTATTAATTTTTCTTATAAAAACAAGGTAATTAATCATTGATCTAACATGTTTTGGTATTAATTAAAATCAAGGAAGGATTTATAAGGGTGTTTGTTTTTAGCCGCCTAGCAAAACAAACCCGAGGGGGGTTTGGTTTGCTATTGCCGCCACCACCAAGACCACAATTGGTCTTGGTTGGCTCATGTGGGACCCACGGCAGCAAGGGGACACATGTACCCCGGGTTTGGCCCGGGGTACGGTGTCGAATTCATACCCGATTCATGGTTCGTTGGTTAAATCATGATTCATGATACATGTTAATTTTTATGAATTATGAACTTAGGATATAATTAATTAATAACATGAAATATTAATTAGATCATGACTTAGGTTATTTTAATTATTAGTTTATCATGACATTAATTTAACCTAAGTATTTTATGTTATAAGTTATAATTAATTAATTATTAAAACATGCCTATAATTAATTAATTTAGACATGACTTAGGTTATATTATTAATGATAATAATACATATTTTAACCTAAGTATTTTCATTTTCATTTTAATTAAAACATGTTATACTTTAATTAAAATGCTTAACCTATAGTTTAATTAAAATACATGAAATAATAATTAAACTATACACTATATCATATGACTTAAGAATAAGCTTATAACACTTAGACTTATACGTTAGCTTATGGAATCAGCTTAATTCTAATTATGGAAACTTCTATTTATAGAAACTTAATTAAATAAGGCAACTAATCTAATTATGGAAACCTTCTATATATGGAAATCAATCTATTTCAGGAAGCTAATCTAATCATGGAAACTTTCTATATATGGAAACTTATTTAATTAAGGCAGCTGATCTATTTTTGGAAACTTTCTATTTTTAGAAACTAATCTATTTTAAGCAGTAAAATCTATTTTAGGAAACTTTCTATTTTTGGAAACTTTCTATTTTTGGTAACTTTCTATTTTTGGAAACTTTCTATTTTTGGAAACTATATATTTTTGGAAACTTTCTATTTTTGGAAACCTGCTATTTTTGGAAAGTTACTTATTATTATACAGTAAGTATATTAATACATGAAACACCAGTAATACTTAATCAGATTAATCAGAATACTAGATGAACACAGTTTAAGGCTTTAAACAGTGAACCAGGACCTAAAACATACCAAATCAGCTAATATGAGACACAAAACCCAGTACGTAATCAGTGAATCGATACTTATACACGTGTGTATTCATGTAGCGTTAGTGATCCAGAAGTAGGAGTCTTTCTTCCGTTCATTTCACTGGACTTGAGGTACGGATTCCCGTCCTTTCAGTATGGACATTCCTTCCTTATTAGGATTTCCCCGTATGCAGCCAACTGTTTTCCCCAGCATTTGTTTTATTGTTTTGAACTGCTTATGTTAATTTAGCATAAACTATAGCCATATACAAGCATGACCAGTTTCACCTAGTTATGGAGGTACCATAACCATAGCATTGGAGGCACCGATGTTATGACTTCCCCACGGCGGAGTGATTGCTCGTGGCGTCCCTTTTCAGTTTGGCCATATTATTATATCAGGTGGGGCGTATGGGTGCATCCTAGTTACATGTTTTATTCAGTTTATCATGGTGAATGTGGTGTGTGCCTTGCACCCTTCACAAGGAGTTGATCCCTCCTACCCAAATCAGTATATTGATTAGAGGCATCCCCTCTAATCAGCATGATGAGGTCACCCCTCCAAGTATTCATGCACGTGACCTTTTCATGACCTATATGGGCTATGGTATATTTATGTTAAAACAGTTTTTCATAAGATAAACATAAGGCTTTTCGAACTATAAAACCAGTTTTCTTAATACTTAACCAGTTTACTCAGAACTTAGTCTTCCGCTGTTGTATGTTACATGCTTATCCTATTCATGCTATATTGTACATCCGTGCACTGAGCGTCTTGCTCAGCCGTTACTTTCCTTTCCATGTCCCAAAACGGCAGGTACCCAAGACTCGAGCATTTGGAGGACGTGCATAGGATGGAAGCTGCTATAGACTTCTTCTCCTGTTTCCTTCATATATTTATGCTTGTTTAGTCTTTCATTCAGTTCATTTACTTTCTTATGTTCTGGGCTTATGTTTGGGAACCGATGTTTGATTCCGGTTTTCCCTATGGTCATGTATGTTTTACTACATATTACCTTGCATGCTTTGATGACACGCCATAATTACGCGTGACATTCCATTTATCAAAATGGGGTGTTACAATTATGGTATCAGAGACAAGGCTTCGACCTGTAGGCTCTAAAACTCGACCTGTGACTAGTGGGTAGTCACCAGGAGCTTCCTAAGCCAACGATTGTCATTCCACGTATTGATGTTTCAGCGCGTTGTTGTTTTAACCATTATGTTTTTCAGCACCTTTTTGTTTTAGCCATGACGTTTTCAGCACCTTGTCACCATGATGTTTTCACCAGTATCGTCTTACTAATATGGAATGATCAACCGTCATCCATACTTAGTTATGTGTCAGTGTCTATGCATGATGTTCCTAGTGAACTGTGATATTGTGAACTGAACCCCAGTAGTTCATAATTTTCACATAAAATTTTTTCTGTTAAGTTTTGACAATGACTTTTAATTATTATGTTTCATGCATTCATGCATTTATATCATATGTTATCTGTTGCAGGAATTTTGACTAAGTAATGGTTGGTACAGGACTGGCCCTATTTAGTCGCATGTGCTTTTATCGAAACTTTTAACTTTGGGACCGACCCATAGGCGTCCCCTCGCCATGTCTTTTGTTTTGGAACCGACCCATAGGCGTTCCCTCGCACATATAAAGGTTTTATAAACTACATTACGCATTCATGCACTGTTTTCTTGCATAAAATTTTTCTCATGATTTAAATTGGCATAAAATTTTTTTTCATGTCCCATCATAAGTTATTATGTTTTTATGTCAAGCATGCCTTCATACTGTCATGGTTAACTTCAGTTTCATGCTGATTATGTTATACACTTCTTCGTAATAGATGGTTTCGTGTTTCCTCGTGATAATTACGTCTTCATGTTGATTATGTTTCACGCCTCTTTTGTTATTTACGTTGTCCTGCAAGACATTGTTAGATTTCTTGAATCATGCTTTCATGATAGTCATGGTTGGTTTCCATTGATCATGCTGTCAGGCAAATCATCGTTGAATTTTGTGTAACCACACTTTAGCGTTTCTCTATGCAACCAGAATGATGTCTATGCTAATACTGTCAGGTTATCATGATGGTTTTCTTAACCGTTTAACCGGTTTACTTTCCGTAAATCATGACAAATGAACGAGTCCATACCGATCATTTCATGTGCATTCCATGTGTACTCCACGTACCGTAATTCATGTGTATTAATCCATGTGTATTCTACTTGCAATACTTCACGAGTATTCGCTAGTCGATTCTAAATCATCTCAGGCGTATGTTCACTTGCTGATATTCTACAAGGTTGTCGATGCCGTTCATAGCTTGGAGATGTTACTGAAGGTTGATGCTGCTGATGTTGGGAGACGCTACGAGATGCTGATGTTGATGCTGTTCACAACCTGGAGATCCTAAAAGACGAAGACAAAGGCGTCGGAGCAAAGCAATTGGACGAGAAGATGCTTCACCATCAGACAATTTCCATCAATCATTGTCCCAAATTCATAGTTACATGTCACACGTCGTTCGGCTGTCATTTCAGCCATATGAGTGCAAACCAGTACCAGCCGGCCACTCAGCTAAATAGTTACATGAGTCACGGTCATGAGAATGACCGTCATGGAACCGATAGACAAGATGATAGTAACCACTACTATGACAGCAACTATCCTAGAAATCGCAACCGAGGCTCCGGCCACGGACGTGATCAGACATACAAATGATCAGTAGTACAACCGATCCGCCAATTCTGGCATATTAACCTAATATTTGTAGTTCTAATTGTTTCACATCTCGAGACACATGTCAAGACATCAGTCAAGACACATGTCTCACGTATACTTTCTGAGGACACATGTCAAGATACCAGTCAAGACATATGTCACGCTTACATTTCTCAAGACACGAGTCAAGACACATGACTCACGTCTAATTATGGAACATTTCTAAGAAATTCAGGGTACCCTCCAAGGGTATATCCATTTTGTTGTGCCATGTATTAATCAGGCCACAAGAATTTCAATACCATTACCGGCGCATAAGTGAGAACTGTCACGTTGCCGATGTCACTTTCATTTCTTTCACCATATTTCATGTATTCATGACCATGAAGGACGCCTTTCGTATTCCCACGCATACGAAGGTTTTCCTTCAGCTTAATGATAAGACCCAAGCTGCTAACGCATTTCCTCGGACAGACACGAGATGAATTTTATCCTAATTATGTACTATGAACACCACACCATGCTATGATTCATAATTATGTACAGTAATGTTCAGGCTCCTGAATACATTCAGTTTGATTTCCATCAGGAAAATCTATGCAATTATCTATGCTTACTAGCATGTGCATTGTTAGCCATGGTCGCTAAAATTTTCTTGCTGTCAGTAAGACACAACCACTTAACTCTTTTACGCATAGCCAGTTGATTATTCCAAAGTCTTCCTATACATTCCAGAAGAACCTTCAAGGAGAAGGATGGTACCATGAGATTATGTGTCGACTACCGTCGACTTAAACAAATCACCATTCATGATCGTTATTCTCCTCCACATATTGACAACATGTCCAATCAACCGTATGGTGTTAATCACTTTTCCAAGATCGAACTCACGATCATGCTGCCAACAATGATGAGTGGAAAAGCAGGATATGTCCATGACTGCTATTCGTACACGACTCGGTCATGCTAAATGTATGATTTTGAATTAGTCTCATCAATGCTCCAACCGCATTATGGACTTAATAAATTGAGTTCCATGAACTCCTAAACAAATTCATCAGCGTTTTCATTGAGGATAACCTGATTTCCTCTAAGCCTAGAGAAGAACAGGAAGACCATATCTGCACTATGTTGCAAATTCTATGACAAGAGAAATTCTACCCTGGAAATTTTTCCAATATCAATTCTGTTTGATTACAGTGACACACTGAATCACATGGGTTTCTATGGTTAATCTTACCCTGACTCAGCTTATGCGTAAAGGAGAGAACCCTACACTACATTAGGTGTTCTAGGAAATCCTACGCTAGGAGAAGTCTGATTCAAAGACTCAGAGTTTCGCAACCTTCTATGTATCAAGTTTCTACGAAGCAGGATACAGCTACGTCCATATCTGTGTACCTGACATACCAACAGGCTAAGATAGGACACCAACAAACTGGGATGTTTCATCATCTGAAATTGTGAACTAAAATGGGACAAGATCTACACGGATTTTGGTTACCAGACTTCAGCAAACTCAGAAGAAGCAGGATGCTATCTGGGTTATTATCAACAGTTTGATCAAGTCTGCAGAATCCTTACATCCGTACGGATTTCAGAACCAACAGATTGAACGAACATGTTCCAGCCAAGGCTCATCCGATCACTTGGCAATCCCTCAGCTATCGGGTCAGACAAAGATTCGTAATTGTACTCCTAACTTACTTCACGTCTTCATTCTAATTCCACGACTTGCTTTCGCGCTCACGTTCATGACACTATTCACGTTCATGATCGTATTTTGGCTTACGATTTATGTTCATTTCTTTTCTCATTCTGGGAAGTTTGCAAGAACTTGTGAGACCAAACCCAAGTTTAGTATAACTCTCCATCATCAGATAGACGTTTCACGTCATATTCCATGTCTCACCTTGTAGCGTTTGGCGTTACCGCCATTAGATTCTATGATCACGATATGTCTCACATGTCATGTTCATTCCACGTTCCTCATATCATGATCAAATTAGGTTACACGTATCATGGATCACGATATGTTTTCTCATACTACACTCGCCATATCTCCACGTAGCACGTTCAAAATTTTTCACGTATCACGTTTAAAATTGTTCACGTACTACGTTTCTTTATGTCTCGCGCATCGTTTCTAATTATCAGTTAAGTCAGATGGTCTTGCATCGTAACGTTTCAGTTACCCTTGCACGTTAACTCTTATTTTTCTCGATCGAATTTAGGGGATCTACCTTCCGTTGATAACCAAGAATTTCTTCGTATTCCAAGTCAAGGTCAGGAGGACCAAGATTTATCATTAGTGTCAGGATCTTCTGAAGGAACCGTTCCAAGAGGGAGGCCACTTGGAAACGGACAAGTTCATCCGGACTTTTATCCGTTTTTCTCATCAATTAGATATGTCCTTTCAGTCACGTCACGTTCCATGTCTTTTCAAGACATGTCACGTTCCACGTTCCCTTCTACCATGTCACCTTCATTTCCGTTATTTTGCATACCTTTCCAGTTTGATTCGGGTATGTTTTGCTTCCAGTTACTTTATCTATAATTCGGGGACGAATTATTCTTTTTAGGGGGGAAGAATTGTAAAACCCGCATGCTTTTACCATGAATAGTGCCCTTAAGATCGTACGTCCTAGATTAAAACTTACCTCATGTAGTATTGATCATATTCATGTGCTAATAATCAAGCTAGTGCATACGTGTATGACATGACAAGTATCGATTACGTACGAACTCATGATAAACAGTAATAAATATATCACGTGAACATAATTAAATCATGATCACCATTTAAAATACTAATTATAATAATTACGTAAATACTCAGAATATATTCACGAGCGTGGAGTTTACGATAAACGACACGTTAAAAGAAACAGAAACACGTTAACACGAGCACGTTTAACCACGAACGAACACGAAACATCGGGACACGAGAAAGGTACGGGTACCCCATGTGGGGCCCCCATACCCACGGCACACATATGAGAAATGGGCTTAGCCCATGGACTTTTCAAGTAAAGGGGGGTAAAGTGTTAAACATGTTTTCACTTTTCACTTTCAAGAAAATAAACAAAAAACCCTAAAAGAGTTTTTCTCCTCTCCTTTTTGCTCTCTTGGTGCCGCCACCTCTACACCACCATAAGGGGGTGATTTGTTTGATTTTGATCTTAAAAACAAGTGTAGAAACCGTGTTTGTTCATCCTTTTTCCAAGCTACATAGTGGTATACCTTTCTAACCTTTCTTTTAATTCTTCTTGATTCTTTTGATCTTTGATTATTTTCATGAACATGTTATTAATTTTTCTTATAAAAACAAGGTAATTAATCATTGATCTAACATGTTTTGGTATTAATTAAAATCAAGGAAGGATTTATAAGGGTGTTTGTTTTTAGCCGCCTAGCAAAACAAACCCGAGGGGGGTTTGGTTTGCTATTGCCGCCACCACCAAGACCACAATTGGTCTTGGTTGGCTCATGTGGGACCCACGGCAGCAAGGGGACACATGTGCCCCGGGTTTGGCCTGGGGTACGGTGTCGAATTCATACCCGATTCATGGTTCGTTGGTTAAATCATGATTCATGATACATGTTAATTTTTATGAATTATGAACTTAGGATATAATTAATTAATAACATGAAATATTAATTAGATCATGACTTAGGTTATTTTAATTATTAGTTTATCATGACATTAATTTAACCTAAGTATTTTATGTTATAAGTTATAATTAATTAATTATTAAAACATGCCTATAATTAATTAATTTAGACATGACTTAGGTTATATTATTAATGATAATAATACATATTTTAACCTAAGTATTTTCATTTTCATTTTAATTAAAACATGTTATACTTTAATTAAAATGCTTAACCTATAGTTTAATTAAAATACATGAAATAATAATTAAACTATACACTATATCATATGACTTAAGAATAAGCTTATAACACTTAGACTTATACGTTAGCTTATGGAATCAGCTTAATTCTAATTATGGAAACTTCTATTTATAGAAACTTAATTAAATAAGGCAACTAATCTAATTATGGAAACCTTCTATATATGGAAATCAATCTATTTCAGGCAGCTAATCTAATCATGGAAACTTTCTATATATGGAAACTTATTTAATTAAGGCAGCTGATCTATTTTTGGAAACTTTCTATTTTTAGAAACTAATCTATTTTAAGCAGTAAAATCTATTTTAGGAAACTTTCTATTTTTGGAAACTTTCTATTTTTGGAAACTTTCTATTTTTGGTAACTTTCTATTTTTGGAAACTTTCTATTTTTGGAAACTTTCTATTTTTGGAAACTTTCTATTTTTGGAAACCTGCTATTTTTGGAAAGTTACTTATTATTATACAGTAAGTATATTAATACATGAAACACCAGTAATACTTAATCAGATTAATCAGAATACTAGATGAACACAGTTTAAGGCTTTAAACAGTGAACCAGGACCTAAAACATACCAAATCAGCTAATATGAGACACAAAACCCAGTACGTAATCAGTGAATCGATACTTATACACGTGTGTATTCATGTAGCGTTAGTGATCCAGAAGTAGGAGTCTTTCTTCCGTTCATTTCACTGGACTTGAGGTACGGATTCCCGTCCTTTCAGTATGGACATTCCTTCCTTATTAGGATTTCCCCGTATGCAGCCAACTGTTTTCCCCAGCATTTGTTTTATTGTTTTGAACTGCTTATGTTAATTTAGCATAAACTATAGCCATATACAAGCATGACCAGTTTCACCTAGTTATGGAGGTACCATAACCATAGCATTGGAGGCACCGATGTTATGACTTCCCCACGGCGGAGTGATTGCTCGTGGCGTCCCTTTTCAGTTTGGCCATATTATTATATCAGGTGGGGCGTATGGGTGCATCCTAGTTACATGTTTTATTCAGTTTATCATGGTGAATGTGGTGTGTGCCTTGCACCCTTCACAAGGAGTTGATCCCTCCTACCCAAATCAGTATATTGATTAGAGGCATCCCCTCTAATCAGCATGATGAGGTCACCCCTCCAAGTATTCATGCACGTGACCTTTTCATGACCTATATGGGCTATGGTATATTTATGTTAAAACAGTTTTTCATAAGATAAACATAAGGCTTTTCGAACTATAAAACCAGTTTTCTTAATACTTAACCAGTTTACTCAGAACTTAGTCTTCCGCTGTTGTATGTTACATGCTTATCCTATTCATGCTATATTGTACATCCGTGCACTGAGCGTCTTGCTCAGCCGTTACTTTCCTTTCCATGTCCCAAAACGGCAGGTACCCAAGACTCGAGCATTTGGAGGACGTGCATAGGGTGGAAGCTGCTATAGACTTCTTCTCCTGTTTCCTTCATATATTTATGCTTGTTTAGTCTTTCATTCAGTTCATTTACTTTCTTATGTTCTGGGCTTATGTTTGGGAACCGATGTTTGATTCCGGTTTTCCCTATGGTCATGTATGTTTTACTACATATTACCTTGCATGCTTTGATGACACGCCATAATTACGCGTGACATTCCATTTATCAAAATGGGGTGTTACAGCCCGACTCCTAAATCCGCCATTGTTCGAACCGATGTTGATGACAACTTTGTTATTAACACTACCCACTTGAAAATAGTTCAAGAGAATAAATTCGATTCTCATTTGCGGGCCAATCCGCATGGCCACATTCGTGAACTTCTGACTATCTGTGACATGTTCAAATATGGTGAAACTCAAAGTGAAGCTGTCAAACTTTTGATGTTTCCACTATCCTTATCCGATGATGCTAAAATCTGGTTTGACAAACTTGATAAAGATTCTATAACATCGTGGGAATAAATGAGAAGAGCTTTTATAAGCATATTCTTTCCACCTTCGTTATTTGAAGGTCTTTTACTCGAAATCAGAAGTTTCTCTCAAACGAAATGTGAAAGTCTAACCCAGGCCTGGTTACGACTGAAGAACATGCTTCGAAAATGCCATGGGCATGGTCTGGCCAAAAGAGCTATTATTAAAATATTTTATCATGGTCTAGACGAATCCACTCAAGCAATCCTTGATGGAACAACTGGAGGAATCTTCCTTTACAAAACTCTGAACCAAGCTTTTCAATATCTTGAGGACAAAGTTCTTTTTGAACTTAATTGACCCAAAAAGTCTCGAAACAAAGATCAATAAAAAGCTGCCTCTTTCGCCGATGAAAGTAGCATGAATAACTCTCGATTAATGGAGAAGTTGGAAGCTCTTGAAGCTGAAATGGATTCTCAATTCCAAAAATTAAAAGAAGAATTACATGCGATGCGTGAAGAATATAACGATCTCGAAGGTAATCTGGCTTCAAAAAATCGCATGAACAATGACACACCGATGTGTGAACGTCATGAAGCAAATTCAATCCAACTCGATGGTTGTGAAAACCGAAATGATCATGATTGGTATTCTCACAAATTTCAACCTCAATCCGAAATCGATCTCTAAAGAATAATCCCTAAATTTTTGGATAGTCAAAGAGTTGCAAACAATTTTGTGAAAGAGACCGTTAACATTATGAGTTTTAAAATGTAGTAAAATGAGAAGAATTTCGAAACTCTATTTGAAAACCTAGAAACAAAAATTAATGAGTTGTCGAAGCCTCAATGTAAAACCCGCATAAAAACCATGAAGAATACACTACATAAAAACACGAGTAATTTAAAACTTTCCATTAATAACATACGACACGTGTCACGAACATTAAGTTACAAGAACTACGTATATTATTAATGCACATTAAATATTACGTATAAAATTTAATTCACGAACATACACGAATAATATTTAAACATGAAAAACGTATGCATTTCGCTTTTGGGCCTTGTGTATCCGCGGCAAAGACAAAGAAAGGAAAGGGCCCGGCCCATTATGAAACCAATTAGCAAAAGTTAATCTCCAGGAAATTCATTTAAACCAATTTTTATAAAAACAAAATAAACCCTAGCCCCCTCTCTCCTTTGAGCTGCGGCAGCCACCACACACAAGGACGATTTTTGTGATTTGATTTTGATTTATTACGTGTACGTGTTCGTGATTCGATTCCCTTTTCATCCACGCAATCTGTATAATCAAAACCTTTATCTTTTCATTCTTTTATTTAAATTATGAACACATGTGTTTTAATCTTTTAAAAACATAATTAAAAACATGTTTATGTTAAGAAATTGATCAAGAAAAAGGGGTGTTTGGTTTTGGTTTTGGTTCAGCACATAAACCGAGAGCTAAAGCTCTCGGTGGGCTTTTTCCACCACCAGCCGAGACCCCCACATGGGGCTCGGTGGTGTCTTTGGTTCGGGCAACAACAACCAAGGCCACGCAGTGGGTAACCTTGGTGCGGCAGTGGCTACGCAGGGCACGACAGGGGTAATGTCGGCTTCGGCCGGTGTGAACCGTTGTCCAATAGTGGCAACCGACGGTTGGCCAAGGCCACAGCCGCCTGCCACCACCACCAGCCGCCGGCTGTGTGGTGGTGTTTTGATGCTTGGTTTTGTCTCGGGTTCGGGGCTCGGGGTTACTAAAAATTATTATGTTTAATTAGTTAATTTAATTAATTTGATTCATGTATATTTAAATTAACTTTTAACTTAGGTTATATTATTAAAATTAATAAAACGTGTTATAACCTAAGCATTTATTTAGGCTTAATTAAATTAAATCATGACTTAATTTAATTAAATTATACAAGGTAAAGTTTATTAATTTAAACATGACATTTTATTAATTAATAAATCATGCATTTTTATTATTAATTAATAATCATTTTAGCATAAGTATTTAAATTAATGGACTTTACTAATAATTTATCATGACTTATAACTTATGACTAATAAGCACTAGCTTATATTTTAGACTTATTAATTAAGCTTATTTCTATTTATGGAAACTTTCTATTTGAGGAAACTTACTATTTTTGGAAACGTTCTATTTTTAGGAACTTACTTATTTTAGAAATTTTCTATTTTTGGAAACTTTCTATTTTTGGAAACCTGCTATTTTTATAAAGTTACTTATTATGACACTACAAGTATAGTAATGCAATAATACATGAAATACATAATCAGAATACATGTAAAACATGAATAAATACAAGTTAACATTTAAAACATTAAAACATGACAAGAACATATAAAATAAGCTAAGAACACACAGAACCAGTAACATACTCAGTAATCAGACAACTCATACATGTACCTTATTTATGTAGTATCCGCGAAGTCAGAGTAGATCGTTCAACTTTCCTTCTAGCTTCACTACTGGACATAAGGTACGGATATTCCGTCTTTTAGTATGGATATTCCTTCGTATGTATGATTAGGATTCCCCATTTGAAGCCATCTGTTTTTCCTAGTTATTTTATATGTTTTGAATGCTTATGTTTTATTTTAAATGCTTGAGCTATATATACATGCATTCTAGTTCATCTAGTTATGGAGGTACCATAACCATAACACTGGAGCCACCAGTGTTATGACTTCCCCACGACGGAGTGATTGCTCGTGGCGTCTCTTCCAGTTTGTCCATTTATTTATATTATCATGGGGGGCGTATGGGTGTATCCTAGTTACGTGTTTTTTTAGGATTTTTATGGTGAATGTAGTGTGTGCCTTGCATCCTTCACAAGGAGTTGATCCCTCCTACCCAGACCAGTATAATTAGAGGCAACCCCTCTAATTGCATGATGACGTTACCCCTCTAAGTATTCATGCCCGTTGAAACCTTATGACCTATATGGGCTCTTGGCTAAATTTAAAATACAGTTTTCATAAGTTAATCATAAGCTTTTCAAAATATAAAACCAGTTTTATAAACATGTGCTAGGTTTTCCAGGACGTATACATTCCACTTCTATTTAGTCATTATTATGCTTATGTCATTCATACTATGTTATATCCCTTCACTGGGCGTTTTGCTCAGCCGTTTCCTTTCCATGTTCCAAGCGGCAGGTACTCAGGGACGCGATTAAAATCTTGAGAGTATGTGCATCTGGACGAAAACTATCCAGCCTCCTTTACCTTATGCATTTTCATACATTATTTCTTTTGGATATTGTTTAGTCCTTTCCTTTCAGTACTTATATTCATGTGTGTGAGCTTATGTTGGACTATGATGTTTGATTCCGGTATTTGTCTTTATGGTCATTTAATGTTTTAAGACATTTATCTTGCATGTTTTGATGACACGCCATAATGATCCTTTGATATTCCATTTATCAAAATGGGGTGTTACACTCAAACTCATGTCTCTTATGATCAAACCGTTAGGACTAACCAACCTCCTCCTCCATATGCTCGAGCTGAGCATGTGAATGCCGTATTCACTAGGAGTGAAATGTCCAATGACCCTCCGAAAATTCAAGTTGATCCACCACCTCCTACGATCGTTAAGAGTAAAATCGAAAAAACGAAACCATCTAAAACAACGAAAAAGGATTTTTACGTGGTCAAATCGAAAGAACCTTCATTCATTGTGGAATACATGCCGATAATACCGTATCCTCAACGTTTGAATGTGCATCATTCCCACTTGAACAATATTGTAAAAATATCTTAAATCAAGCAAAAAAAATGCTAATATAATAATAGTAGTAATGGTAGAACTATATACATAAAAAACTTATTATAAAACCTAAAACAAGAGTTTCTTATTTTCTTTTTATAAATGGTAATATATGTTGTTAATTAATAAAATATAAAAATATAAAAAATGCAGTTTCTTTAGTGTGTTGCCGGACGTGCTTTGTTATTGCAACCATAAAGAAATTTTACGAACTTTGTGGGTGTGCTCGCTGGAAACCCTCATGAGACTATAACTCGTCCACTCGGGACACCCAGGGGTTTAAAGTCTTGTTGCATACGCTAAATACAATCGTGGTGCCTACGAAGGTATGCTTCAGAATTTTACGTTTTTTGTAATTTTGTCTATTTTACAGATTTAATAAATAGGTGGAGCTTAGAATGGATTGGTGATAGCTTATCACTTGGGGATGTGATATATATAGTTGGATCGGTGAATAATATTACACGTTGTTGAATCCACATGCTTGTGATGGTGCTCAATTTTGCGCTAAATTTCAGAATTCATTCGAAGATTTATTAGCCCCGGGAAGTCTCGTTTCTCTTATATTTATTTTTTCCGTTTGTCCGTTATTTTTTCTAATTAAGCATATTGCTAAACTTAAGTGTGGAAGGAAAATAAATTGGAAAAAATGACTCCTTATTAAACAAAGACTTTTGTTTACCCTCGATAATCTAACAATCAAAAAAAAATTTCTTTTTCTTTGCAACTTAGGTTACTATATTAGAATAATAATTAGAAAAAATGGTTGGTTGCTAGTCACCCGGAATGATTGGTTGATTTATGCTAATTGTTAGTTCGCGGTTGGTTATGAGTATTGTGCCATTTCAACAAGTATGGAGATTGATCACCTTCTATTTTATATTTTTTGTGGTGTATGCTTATATCAAGTTTGAGGGAATTGTTAGTTGTGATGAAAAAAATGATAAAAAAAGGACAAAAGAAAAAAAATGAAAAAAAATCAAATCGAAAAAAAAGAATGAAAAAAAGACAAAAGAAAAAAATGAAAAAAAGGAGTCAAATTGAGAAAAAAGAAAACAAATAGTGAATGAAAAATAGCTAATGAGCTATATATATTTATGAAAATGAAGGAAGAAGAAGTGTTTTGAGATATCGATTAGTCAATGTGATAAGACGTGATATATATATTTATTTTTTATCGATACGTGATTGAGGAAAGTTGTAATAATTGATGGTTTGTTGTATGTTTGGTAGCTAGGAACATGGGTAATTCTAAACATGTAAAAAAATAATATTTTTCCTTATACTCTTTGAGATCAAGCAAACCCTTAAGTGTGGGAGAGTGTTTGCACTTTGAGCAAAATTCTTCTAAAAACCCAAAAATATTTTTGTTTTCAAAAACTTTAAAAAAAAATTTCTTTTCTTTTGGCACTTAGGTAAATTTATTTCTAACTTCTTTTCCTTAGCATTGCTTGAGGGCATGCAATAGTTTAAGTGTGTGAGAATTTCATAACGCTAAAATTACACATGTTTGCGTGTTGCGTTATCTGTATATATATATATATATATATATATATATATATATATATATATATATATATATATATATATATGTGTGTGTGTGTGTGTGTGTGTTAACTATATGAACTTTCAATACTTAATAGAGTGTATTTGATGTTATAGGTTTTAAGGACGTGTCGTGAAAGAAAAGGAAGAAAACACGAAAACATGAAGTTTAAACGAAGAAATAAAGTCAAACTTGAGATCTCCCGACACATGTCCACTGTTTTGATCACAACTTGAGCATAAGAACTTTGATTGAGTTGGTTCAAGCGGTCACGGAAAGAGAAAAGAATTATCTACAACTTTGCTTTTTGGTCCAAATTGCTGAAAACACCCAGATTTGTGCCGGTTTTACCAAAATGTACGAAGCATTTTGTGCTTTCAGAATGTGCGGCGCACAAACTCAAAAGTGCGGCGAACTTTTCTACAACACTTGGAACGTTTTAGATTCGCAATTTTGCGGGGCACCGTTTCGGTTGTGCGGCGCACAAATGACCCCTCAAATGTGCGGCACACATTTGACATTGTGCGGCGCACTTTGACCCCCAACAAGCAATAAAAATTGAGATCATTCCCTCTCAATTTACACACACTTCTCCAATCATTCTCCCATCTCTCACCATCATTCCTCAGTAGTTTAGCACGAATTCTGGGTGTAGTAACATCACCCAAAGGGCTCGGAACGTTTGGAATTGATAGTTGGACCATTAACATAAAGTTTTCATTCGGGAAAACTAAATGTCGAATCACAAACACTTGTAATCATTTGATATAATCTCTATAATTCTTTTATTATGATTTTTTCTGAAATTAATATGATTGTTATGAGTATCATTACTTTGATTATGGAGTAGTCGTCTTGTGTACGGTTAGGTGTATATAGAACCATGAATTGATTTTATTAGCTTCGTAAGGACGAAGTGCGCCGCACAATTATGTTTGTGCGCCGCACTTTCTCTCTGGTTCGTGATTATAAGCTTGGTTGAGATACTCTTGTGCTCGATATTGTTATATTTGATCATTGCTATGTATTTGACTCAATCATGATTATAAGATGTTCGAAAGTGCTTATATGATTGATTGCGTTTCATGTCATCTAGTCAATGAATCTTAATATTTACCTTGTGGAAATTGGCGAATAATATACATAACAACTCTTATATGATCTTGTTTAATGCTTTGCTCTGGGTTCGAAAGAGTGTGGCTCAACGAGCACTTGAATTATCTAAACCAACATAAACTGATCTTTATGCATTTGATATAACGAGATCTATAGATCGAAAGGATTTCTTGTTATGTTAAATATTTGATACTTGTGTGACTAGTCATCATCACTTGTATTCATGCTTTGTTTATGTTCTTATAATCTATCCTTGTTAGTTGTTCATTTCATGATTCTTAGCCTAAACCAAACACACCTTTAAATCATTGTTTGAAGCTTAAATCTTTAGAACTTGTGACACTCTAGAGATAATTGTTTTTACTTGTTAACAACAATCCCGTGGAACGACCTGGACTTACCTGCGACTATACTAGAAAGGGTATACTTGCCCGTGTTGTGTTTTTAGTCATTCGTTTGACAAAATTTAGTAATATAAATTTAAGACTTGTAGAACACACATCATATGTTTATTAGATAAACGGTTAACAAAATAATATTCATTCATCGCAAAATATCAGTGTTTCGTAGCAAAATATCAGTGTTGCAAAAATGGCCTCGATGGTCGATTGATCGGGGATAAAGGGCAGATCTAGAATTTTTAGTTAACGGTGGCTAATCATACTTAAAACAAAAGGTCATAGTGATGAGAGAAATTAATGTAGAAACTAGTAGAAAAAACACTTTGTAATACACATAAATAATAAGTGCAATACATTTATTAGGGGTGACTCAACACCCATTAGTCTCCCTACTAGCTCCGCCCTTGAATAAATCGCTAGGGGGGGATTTACCGCCACGATTTATACTAATCGACCTTATTAACCGGTTTGGTCAAAATCAGTCAAAAATCGAATAAATCAAGGATAAATCGGTCAAATTATAAAAAGGTATAAACCGGCCAACTCGGTTTTGAATGTGAATCGGTCAAATAGGATAAAATTCGGATGAATCGGACATATACTTTCAAAATTTTATAATTTTATAAAAATCTAATCCGATTAATTCTCGATTAATCCCTATCAAATCGATTAATCGTTTGGCGATATCGAACTGCCTAGCTAACGACACTTGATTTTGCAACCTAACAAAAGATAGCAATATTAGTATTTGTGGCTGCATTGCGCGAATACATGATAATAATACTTAAATAGATTATATTGTCCCGATATATGCTTTGTTGCTTAGGTTGATAAATGTACAAGTTAAGGTAAAAAAACAACATCGAAGTGGCTTGCATTTTAAGGATTCAAAACCAGGGAACAACCAAGTTGGGCAGTTGTTTATTTGGGGAAAAGAGTGAAATTAGTGCACAATTATCATGGTGCATGCATGTATTTGATCAGTAAACTAAATTTAACCTTAAAAATTGCTAATGCTCGTACCAAGTTACTTTAATAGTCATAAGAAAATAAATATTTTAATTTATACACATGTCCCAAGTCTATATATTTTTAAAATTTGATAAACTCTCAAATATGGACGTGGTTTTGAGAACGTTGCTTACTGTTATGTTTTGTGTTTTTCAACATCTAGAAAAGAATACACGAATTAACACTAGCTTATACATAAATGAAACTTTGTGGTGCTTATCACCATGTTATGTTTGGTTTGAAAATGAAATTTGCGTAGAAGAAGAAATTACAATGGGATGAATCAAACTTTTTGAAAAGCACTGTAAATTTTTTAATAAAAAAATAATACTATTAAAAAGGTCTGATTCTTTTTTAATATTAAATTACATTTTATATATTTGTTCTTCTTTTCATGTGTAGAAACAAATATGCAAATTTCGTCATTAGGGTTGTCATCAATCTTATAATAACCCCTAAGTACTTTACTATTTTAGTATATTTTAAACCCTAAGGCCCTAATCAATAATATTTGACACTATCATCAATGTCCGTATCTTAAACAATCAAAACCAGATGCTGTTTTTAGGGAATTTATTCTCTTTATATACCTACGAAAACAATTTTAAATATTTTAAATTACCATAATTAGATGCACACAGTTTGAAAGAATCCTACGTTGTATTTTAACTTCATTCAGGGAACTTCTATATTTAAATCTTAAATAAGAATGATGATTGCAAAGAATATTTTTATCAACCACATGAATATGATTATTAAATTTCATTGGATAACATTAACATATAAAAATAGATTAAATATGTAGGTCAAAATCTGATATTGGCTAGCTAGTTTTTACTTTATTTTGTTTTCTTTATTAACCTTAAAATACCTACGGATTAATTAAATTTTACTCTAGTTCTTTTGATATTTAGATGCAAACTTAACCAGAAATTCCAATGATCATAATACAGTTGAAAATAATATAATCTACACAAATAAACTCATAATGTTATATTAAAAAACCTGTTATCCACATAAATATGGAAAATAATATAATCTACCACCAAAACACATCAGACTAACATTATGTTTTATATCCATTATATTATTTATCAATATATATGTGGTTACATTTATAATATGATATTTGCCAACTTAACAACCCAGTTTTTTGCTGGCCATCTTTCTAATCAATAAGCAATAATTAAAATATTTCGAATACTAAATTGCATTAGTGAAATGGGTGTAATTGCGTCATGTGGTGCGTCATCAACCTCCAAATAAAATGGAGTTGCCATATTCTAACTTTACCAGATTTAATAATTAATAATAGTGATATTTTTAATGAAACAAGTGCTGAGTTTTTAATATTAGAATGTACTTAACTCTTCGGATGGACTAAATACAGATGCATTCTTGCAACTAACTATTTTTTCTAATACACTTTCCCTCGTACCCAATTAATTATTGAATTTCTGGCATTATTTAAACAAAGAGTTGGTTCTTTGGTTTTTTACATGGCAAGTTGAAATTTCTACTAAACTACTACGTAAATAATACATGAATAAGAATCATACTAGATCGTTCTCTTTGTTAAAAAACTTTAGTTAATATGTATGATAGTTATGAAGAGGATATATAAGGTTTTGATATCACTATTCATGATCAAATTAGATGATAGCGTATGTTTGGCTTCAGTTCGACTCAAATATTTGTTGCAGGGGCGGAGTCACAGATAAAGAAGGTTACAAGGGTCATGTGTTTTTTTTAGAGAAAAAATAATAGTGTAAATTTTTAAAAATACGTGAATATTTTTGTAATTTGCTTTTTATAAAACCATTTTCTTGTAAGATAATATCAATAGTATCAATCGTATCTCGTTCTCTTCTGACATATTACAATATAAAGCACTCTAAGAATGTTCTAGAGTCGGGCTTGAGCCCGTTACATAATAATAGTATACAATACGGGCTAACACTCCCCCCGCAGTTGGAGCGGGAGTAGAACGGACACTCAAACTGGATCGAAAGTCTTCAAATAATGCGGAAGGTAATCCTTTAGTGAAAATATCGGCATACTGATAACGGGAAGGAACATGAAGAACTCGAACTTGACCAGCAGCAACCAAATCTCGAACAAAATGAATGTCAATCTCAATATGCTTCGTACGTTGATGCTGAACCGGATTACAAGATAGATAAACGACACTAACGTTATCACAGTAACCTGAGGTTGATCTTCTAGTAGTAGGACAACCAGCCCAATCCGCGTCTGAATAAGCAACCAAAGATGTAGTAGAAGATGCAAACAACTGAAGCCCATAGTCCAAAGTACCCTGAACATACCTCAAGACCCTTTTAAGAGCCGATAAATGAGGTTCTCGAGGATCATGCATATAAAAACAAATCTGCTGAACTGCATAAGAAATATCCGGGCGAGTAAAAGTGAGGTACTGAAGAGAACCTGCAAGACTCCGATATAAAGTCGGATCAGAGACCGGATCACCATCATCACCTAGCTTAGACTCGGTATCAACTGGAGTCCGACTAGGATTACAATTGACCATGTGTGCCCTCTCAAGAATCTCAATAGCATATTTCTTCTGAGATAAGAACAACCCAGAAGAATCCCTTGTAACAGAGATACCCAAAAAATAATTAAGAGCACCCAAATCTGTCATAGCAAACTCCTGATGTAAAGAAACAATAATACGCTGTAACAAAGTCTCAGAAGAAGCGGTGAGAACAATATCATCAACATACAGTAATAAATAAGCAGTATCCATCCCATGTTTGTAAATAAATAAAGAAGTATCACATCGACTATGATGAAACCCAACACGGGTGATATAAGATGCAAAACGGTGAAACCAAGCTCGAGGTGCCTGCTTAAGACCATAAAGTGAGCGCTTTAATAAACATACATAATCAGGATGCTCAGAATCACGAAACCTAGGAGGCTGGTGCATATAAACGGTCTCAGATAAGTCACCATGTAAAAAGGCATTCTTAACATCAAGTTGATGAATCGGCCAATGCCTAGAAGTTGCCAAACTAAGAACAGTCCGTATCGTACCTGGTTTAACAACAGGACTAAAAGTCTCGTCAACATCAACCCCCTCTATTTGCGTGCTACCATTCGCCACGAGTCGAGCTTTGTAGCGACTAAGCGTGCCATCGGCTAAATATTTATGGCGAAAAAGCCACATGCATCGGACAATATTGGCGTCCACAGGTCTTGGTACTAAAATCCAAGTGTTATTCTTAATAAGCGCATTATATTCATCGCGCATAGCATTTTGCCAATTTGGATCATTAAACGCAACATTATATGACTTAGGTAAAGGGGAGATAGTGGACACATGACAAGTATACTTAGGATTAGGACGATTAGTCCCGAGTTGAAAACGTGTGACCATGGGATGAACCGAGACGGGGTTCGGGTTGGGTAGTGGTTCAGGAATATGGATTTGAGGCGTGTCATCGTTGTCCATGTGTTGTGGTGTAGCCTGCTGATTTGTGGAAGAATGGGTCGAAGGAGAATCGGGTACGGAGGTTTGAGGTAAAATATTGGCAGCAGCGGTAGGTGATACATGCGATTCGATATTTGGTGGGTTATTGGGAGTAACAGTAGGTGTGGGGATATGGTGCATAGGGGTATCTGGCAAGTCATCAAGGAAAGAATATGTTGGAGTGGTATTTGGGGTGGTAGAGCCATAAGGAAATACAGTTTCGTCAAAAGTAACATGACGAGAGATGATGATTTTATTTGTGTGTAACTCAAGACATCGATACCCACGATGGTTAGATGCATGCCCCAAAAAAATTGAGGGTGTTGCGCGGGGTTCAAGTTATGGTCAGGATACAGGTGGGGATAACATAAACATCCAAAGGTACGTAAGAGGCTATAGTTTGGGTTGGTACCAAACACACGAGTGTAGGGTATGTCGTTGGAAATAGCGGTCGAAGGTAAGATATTTAGTAAGTGAACAGCCATATTAAGGGCTTCAACCCAAAAGGTTGGTGGAAGGTTTGCTTGAAAAAGTAGTGTCCGAATTTGGTTGTAAGATAATATTAATAGTATCAATCGTATCTCGTTTCCCTTCTGACATATTACAATATAAAGCACTCTAAGAATGTTCTAGAGTCGGGCTTGAGCCCGTTACATAATAATACTATACAATACGGGCTAACATTTCTAACGTATTTTATAATAATATCAAAGCGTGATCTTTCGAGCAGAACTTCCTGATTCCGCCCTTAATTAGTTGCCTCCTTCTTCGATAAAATGATTATGTTAGCATTATCACTTGTGTAACATGTTGAGATGTGTGATTAGCTCGCACCAAAGTTACTTGACCGTTTCTTATGGTAATATATTTACTGGGTTAAAAAGCTTTTACAAAAACAAAAAAAAAAACTTTAGTTAATTATTGGTAGATAAAAATTAACAGGTTGAATGGTACGAGTTATAAATGTATCCAGGCTAAAATCCCAAATGCAAGCCATATACGAACAAAATAATTAGTTTGTGTCTCTAAATAGAAAGTAGTTGAAGTAACTTACATTTTAACCTACCAACCTGCTTGCTTCGTTACTATCATCCATTTATGTTGTACCAGTTGATTTCACAGAATCAGCTTTCAATATCTTATTCAATGTTACATGATATGTACCTGCAAAATTAAAAGCCGAGATAATGCCTCCATAGAAAGAAAGAAAAAAAAAAACCCAGTTCACCTCTTCTTGACAATACTCTAAAAGTACTGCAGCTCGATGTTATAGCACTTATGACATTTGTAAGAAGTATTCTTTCGAGATAAGCGTATACGTCAAGATACGTACATTATATTTACAAGTTACGGAATACTTTGTTAAATGTTTAAATATCTTCTAAAGGTTAATTCCTTTAGGATAGTTTTTAAGTCTCATTCTAGTTACGAATTATGGAGTCAACTAGACAGAATACATCAAAATAAATTCAAAAATTATATTAGGTCAGACATAATTATGTTAATCATTTACTTCCCATATCAATATCCACTTGGAGTTGCCCTAAATGACACAGCCATACACGTCCCGGTGGTTAGAAAACATATACGTGAGTACAAAAAAGGAAAGCAACCAATGGCTTATTCCACATAGTACGAACATTATGATACCCGCGTAAAACAGCGGGTTCAGAACGGAATGTTGTTAATTTCTTAACAACCGGAACCTAAGGTTTCGAGTGCTACACATGTTGTTATACTAGCTATTACTGCTTCAACTTCTTGAAAAAGGAGGACTTTACCTAGTTTGAGTCTTCAAACGCCATAGATTAATCGGTCAATGGGTGGGTAATCATGGTTAACAAAAAGGAAACAAATCTTTTAATGCGTTAAGTAGTATATATGTGACGGTGGAGGATGGATTGGGTATGGACTAATTGAGTACCGTTACTGAAAAGGAGGTGAATAATGTGGAAGAACATGTGCTAAAGCCTAATCGTGTAGAGGTTGACAGGTTGTTATACGCCTAGACTTAAATGGATATGACGATGTGGTATTGGGCTTAACTTAACAGAAGAACAAGTTGCTTTTTTTGTAATGGGTCCGATATCAATCTTCGAAGGCAGAGTAGTCGTTGGGGTTATATTTGGTGTCATTATGAATCAAATATAATGTAGTTTGTGCTTGTTCTTTTTTTATTAGTTCATAAAGCTTGGTTTATCATTCTTATGATAGATTTAGTTTAAAGTACAAATGTTTTTAGAACATCAGGAGTCGTGGTGTCGTTGGCAAAACGTCCTATCACGTCAGTAAAGTGAGTTTTGGCATCAGAATTGCTATGATACAAGTTTTCAGGGGAAGTGGTGTGCCATGGCAATTCTAGTGTTATAAGAATTTTTTTTTATTTTTTATTTTGAAAATGTGTGAGAAGTATGAAATATTTATGTGGTATTTATCGGGTTTCTGGAAGTGTAAAATAAAGTTTAGGTTTTTTTTTTTGAAAAACAAAGCCTCATATGACCGTAATATTCAAAAAAAAATAAAAAAAATTGAACCGCGTGGGCTGATGGCTTTGGCGTCAAGACACGGAGTCCTACGCTGTTCCCAATTCTCGCGCGGTTGGAAGGCTCCACCGAAAAACACCACGACTCCAACTGCTCTTAGTAATTGCTAATGCAATGGTATGAGTCGTGAGATGTGGCAAACTGGGCGGTCGGAGCGAGCACGGGTGAGAACGAAACGGGCGACGGATTAAACGGGTGTGGATTAAACAGATCGGGTTAAACGGGCGTAAGATAAAACGGGAAAAAAACATATAAAAGCGTAAAAATAAAATAATAATATTTGTTTAAAAGTTAGAAAAAAACGTTAAATACAAATGATTCGCCGAGTAACTAATTTGGTATTTTACATACGCCCATTAGAGCTCACTAGCAGGGTGCCCGCGCAATGCAGCGGCGGGTACCTTGTGACTATATTTTGCGACGAACAAATATTGTTTTGTTACAATTTTTTTTTCTAACAATCACTGTAAGAAAACAACGCACAACCAAGTCACACTCAAACCGCCTAAACCACCAACAAGTCCCATTCTAGTGGTGGTGATAGTCTCGACCTTCGTGGATGCCTTTTCACGCATTTTGCGCTTCTGTTTGTGTTGCGTTCGGGAGAGACAGAAAGATGTAGCAGATGGAGAGACAGAAAGATGTAGCAGATGGAGTGTGTGTTTTATTTTAGTTTTCAGGTATATGTGTGGGAGTTATTATAAGTCTGGTTACTACATGGGCACTTACTATGGGTCTTAATATTGTGTAATTGAATTTTTAATGGTGACGTTACTGAATAATAAGTAGGGTGTTACACTTTTATAAATTTATTAATACATTTAATAGCAAATGTAACTTTTGTTTAAGTGTATGTAACAAGTTTTTAAATTTCCTAATTAAGAAATGTTTAAGGCTGAAAATTTTAAGACTTCTAAAAATAGAAAAAGATTTAAATCTTTTATAAAGTAGTAAGATTTAGTGTCTTACATGTGCTATTGAACACATCAATAATAATGGATGGGCAAAATATAACTCATACTTTATAAAATTTGATTAAAAAGTGTCAATAATTATCAAAACAAGTAAAATTTATCACTTTTAACTTATAAGATTGACATGTAATTAAACACTATCAGGTGTAAAAACTAAAAAGAGAAACTATTTTTTGCTTTTACATTTATTTAAGAGTATTTTTAATGACTTTTATAGTGGATGATAATTATTAGAGAAAGAGTATTATTAAATGCAAATTTTAAAAATTATTAGTTATAATTGTAATAACATTAGGTATCGTTAAGGTTTAAATTTGATGTCAAAAGTAAAAGTAAACTAAAGTAAAAATAAAAAAATGAAAAAATGGTATCATGATACTCACATATACCTTACTTTAATAAAAACAAACAAAAAACTAAAAGGAAAAAATACTTTGACGTAGGCTGTTAGGAACCAATCGAGCATCTTTGACACCAAGCTTCATACGATGCGCAAGCCAAGATCTGAACTGATAGCTTTAGCGCCAAATTAACAACCACCACCATACCTCATGCTCTAAACATACTACATTTAGTATAATTGGTGTATTTTATTATTGTGACATCTAATTTTAGTGTGTATTTTTAGATTCTGTTTTAATGATAGTAAGTCTATAATCTAAATTTTTTATGAATTTTAAAAATAAAAGTCATGCTTTTTATATATTGTAAAGATAACAAAATATTATATATCTGCAGGACTTTAAATGATTCAGCCTAGTGGGTCATATGGGCTAATTGAGCAAAAGATTGTCAGTTTGTAACTCATAATACAAAATTGGCCCATTTTCTATTAGATAGCATATTCATATTGTGTGGAAATACTATTTCATAAAATGTAGATCATAAATCATACGGATATTGGCCATTTTTTTTTTGGGTTATTGTATTCGTGTACAACACATGTTTCCATGCAGAGTAAAAGGTGTATTAAATACGAGTATTCGAATGCTTTTTTAGTACTAGGTGGTAAGCGTGATACCTATATGATTTAGGCCTTGTTTTTTTTTCTTGAGTAAAGTGCAAAAATCATCTCTGTGGTTTGTCAAAAGTTTGAATTACATTCCTCGTTAATACTTCGTGCAATATACATCATTATGGTTGTAAAATAGTACACCATACATCCCTGAGGACGGATGGTGCAAATATTTTTCCATTAAGGGTTAAAAGTGTTTGTTATCTTAGGGGTGTTTTAGTCTTTTTACAACCTAGGGATGATTTTTGCACCTAACTTTTCAAAAAAAAAAATTTCCAAAAAAAAATTTCAAAAAAATTCCAAATTTTTTTAAAAAAAGTTTCGAAAAATGTTTTCTTTTTTCGAAAAATGTTTTTTTAAATGTGTCTTTAAGTTTCGAAAAAATATTTGAAAAAACTTTTTTTCAAAAAAAATTAACTTTTTTCTATAAAAGTTTCGAAAAATGTTTTTTTTAATGTTTCGAAAAATGTTTTATTTTTAAAATGTTTTCTTTTTTAAAATAAGTTTAAAAAAAAATTTGAAAATTTTTTTTTTTTCGAAAAAATTCAAATTTTTTTTTAAAATTTTCGAAAAAAGTTTTTTTTTAAATGTTTTTCGAAAAAAAAAACTTTTTAAAAAAAAAGCTTTTCGAAAAAACTTTTTTTTCAAAAAAATTCAAATTTTTTTTTAATCTTCCAAAAAAAAAATTTCAAAAGTTCTTTTTATAAAAGTTATTTTTTAAAATGTTTTTCGAAAAAAAACTTTTTTTTAAAAAAACTTTTGAAAAAAAAACTTTTTTCGAAAATTTTAAAAAAAAATTGAAACTTTTTGAAAAAAAAAATTTCAAATTTTTTTTGAAACTTATTTTAAAAAAGAAAACATTAAAAAAATAAAACATTTTTCGAAACATTAAAAAAAACATTTTTCAAAACTTTTTAAAAAAAAATTGAATTTTTTTGAAAAAAACTTTTTTCAAATATATTTTCGAAACTTAAAAAAAAACATTAAAAAAAACATTTTTCGAAAAAAGAAAACATTTTTCGAAACTTTTTTAAAAAAAATTTGAATTTTTTTTGAAATTTTTTTTGGAAATTTTTTTTTTTTAAAAGTTTGGTGCAAAAATCATCCTTAGGTTGTAAAAGGACTAAAATACCCCTAAGATAACAAACACTTTTAACCCTTAACGGAAAAATATTTGCACCATCCGTCCTCAGGGATGTATGGTGTACTATTTTACAACCACAATGATGTATGTTGCGCGAAGTATTAACGAGGGATGTAATTCAAACTTTTGACAAACCACAGGGATGATTTTTGCACTTTACTCTTTTTTCTTTTAACAATAGAATGAGTGGGTCCCTCATCCCTTAATATCTCATAATGAAGACTAGTGGGGTTTTTATGCATTATGGATATAGAAGATTTAATGGAAAACAAATATTAAAATATTAGTGGTCCCACTTCCTTCCCTATTAGGAGAATTTAACAGAAAAAAGAAACGTCCCCCTTAAGTTCATTTGGATACCATATACCATACTTTTTCTTAGATATGAGGGGACTCATCCCCACCATCCATCTTATTTTAATCCAATGGATAAGATTAAACACCAAATATATTTTCACATCTTTTTTCAAACATTAATATCTCTTAAACCGTTAATCGTTATGCGAAAAAAAACATACCGTTACGAAGAGCATTTAATTATCTTTCTATAGATATGCTATATGATACACTTTCGACAAATTTTTTTTTCTTCATTTTTTTCACGTTACCGAAAATTATCATATTATGATACTAATATCATATATGATATAACAACAGTATCATATATGATATGACCTATCATATATGATAGAAACCAGTATCATATATGATTTAACGTTGTTATCATATATGATGAAACAGTATTATCATATATGATATTTCACGTAAATTTTAACAAGAAGGAAAAAAGCGAAAAAAAAATTTCTTCGAAAGTATATCATATTGCATATTGGTAGAAAGATAATTAAACGCTAGTCGCGATGGTATAATTATTTTCGTTTAACACTTAACGGTTTAAAAGATATTTAAATTATAAAAAATAGGTAGAAAAATAAAAGATAATTAATCTCATCCATTGGATGAAAATGAAATAGATGGTATGGATAAGTCCCCTCATATCCAACAAAAAGTATGGTATCCAAAAAAACTCTTCTCTGACTGGTGTGAGGTATTTTGCTAATAGGTTTTCAGTTAACAGTCAAATAAATATCTCTTTATGAAAAGACGTGAATTGATGAAAATATACTAAACATGACTGGTGTGAGGCTCTCATCAATTCACGTCTTTTCATAAAAATAAATATCTTGTAGCTTTTGCTAATACGGTGAGAATCTTTTTTCAGAACTAAATAAATGTAAAAAACTGCGAGAATCACATTTTTCTCTTAATATGCACATGTATTTTCATCGTATTAGTTCACCAAGTAGACATGCATGGATTTTCATCATTTTAGGTCGCTAGTTGCATGTATTTTAGAACCATGCACTTTTATTTTGTTTCGTCTGTATCATAACTATCTTCGCGATGAATAGTATAAAAACACATGTTTATATTTGATAAGACAATTATTAAACGTGTCATTTAAACATAACGAGGGAAATACATATACATTGTTACGAGTAAAATATGATTCTCGCAGTTATATATATTTATTTGGTTCTGTAAAGAACCTCACACTTTGCTATTATCTCTTGTAATACTTCGAATTTTCAAACCAAACACCATGCAACTCTTCGTAAAACTAACAACGGTATTTGGTAATGTTAGTGGTCCATGGGTCTCACACTGAAAGGCTCAAAAAGCCCATTTTGAGCCCACGTTGGCGACTTGATCGACGTTAACTTATATATTTTTGCTAAAGTTCATTAAAAAAACAAATTTTCTTTCATTGTTTTGTTACATACGAAGAAAAAGTTATTATGATTCTATTTAAATTTATTTGATTTAATTTCATTTGAATACCAAAAGTTTATTTAGATACAAACGAACTAATCTCTACCATACATTTTCATCCTAATCTAATTGATAAGATTAAACAAAAACTCATTTCATTCTTTTTTTCAAACATTAATATCTCTTAAGCCGTAATCGTTATGCGAAAAAAATACCATTATGACGGGCATTTTTATCTTTCTACAGATATTCTATATGATATACTTTCGACAAAAAAACAATCGTTTTTTTTTCACGTTTTTTTTTCATTGTCGAAAATTATCATATATGATATTAAATATCATATATGATAGTAACACTTGTATCATATATGATATAATTATCATATATGATATAAACCAATATCATATATTATTCCATAATAATTTGTAACCTAAGACTAATATCATATATGATAAAACACTATTATCATATATGATATTTTACGCAAATTTTAAAAATAAAAAAAAGACGATTTTTTTCTTTAAAAGTCTATCATAATGCATATCTGTAGAAAGCTTATTAAATGCTCATCACGATGGTATTTTTTTTTTCGTTTAACGCTTAACGGTTTAAGAGATATTTAAATTATAAAAATAAGTGAAGTAATAAAATACTTTTAATCTTATCCCTTACATGAGATGGAGATAAATGGTGAGGATTAGTCCCTTAGTATCCAAGATTAATATGGTATCCAAAATAACTCTACTCAATTTATTTAGATGGTGTTTGTTTTAGCTTATATAGTGGATTTATAAGTTTATTAGTTTATATGAGTTTATAAGCCGAAACCAAATATTTGGTTAGGGCTTATAAGCTTATATAAGATGATTTAGTAAGCCCAAATTTATGATTTATACAAAGGTATGTGAGTCTATATGAGAATATTAAAATATTATTAAAAAAGACTTTTATATTCTAATTTAATACTTACATTCTTTTTATTTTTATTTATTTTTTGTCATTTTACATTATTAGTTATATAAGATAAATCAAATACTTAACAAAAACTTATAAGTTTATTATATATAAGTCATAAATTATTTATATAACATATACATAAACCCAATTCATAAGGTTAACCCCACTTCTGCTTCAATCATAACAAAGGATTCTCTTTTTATGTTTAAAAGGTCCGTATCAATAATTATGATTTTATGTATGGATAATTCCTCAATATCTTGTTCATTCGCAACAAAGTTTTTTTATGGTGAAAAAACATGCTTTTTGGGGAAGAGATACTATTTCAGCAATCGAATCACAGGTATCTAACATATTAATTAATACCTAAGGCTTTTCCACAAAGTGGCGACGAAACATATAACTTGTACAAATCTTTCCATTTTTCAAGTAGATCCAATCCACTCGTTCGTAGAGCTATTTACTCGATCGTCGACATTTCTGGAACACCTTCAACCGAGGGACAAATAGTCAACTTCGAAAGAACTTATTGTCAACCAAGATTATTTTGATTCAACCATCTACTTCTCGACTTGACTATTTGAATCATATATTTTGAATACTAACTAATCAAATTATCTTCCTTGATATTTTGATCTCTTTTTTAGATTAAAAAATAGTAACCGATTCGATAAATCTATGAAGGTTCCGAAATGAAATAAGTTATTTCTCTTATTATTAATCACAGTTTTCTTATATAGCCAGAACGTCTCTCACAAATTGTAAATACTAATTTGTTAAGAATCAATCGGATTGAAGATATAGTGTCATCATTCGCTGGAATCGAAATATTTATGCGAGATCATGGTCACAATTTGTATGGATAAATTTTTTTTGGAATTTATGGCTCCCGAAAAAAGCATTAAATGGAGTGGATTAAAAGGATCGGTCATCCGAAAATTAGGATTCATTTCTTGTCTCAAATAATCACTTGTGGCATACCATATCTTGATCGATTGACGTAATTTTTCTACCGTGTGTATATTTTCATAATGATGGTATTTTTCAAAATAAAACGTTGTTGTTCAGCGTCTTGAACTAACCATATATTAGAAGGTATTGTTAAAAGATCATCAATTCCTAATGACATGGATGCGACAGTAGCTTGTCGAAAACCCCGAGTCTTCTCTTGATCCAGGATATGTGAGGTATATCTTATTCCATAGTGATCAATAAATCGACTAATAATCCGTTTCATGGCAGTTTTGACTATCATTTTAATGTAAAAGAATAATTTTCGTTGAATTTAAATTTATAAGACTATCTCAATTATGACACTCATGGAGAAAGAATATTAATAAATGCAAAGAGGAAGCATCTTTTATCCGATAGCGAAGAGCGTAAACCAAGATTTCTAGATGGATCGGGTAAGGTATTGTTGGAATTTAACAACCCAACGTATCTAATATACATGCATCAAGAGTAAACGCAGAGGATATGATCGATTATCTATGCACATAATGTAATTAACATAAAGATAAAGAATACATACCTTTTCTCCAAGAACAATGATCAAGAACACGCAGATCACCAAAACCAAACGAAACCCTAATTCGTATACCCATTTGATTCATCAATAACCCAAAGAACAAGTTAGATCTTCTTTAAGGTTGTCCACACGACACTTGAATAAATCACCTTTGATTGCTAGATGTTGATTAAGTTTATACTTAATAAAAATCAAACGCGAAAACCCCCTGGGGTGTTCTTGGCCACTGACCTACAAAGACAAAGAAAAGGATTCTGTTTGGTTTAAAGTTTTGAAACATTGAATCACATTCATGTGTTTTTATACTATAGCCTTGGGATTATTTTTGGTAAAGATACAACTTAACATCCAAGTAAATAATCCTTCTAGAATAAAAAACTTTTCTTTTCCTTTCTTTCTTGTAGTCATCCGAAACACCCCCTTGGGGTCTTTGGTTTGACGTTTTGACTTTCTGTAATACTTAGTTATGTAATTACACTAATTACCTTAAAGTATTAAGTCTTATTAATTGATCTTTATTAAACCTTTTAACTTATTTATTAATTACCGATAAGTATACACTTTTATCAAACTAAGATTATACAATAAATATAGTCATATTACATTGTATATCTTAATAAAAGATGATCTCGATGTCTAAGTGTGTGACCCCTTAGGCTCACGTACTCCCGACCATATAAAATACTATTTTTGACTTACACACATTCCAATAGCTCCCACTTGTGGAAGTCTCCATCATAGTGTATTTTAATACTAATATTTTCGGATAGTCTAGCAACACCATCAATGCTCCCAAAAGTACTTAAGTTTGGTTTTGGCAAACAAGTTCAGCCTTATGGTATTAATTACTACATCCCATTTGTTTCTAATACTTGCTAATCATGAATATGGATCAAAAGTAATTTCATGTATTAACGATTCTGTTTCTCATTTTTGTAATTGATCAAGATTACTAAATGTAAAAAGAAACTTCTTAACTACATTTTAGGTGCGGCCAAACAAACATCCGATCAACCCTACGAGGGGCCCAATATGTATCATACTCCATTCAGGGAGGAACAAAATTCCATTTTGACTACAAGTACCTTTTACGCATGTAATAAACACTTCTGAAATAAGTTTTATAACTGTCCATTTTACTAACACAGCGTTTACTATAAATCAAGTTATGCAATCCATCCATGCAAAGATCCACTTGCATCTAAAATCTAAGGATTAACAATACTTTACCATTAGTGTAGTTTCTTAATAACGCCGATCTATAAAGAAAATCTACACGGTTGGGGTAGTTCAATTATTCAACCACATTGAATAACCTATAAGCTTGGAAGATTCGTCTTTATATACCCTTTAAAGATACAACCAACCCTCATATTTGTCTTAGTTCAACAATATTCCCATATTGATGATTGACAACGGAAATTTAGAATGTATGTAATAGATATAAATATGCAGATACTACATCCATGGATTAAACATGCAAATATATGACACAATAGTATTTAATGAAAATGATCATACCTCTTATGTCAATTCATTGTTTAATACAATTTCTTAACCGCGCCTTATCCAAATACCAATTATGATCACTACATGACAATTCTAGTTTGAATGTTATCGTATTATTCACTACAATCCCATTGTTGATAAAGCATAGATTCCTACAAACTAGACTATGGATCTTGTGGAACTTTTAAGAATACTTATTCAAAATCAAATGTTGTTATATTCTTTGAATAAATTAATGATATATCATTTCATACGCATGACTATGTTATAAAGTATCATATTATTTGCCACACTACATTCCATAAGATGTACAATACACTTATTGGAAATATTCATCACTATAGTTTCCAAAACTGTAACATATTCTAACTCTTTAATGTACAATACAACTATGCTTTCAAACTAAGTATTTTAGTTTCTAACAATGATGTTATCCATAACAAAGACTTGCTAAAAGTGAAAGTGAGTATCATATCAATTAAAACTAGCATTAGTGTATACCATATGACTATGCTCCTACTTTGTAAACCTTAAACACTCCTTAAATAATTGTTGGATATCTATGCAAACTCTAAGTTTGTCAGCCATAATGATATTACTATGATTATCACAAAGTATATCGTAGTATTTTCATTATTGGTTTTAGGAATGAAGTCCTAATCCAACACACATTTTAATGTTCCTACTAATGTCTTTCAATTAGATTCCAAAGTTTCTAACATTCCTTCTAATGTCTTTCGATTAGACTTTTCATGTTATTAACATTATTTCTAATATCTTTCAATTAGAATTTAAGGTTGTTAAATCAACTTGCATTTATGCAAAAGTTACAACTTATCCCATGTACAATATAATGCTCTTAATTAATCCTTCGGTGGGTCTTATGACATTCGTTCATGCGTTTTATCTTATAACGTAAGATACATCATTCGAGATTCAGTCAATTATTATTTATATTGTCTCTAGACTTAATTCATCACATATGTTAAACCTTAACATATTTCCCAAGGTTGTAAATTTCATATATTAAAAACTTATAGGAGACTTTATTTTACTCTTAAGAACAATTTGTAAGATGAAATATTGTTTCTAATATGTTTAACAACATATTTAGTTTTAGAGAAATAAGACTAAGTACTCCCACTAGCTTTGAGATTTACTCATGAGCAATCTTACTTAATCAAATCCAACAAGTGATTGACTTTACAATTAAACTTAATACTTAGCTCATTTATATGCATGCTTTTAATCCATGTGTGAATCCTACCAGTTTGTATATCTTGTAAAGATTATTTATCGATTCGTAAAACCTTCTTATGATTACATATTGTCCTCACAAGGTCATCATCATCGAAGTTTTGATCCCAAACTTAGATCGATTAGCTTTGTGTTCACGAGATTGAATCAAGTTTAACACTCAGAGAAACTTTTTTGTTGTATGAACAATCCAAGTGTTATGCGGAATTAACACTTAGATTAAAGAACAAGTAATATAGATAAACCAAACTTTCACTTTTGATTGATAATCAAACTTGAGTACAATGAAAGTCGAATAATGAATAATGTGTATAAACTATAAACCCCACGACCTCCTTTTATAACATAAGGAGTCGTGTACAATGGATAACCTATCAACTATTCTAGGAAAAGATAAATATAGAAAATACAATATTGAGTATATCTTTTCTTCAAATAACAAACGTGTTGAATAAGTTTTCCTATCAGTGCTTGGACTTCTTCTTATCAGCGCTTGGATATCTCTTGTCAACGCTTGATCTGTCAGCGCTTGATTTCTTCCTATCAGCGTCCAATTAACTCTTGTCAGCATCTAAGTGTCTTCTCTCATTTTATTCCCAACAATCCTCCCCTAAACTTGATATCTACTCTAGTAATCAAGTTTCTGAATAAAAACTAAGTACAAAGAGGATTCTTACACATACAAATTACTTTTTAATTAGGGAATAAATAAATCTAATTAAGTCTTTGCCAACATCACTAGTATAATCCATTTCCAGCTGTGTAGACACCATCTTCTTCAAAACTTCCTTGGACATAGGATATTCAACATCCACAAGAAGATATTCTGAAAACTTTGTAGTGCTCAAATGGTAAACACCAGCTGCCGAATGTAAATGCCATTATAGTCCACTGATATCATCCATATCCAACCATATTGGATCTGCTTCATCTGGTTCAATCATCCTTTTGAAGGATGTCCAGATCTTTATTCCATTGACTGAAGTAGGTGCTTCAACCTCATACTTGGCCTTCATTAATGTCCAAAGATCTGCCAAGTCTTCTCTATCCAGACTTGCAAACAATGAGATTAAAGAAGTAAAAGTATGTACCTTCTTGCCATATCTGGTGATCATCCAGAACCCACTTGCATCTTCTTTATAGTGAACTATTAGGTTTCTGAAATCCAAGGGTAATACTTCTACAACATGTGAAGCCTCTAATGGTGAAAGCTTAATGCTTTTTCTGATTACTGCTTCACTAAAATTCAACTGATCAAAAGCTGGGAACTCAATAGGAACTCCATTCTTTATTGGTCTTGGAGCAATTGAAGCCGTCTGGATCTGCAAATTTTCTTCAATCTCTTCTCTCCTTTCATCTGAGAGAAGCCTGATGGTATTTTCCTCACAAATCCTTTCCCAAATTGGATAAGCATGATGTTCCAATTCTGCAAAAGAGAGTCTTCTCAACCTTTCAAAGGTCCATCCACCTTGATGACACCTGAGCAACATGTAGTACAACTCTCTCCTATCTCTCTTGAGTTCAGAAAGCACTTTGCTGGCCTTGTGCTTTTCAAAATCACTTTGCAGTCTTCCTGCACTCTCAACAAGATCTCCAATCCCCATATTTGTCCAGTGATGGACATATCTGGATGCTCTATTGTCTTGTTCTCCCATGCAAAGTACATCTCTCTAACTTCAGGCATATCAAAATCCACTTTTCCTTTTAACTCTCTTAGCCTCTCCTTGGCTACCTCATCCTCACCATACTCTAACTTCTCTGGATCCTCTATTATCATCACACTGGATCCAGATCTCTCATCATCATCACTACCATCTTTCTCTTTCTCTGTGGTAGCCCAATCCTGTTCTTGCAGTTGTGCAGCCAAAGCTTGATCAAATTCTATCTGGGATGCATTCTTCTTTGGCACCTCAACTTCCACTAAAACTGCTTTACCCTTGTCTTTTGCACCAATGGTTGGTAAAGTAGTTGTTGGTACCTGTGTTGAAACTTCCCTAATGATAATTGGTGGTTGGGATACACCAATTATACCTGCGGGCTTGTCAACGCCTTCTTTACTCTTGTCAGCGCTCAAACTTTGAACATCAGCGGCTGACTTTGTAACCTGTTCCATCATCTCCACAAATGATAGCTTCTTTGGAGTGATCAAGGAGACATCAATAACGGGCTTCTCCTTCAAGCTAGCCAAAGCTTCAGCAACTTCTACCTGTTTTGTACCAAAAGAACCACCTTCTTCATCCTGTGATCCCTTGTCACTCAAGTTGAAAGGTTCTGTTGGTGCATCTTCCTCCCCTTTGTAAGAATCCTCCCCTGATGAAAGGACTCTTGCTTGCCTCCTCCTAGCTTGGGCAGTCTCCAAAACAACTATTCTCTCCCTAAATTGCTTGAGTTCAAGACCCTGGCCCGTGACAATCTGTACAATTCCAAAAGGGTGTAAGGTTCCAATCTGCCCTCCTCTAGAATGGGTATTTGACCTCCCAAAGTAGATTCATGGGGCATGAATGAGGTCTTAATGATGTTAGGACTGTCTTGGCCTGCATCTAATCTAGAACCAATAGTCCCAGCTCCACCTATGTCACCAACCACACTTGTGGTGGTGGTTCTCTCTTCTACATGGCTAGGACCACCAGAGGAGAACACTCCAGCAGTCCTTTTGTGTTTTTCCAACCTAAAATATGGTGATGGAGAAAAGGAAGTGGATGGAGGGTCTGTTTGGGTGTAAGGCGGTGTTTGGTTTTGTGGTAAAATGGTGTCAGCGTCTAGATTGGTAGTGCTAACGCCAACATTGTGAGTGTCAGCGTCGAAAGGTTCTGGGTCAATTTCCATATGCTGGGGTGATGGAGGTTGTTCTGGCAATGGGTATGGTTGAGGTTGTGGGTTTGCAGCTGCCTCAATGACAACAATCATGGTTGGGGTGAGTGGTAGGTCTCTATAGGGTTCAGTGTTCATATTCCCAAAAATTGTTTTCTTTTGCACATGGATAGTATAAAAATTATCATGATCCCTTGTGCAATATCCTTGCATGTCAAAAACCATTTGTAAAAACCCAGGGTAAGCAAGAGTCATCTTGTTACCCTTATTATGACATATGCCATCAAAAATCATTTTTGAAAAATTATAATTTTGCCCAGTTGCAAGACACACAATGGCACTCCCAATTGAACGGTTTATTTCTTTGTGTGGGGAGCATTTGGGACTCAAACATTGAAGGGTGACATGTATAAGGTACTTCCAAGCAGGGGGAAATTGTTGTTTTGTATACTTATTTAAATGGCCCACTAGGGGAAAATTATACCCAAAGCTTGAAGTCCTTTCTCTAGCTCTGCAAGGGGAAGGGTGGTTATACCATCTGCATCATTAAGATGCAAATCTTGGCGAATCAAAGCTTCAGTAACCACACATGAAACCCCATGGACAGTATCAGTCAGTGTAATCACTCCATTAACTGTTGAGGAAGTAACAGTGTTCTAAAACTGTTTAATGTGTGTGATAGGGAAAAAAGGAGTATAAGAAAGTGCATACCTTAATGGGGACGCATTCAAATACCCAACCATCTGTGTGTATTGGGGAACAGAGTATTATCAGCTTCCAAGTATGCCACCATGTTGTGCTGGTTTCTGAACCCCAATTCCAATAAAGCAGGTTTAAACTTAGGTGCCATGAAGATTGATGTAAGAAACTGTGATGTAAAAGTTATGGAGATATGAAGGTTTGAGAGATTTTAGTTAGACAAGAATAACAGTTACCCTGTTTGAAAGAAAATGGCCAAATTTATAGGAGAGGTGAAAACATGTGATTGGTTAAAAGATGGGGCAGTTATTTTCAAAAGTAATGATTAAAATCTTGAAAAATATATAACTTATCTCATACATTAATAAAGTTACCAACTCCTAAAATTAAGGCCCATATTTTCGTCAAAAATAATAACTGGGTAGGACCCAATGTTTGTCAACGGTAAAAAATGAAGTATCAGCGTCTTAACGGCTATATTCTTGTAAGTGTTGGAAATTTGCCAATTCAGCGTTCAAATTGGTCTTATCAGCGTTTGGAAAGAAAAATGTCAGCGTCCAAAAATAAAAATAATTAAAAATAAAAAGGACCTTAACAAAGTAGTTTACCATAGTAAAGATAACTCATAGACTAAAAATCATTATAGGGTGGCAAGCACTGTCCAATCATGCACACTTGCTTAAGCAAGATAGACATAATTGTCCTCAAGTGTCCCTTGCTAACCAAAGTTCTTAACAATGAAGTTACCTCATATAAACCCTTTGTAACTTCCCAGGTAAGCCCAATAAAAACGTTCCCAAGTCTCCCAACCGACCAAATCTAATTCTAGGCCAAAAAGTCTTGGCAGCGTGCATAGTATATCAACTTTGCATGCTACAGTGCCTCACGATTTAGAAAACTATCTCGTACTCACCAATGGACATAATCTAGAATTGTGATGAGAGTATTATAAGAATATCCAAAAATCCTAAAGGTTTTCTAAACCTCCCCTTAAACTAAGATATACAAAGTTGCCAAATAAAAAGTATGAAATAAAAATTTATGTTAAGATAGGAATGCAAACATTCCAACCATCATCCATAAACTTGAACTCATTCCTAGTAAGCTCCAAAGATACATAAGCAACTATGTATCCATTTGTACAATGCTCATATAGCCTGCATGATCAGATCAAAAACCACAAAACTAATATATTGCTGTCAGCGTCCATTTTAACACTTAGCAGCGTTAAAATAACCTTTGTCAGTGTTAGAAAAATAAAGTGGAAAACCTAATCTTGTACAAATACTAATAACAGTACACATTCTGTACAAATTATACAATGACTTCAAAAACACATTTAGGTGAGATTGATCATCCCAATACTTGTTACCAAGTACTGGAACCTGCCAACATCAAAAGGTTTAGTTAAAAGATCAGCCACATTTTATTCTGTGTCTACCCTATCTGGATATATGAAACCTTTTTCAAAACAATCTCTTATAAAATGATGTCTAATTTCTATGTGTTTTGTTTTAGAGTGATGTACAGGATTCTTAATAATGCATAATGTACTGTTATTATCTACAAATATCTTGGTATGCATAAAATTATACCCATAATCCAACAGCTGGTTTTTTATCCATAGAACTTGTCCACAACAAGCAGATGCAACAACATATTATGCTTCACTTGTAGAGTTGGCCACCACTGTTTGTTTCTTGCATTGCCAAGATATCAATCTGCTCCCAAGAAATTAGCATCCACTAGTTGTGGATTTCCTATCAAACTTGTCACCTCCATAATCACTGTCTGAATAGCCAATAAGCTCCAATGGATAATCCTTTGGATACCATAATCCCAAGGTGGGATAGCACTTAAGGTATCTAAAGATCCTTTTGACAACATGAAGATGACACTCTTTGGGAGTCACCTGATGGCGTGCACATGCACACACAACAAACATGATGTCAGGTCTAGAAGCTGTAAGATACATCAATGACCCAATCATGGATCTATAATGCCTGACATCCACATCTTTTCAATCTCCAGCCTCTCCCCAAGGGTGTTCCCTATCCATGGATGTGCTAGCCCGTTTTTCATGTGGAGAAAAACCAAACTTCTTCAAGATTTCTGCTACATACTTGTCTTGAGAGATAAAGATACCATCTTCTTTCTTTTGGACTTTTAAACCTAGAAAGAAGTTCATCTCTCTCATTACACTCATCTTGAACTTGTCTGTCATGAGCTTGGAAAAATCTTCACTCATCTTCGGATTAGATGAACCAAAGATAATGTCATCTACATAGACCTGGACAAGCAGAAAATCCTTACCAATATTCATGGTATATATGGTCTGGTCTATGGTGCCCCTTTTAAAACCATTTTCCACTAGGTAGGTGGAAAATTTATCATACCATGCTCTAGGAGCTTGATGAACTCCATACATTGGTTTCTTTACTCTATATACTTTGTATGGATGCTCTGGATCTTCAAAACCAAGAGGTTGCATGACATAAAACTCCTCTTCAATTGTGCCATAAAGAATAGCACTCTTCACATCAATATGATAAACTGTGAAGCCCATGCAAGAAGCATAGGCTAGGAAAATCCTTATTTCTTCAATCCTTGCAACAGGTGCAAAAACCTCTTCATAGTCTATTCCCTCTTCTTGTGTATAGCCTTGAGCAACTAAACGTGCCTTGTTTCTGACCACAATTCCTCTCTCATCCTTTTTGTGTAAAACCTGTAAATTTCAGGTTTTGACTTGTAAACATTGTGTACGTCACCTCATGATATCTAAATATTTTATTACATTTTCTTTGCATGAATCCTTTGAATCATCATATGCATCCCATAAGCATGCATCATTCTAATCATCTGAACAGGAAAAACAACCATATCACAATTTTTATTGTGACTATGAGTATTTTTAAAAGCATGACCACATTTGTATGGCTATATCTCAATTAGCATACTGGACGACAAATGATCTATTGTGAAGGACTTTATGTCAGCTGAAACATAAGATCACGTGCATGCATCTCACAGATTTTTCTAAGAAATCCAACGTCATGATCACAATATATAACTGGCTACTCATATATATAAATATATTTTTGAATTAAATAGTATATATATATATAAATATATATATTTTACACAATAAATGGCTTTAAACTACGATGACCATTAATTTTACACGTGAACACTACAATAGCACATTTTATAATTACCTTATATATTTCTAATAAAATCACCTAAGGACCCTACTTTCACCAAAAGGCTCTAAACATAACCAAAATTACTTAAACTCAAGCGTACTCACAATAATATGACCTTAACTCATTTAGCACCTACCTAAACACAAGAAGTAAACACAAGTCGAACCTAAACTTATACTAAACCATATATACTTACGTATATACTTAACCACAACCCTTTTATACCAAAACCTTTACACTCCTCACAAATTATCTAACTATACATTAACTTATATACTCAATACACAAATTAAAATCTTCCTCCTTACTTACACCACAAAACCGCCGGTTTTCCTCCTTAAAACCATGGGAAATTTGTACAACATGAGCAATTAAGGAATGGTACTAGGAACTTGGTTTAAGAAGCTAAATGACACATCCCTCTCCCTTGTGCTTTAGCCGTGTGTATCCTCAACACCACACATAAAATCTTGTACAAACTTAACAAGTTATTACCAACACAACTTGCCCTCCCTTCTTGGAATCCTACATGCGTCGGATACTACCCCAAAACCTAGCTTCATTTTACCAAATGGAGCATTTAAGGAATGTACTTCCTAGTACAAAACAAATATTGCTAAATCCATCTCTCCCTCTCTCTTGCCGTGTCTCAACCCCAAGCCACACCTTCACTTCACTCTTGGATATATAGGAAGCAAGACACATATTACTTCACCATCACCACAAAATTCGGATCAAAAGACCCTCCCACATAACACCTAGACTTAACCGAATCTCACCTCATCACATTTACTACCAAATCAAAGACCTTCAAGCATTGAAGTCTAGACATTTAAAGCTCCTAGGACCCGTGTGAATATAAGCCGACGCATCCCTATCTCCTTTGTCAACACCTTGGCCAAACAAGTAAGTGAAAACTCTACTAGACCTATTTCCTTATTTTCATTCGCCTTTCATCTTGTATCATGCACGTATGAGCTTAAGGAACAACTTAGGTTGCCATACATACGTAAACTTTCATGATAATGCCACCCAAGTGACATATAGGCCACGGCTTATATAGTGGGTGAGCATACCATGCCTTAAAATCTTTATTCACGAAATGGCATGTTGGACACCTTGCTTAAAATCTTAAGAAAGAACTAGTTTATAAAGGAGCACTCTAAAACATTAATAAGCCGAACCACTATAAGCCCATATTGTATGTAAGCCACGACTTTTAAATCAAGAAAACTCATCTAAACCAATGTACTACTAAAATAAGCTAACTTGGTAATTAAAACCAATATAAGCCGAGACTTAGATAAGTTAAATAAGCCTTTAGAGATATAAGCCAAAAAATATAAACTATGGATAAATAAGCCGAATGTTTAAGCCTTAATATAAGCCCAAAAGCCTCCAAAAATATAAGCTCATGAATTGTTAGTGGGAATAATATAAGCCTTAGTCAAAAAGAAAATAATAAACTTACATAAGCCACATATATAAGCCGAGACATATAAGCTAGAAACTAAACCTATATTATTAAGCAAAACTTAATATAAGCCCACTAAGCTTAGGCCCAATAGTAAGAATAATTAACATTTACTAATTACTTTAACTTTAACCAAGCCCTATAACTTTTTACCCTAATCGGACATTAATGGGCCGTGTAGCCCAATATTGAAAACCAACTAGGTACTATTTGTGCCAAAAGTGTCGCATGGTGAAAGTTTGGGGCCCGAATGTGAAAATAGTAAAAAACTAATATTTATTTTTACTTACTATTATTACTTGGTAAAATTTATTAAGCCCATTAAGCTAAACAAAACAAACCGTGGCCCTTAATGGACCACCTAAGCCCCTTTAACTAAAGTTGGTAACTTTTTGGGCCGGTTATGTCAATTGCCAAAAGATGTGTCCAAACTTGTAAACTAAGTGAAACCCCTAATTATTTTCGTGACCCTTATATAGTCCAAGGGTCGGTTGTGTCACTTTTGAAACTATAGGGTACCAAGGATCAACCCGAGAGTTTAAGTAAACTACGAGGACCATTTATGTTCTTTTTAAAAACTTAAAGCAAACCCTAAGTCCCACTTATTTTATGCCGTGGGATTAGAGGGGGGTATTTTGCCATTTCCCAAAAGTTTATTAAGCCCTAGGGGGCGTTTTCATAAAATGGGATAACCGACAAGGACTAACAACGTAATAAATATAACGGATAAAAACATAAGGATAGAAATTCTAAACCATTTTATTTACAAGGGGTTATCACAATTTATTTACTTAAAAGTGATCATAAAACGGGTCATTTGCAAAAACGGATTATTTAAATTGTTTACAACTGTACGATATTGATAAAACTAGTTAACCATCTTCTTTTTGAAACCCTAAAAACTTAATAAGGTATAAAAATTATTTCTTCATATTAAATTAAATAAAACTTAAGTAATTATTTAATTTACGATACCTCTTTCCTTAAAGCAAACTAATAAACACATATATTCATATATATTATTTTCCCGAAACAAAAATATATATATATATACATCCCTAATTCGTTATAAAAGACTTAAGCCAACGTGTCAATCTATAAACTGTGATCATGCATTTTTTTTCATATATACTATTCGTCATGCATAATTATTTCTGCATTCACTGAGACATTTAAATTACTTAGGTAATTTCTCCAGTTCGTGACTATACTGTGACATCATCCTCACTACCTCATTATCACTAAGGTGAGTTCACGGCCCCATCTTTACTGTTTTATAACTGGGGGAGAAAACATACAAACATTTATTTATATGCAAGCATGCACAGACAACAACAATTTATTGCCTATTGTTTGCCCCATTCCCGTGGACTGTAATAGTTAATAGTGTAGCGCGAAATGTATGGATAGATCTATTCGGGTGTTGACAACACCCGGCCTGTCGTGATCAGCTGTCACGTATTGCTTAGGCCGAGCAGCAGGTTTATGTCATTGTCGGATTAAGGGAAACCACATCAGGATAGACCCAATGGGCGTACTGAGAATCATGTCTAGCTTCTATTACAGGGCAGTAGGAACTACTGTAGTATTGGGCTGTGATGTCCTGCTACCTTCGTGATGCTTTGCATATTAATACATTATTTAATTAAACCTGTGAATTCACCAACCTCGTGTTGACCCCCACATTTTACTTTTATGTTTTCTCAGGAAAGTAAGCAGGTTAATGCATTGGATTCCAGCATTATAGGAAAGCATCATGTTGACCAATGGGCTGGGATATTTATTTCTGTTTTGTAATAAATGTGGTTTACTTTTGGACAAGATACTAAATGTGTACGATTAATTCATGTAATATGTTTTCAAATGATATTATAATCATTGCTCTATATGCTATGTGCTATCAATCCACCCAAGTAACACCCCAACAACTTTTCCGCTGCATTTGACCAACTTGGGGGTGTTACAGAAATGGTATCAGAGCGCATAGTTATAGAGAACCAGATCAAAAACTTAAAATTTTTTAAATAATAAAAATTTTAAACTGGACTATAACTGAACATAAAAATCAGTCTAAAAAGAAAAATTGATTTTTGGGGAACCTATAAGTTAGGCATATGGCATTTTAGAGCATGCATATTATGTGAACTAACTTCACATTGATTTATTCCCTCATGGCAAATAAATCACATAAGTATCTATTTATACTTTTGACATCATGGTTAAAAGTTTTAAAACCTCATCGCATATGCATCATGAAGAACCTTTTATATTGTGTAAGTTGAGAACTTGCTCAAACTATAAAATATTACTTTCAGATATCATGACGACGCCCACTATTCTTACTACCTTCGAGGAGCTTATGGCTCCTACCATCACCCCCTTGTCTCCGACATCAGTACTAGCTGGACCTGCATCAGATACATAGTCCAGAGATGACCAGCAGGACGGGGTCATCGTGCTCACAGATTCACCTACTCCTTCACCACCCACTGCACCTCCTTCTACACCACATCTTGTAGTACCTGCATCCCCTCCTAGAGAGGCGGACCAGGTCGTACCTTCTCTACCATCCTTACCACCACCTTCCGTACCTAGCACCTACCCCACCAGTGTCTTGCCACCTCGTAAGAGGAGACATGACACTATCCCTGACTCGACCTATGAGGTTGGAGAGGGATCAGGAGCCGGGCAGGCTAGACTTAGTGCCCTTCAGGCACAGGTTGATGCACTCACGGCCCGACAGGCACAGGATACCACCCTTATCCACTCTCTACTACAGGCAGACCAGCAGGGTCGCGCCATGCTCCAGGAGAGACTTGACTCTCTCTATTGGGCCATGGCCGGGGAGTCATATACCACCAGAGAGACCATACACTGGCTATTGGATGAGGTAGCTTATCTCCGTTGCCGTTTAGCTATGGTGGAGAGTCATTCCTACGAGACTCGAGCCGCCATCTACACACAGGAGGACACTTTCAGGACCTTCGTGGACTTGGCAGATCTCCGTCATCAGGGGATCACTACAGAGACAGAGCAGTTACGGAGTGCCGACACTACACGTCAGCAGCAGCTACTAGAGGCCTTGAGATACACCAGAGAGACCCGGAGTGCCGTGATCCGTATGCAGGACGAGCGTGCACCACCAGCTGGACCACCTGCACCCGCAGGCAGCCATACTAGTGTAGGGTAGATTCTTAGTAGTTGTACATCATGACAAGCACTGAGTTGCATCTCAGCTCTCATGATTTATCCCTTTTGTACTTATTTTTCCTTTCAGTTGTATTCGTAGTACCTAACCTTAGTAGGTAGGATATCTTTTGGTTGTATTACAAACATATGTACCACTATTTCAGACAGGTTACTATGACCCTGTCTTAGATCGGTTGTACTTGTACTATATTGTTGTTTGTCAGAAATAACATGCTACTGTTCACTTGTTTGTTTACATTTATATTATTATGAACTCTTAACGGATTATCAAATTTGTTGTGAATTCTATGCATAAACATTGCCCATGCAGTTTAATATAACCATCTTTATCAACTAACAAATCTCAGTCTGTCTTATAGAAAAATGCCACCAAGGCGCGCACGCCCAAACCCCGCAGAAACACCTGCAACGACTATGTCCGATGCACAACTTAGAGTACTGATTGAGCAAGGCATCACTGACGCCTTAGCTGCCAGGGAAAACCGCCCCAGCGGAACCCATGGAGACAGTGAAAACTCTAATAACCGAAACCGCGAAGCTCGAGGATGTACTTACCCTGACTTCCTAAAATGCAAACCCAGCTACTACAAGGGCAAGGAAGGGGTAGTCGAGCTCATGCAATGGTTTGAGAGGACTGAGACCGTGTTTCGTATCAGTGACTGTACTGAGGAGAATAAGGTGAAGTTCGCCACCTGTACACTTTTGGAACATGCACTCACGTGGTGGAACTCACAAGTTGCTACCCTCGGACACGATGGAGCCTATGGGATGACATGGACTGCGTTGAAGGAAAAGCTTACCATGAAATACTGTCCACGTAGTGAGATCAAAAAGCTGGAGATTGAATTATGGAATCTCAAATGCACCAACTTCAATATTACGGGTTACAATCAGAAGTTCCAGGAATTAACTTTGATGTGTACCCGTATGTACCCAAAGGTGTCAGACAAGATAGAGAAGTACGTTAGTGGACTTCTAGACTCTGTTCATGACAGTGTGCTTGCGTCTCGACCTACTACTGTCGAGAGTGCCATTGAGTTTGCCACAGAACTAGTGGACAAACGTGGTCGTGATCATATGATTAGACAAGCAGAACACAAGAGGAAAGTCGATGATAACTACCGTCATCATCCCCAGACCCAACAGTCCAAGAGACAAGGCTTAGGACAAGTCTGCAGTGCTGTTTCCTCAGGACCACCACCATACGTGGGAAGCAAACCAAAATGCTCAAAGTGTAACTTCCATCACTACCCCACTGTTGGATGCCGAAGACCAGGGCAGTGCATATGTTCCGACCAACAGGAACAACTTCAGTGCCAACAACAAGTCCCACAACGGCAACAGGCAGAATTACCGTGGAGGTGGATACCAAGGAAGCCGCCAGCTCACTGGCAATGGAAACATGGCTCGTAAGGAAATCCGTTGCTTTGGTTGTGGAGAGATTGGACACATCAGACCTGACTGTCCAAAGCGTAAGAATGAAGGCCAAAGCGGAGCACCCGCCAGAGTTTATGTCATAGGAGAGAACAGGACCAACCCCGACTCCAACGTAGTTACTGGTACGTTCCTTCTGAATAATCGCTATGCAAATATTTTATTCGATACGGGAGCCGATAGGAGTTTCGTATCAACTGAATTTGGTAGCTTACTAGACATTTTACCAACCCCGTTAGATAACTGTTACAGAGTCGAATTAGCGGACGGAAAGATCATTGAAACTAATACCATCATAAGAGGCTGTACCTTAAACCTTCAAAATCACCCATTTGATATTCAATTAATACCCATACAACTATGTAGTTTTGATGTCATCATTGGTATGGACTGGTTAACCAAGTATCATGTAACTATTGTGTGTGACGAGAAACTAGTCCGTATACCGTGGGGAAGTACAGATCTGATTATCCGAGGAGACGGAAATTCGGATAAAACAGACACTAGATTGAGTGTGATCTCGTGCACCCAAGCCTAGAAATATCTACTAAAAGGATACCCTATCTTTTTAGCGCATATCTCTAAAACAGATCAAGAAGAAGAACCCAAGGAGAAACAAATCAAGGATGTACCCATCGTCCGTGATTATCCTGAAGTCTTTCCAGACGACTTGCCAGGATTACCTCCGACACGTCAAGTTGAATTTCAAATAGACTTGGTGCCGGGAGCGGCACCTGTAGCCAGAGCACCCTACCGTTTAGCACCTACCGAGATGAAAGAACTCGCGGAACAACTCAAAGAACTGTCAGATAAAGGCTTTATCAGGCCCAGTTCCTCGCCTTGGGGAGCCCCAGTATTGTTTGTCAAAAAGAAAGACTGCTCATTTCGGATGTGTATCGATTACAGAGAACTGAATAAGTTAACTGTGAAAAACCGTTACCCGTTACCACGAATCGACGACCTATTTGATCAACTACAAGGATCAAGTGTGTACTCCAAGATCGACTTACGATCCGGGTACCACCAATTGAGGGTCAGAGAAGAGGATATACCAAAGACAGCTTTCAGAACATGATACGGTCATTATGAGTTCCAAGTCATGCCATTTGGACTAACTAATGCACCAGCCATATTCATGGATCTCATGAATCGAGTATGCAGACCCTATCTGGATAAGTTCGTGATAGTGTTTATTGACGACATTCTCATCTATTCCAAGAATGAGCAGGAACACGGAGAACATCTGGCTCAAGTACTAAAACTGCTTAAGGAAGAAAAGCTGTACGCAAAATTCTCCAAGTGTGATTTTTGGATCCCTAAAGTACACTTTCTCGGTCATGTGATTGACGACAAGGGAATCCAAGTTGACCCTGCAAAAGTCGAATCCGTGAAAAAGTGGACATCTCCCACATCGCCGAAGGAAATTCGTCAATTCTTAGGTCTTGCCGGTTACTATCGACGATTTATCGAAGGTTTATCTAAGATTGCTAAACCAATGACCAAGCTCACCCAGAAAGGTATAAAGTTCGTGTGGGAAGAAAAAGAAGAAGCTGCATTCCAGACCATCAAACAAAAGTTATGCAGTGCACCTATTTTAGCCTTACCGGAAGGTAACTAAGACTTCGTTGTCTACTGTGACGCCTCGCACAAAGGGTTGGGAGCTGTGTTGATGCAGAGACAGAAAGTGATTGCTTATGCTTCAAGACAACTGAAGAAGCACGAGCAGAATTACTCCACCCATGATCTAGAACTTGGATCCGTAGTTTTTGCCTTAAAAATCTAGAGGCACTACCTCTACGGGACCAAATGCACAGTTCATACTGACCACAAGAGCTTGCAACACATTCTAGATCAGAAAGAATTAAACATGAGACAACGTCGCTGGATAGAACTAATCAGCGACTACGATTGTGAAATAAAATACCACCCGGGAAAAGCAAACGTAGTTGCAGATGCGCTAAGTCGAAAGGGAACTGATCCTCCCATGAGAGTTCGAGCCTTAGTCATGACCATTGATTTGGACCTACCCAAACAGATATTAGAGGCCCAAATCCAAGCACAGAAGCCTGAGAATATCGGGAAGGAAGACATAGGAGGAATGCTTAGGACGGACCTAAGCAAGGAGAAGTTAGAAGCTAGAATGGATGGAACGTTGTGTCTACATGGAAGAAGCTGGCTACCCTGTTATGGAGACTTGAGAACCGTGATCATGCATGAGTCCCATAAATCCTAGTACTCCATACATCCTGGATCCGAAAAGATGTATCAAGACGTGAAGAAATTATACTGGTGACCGAACATGAAAGCAGACATTGCCACCTACGTGAAGAAATGTTTGACTTGTGCTAGAGTTAAAACAGAACATCAGCGACCATCAGGGTTGCTGGTTCAACCCGAAATACCAAAATGGAAATGGGACAATATCACCATGGATTTCATCACCAAACTCCCTACATCGTCCCACGGTTACGATACAATTTGGGTGATCGTAGACCGCCTCACAAAATCAGCTCACTTCTTACCTATCAAGGAAAATGATTCTTTGAGCAAATTAGCCAAAACATACCTAAAGGAAGTTGTGACGAGACATGGGATACCAGTCTCAATCATCTGCGATAGAGATGGCAGATTTACATCAAACTTTTGGAAAGCTTTTCAAAGAGCTTTAGGAACAAACCTGGATATGAGTACCGCATACCACCCGCAGACAGAGGGTCAGAGTGAACGAACAATCCAAACACTAGAAGACATGCTGAGGGCATGTGTGATCGACTTTGGAAAAGGATGGGTCGAACACATCCCATTAGTGGAGTTCTCCTACAATAACAGTTACCATGCCAGTATTAAGGCAGCACCATTTGAGGCCCTCTATGGCCGTAAGTTTCGTTCGCCAGTATGCTGGGCAGAAGTGGGAGAATTTCAGCTAACAGGACCCGAACTAATCCAAGAGACCACGGAGAAGATCACCCTCATCAAGCAACGAATTCAAGCTGCCCAGGATAGACAGAAGAGTTATGCTGATAGGAAACGTAAACCTATGGAGTTTGCCGTAGGTGACCGTGTCATGCTAAAGGTATCACCTTGGAAGGGTGTTATACGGTTTGGGAAACGAGGAAAGCTAAATCCACGTTACGTAGGGCCTTTCAAAGTGATTGCCAGAATTGGAGAGGTTGCCTATCGCTTAGAGCTGCCTCAGCAGTTAAGCCGAGTACACCCTACATTTCACGTCTCAAACTTGAAGAAGTGCTACGCAGATGAACCTTTAGCAATGCCATTGGAGGGAGTCCATTTTGACGACAAACTTCAATTTGTAGAAGAACCAGTGGAAGTCGTGGAGAGAGAAGTTAAGAAGTTGAAACGAAGCCAAATCCCGTTAGTTAAAGTACGATGGAACTCTAGGAAAGGTCCTGAATTTACTTGGGAACACGAAGAGTCGTTTAGAGCCAAGTACCCACACCTTTTTACCTAAGCAGTGATGTCACCTTAAGCTTTGAGGACAAAGCTAAAATAACGGGTTTATGCTGTAAAACCTGTAAATTTCAGGTTTTGACTTGTAAACATTGTGTACGTCACCTCATGATATCTAAATATTTTATTACATTTTCTTTGCATGAATCCTTTGAATCATCATATGCATCCCATAAGCATGCATCATTCTAATCATCTGAACAGGAAAAACAACCATATCACAATTTTTATTGTGACTATGAGTATTTTTAAAAGCATGACCACATTTGTATGGCTATATCTCAATTAGCATACTGGACGACAAATGATCTATTGTGAAGGACTTTATGTCAGCTGAAACATAAGATCACGTGCATGCATCTCACAGATTTTTCTAAGAAATCCAACGTCATGATCATAATATATAACTGGCTACTCATATATATAAATATATTTTTGAATTAAATAGTATATATATATATAAATATATATATTTTACACAATAAATGGCTTTAAACTACGATGACCATTAATTTTACACGTGAACACTACAATAGCACATTTTATAATTACCTTATATATTTCTAATAAAATCACCTAAGGACCCTACTTTAACCAAAAGGCTCTAAACATAACCAAAATTACTTAAACTCAAGCGTACTCACAATAATATGACCTTAACTCATTTAGCACCTACCTAAACAAAAGAACTAAACACAAGTCGAACCTAAACTTATACTAAACCATATATACTTACGTATATACTTAACCACAACCCTTTTATACCAAAACCTTTACACTCCTCACAAATTATTTAACTATACATTAACTTATATACTCAATACACAAATTAAAATCTTCCTCCTTACTTACACCACAAAACCGCCGGTTTTCCTCCTTAAAACCATGGGAAATTTGTACAACATGAGCAATTAAGGAATGTACTAGGAACTTGGTTTAAGAAGCTAAATGACACATCCCTCTCCCTTGTGCTTTAGCCGTGTGTATCCTCAACACCACACATAAAATCTTGTACAAACTTAACAAGTTATTACCAACACAACTTGCCCTCCCTTCTTGGAATCCTACATGCGTCGGATACTACCCTAAAACCTAGCATCATTGTACCAAATGGAGCATTTAAGGAATGTACTTCCTAGTACAAAACAAATATTGCTAAATCCATCTCTCCCTCTCTCTTGCCGTGTCTCAACCCCAAGCCACACCTTCACTTCACTCTTGGATATATAGGAAGCAAGACACATATTACTTCACCATCACCACAAAATTCGGATCAAAAGACCCTCCCACATAACACCTAGACTTAACCGAATCTCACCTCATCACATTTACTACCAATTCAAAGACCTTCAAGCATTGAAGTCTAGACATTTAAAGCTCCTAGGACCCGTGTGAATATAAGCCGACGCATCCCTATCTCCTTTGTCAACACCTTGGCCAAACAAGTAAGTGAAAACTCTACTAGACCTATTTCCTTATTTTCATTCGCCTTCATCTTGTATCATGCACGTATGAGCTTAAGGAATAACTTAGGTTGCCATGCGTACGTAAACTTTCATGATAATGCCACCCAAGTGACATATAGGCCACGGCTTATATAGTGGGTGAGCATACCATGCCTTAAAATCTTTATTCACGAAATGGCATGTTGGACACCTTGCTTAAAATCTTAAGAAAGAACTAGTTTATAAAGGAGCACTCTAAAACATTAATAAGCCGAACCACTATAAGCCCATATTGTATGTAAGCCACGACTTTTAAATCAAGAAAACTCATCTAAACCAATGTACTACTAAAATAAGCTAACTTGGTAATTAAAACCAATATAAGCCGAGACTTAGATAAGTTAAATAAGCCTTTAGAGATATAAGCCTAAAAATATAAACTATGGATAAATAAGCCGAATGTTTAAGCCTTAATATAAGCCTAAAAGCCTCCAAAAATATAAGCTCATGAATTGTTAGTGGGAATAATATAAGCCTTAGTCAAAAAGAAAATAATAAACTTACATAAGCCACATATATAAGCCGAGACATATAAGCTAGAAACTAAACCTATATTATTAAGCAAAACTTAATATAAGCCCACTAAGCTTAGGCCCAATAGTAAGAATAATTAACATTTACTAATTACTTTAACTTTAACCAAGCCCTATAACTTTTTACCCTAACCGGATATTAATGGGCCGTGTAGCCCAATATTGAAAACCAACTAGGTACTATTTGTGCCAAAAGTGTCGCATGGTGAAAGTTTGGGGCCCGAATGTGAAAATAGTAAAAAACTAATATTTATTTTTACTTACTATTATTACTTGGTAAAATTTATTAAGCCCATTAAGCTAAACAAAACAAACCGTGGCCCTTAATGGACCACCTAATCCCCTTTAACTAAAGTTGGTAACTTTTTGGGCCGGTTATGTCAATTGCCAAAAGATGTGTCCAAACTTGTAAACTAAGTGAAACCCCTAATTATTTTCGTGACCCTTATATAGTCCAAGGGTCGGTTGTGTCACTTTTGAAACTATAGGGTACCAAGGATCAACCCGAGAGTTTAAGTAAACTACGAGGACCATTTATGTTCTTTTTAAAAACTTAAAGCAAACCCTAAGTCCCACTTATTTTATGCCGTGGGATTAGAGGGGGGTATTTTGCCATTTCCCGAAAGTTTATTAAGCCCTAGGGGGCGTTTTCATAAAATGGGATAACCGACAAGGACTAACAACGTAATAAATATAACGGATAAAAACATAAGGATAGAAATTCTAAACCATTTTATTTACAAGGGGTTATCACAATTTATTTACTTAAAAAGTGATCATAAAACGGGTCATTTGCAAAAATGGATTATTTAAATTGTTTACAACTGTACGATATTGATAAAACTAGTTAACCATCTCCTTTTTGAAACCCTAAAAACTTAATAAGGTATAAAAATTATTTCTTCATATTAAATTAAATAAAACTTAAGTAATTATTTAATTTACGATACCTCTTTCCTTAAAGCAAACTAATAAACACATATATTCATATATATTATTTTCCCGAAACAAAAATATATATATATACATCCCTAATTCGTTATAAAAGACTTAAGCCAACGTGTCAATCTATAAACTGTGATCATGCATTTTTTTCATATATACTATTCGTCATGCATAATTATTTCTGCATTCACTGAGACATTTAAATTACTTAGGTAATTTCTCCAGTTCGTGACTATACTGTGACATTATCCTCACTACCTCATTATCACTAAGGTGAGTTCACGGCCCCATCTTTACTGTTTTATAACTGGGGGAGAAAACATACAAACATTTATTTATATGCAAGCATGCACAGACAACAACAATTTATTGCCTATTGTTTGCCCCATTCTCGTGGACTGTAATAGTTAATAGTGTAGCGCGAAATGTATGGATAGATCTATTCGGGTGTTGACAACACCCGGCCTGTCGTGATCAGCTGTCACGTATTGCTTAGGCCGAGCAGCAAGTTTATGTCATTGTCGGATTAAGGGAAACCACATCAGGATAGACCTAATGGGCGTACTGAGAATCATGTCTAGCTTCTATTACAGGGCAGTAGGAACTACTGTAGTATTGGGCTGTGATGTCCTGCTACCTTCGTGATGCTTTGCATATTAATACATTATTTAATTAAACCTGTGAATTCACCAACCTCGTGTTGACCCCCACATTTTACTTTTATGTTTTCTCAGGAAAGTAAGCAGGTTCATGCATTGGATTCCAGCATTATAGGAAAGCATCATGTTGACCAATGGGCTGGGATATTTATTTCTGTTTTGTAATAAATGTGGTTTACTTTTGGACAAGATACTAAATGTGTATGATTAATTCATGTAATATGTTTTCAAATGATATTATAATCATTGCTCTATATGCTATGTGCTATCGATCCACCCAAGTAACACCCCAACAACTTTTCCGCTGCATTTGACCAACTTGGGGGTGTTACATTTTGTTTCTAAGAACCCAACGTGTCTGATAACGCCTTATTTATACATGTTTGTAATGATGCATTTACCCTTGTTTGCTATGTAAATAAATAAATTATGTATTGAATTGATACTAATAAAAGGTATTGTTTGTATTGTAGCGAAGAAAGAAACCATAAAGGAAAAGAATGAAGAAATAAAAAATAAAGGGGCTAAAGAAGAAATTATGCTGAAAAGGAGCATAAGTGCGGCGCACATTCTGTTTTGTGATGCGTACTTTCAAAGTACCCCGAATATTGAGAATAACAAGAAGTACGGCGCACAATTTGGCAAGTGCGGCGCACATTTATACCCGATGAAGTGCGACAAACAAATGAACAAGTGCGGCACACATTTCACTGTAGTTACACAATTAAGTGCAATTATACATGGCTATAATGGTAAACCTTTGATATACTTCCAGGGCTTCTAACCTACGAAATTTCAAGTATAAATAGAGCCTTGGCCAGGCATAATCATATCTCATTCCAAACTTTCTCCATTGTTTAGGAGAAACAATAATCAAGGATTTATCCAAATCCTTGATCATAGTTACTAGGGTTAGTAAACCTTAGTTGGTTTATGGTATTGGTGCTGGAACAAGAAAACTCAGAAGTGTTGCTAGCCATTTGTAATAAGTTCAAAGACTTATAAATCCTTTGGAAGCAATTATTGAATAATATTGTGGTATAATTCTTATTTCAATTATGTCAATCTCTTACTTTGATTTGTATATGTTTGAAATGATCTTATTTACTGTTATTATGGAGTAGTGTGATGTGCACTTGGTTAAGGTTTAATAGCATTATGATTAGATATTAATATTAGCTTTGTTGGGGCAAAGTGTGACGCACTTTTTCCCTGGGTTCTTGAATATAAGTGTGGTTTGGATACTCATGTATTATGTGTTACTATCTAAGACCATTGTTATATGTTGGATTCATCCATGATCATCGACTAATACTCATGTGAGTGGATGAGTTTCATGTCATTTAATAAATGAATCTTGTTAATCACTTTTGTAACGATTAGGGGATTACAACATATACCAACTCTTGCATAATCTCATGTACTACCTTAGTTATCGAAATCAAGCATAAACTTATCTTAATGTTGTGGGTATGACAAAGTCTTTAACCGGATTCTTGTCATATCAGTTAGATGTTACATGCACGACTAATAATCGGTATGTTGTCTTATATTGTTTATGTGCTTATATTTCATCCTTGCTACCTATCTATCATATGGTTATGACCTTAGCCAAACGCACCCTTTAATACCAATTGTTAAGTATATCTTTAGAACTTGTGACACTCTAGAGGTAATTGTTTTAATATTGTGATAACAACAATCCCGTGGAACGAACTGTATTTTACCATTAAGCTATGCTATACATGAAAGGGTATACTTGCCCGTGTTTATGTTTCTAGTCATTTGTGTGGTAATATCTTGAATAAAAATTAAGACTTGCAAACGAACATCAAGTTTTTGGCGCCGCTGCCGGGGATTGATTAGTTATTTATTTTGAAACTTTCTAAAATACTTGGTAAAACAAAAATTATAAATCGCCGTATAAATTTCTGGCAATCTGAAAAAGTTTTTAACAAAAAAGTTAGAAAGTGCGCCGCACATTTCCAAAAGTGCGCCGCACATTTCCAAAAGTGCGCCGCACATTTCCAAAAGTGCGCCGCACATTTGATACAAATTTGCAAAATGTTGGTAGAAACAATCCCAAAACACCACCAAAACCTTTTACTCTCAACACTTACTGCTGAAAACATGAGAATTACTTTATGTGTGTTTATGCTTTTTGAGTTTATGTGTTTGTTAATATTGCATTTCAAGAAAAACCAAAAATATTTTCTTTCAAAATTTTATTTTCTCTTTAATTTACTCTTTGGTAGAATAATTTGCTTTGTTATGTCTTATTTGATATTTATCATGATCTGTGGTAATTTTTCTGGAATTTTTAACAACTTTAAAATACAAGAAAATGAGAAAACAAGCGGAAATGAAAAAATTGATATTTCTTGCAAAATACTTGGAAACATCTTAAAAAATTTGGTCACTATTTCTAATTTTGACTACTTGTTAAGGAAGTATTATGAAAAAAAATTATAACGTTGTTTGATTGGTATATAGATCATACAGTCATGAACAATTTTTTTTGTAGAAAGTGTGCCGCACATTCCAAGTTGTGCGTCGGCTTTTCCATATCGGGCAAAAGTACACCGCACATCTCAAAAGTGCGTCGCACAACTGGAAAAACAGTACACAAAATTTGCTTGTAACACCATTAAAAAGAGATTTTCATCAAAACTAATGAGTTGCCTTAAGACTACAGGATATGAAATGTCAATTGGATTTTATGGCACTAACATACTAATGTTTCTCTTGATGTGTTGTTGTTTTAAGATGGATCCAAATACTAGCTTGGGTAGGCTATGCTTGGGAGAGGATGAGCATATTAGCCTAAATGATAAGATTGAATCAGATGGAGAATGGACAGGATCTGAATATAGGGACACAACCGATAGTGGGATTCAAAAGGTCCTAACTTTCTGATCGTTTGGAAGACTTGACACCTAGCGAAAAGTACTCAATGCCTTGTCATGTGGAAGGTAAATTTGCCTATGATGGGCAAGTTGACTTGGAAATGGAAAAGAGTTTTGTTAGCAATGAACTTGTAGTGGAGCTTGGCTTAACCTACAAAACTTATCGTAATGGGGACAAAGAAATAGATAAGAAGCTCATTGTTATGATCAAGAACGAATTGTTTTTCGTCGACTTCTTCTTCAATCCGAAAGAAGATGACTGTGAATCGTGTGCAATATTTGGGAGATCTTTCCTAAAGCAAGCCAATGCACAAATTGACATCACTTGTGGCATACTCACCACATGGCCAAAAGTGCATGAAAGCTTGGACTTAGAAGAAATTGACGAGATACTTGATAATCTCGACTTTGATGAATTAGCACCTATTGAGAACGAGGGAGTTGATACTCCTAGATTTGTTTGTAATATGAGGAAAGGCAAAAGAAACAAAGGAAAACAGCCCGCTCATGCTTACAAATTGAACTATAATGGTGAAGGACCTTCTCTCACCATTAATAAACCCTTAACTAGAGAAGAACTAACAATGGAAGAATTAAGGGAGGACATTGAAGAAAGAGTAATGTTGCTAAACATGAATCGACCAATCATTGAAACATTAAAATATAGTGATAAGTAAAAAATGATTGTCGATGGGGTCTTACTTGATAAGTTGAAGATTGAAGATGGATTAACCTCGGAATATGAAGATGTGGCAATCCAAATGCTCCATGAAAACAAAGTAATGAAAGAAAAAGAAGATCCGGGTTATTTTGTCCTACCTATAAGGTTGGAAGGTAAAACTACATACAATGCTTTGGTAGACACAGGTTCGAATGTTAATATCACGCCACTTGGAATCTTCAAAATGTTAGATGTTGGAAGAGTCAAACCAAGGTTTGATCGAATAAAAATGCTTGATCACTCCTACGCGGAGGGATTTGGGCGTTTGCTTGGAGTTTTATGTCAAATAGGGACAACCACAATTCTAGCCGATTTTATGCTTCTCGATATTCCTATTGATCGAGATATTCAACTAGTGGTTGGAAGGAAGTTTTTGCACATCGTTGGTGCAAAGGTAGATGTTGGAAAAGCTATCATGACTAGCTTTGATTGGTTTGCTTATCAAACATATAATGTGCTAAAAGCAAAAGAACATGATGATAGTGATGATGAAGATGATAAGTACTACACCACAAAAAGAGATGAAAATGGTATGCCAATTTATGGTCCACATTTGCAACCATGGACGGAACCGGAAGAACTATTTGATGCTTCATTAAGTGAAAGGAGTTACCATAACCCTTTCTTTGATATTTGTGTGTACAAGAAAATTGTGGGGATGCCTGGAGTACTTTCCGTATCATTGAAGTACAAAGATTGGCAAGTGGGTAACAAGCGAGAATTCGAAAATATTACTGAAGATGGAGATAGTGAATGGCATGTTGCCATAGTCATTGTTGATCCATGTGGAAAAAGGTACGAAAAAGTGTACGAGACAAAGGACACAAATAGAGAGGTCTCAAGACGTTACACGAAGAGTGATATCATGTCACCTCTGAATTTCTGCTACAACTAAGAAGAAAGGAAGAAAAGAGGAGTGCATCATTGGCTCCTAGTTACTTTTATGCATTTTGATCCTTTTGTATGTAGATAATCAAATAAAACGAAATGATGTCTAAGAATCCTAGAAGTTTTAGGATGGTCTTAGAAGTAGGGAATGTTATCCCTAAGTTTTTATTTTCTATCGAATGAAATTTGAGCTTTTCTTTTAAAATTTTGTGTTTTGTATACTTTAAAAATACAAATACAGTAAACCATGTCTAGATGCACAGAATGTGCGTCGCACATTTCAAAAAGTGCGCCGCACTTCTGGGCGGATTTTTTGTATATACCCCGTTTTTCTCATTAGAACTAAAAAAACACACACAAAAAAACCACTTGACGATTTTTAATCATCACCAAAAATATTTTCGAGTCTTCACTCCAATTTCACATTCGAGATGATGTCTACGGTAAGTTTTTATATCTAATTCATGTTTGTTTCAATTAATTAGTTTTTAATTTTTGATTAATTTTCAATTAGGGTTCTTAGTAATTGAAGAACAAATTACAATCAATTAGGAATTAGTAATGTAGGATTAGATTAAGAAATGATTTAGATTATAGTAAAAAAAAGAGGGATTTTGAAACCTTTGAGATAAGGCAATGTCGTGGATTAGAGCAAATTGGGAATGGGTTAGTGTTCGATTCTAGCCATTGTTATTAGTTTGTGACCAATTAGTTTGCGGATTTGGTTAGCTACTAGTGTTACCCCGACATTTGCTGAAAAACCCAGAATGTGCGCCACACTTTGCAAATTATGCGCCGCACTTCTAATGAAAATTTCCCAGGAAGTACGCCGCACATTCCAAATTGTGCGCCGTACATTTCATCTGGAAAACAAACAGAATGACCAGAACGTGATCATAGGATCACCGTTGACCCCTAACGCTTATCTAATGTTAATATATGTTTGTATGTGATGAAAATTTTGCAGACTCCAGGTTCTGGAAATTACGGAACCGGTTCGTCTAGCCGAGGAAAGAAGCGAAGGCCTACCGAATCGGCAAGTGCCGCACTCATGGGGACACCAAATCATCAATTTTTGAACTGGCCTGGATGTACGAGTGATACCAAAACCATCTACAACAATGATCTCAGTCTTTTAATGCCAAAACAAATTTTTGCACCTAGCATTGTGGATTTTGGAGTTTTGAACGAGCTTGGTTGTGAAGCTCAAATAAGGGAGATGCTAAGGATAGTAGTGATAGAGGTTGGAGGTAATGAAGTCTTGTTTGAATCCGATGCTTGGATTCGTGCTTTTACTTGTAAGGAGAAAATCTACGCGGAGCTTGTTCTCGAGTTTTTCTGTACTTTTAATTTTGATGAAGATGCCGAAGGGGATGAGTTGTTGACTAAGAAGATTTTGACTTTTAGACTTTCTGGAAAGGGACATTCTTTAACTTTGAAAGAATTTGCTAAGTACTTGGAGTTTTATAATAGCGAGGAGCGAAGAGCGGAAGGATTTGAGGTTTATTTCCAAGGAGGGGAACGTGATCATGGAGACTTTAATGCTAATGAATTTTGGGCGTCAATTTGCCCGGATGAGGATCCATTGAGCTTATCTAGGAGCTCGATCACTAGAATTTCTATTCCACTTTTGAGAATGCTTCAAAAGATGATTGCTTATGCCATTTGCCAAAGAACCACGGGATATGATAAAATACAAAAGAATGATTTGTGGTTATTGAGCATGTTTAGGAACAAGAACCGTGATCAATACGCTAATGTGGCTTGGGTGATAGAAAAATGGATGATAAGGAAAGGTCCTGATAGTCAAGCGGGTAGTATGATTGTGTGTGGACAGTTTGTGACTAGGTTAGATCGAAGAATGGGGCTTTTAAGTGATCAAGTTGTGAGTAGTCTTAGTCCATTGATTGTTTGTGATACCATTGACCGAATTACCTTGAGAGATTTGATTGGAGCAGATGGAAGGTTAATGAGAGAAGACTCGCCTGTTAGAGCACCTCGTGTAGGTATGGCGAGAGCTCCTCGTGCATCACTCTAAGATGTTTGTGATAGAATGGGAAGGATGGAGGTTAGGCAAGACCAACTTGGGTTTATGATGGAGCGCCAATGCTATAGTATGGATTGATACGCTCCAGTTTTTGAGAGGATGGCAGAACAATATCATGTTCCGATGAGTGGACCTTATGGACCACCCAGATATCACCACGAGCCATTCTACTACACCCAACAACCACCACCCTATCCACCCCACTTTTACCCATCTCAAGCTCCAAGAAATGATGAAACTGTAGAGGATATGTGAAGCCTCGTATGTGTGTGACTTTTGTGTTAGTCACATTTGAAACAATTTGAAAACATTTTATTTGGGCTTTGTAATATGCCTTTGTTGGCATTAGGACACCTTAATACTTTGTGTGTGGGATTTTTATTTTTTTATGGTATGTGAAATATGTTTGTATATATATTATTTGTGTTAATTTACAGAAAATAAGCAAGTCAAGGCGAGCTTAGGAGAAGGTTGAAGATCTCGACTTCGCTCACGACTTGGAATAAAAGGGGAGTATTATTTTTATTTTCCGTCTAATTTTTACTTTTTCCTTATGTTTTGCATTAGGGACAATGCTCATAATAAGTATGGGGGGTGATTGAGTGAAAATAAGATCGAATAAAAGCTTGTTTTTGAAAAGTTAGTTTTCTGAAATTTCTGTACCCAGAAGTACGCCGCACATTCCAAATTGTGCGTCGCACTTTCTAGGCGAATTTTTAAAATTTTTGTACAGTTTTTATAAAATAAAAAATAATTTGTCGAAGGATTGATAATTCTTATAATTGTAAAGATATTTTGACTCGGAATTGATAACGTTATTTACACAAAACTATATTCATAATTGTGAAGATCTTTTCCGTAAGCATTCTTACATTTTAAAAATTGTGTGTGCCGATAATTAGTTTAATTCTAGAACTTGTGCTTGGTAATCTTTACGAGACCATAGTGGGATCATACTTGTATGATAAAAGGTATTTTAAATGATAAAGAGGCAAAATAAATAAAAGAGAAAAAATTGAAAGTTTTGTCGATGTTTTAAGATAATTATATTGTTGGAAACCATATTGCGAAATGATAGTATATCATAAGTATGGAGGAAAGCATGCTCTCCCAAAATAAAGGTATATATATATATATATATATATATATATATATATATATATATAATAAAAGACAAAAGGAAGCCTAAAAAGTTTTAAGTTATTCGCAAAAGCAACAACATGAAAATGATGATGTATTATTCTTTAAAACATGCGGTGGTAATAAAAGTTTTTTGAAAAAGACCTCTTTTGATATTCTACTTGGTGCTTACGCCAAAATTTGGTTTACTTTAGTTCCTTGCACAAGCCTATGGTAATTTACTTTTCATGACCGTGCTATTGAGCGATAATCTACCCATAATAAGGAGAATGTGTGAAATAAAAATATCTTCTTCGTGAGGTGTTTTATGGCGTTATCTTTATTTTTCGACTGTTGGCTTTATCTATTCTTTCGACACTTATCAAAAATATATTTTTCCTTACTTGAGGACAAACAAGAAGTTAAGTATGGGGGGATGTGATAACGCCTCATTATACATGTTTGTAATGACGCATTTGTCCTTGTTTGCTATATAAATAAACAAATTATGTATTGAATTGATACTAATAAAAGGTATTGTTTGTATTGTAGCCAAGAAAGAAACCATAAAGGAAAAGAATGAAGAAATAAAGAATAAAGGGGCTAAAGAAAAAATTATGCTAAAAAGGAGCATAAGTGCGGCGCACATTCTGTTTTGTGCGGCGTACTTTCAAAGTACCCCGAATATGGAGAATAACAAGAAGTGCGGCGCATAATTTGGAAAGTGCGGCGCACATTTATACCTGATGAAGTGCGGCGCACAAATGAACAAGTGCGGCGCACATTTCACTACAGTTACACAATTAAGTGCAATTATGCATGGCTATAATGGTGAACCTTTGATATACTTCTAGGGCTTCTAACCTACAAAATTTCAAGTATAAATAGAGCCCTTGTCCAGGCATAATCATATCTCATTCCAAACTTTCTCCATTGTTTAGGAGAAACAATAATCAAGGATTTCTTCAAATCCTTGATCATAGTTACTAGAGTTAGTAAACCTTAGTTGGTTTATGGTATTGGTGCTGGAACAAGAAAACTCAGAAGTGTTGCTAGCCATTTGTAATAAGTTCAAAGACTTATAAATCCTTTGGAAGCAATTATTGAATAATCTTGTGGTATAATTCTTATTTCAATTATGTCAATCTTTTACTTTGATTTGCATATGTTTGAAATGATCTTATTTACTGTTATTATGGAGTTGTGTGATGCGCACTTGGTTAAGGTTTAATAGCCTTATGATTAGATATTAATATTAGCTTTGCTGGGGAAAAGTGCGGCGCACAATTAGTTTTGTGCGGCGCACTTTTTCCCTGGGTTCTTGAATATAAGTGTGGTTTGGATACTCATGTATTATGTGTTACTATGTAAGACCATTGTTATATGTTGGATTCATCCATGATCACCGACTAATACTCATGTGAGTGGATGAGTTTCATGTCATCTCATAAATGAATCTTGTTAATCACTTTTGTAACGATTAGGGGATTAAAACATATACCAACTCTTGCATAATCTCATGTACTACCTTAGTTATCAAAATCAAGCATAAAATTATCTTAATGTTGTGGGTATGACAAAGTCTTTAACCGGATTCTTGTCATATCAATTAGATGTTACATGCACGACTAATAATCAGTATGTTGTCTTACTTGTTTATGTGCTTATATTTCATCCTTGCTACCTATCTATCATATGGTTATGACCTTAGCCAAACGCACCCTTTAATACCAATTGTTAAGTATATCTTTAGAACTTATGACACTCTAGAGGTAATTGTTTTAATATTGTGATAACAACAATCCCGTGGAACAAACTAGACTTTACCATTAAGCTATGCTATACATGAAAGGGTATACTTGCCCGTGTTTATGTTTCTAGTCATTTGTGTGGTAATATCTTGAATAAAATTAAAGACTTGCAAACGAACATCAGTGTCCCAATAGGTCAAACATATCTTGGACAATCCACTAGCTCCCATACATCTTGAATAGCAAACTGGTGAAGCTCATCCTGCATTGCTTCCACTCAACTTGGTTCTTTGAGAGCATCAAAAATCTTTTTGGGTTCCTGTTTTGACAGATTACAAGCAAACAAACATGCCTGAACAAGAGGGGTATCAACCTTCTTGTGGATATTGGCAATAAAACCTCCTTGAGTCTGATGAGACCTTCTTGTTTGAACATGAGACAGAACATCACCAATGATTAGGGAAGGAGGATGATTTTTGATAGTAGTTGTAAGTGTTCCTCATTCAATAAGTGTGTTGTCTTCAATATCAGTCTCCATGTTGCCAATATCTTCTTCATATCCACTTCCATACTCACTAGAATGAACCTCTTGATGAAGTATTGAAGGTTCACCTTGTTCAAAAGTATTGGTAGAGAATAAATGTCCAAACAAGTTGTTAGCGTTTGGGCTATCAGCGTCCGAATTCAACCTGTCAGTGTCTGATTTGCCTTTGTCAGCGCTTGAAGATTCATGCATGTTCTCATAAACTGGCCTTTCTTGTGGCCATTCTTCCTCCTTTTCAGCAGCAGCAGCAGAGGCTTGTGCAAATCCATCAGTCCATATGGGAATGGTAACATACTCAAGTATGGGGTCTGACTTGACTGCATGTGATCCTTCTTCCTTGTCAACATATTTACCTGCAATTTCAAAAAAAGTTCTTCCACAACATTTGAATACTTTTTCACAATGTCTGGATTAGTAACAGGCATATAATTCAAGGTTTTAGATAATGGTTCTAAATCAAAGAGCCAATCTGGTCCACTTTCAGGATCACTACGTTTACCTTCTAAAAACTTAACATGTACTTTTTCAAGAATACGTTTTTCTTTCTTATTGTAAACCCTATATCCTTTGCTATGCATTGAATAACCCATAAAGTAGCCTTCATCACCTTTTGCACTAAACTTTCCTAAGACATCACTAGTATCCAAAATCACTACATGACATCCAAAGGGTTTAAGAAAACATATATTGGGTTTCCTATTCCAAAATAGCTCATAAGGTGTCTTATTGTGGATTTTATTGACCAATGCTCTATTATGAACATAACAAGCTGTATTCACAGCCTTAGCCCAAAAAGCAATAGGAAAATTAGCATCAACCAACATTGTCCTAGCTGCTTCTATGAGTGTTCTATTCTTTCTTTCAGCCACCCCATTCTGTTGTGGGGTTCTAGCTATGCTATACTGCCTAGTAATCCCTTGATTGACACAAAAGTCATCTAACAATTGGTTTCTAAACTCACCACCATTATCACTTCCAAGTATTTTAACCTCATTCCCTGTCTTTTTCTCAATTTAGGTAATAAAGTTAATTAAAACTGTGGCAGTTTCACTTTTTAAGGCCAAAAAGAAAGTCCAAGTAAATCTAGAAAAATCATCAGTAATAACAAAACAGTAAGATTTACCATCCAAACTTTCTATATTAGTTGGGCCAAATAAGTCTATGTGTAGCAAGTGAAGTGGTTTAGAACTAGAATGCATAAGTTTAGACTTAAATAAGACTTTGTGTTACTTACCTTTAAGGCATGCAACACAAGAATGATCAGTGTGGAAAGCCTTTGAGGGCAAACCATCAACTAAATCATGTCTCACAAGTCTATTGATATTCTTAAAGTTTATGTTCCCTAACCTTCTGTGCCATAGATTACTTTCATCTACTAAAGCTTTAGCATAAAGACATGATAAATTATTGTTTATCCTAATTCCATTAAGATTAACATTATAAATATCCTTATGCCTAGGTGTTCTATAATCAATAAACTTCTCATCAGGCATCTTAAAGTCTTTGCTTAACACCAAGCATTTAGTATCAGTAAAAACAACCTTATTCTTGTTATCACATACTTGTGACACACTAAACAAATTATAGTCAAGTTCTTTTTACCAGAAATACGTTTTCAAAACGTAAGTTATTGGTGATAAGAGTGCCTTTGTCAGAAATTGTACCATATCCTCCTCCAAAGTACACTTTGTCACCATCTTTAATGGGGGTAAAGTTAGTCAAGTAATCTTCCTTCCCCGTCATGTGCCTAGAGCATCCACTGTCCCAATATCCATGATCATTGACCTGCTTTTGAATGCCCTACACACAAAGAAAACAAGTTAGTTTTATTTGGGAACCCAAGCCTGAGCAGACTTGGATTCATTTGGTTGTTCAACAAGAACAGATTTTGTCCTTATAACAACCCCTTGTTCATCTCTTTGTGTCTTGAACACCCAGTTTAACCCAATTGGTTTAGTCATGACCTTTGAAATATAATAAAATCTGTTACAGGTCATGGAAATCCCATCAGAATTAGGGTTTTGGTCTTGTTTAGGTCTCAAAGTCAAACTAGATGAAGCTTTAGACCCCTTTCCCTTAGGCTGTAAGTACCCATTATTACTTGGTCTAACACAAGAACCAACACTAGCTTGTTGTGACATTTTCATACCATACCTAGAGCTGTCAACATTGGAATTGTTCCTGTCAGCGTTAAATTTGTTCTTGTCAGTGTTGAATTTGTACTTATCAGCGCCCACATTAGGGTTTGCTACAAGAACCCATTGTCTGTTAGACCATGTATTGGTCTTTTGAAAGGGCCTTTGTCCACGTGTATTTGTCCCTTTAGTAAAGAAGGGAGCTGGTCTAGTAACTTGTGGACTTGGTTGGACATAAGGTCTGGGTTTGACCATGGTTGACCTATTGTCAGCATTGACTTTTGAGGCACTGACACATTTATAGGCCAAATGAGAAAAACTCCCACATATATAACAAGCTTTTCTAGACATAACCTTAGGTCTAGATTGAAAGAACCCTGTCTCATTAACACTAGATTGGCTTTGTGGTGACCTAGGTTTTCTATACATTTCAGCATATTTAACACTAGGTTTTCTATTAACAGATGAGCCAAGGTCAACAGGTTTTCCAGTGGTAGGGTTGGTCACAATAATGGGTGTAGGATCAATTGGACTCTCACTTAGCATTCCACCCTTAACAAAGAGAAAAGGGTTGTCTGCTTTCCATTTTTCAAGGCCAGTCACCTTTTGTTGATATTCCTCAACTGGGGTGAGCACTCTAGGTGGAGGAATAAATTCCTCTTCTTGGAGTTCTGGAATACCAGTCCAAGAGAGATCCTTTCTCTAAACACCATAAAAGTTCCCAGCAGGTGGAGGAACAACAACATATTCATTCAATCCAATCCCAGACATATCCCTAGGGTTTCTTTGTTCACTAACACATTTTTTTAGGGTTTGGGTGGCTTTATCAAAATTTTTAATTTTAAGCCCTACATTCTCTTTATCCTTAATGGCCTCATCTAACTTAAGTTGCACTTCTTCTCTGGATCTCATCAGAGTGTCCCTAAGTTCAATACTAACTTTAAGATCATGAGACCAAACATTGATTTGATCTTTTAGGTCAAATTCCATTTTCTTATATTCCTCAACAGTCTTTTCAGTTTGAACAAGTGCCATTGGATAATTAGTTAGCTTGTATTTTTCATCAAAAACATCTGATTTTAACTTTAAGATTTCTTTGTTAAGCTTTTCAGTGTTTAAACGACAACCCTTACTACAGTAAGCATCATCATATACCTCGTTATCTGATGAAGACGAGGAATGTGCCATAAGAGCAAAATGAACATGCTCTTCTTCTTCCTTCTATTCAATCAAAGCCTTATTCTCTTCCACATCTTTTGCCAAAAAGCTCCAGTCCCATCCAACACCATCAATGTCTTGCATGACAACCATAGCCTTTGTTTCTTCAACCTTGACGACTTGGCTTGAAGGATTTCCAACATCAGATCTTCTTGGAGATCTGCATTCCCTCATAAAGTGACCCATCATATGGAAGTTGTAACACTCAACCTTGGATTTATCAAACCCAACAATGTCTTTAGCATTAAAGGTCATCTTCTTTCTAAATCTCCTATTCCATTTGTTGGCCCTTATGCTTGGAAGTGCTATGTTCCATTTAATATCCATCTCTTCCAAATTCTCATCACTGATTTGCTCAAGATCCTCATATGTAATTAAGGAACCACTGGGCAATGCAGCAATGTATGCACATACTGTATCTAGGTCAATACCAGCAGGTTTAAGCCTTGGTGAGTCAACATTGTATGTGTCAGCTTCTGAAAGTGAGGCGTTAACAAAGGTTGATCCACCACTGACATAAGGTGATCCAGTAACAGGGGGCACACATGATTCTCTCTTATCGACTTGAGCTTCACTATGTGAGATGAAAGCTATGTTTCCAGATGTAGATTTGCTTCCGTGATCCATTTAGATTTCATTCTCTACAATCTTTAGCTTATTGTATACGTCATCAAAAGTGGAACTCTTGTGGGCATTGGTAGCAATGATGGACCTAGCTTCAATTTTCTACGCATCACCAAGACTTTTAAGGAAAGTAGTAATGATATCAGCATCATTATACTCTGTTCCCATAAAGGTCAACTTGCTAGTGATGTCTAGAAGCCTGCTTCTTACCTCACTCAACTTCTCATTAGGAAGAGCCTTAAACACAGCATACTCATGCAAAAGTTGCTTCTTCTTTTCTTGGGAAGTATCATCATTACCACCATAATTAACTTGAAGAGCTTCCCAAAGTTCTTTGGCAGACTCAAAGCTTCTATACTTATGTTCATTGTTTGGACCCAGAGAGAGTTTGAGAATGTTTAAGGTCTTCATGTCATTCCTTCTCTTAGCTATATCAGCAGTTGAGACAGCCCTTCCATCCTCAGGTCTTTCTCTACGTTCTTCAGCAGTAGAACAAGTAGTAGACCTTGCTAGAATAGCAGTAGCAATCTTAGCTACTTTATCGAATTCATTTCCATATTCAATAATCTCCCAGAGAGTATGATCATGAATTTGAAGATACTGTTCAAAATTGAACTTCCATTGTTCAAAGTTGTCAGGGTCGAGCATGGGGATTTTTAGGTTGCGGGTTGATGAGGAAGAAGATTCTGTAGCAGACATCTTTTCTGGTTTTAGGGTTTTGGTGTTTTTAGGGTTTACTGTTCTTCTAGATCAAAGTTCCTCAACAAGCTCTGATACCACTTTTGGATCCCAAACTTAGATCGATTATCTTTGTGTTAACGAGATTGAATCAAGTTTAACACTCAGAGGAACTTTGTTGTTGTATGAACAATCCAAGTGTTATGCGGAATTAACACTTAGATTAAAGAACAAGTAATACAAATAAACCAAACTGTCACTTTTGATTGATAATCAAACTTGAGTACAATGAAAGTCGAATAATGAATAATGCGTATAAACTATAAACCCTACGACCTCCTTTTATAACATAAGGAGTCGTGTACAATGGATAACCTATCAACTATTCTAGGAAAAGATAAATATAGAAAATACAATATTGAGTATATCTTTTCTTCAAATAACAAACGTCTTGACTAAGTTTTCCTATCAGTGCTTGGACTTCTTCTTATCAGCGCTTGGATATCTCTTGTCAATGCTTGACCCGTCAGCGCTTGATTTCTTCCTATCAGCGTCCAGTTAACTCTTGTCAGCGTCTAAGTGTCTTGGATCATTTTATTCCCAACACAAAGAGTTTTGTAATATAACTTGTCATAACTCTAACATTTAAAGCAAGTTTGACAATTAAAAGATCTTTACATATTAATTGTTTGCAAATATTGAAGTTTTAATCATAGTGAATTTCTTAAGTATGATTTAAAACATATAACATTTATCTTGCAATAAATATATACAACATTGTCCTTATGAATCTTCCTGACAAGGAAACTCATATTAAACCTCATCAAATAAATGATAGGTGAAAAATCAATCAATTTTCAAAATTATGATTACCTTTCAATGGACGCATCTTTCCATTCATAGTATGATTTATCCATCAAATTCAAAATTTGATAATCCATCACATATGGTTAGCAATATCATAATGATTTTTTAACTCATAAACCTCAATGTCGATATCAGAAACATATCATGAGGAATCCTTGTGGATTTATGAATGTGAGTAACATCATTCTAAGTTTCCACGTTACATGTTTAGACTTAGTTGACTTCAGCAAGTGTGTTTACAAGGCTTGTGTATTATATCCTTGAAATTGTTCAAGACTCACACTTGCTTCGTGCAAGCGTGGGACTCCCACTTGCTTCTTACAAAGTGAGACTTATTCTCATAAAACTCAGATTAACTAGCAACAAAAAATTTGTTCCTTGCGTGGGATTATGTAGGAGTATTATCTCATTATTTCCTTTGGGCCTCTACAAAATACACTGAATAGTACTTAGACTTTTGTTAATATAATCTCCAAGATCTCTAACAAAGTCCAAACTATAATTAATACTTTATGGTATTCATCCCATCTTATTATTCTAAGAATAATGTCTTAATTGATCTTTCATTTTGTAGTCCTATTGAGTATATTCCAAATGCAGTCAATATCCCAACCTTGATAACTTTTAGGATTAGTAGATTAAATTCATCAACAACCAAATATATCAACTTATATATTTTGGTTTGTCTTATTGGACATATCATTCATGGTATTTCAATAAAATTAGATTCATGAGAAATCTCATAATTTATTTTATGCACTTATACTTTATGGCTTTGTCTATCACGCCAACTTAAGTTCAAAACTTAATACCATCAATAGTTTTATTGAGCTATTTCCATGCACTTAATCGTAAGACTTTGATCCAATCAAAACTTAATAAGTGTATGTCTCAACTAGTAGACATAACCATTTCAATTCTTACTATTTGTTATAAGTCCTTGAATCAATCAATGACTTCATGTACATGTCTTAATCAATAAGACATTACAAGTTTAACAAATCTTACTCTAAGTTCTAAGTCTTTTCAGAAATAGAAGACTTGATGTTTATGTGTTAATCGTGAGACATAACACTAACTAAACTTAAGTAAAACCGAGTACCATTCATGGTCTCAATAGTAACTTTCAAGGTAATCATAAACTTGCAATATTTATCATTCTCTAGGAAAATCTAATCATGTAGTTTATCTTTCTATCTTGACATTCCATATCCAAATGGAAAAATACCAAAAATGTGTAGTAGTCCTAATAAAGTAATAATTTCCTTACTTATAATGTCAATAAAACCCTTAATTATATTGTCTAAGTTGTTCCATGCCCACAATAAAGATTTCTCCCACGTGGGTAGGGAACTACTTATTACATAAAACAATACTACACCGGTTAGTTTGTTTGTATCAATCAATATGACAGTGTCACAAATAGAATTAAGTCTAGCTTAGTATTAGAATAATTTCGTCTTATTCATAACAAAAACGTGCATGACTATCTTGTAGATAACTTCAACAACGGAAGCGAACAACTCAAAAGGCAACAAGTTATCTAAGATACTACACGGTGATTCTTATTAATTGAAGATTCCTCTTGGAAAGTAATTTATTATTTCAAGTCCAACAAGAAATAAAGTGAGCAGCTTATGGCTCCCACTGAAATTGACGACATTTCACGTATGCCTTTTCGTATAAAATGTATTACTCCCACTTGTTTTGATAACACTTAGAGTGTTTCAGTACTAGTGAAAGTAAGTGACATTTTATCTTTCCATGTATTGAATATCCACACATTATTGCTAGTGTGAGACACATTAACTAGTAACAATTACTTAGATATTCAAAGAAGTGTGTTAAGTTCTATATGTATGTGTATACCTATGATGGACTTTCCATATATACATATATGATTTATTAACTTGAAAAATTGGCACGCAATTTTCTCTCCCTTGTACACGCCTACAATATACCTTGCGGATGTGTAGCGTCTTTTACATGGTAAAAAAAACAACTAAAGACAACCGTTCTCTAGGTTGTGCTTTTACCATTTGTGCGGTGATAATTCCGTCTTTGTAATCAAACCTTTAAATATGTCTTGATTAATATCAAGATATTTATCTTTGGTAGCAAAAGAGACAATTTCTATAGTTATCCAACAAGATATGAAATTTAACGTATCATTTTGGTATTTCATATGGTTGATTCGAATTTGGATAATTTAATCATTCCTTTTATAGCTTTTTCACTTTGTAAAATTTTTAGGAACGAGCCTTTAACTTTTCTCATAGAAAATAAACACGGTTTGTCATTATCAAGTGAAGACCAAACCCATGCTATTGGTTTACCTTGCATATATACATTAAAAGAACTTGCAAAGTTAAGTATTTTCGGTAATAGGTCTCTTATGAAATTAACTACCCATGTTTATGGACTTTAAACAATTAATTTTATCAAGAAAATAAGATCTAACTTGAACTTATTCCATTAATGTAGTTGATCTACTAGCAAATGAAATAATTCAAAAGGTAATCATCGAATGATAATAGTCACCGGTGCAACTCTTAGCCATTATGAGGTCATGACTAGATTATCTAGAAAAACGAAGCCACGTCATGTTTACCTTATCTAGTACTCCGGGCTTAAGGTGTGACCAAAACACACGACGTAAGTCACCCATATTTAGTCAACAATTCTATATCCTCAGGTCTGACTGTCAGGTTATTATATTGCCTTGTCTTGGTTAAGCCTTAAGACTGTCTTTGATGACATAACCAAGATAAATGACTTAATACATTGGATATACAAAACTTACTCTAGTGGGTATTAATAATTTCGAAAATTAATGACAAAATTTGTATAAAAGGAAACATGTAAAACTTCCTTTTTTAATGAGTTTCTAAAACAATGAATTTCCATATTTTTAAACTTTCCTTAAATAAAACATATGTCTTGGTTTCATGAATTCTACGGTAATCCAAAACCGAGATATCCATTGTTTTAAAAAAGTTGTACAAGTTTCATAAATATGCCATACGTTTGTTCAATCGGGTTTTCCTCACAACTTTAACAAATACCAACGTAAAACTCAACCGAACCTTGTTATGGTCACATTTGACTCTATGGCGTCTTGAAAGACACATAAAAAGGACCCGGAGAAGTTGATCAGCGCAAGCTAGTTAAGAACCTCCTTCTTTAGAAAGCAAAGTGAACCGCCTATAACTTTCTAGTGTAGTCTAACTAAAACATTATAGAAATCAAATAGATACTTGTTTTTGATATAGTTCTAGAGTAAATAAAATATTAGGTCAAAAGACTCAATATTTACTTATCATAGTTAGTCTGATTTAATTCTTGAAAATCTTTTTGTATTTATTTAAATTAACCTATTTAAAATGATAAATCAAAACAAATAAACAAGAATATATGCAAGACTAAAATATCAAGAATATTAACTATAAATAAAACACATGCTATTTACCAATTAAATAACAAGATTTAGGAACTAAATTAGCAAAATCTTCTAAATCTAATTTAAGATTTTATTCCGATTCTGTTTTGCGACGCAAATATCAGCATGAAGACGATTTTTTTAGATTTTGACTAAAACTAAAAAGTTGTCCAGAATGGACTTCTTAGTATCCCATAGGAATCAGAGTCGGAATCCTACAAATTATTTTATAAAAAATATTTTATGTTCAGGTGTCACAATTTCAGCCTTAAAACAATTTTATAAAACACATCTCTAGCATGCATACACCAATCCAATTAGTGTTTTCTAAATCTAATAGAAATCCTAAACATTTTAACTTTTAAGCAACTAAATCATGGATCATAACAATTAGCAATCATACTTTGATGATTTAAACAGTTTAAACATATGCATAGCATACCGGAAAACACGTAAACTACACACATAGTTGTAATTAACGTTTTGCTATCAACTAAAATACATGTAAACTCATTTTTTTCCAAAAAATTATAGATCTGATTACATCTAGTTAAATAATTTAAAGATCTATAATTAGATCATAATTAACTATTCAAGAAAAAAATTGTTTTTGCACCAATTTTAGTCATTTTTATGAAATTACATTGCATAGATTTGGCTCGTGATGCCACTGTATGAATTTAACAACCTAGAGTATCTAATATACATGAAACAAGAGTAAACTTAGAGGATATGATCGATTATCTATGCACATAATGTAATTAAAATAAAGATAAAGAATATATGCCTTTTCTCCAAGAACGATGATCAAGAAGACGTAGATCACCAAAACCAAACAAAACCCTAATTCTTATACCCAAACTGATTCACCAATAACCCAAAGATCAAGTTAGATCTTCTCAAAGATAATCCACACAACATTTCAATCAATCACTTTTGATTGCTAAGTCTTGATTCAGTTTATACTTAATAAAAATCAAACCCAAAAACCCCTTGGGGTGTTCTTGGTCGTCGACCTACACAGACAGAGAGGAGGATTTTGTTTGGTTTAAAGTTCTGAAACAATAAATCACATTCATGTGTTTATATACTAGAGTTTTGGGATTATTTTTGGTAAAGCTTACAACTTAACATCCAAGTAAATAATCCTTCTAGAATAAAAAAAATTTCTTCACCCTTCTTTTCTTGTAGTTGGCCGAAACACCCTCTTGGGGTCTTTGGTTTGAATTTTTAACTTTCCATAATACTTCGTTATATAATTACACTAATTACTTTAAAATATTAAGTCTTATTAATTAATCTTTGTTAAACCTTTTAACTTGTTAATTAATTACCGATAAGTATACACTTTTATCAAACTAAGATTATACAATAAATATAGCCATATTATATCGTATATCTTAATAAAAGATGATCTCGATGTCTAAGTGTGTGACCCCCTAGGCCCACATACTTTCTTCCGTATAAAATATTATATATGACTTATGCACACCCCAACAGTTATTAGTATATCTAATACATAATTTAAATGTGAAAAGTTGTCCTCTAAAAAAGAAAATATTGAATGAATTGATCGTAAATTATCGAATACTATACCAAGAGTAACCTTTGGGAGGTATTCTTGGAGAAGTCTCAAGTTCGAGTCTCACCAAGGACCTTCAGAGGCCCGAATTAAATAGAAGCAGGAGTGTGTTAAACCCATAAAGGAGAAGGTTCGAGGCTTGCATACTGCCCAATTGGATGTCACTGTGGGCTCGAATCAATAACCATTCACTCGCCGTTCAAAAAAAATTATTGAATACCGCCCATTTCTTTTCTAAAGAACATATTAATCGCAGAAGTCTCGCGACTATCTGAGAATTTTCAAATCGAAGGTTCATACTGTCAGACTTATTTGATCTTACTAATTGTTATAATTTTTCTCGAATAAATATGAATTTTTTAGGATAGTATTAAAGATCTTATTGAAAACTTACAATGACTTGCCAAACAAAGGCTAAAAAAAGAAAATGGTTATGATTGACATAAAATCGACGATTAAATTAAAAAGGCATAGGTTTTGGCAATTTGGCCAAGAAAAAACTACTCGAATAAAGGATAGAATCACGACATATTAAACTAAAAATATTAAGCATAACATACATTTTTTCGTCTAGATAATGCATTTTAGTTGAGTTATTAATATAAAAAAATAAAGTAAAGTTTCTTTTTCTTTTCAATCAAAAATCCTCCTTCACTTCCTTAAATAAAAACTTTGAACTGGTTATAAGATTGATTTGAAGATCATTACTCTTATAATGGAACGAATTGATTGTCTATAATGTTCAACTCGATTATCTATATACATCTTCAACTTAATTTTGTTTAATAAGATATCTAAAAGCAAAGCCACAAACATATCAACACATTGGAATCCAGCAAATGTAGTATAGTAGAGATAATAGTAACAATTACAAGACAAAAATATAGCTTTCGTAACCAACTAATACAAGAATTTAAGTTTAAGACTTCAATTATAAATAATAATAATTTGTCCACGTCTTGTATTTTTTATATTGAAAATGTAGCAAAGCTTATGACTTATGAGTGTAAGCCACAAACATATCAACACATTGGAATCCAGCAAATGTAGTATAGTAGAGATAATACTAACAATTACAAGACAAAAATATAGCTTTCGTAACCAACTAATACAAGAATTTAAGTTTAAGACTTCAATTATAAATAATAATAATTTGTCTACGTCTTGTATTTTTTATATTGAAAATGTAGCAAATCTTATGACTTATGAGTGTGACAGTGTGGAGTTTGGGAGTAGGACCATATTTCACATACGCCAAATCCAACTAGTCATCATAAAAATATATTTTTAATGAAGTAAACTAGAGACTAGCGATAAGATAAAAAGAAAAATAATAAAATAAAAATAAATAGAATTATTGATTACGCATTATCATCTTATATATTTACCAGTATATTAATAAAAAAAACTTGCTGATACTCCTTCACTGTGTTCTCGAGTTGATATGGGAGGGGAATTGAAAGGAAAAGGAAATGTTTTTGTGTTCTTTAGTTTTTTTTAAGATAGGAAAAGGAATTGGAAAGGAAGATTTGAGGAAATTTTGCTTATAAAACTTTCCTCCCAAAAGTGGGAGGAAGTAGGAGGAAAGGGAAAGGAAAGTTTATAATAACTTGTATAAAGACTAAAATGCCCTTTTTATAGTATTTGGTCACAACAACTTAAGGACATATATGTAATTTAACAAGTTATTTTTCCCTTTCCTCCCACTTAAGAACATGATTATTGTTTTCTTTTCTATTCCTTTCCTTTGTCTCAAGTACATATAAACAAAATTTCCTTTACCTTTCCTCTTCCTTTTCACTTCCTATTCTTTTCCTTTTCCTCTCAATTAAAACTCGAGAACTCAGCGCTTATGTCTCACAAAGAAAATAACCCACGCGTTTTTTTCTTGCTTGTGTGTGATGGAGAAAATATAAAATAACTCTTCTTCTCACAATGATTTTATCATCTTTCTCACTCGCGTAACTAAAATAAACCCTCATCACACACTCAGCTTCTGCAGTCTATGTAATTTTTTTAAGGGATGAGTAATCACTCATTCATACGTGTCTCTTATTTCTCATCCATATGTGTCTCTTCTTTCTCATCAAAACGTGTCTCTCATTCTCCCTAAAAATTCACCGTCTCTTCCCCATCTGTCTCACACACAGCTCGGGATTTAACCTCATACAAGGTATATTTATTTTCATTATGTTTTGATCGATTATCTTAATTGGTTTGTGGTTTATACGACTGCTGTTGATGATGATGACGATTGTCCTTTTTTTACGGCTTAACTACTATCTGATTGTATTTCTTTTTTTGTTTTTTGAATGATTGATATTTGAAATTTAGTGTCCCTGACGTTGTGATGAACCATTCATGTTTTATATTGCTTATTTTCTTATTATGCCTATTTATGATATCACAATGGTTGGATATATCATAATAGTCGGATATTTGTTTCTTTCTTTTGGTTTCTTTGATATTTGGCCTTTGAGTTATGACGCAAATATGGATACGTCAATAGGTTGATCATAGCTTATGTTTAAGTTTGATTAAAAGGGTGTTTGTTTGAAGAACGTGTAAACCAATATCAATATTATAAACACCTATAGTTGTGGGCTTATATACGTTTGTTATATAAGGATAAGAAGAGAACCAACAAACAACCCCTTATTGCTATAGACGACACCGCTAATCTTTTAAGTGGTTGTTACACCACACTTGATCGGGTAAGAACGAGATTACCAACTTATAGAACTCACTAAGAATAATTCCTTCCAGATATGGAAACTTAAACTGTTTATTGGAAACAATTTCTTCATCCTAACATACGAAAGTGATTATTTAAATTTATATAAGCATATAATATTTATAAGGAAATAATCCCAAACATCCGCTGGGAGTTTGCTTATTCTTACATGTAGCGTTTATCATTGTGTTTTTAGTTGATAATGGTGAATATGTGCTCATTTAAATGGTGGTACGTTATTCCTCATACATGCTCTCATCGAGAAGTAATCAAAATATTTAGGTAACTTATATAATCAATCTTTGCAAGTCATATTTAACTATATGTTTGTGTGTGCAGGTCACAATAAAATGAACCGCGAGACGCACAAGAAAGCTGCATCAGGCTTTTATCGAGTTTTACGATGACTTTCGTCCTTTTATCGGGCAAATAAGATTGAAAGATCTTTAAAACGAAGGTGAATAACATTACTTTTCCTAAAACACTGTAAAGAGTTTATGATATGCTTTTATAGGTTACCTGTATACTTGATCAACACATTTATCATTTTTAGGCTTATATATACATGGGATTGTGTAAAGGGGTGTTTGTTCTGGCTTTTATAGATAGCTTAAGCCTTATTTGGTTTCCTGACTATGTCTTATATGCTTTTTTGTCGGTTTTCACAGGTGCACATTGAAAATAGTGACCGTTGGTGCCGAACCAGAAATGGAAACGATTGACGCTAACTGTCATCCCAGGTGGTAAGTTGTACAAATTCTTGTGTAAAAAATTATCAGTACCCTACTCGAATGACAATAAAATGAAATATACTTTGATGCAGACAAAACGCTGTTGAGTTAACATTGTGGGATGAGCTAGCGACACAGTTTGACAAAAGCCGCATACAACAACTACCCCCACCAGTAATGGTTGGCGTCTACTCCTATAAATTTTCAAAATTCAGAGGTATGCCGCAATATTCAATTAGGATACCTTATTTTATACGCGGGTAATATGACCATACCTGAAAACAAATATGATGAAGTTATCAGCCACTCCAGCCACTCACTATTATAACCCGAAAATAAAAGAAGCGGAAAGTGTATATGCTGCGTAAGTGACACGGTAATTTAAATAGTTTGTCAAAACATGGTCGTACCACAACCTTATTAACTAACGTCGACCAACAAATAAATGCAGTTTCAAGGAAGAATACATGATCACCCCATGCATTCAGGTATTGGGATAACAATTCAAAGACGCAAAGATGGAGAAACAAAGAAACCATCGCATACGTTGCTGCAACAAAACCCAATAAGCTTTCAGGTATTAACAAACTAAAAAGTACGAAGTTTTTTACTACGCAAGCTAACCAACATCCTACTAATACAAACTATTGGTTGCTGTAAACGAAGCCAGCGAATGGCATTACACAACTTGCACTCAATGCACAAAGAAACCGGCACTCAATAGCGGTATATATGATTGTGAAGGCCACACGCAGCTCGATCATCAGGATCATTAGGCTCACAGGTAAGTTTCTCTAGCCCAACCAATAACCTAGACACATAAAAAGTCCCTTTAACTTGAACATACCGCCTAACATATAACAACATGTACAATTTCAAAGTCACCGTTACAGACGCAACCTGAACATACCACCCAACTTATCCACATTGATAGAGAGATGAGCTGGAATTAAATTTGTTGTTTATTTTACGTTGGGGTTTAGATACTAAATTTGTTGTTTTTGCTCACAAATAATAATATGTGATGCGTGAATAATGCACATATCCTAAACAGGTGTCTCACATTATCTTATAAAAGGTTATTATCTGATTACTTGGTAGAATTTGTGAATAGTAAAGCTATGCATCTAATTAGTTTCATTAGTTCCAGATTATCCACATAACTGTTTTTTTACGGCTGATCATATAGTCCTAATCATCCATAATCTGTCACTTTCAAAAAGCAGTGCCAAACACCAGACAATTGTTATATCTTAATCTTCATAACACAAATAGCAATTTAATGTAAAGTCCAATAATTCTCATTTGTTGTCTTTGTATCAATCATTATGAAATACTTTTATTATATCGATTACAAAACTTCCCCGTTTAGCCACTATGCAAATATCTAGCCAGCTGTGAAGGGTAAAAAAGGTCATGCGAAGGGTAAAAAAGGTTGCGTGAATAATCCCGGATACGACACTCGCATTCCCTGGTAACCCATTTACAAATTTTACAAAGTTATCCTTTATAAATATAAAAACACCGCCTAGGTGGCCAATAGGTCATTTTCTTCACAAAATTCTGTGCTTAAGTCATGTACATCTGTGTTAAAAAGACTCGCCCATACGTATTTTTCCTCAATTGGTTGCTTTTTAAAACACCCTCATTTTGGACAATAAAATTATTTCCCAGCTCAACATCTTAGCTTATGCTTTTTGATAAACTATTTTTCCTTAACATAATGTTATTCTTAGATACATTTTTGATATTGTTTGTGGAATAAATGCGTAGAAGGTGGAACGATTTGAGCCTGAGTTGAGTCCTCTTATCAGTGTTTGTAAGAGATCTGTAGGAAGTAAGTTATGTTGTAGTTTGTCTTAAAAGATGTGCAGGACGAAGATTTAGAAAGCTTCGGAGAGTAGGAACCAATACTTGAAATCGATACCAACCTTCAACTTTGTAAAACTGGGAAAGGCAAGCGATAGAGGTAGCCTCAAAGTACTCGACTTTTTTGGCTAAAATTTTGAGCGAGAAGTCCTCATCTCTACGGTGCTTCAGCCGATATGATGATATCATGTTTCAAAGCTTGGTTGTATATTCCAAAACTAAGTTGTCTCCACTCTTTAAGTTTCAAATGGCACTTCTCTTATCTTGAATTGTGTAAAATATCCTAGGTTATATAATAACATATTTTGTGTATCATTGGATTGTTGCAAGAATTATAGATTTATGTCTTAATTTTGTTACTGACGTAGCTTCACTTAAATGTATCTACTTACTATACGTATTACGGATGTTTCAACTTTGCTATTAAAGATGGCCAGTATATTGAGTCGCGGATGCTACCCGGGGCGAAGCCCGGGCTTAAATCATTGTTTTAAATGTGAGATAGAATTTAAAAAAGTGTATGAGTCTTTTTAAGTATATCTCAAATTTGTTATTATAATTTATTCTCATCTTTTTTAGGGTAAATTGTAAACTTTGTCCTTGTATTTTTAAAAAATGACAGTTTTGCCACACATAGCAAACTTCAATTAATTATGCCACTATACTTGAAAATATCGTACAATTTTGCCACTGAGTTAACTTTTTTTTTTTACTTTTCGTTGTTTTTCAGCGTTAACTGCCACATGTGCCTGACACATGAGTGTATATTCATCAGTTCCCATGCCACACCATCTCGTTATCAAATCCCCACCTTTCCTTTATGTCATTTTCGTCCCCGAAAGCATTTTCCCACGCGACACGATTGCTTTCCCGGTAAAAAATTCACTTCGAGGTCTAAATTTGCAATGTAAAGTATCCATCATTCATGCTATAAATTCACCATCTCATTTCCTTCCATCCGTTTGTATCTTACCACGAGAACATCAATCAAAACATGGATAATTTTGATAAAATCACTCTCATGGTACCACCATCCCTGATTTGGGTCTCCTTTATGGTAAGCTTTGGTATCCTTTAGGTATTCTATATGGTAAGCTAAGTTTGGATATGCTGCTATTCTTATGTACATTGTCTAGTTTAAAACTGATATGTGTTTTCTCTTTTTTTGTTTCACATAATCGAATCAAAACTTGCTTACTGTGCAAATCCATCACAATGGTGCATTTACCACACCACCAGAAAGAATTTATCGCTTTGGTACTATAAGTTGGTTTGACTTAGTTCACTATGACAAGTTTGGTATGTACACACTCGCAGAAATGTTTAAGAATTTAGGGTACATAGAAGTTATGGTTTTCTTCCCGCATAAAATATGGTCCTAGCCAGTCATTGGACGACTGTTTGCTACCACTATTGTCTGAAGAAGACGTTCACAGATTTGTGGAGTATGTTCCTAGGTTTAAGGAAATGGAGGTGTATATTGAATCGGGTGTTTCTTTGGTACATCAACACCTAGTAGAACAAAAGGCACGTAAGGGTAAGGCTGTGGTGGTAGAAGAAAATGTTGGTGATTATGTTGTGAAAGAGTTGGCTCCAGAAAGTGTCAATAGTGAGAAGATGGTGACATTTTGTCAGATTAGATTTTTTGGGAGGGACAGAATTGTAGTGGCTAATGATTTTCGTGTCTGTGATGATGACATTGAGTTCCCACCAACATGATCAACATAAGAAATGTTTGAAGATAGGAGTTGAAGGATGAGTGCTAAGTATAAGTTTAGGAGAATATTGGAAGAGCTTGACAACGTGTTTGGCTTTAATGATTCAAGCCAGGAAGAACAACAAGTTTCAAACTATGTCAATTGTGATGATGTATCTTTTAGTGAGGTTGATTTTGATGCTTTTGCTGATTTTGATATGTGGATGGAGATTCATTAATATGAGACTAATAATAGTGATACCATCAGTGGCAAATCAGGGGATTTTTCTACATGGGACATCAATGCAGATTTGGATGAAGCCATGAATGTTGACTGTAATGATGATCCTTACCATGTTGATGATGAGCCTGAAGAGATTATTGACATATTTGCTGACATTGATCTAACATTAGATGAGCTTCAACAAATAACTCAAACTGAATATGTGTATGACATCTTTGCTTATTATTAACAACAAATGGATGAAGTATATGTTGACTTTGTGATTCCAGATGAAGAACTAAAAGCAAAGGCTCTTGAGGTTAAACCGGAGGATGTTGAGGTCAAAGCAGAGCTTGTTGAGGTGAATAAAGAGGAAAATCATGGTGTTGATGCTGCTACACAAGAGCTGGTAGAAGACCTTAAGAAGAGAAGCGTGATGGCATTGATGACTAACAAACAAGATGAAAATAAAGCAAAATGAATGGTTTCAAGCACCCTTAATTTTTTGTTATGTCTAAGTTGTAAAAGAATATGATGTTAGGTTTTAATCTAACTTTTGGTTATGTAATAGGAAGCCTAACATTGGCAACTAATGAACAAGGCCGTTTGACTGATTTGGAAAAAATAGTGGACTTGTATGACCAGTTTGTCATTGTTTTGCAGTTTGTCAAAAACAATCACTACAAATCTATTTAAAACATGAATTTGCAGGAGCGTAACATAGACTTTAGATATCATTTGCAGTTTTGACTTACTTTTGCAGTTTGTCCAAATGGTGATAAAAATCCATGTCAAACTACAATGTTGCTCAATGGCTCTTGCAAATCAATATCAATTTGTTAGGATCTTTTACATTCTAGAGTCAAACATCATATGAAGTTTACCAAAATCTATGTCAAACTATCTATATGGTGACTGTAAACCAATATCAATCATTCATTTACAAATTTGGCCACTGGCTCTTGCAAATCAATATCAATCTGTTAGGATGTTTGACATTCTAGAGTCAAACATCAATGGAAGCCTACTAATTCCATGTCAAGCTACCAAAAACAAAAGATTTTTCTTTCCATTAAACCTTAGAAACACAAGGGTACATCCACATATCCAAAACACACGGGACAAACCAATTGCAACTAAACACTATCCTATCGTCATGTCTTTCAATTTCTTCACAAGGTTGACCATATCACGCCCACCAAGATGGTATTAGTCCTTCATAATTTGTAGATCAACTGCCTCCCCCTATCCCTCTTTTTAGCATGCTTCAAGACTCTTGCAGTTTGGTAAGCGTCATCATTATCCTCATGTAAGAACCCGTACTTTCCCAGTATTATTTTATTATTTTATTCGTTCTTCTTGAATTTTTCAACGTATTACGTTTTCTTGTATTCTTATATGTAAATCCTGAGATCATGATAATTTTAATAACTTATATTTTTCAAGTATTTTCTGATCATTGATAAATACTTTATCTGGAATATTTTATTTTTCCATATTTATTTAAATCAAAGTTTTTGATTTAAAATCACCCGGGTGCGTTTTACACCGAAAATTCTAGTGATCGCGATACCGACGGATGCCCAAATTTTACATTTTATATCGATTGTTTCGATAATTAATATTTTCGATGACGTCCTTTTGATTACGTGTTAAGTCGTGTCGGGAAATCATATAATCATATTTATGATGCATTTTAACTTTTGAAAAGCATTTTTACGAAACCCGAGCCCTGTAAATATTTTCAATATTTACTAATAGTCATTTTCTACCCTTTAAACTAGTAAATTGTTTTTAAGTCCACAAGTTTCAAACTTGACAAAACTAGCCCTCCACCTACCTACCATGTAAATACTATATTTTCTTAACCAAAACACATTTATACAAAAAAATTCACCAACTCTCTCCTTCCTCCACCCTTTTGCCGCCACACCTCCACAACAAAACACCCCAAAATCATCATCTTCTACTATGATCTAATCAAAACTAAATAAAGACCCAACCCTATAGTTCAATGGTGATTCTAATGATACCAAAATTACCAACATGCATCAACTTTTAAAATTTCTATGATTCAATGGTTGATTTTTGTTTAAATTATCATGCATGTGATGATCTAGCTAGGATCATCATGTTTTCATGTTAAAAAGGTTATTTTTGATCTTTGATTTTGTTAAAAATTTGACATACAAGTGTTTTAGGATTGTTTTGTTGATGGTTATGATTGTAGGGTGATTATAGAGGTGTGGGAATGGTTAGAATTAGTGGGAAAATTGATTTGTTATGATTTCTAAAAGTGTATATTACATCAGTGGGTTAAAGGCTGTTTTTCATGGGTTTAAGATTTGATATAGTCTGAGATTATTTGATTTTATTGTAGGGTTTTCCGAGACGCTCGTTTTGGTATAAGATAGAGCTTCTAACTCATTACGAGTCAAAAGTTATGCTAGTTTTAGTATTCGTGTACCGGGAGACGCAAGTCGGCACAATCCGAAATTGTGGCTGATTTTGGGTCGACTCTCGAGGACTTTAGGCTTGGTTAGATAAATGCTACTACTAGTTTTCAAAGTTTATATACCTAATATGATGAGTCTATTAGTGGGTTTAAAAGGCGGATTGTCAAAATAGTACTTTTAAAGTGGTCTAAACTCTAAACGGTTTTATAAAACAAGTATACAATTCTGTCTCAAAATTTAGGGTCGAGTATAATGTCGAGCTGATGGGTTTTAAAGGGTAAACTTTGGCTCAAACTTTGGTGAGTTATTATACAGGTTATAAGTGACCTTGACACCAATTTTCATCTAAATTGGACAAGTCTAGATAGGGTAGACCGGTGTGTACATTCGGAGTGTACATGCTGATTGGTATGTTGGACACGTAATTCAATGCTTGTGTTGCGTGAGTATGAGTTTTCACTATTGGACATGGTGACTTACTCAAGTGCTTAGTCATTATATAAATGACTTAGCTACTGGTCCGAGTAAGGTAAATGGATAGTTTGACTTGCGTTGACTTGGCGTCTTATGGCGGGTCAATTTCAAGTGTACAAGTGTTTAAACGAGTAGTATTGATTAAATGGGTTAATACGGATTCTTTTGGTTCGTGTCAATGGTTTTGTAATGTGAATACTTTGAAAATATTTAAAGTCATGATATACTTGGTACATATCGATACTTGAGTTCGAGTCTTAACGCGCGCCTTATTGTGATAGGTTGCGGTTTTCGTGTTTCTCGGGCATCCATATCGTCAGTGATCGTCTTACCACTACCGTTTCTACTCAGCTTCTGAGTACCGTGATTCACTTACCTCATGGTTAAGGTGAGTTCATAGCCCCTTTTTACTTGTACATGGTTTCTAAACACGGGGTGAGATTTTACATAGTGGAACACAACCATTTAAAACTTTATGCTATCCAGAACTTGTATGCTATCCAGAACGTGTATGATTTCCAGATGAATTTAATGATATTATTGCTTTTAGACGTTAGCCTTGAGTTTCCTCTTCCGTTCATGAACCATTAATTGTCCCGTATGCTTTGCGCTAAGCGCGAATATTGTGGGTGGATCCATCGGGATTGACTATCCCTGTCTCAAGTACCTTGACACACTAATATTCGTTTATACTTGAGTATTTAGGCTGAATACTCCCTAGAGGAACTTACATTGAGTTAAGCTTCGGTTCATTAGCTAAATAACAATAATATGCACCGTGACTATGGACAATGTACATAGTTATCCCCCCCCATTACTTGTTTTACAAACTCTATTGTGTTCCATACCTTTATTGCTAAACCTATGAATATCACTCAACTTTATGTTGAGGATTTTACATGTTTAATCTCAGGTATAATTAGTTAGCTTTGCTTGGATGGGAACCCGCAGGATATTATCGCAGCTTGGAGATTTCTGTGTATATTTTTAACTTTGGTCAAATCAAAAGCTGTCAGAAGATTTTATGTATATTTGGTAACTAAGTGTTATAAATCATAATGAAATAATAAATCTTTCCGCATATAAAACTCTGGGACCTATGTTTAAACTCTGATACTTTATGATGTAATGTACATGTTTTATTACGCCAACCTTGTGTCAACGGTAATACATCGTTTCTTGTACCATGACGTGTTACCCCCTCGTTGCCTAGTTGTTCCATGTCAGATTCTGGGGGTCTCACAGATTGGTATCAGAGCGAGGTTTTATGGAACTGAGTCGTTTTTCAAAACTTAGTCTATAACCAAAAGTTCAAATATTTTATTGTTCCTAAGTGTCAAACACAGAATCTGCCATTGTTGTTCGATATCTGCGCGGGTAACTCTCTAATCCTTATTATTTACTTTTAATTATAATTGTAGTATTTCATCTCTTGATTTCATGTTGAAATATTACATTACCCTAATAACGATAATTACTATGTCTTTTCAAAGCCTTGTTCTTCATGAATTATCACTGGATATTTCTGTGATTACATATGCCCGTACTTTCTTGAATTCTTTTTCTTGTGAATTGATTTTGTTGCAATAACTATATATCGTTATGATATTACATACTTGTACTCAGAGCGCGTATGCTGCCGACTTTTCATACTCACTTTTCTGAGTACTACTGCTATCTTGTTTATGCGTGATACAATTGACCTCATATATTCGTTCGTTTTGAACCGCCTGTTTTTCTCGACTCACTGTTACATGTTGTGCATACTCTCATGATATCATTGTTCGGGATTGATTCAGTGTTGAATAATATCATGTGTGTTGATCCCAAACTTAGATCGATTTAGCTTTATGTATACGAGATTAGATCAAGTAATACACTTAGAGAAACCTTTGTATATGTATATGACAATCTAAGTGTTATGCGGAATTAACACTTAAACAAGAACACACAAGATGTAAACAAACTTTCACTTTGATTAATGATATCAAACTTGCTTACAATGAAAGTAGTTTACGTATGAAAACTTATATTGAACATTAACCTAAAGGTCTTCTTTTATAGACATAAGAAGCCTTGTACAGTAATCTACGTATCAACTATTCTAGGTAAAGATAAATATAGAAAATACACTGTTGTTCCTATCTTTACTAGAAGTAATCTAGAATACAATAAACGCGTAGAGTATATCCTTCCATCAGTGCTTGTCTTCAATGCATCAACGCTTGACTTTGTCTTGTCAACGCTTGATCTATCAGCGTTTGTTTTACTCCTGTCAACGCTTGTTTTACTCTTGTCAGCGCTCAAGTAGACTGGCTATAATTTATTCCCAACAATCCTCCCCTAAACTTGATATCTACTCTAGTGATCAAGTTTCTGAATAATCATTAAGTACTAGGAGGAATCTTACAAACCTTCTCATATTGGTAATAGATAAATCTGATCAAATTTTTTGCCACGTCACTTGAATAATCAATTTCCAGCTGTGTATTCTTCATCTTCTCCAAGACTTCCTTGGACATGAAATACTGACCATCTACAAGTAGATACTCAGCAAACTTTGTAGAACTCAAATAATAAATACCAGCAGTTGAATACAATCTCCATTGAAGACCACTGAGATCATCTTCAAGATCCTTCCAAATAGCAGGATCTTCATCTCTTGGTCCATACATTCTCTTGAATGTGGACCACAGTTTTATTCCATTGACTGAAGTTGGTGCTTCAGTCACATACTTGGCCTCTAATAACCTCCATAGGTCTACCAAGTCTTCTCTGTCAAAATTTGCAAACAAAGATATAAGGGTGGTAAAAGTGTGAACCTCTTTCCATACCTGCCAATCTTCCAAAACCCACATTCATCTTCTTCATAGCTTACAATTGGGTTTCTGGAATCAAGTGGTAACACTTGCACCATATCTGAAGCTTCTAATGGTGAGAGCTTGAGACTCTTCCATATAACAGCTTCATTTGGATGTAATGGATCCATATCTTTGGGAAACTCAAGAGGAACTCCCTTTTTCACTGGTCTGGGAACAAACATTGCCTTCTTAAGCTCCATTTCCTCTGCAAGTTCTTCTTTTCTTTCATCAGAAAGAAGTCTTAGAGTGTTTTCTTCCTGCACTCTAACCCAAATGGGATAACCTCTACATTCCAACTCTTAAAATGTCAACCCAGTCAATTTCTTATAAGTCCACCCTGTTCCATGACATCTAAGCAGCATGAAGTACAACTCCTTTCTATCCCTTTTCAAATTTGAGAGAACATTGCTTGCTTTGTGTTTCAGAATGACCTTGCAATACTTTTGTACTTTGAGATGAATCTCCAAACCCCATATCTGATCTGAAATGGTCAAATGTGGATTCTCTATACACCTATCTTCCCAAGCATGGTACATCTGAACCACCTCTGGCATATCAAAATCAACCTGCAATTTCAACTCATTCAATTTCTCCTTGGCCAACTCATCTCCATACTCAAGTCTTTCTGGCTGTTCTATGATCATAACACTTGAGTCTGAACTGACTTCATCACTTCCTTCTTGCTCTTCTGAAGTGACAACAAAAGGTGATTCTCCCACCTCCTTTCTTTCTTGTTCCACAATTTATGCAGCCAACTTTCTATCAAACTCAATTTGTGCTGCATTCTTTGGAACAACCTCTTCTACCATAATACCCTTACCCTTATCTAATGGATCAATGGTTGGTAGGGTAGATGGTAATACCTGTGAAGAAACCTCTTTGATGATGGATGATGACTGGAATACATAATCCTTATTTGCAAGTCTGTCAACGCTCACTTTTGCTTTGTCAGCGCCCAAAATACTCATGTCAGCGTTCAAATCTGTCTTGTCAACGCCCAATGTACCTGTCTCAGCGCCTCTTGCAATTTCCTCCAACATGGATGTAAATGACAAATTTAAGTTGGTAGGAGCAACTAGAGACATATCAAAACCTGTCTGTTTCTTCAATCCAGTAAGGGCTTCAGCTACACCCAAAGATTCTTCATCATATGAATCTTTTCTACTCTCAACAAAAGGTTCTGTAGCAGCTTCATGTGAGCCTTTATCACTCAAATTAACAGGCTCTGTAGCAGCTTCCTACCCTTTGTAAGAATCCTCCTCAGATAAAAGGACCCTTGTCTGCCGTCTCCTTGACTCAGCTGTCTCCAAAATAACAATCCTCTCCCTCAATTTTGCTTGAGTTCAAGGCCTTGTGTGCTGACAACTTGTACCAAGTCTGCATTTTGATTTTGCAAGCTCATACAGACTGCCATCAGTTCCATCAAAGTCATTGGTTCCAATATGCCCTCCTCTAAAATGGGTATTTGACCTCCCAAATCAGATTCATTGGGCATGGATGAGGTCTTAATTATGGTAGGACTGCCTTGGCCAGCTTCTAAGCCAGAACCAATAGTCCCAGCCTCATCCATAACACCAACCACACTCGTAGTGGTGGTTCTCTCTGCTACATGGCCAAGACCACTAGAGGAGAACACTCCAGTAGTCCTTTGGCGTTTTTGTAACCTATATTGTGTTGGGGGAGAAGAAGATGTGGATTGGGTGGATGTGGGTTGGTTAAGGGGTGTTTGGGTCTGTGAAGGATGTGTGTCAACGTTTGAAATAGGCACATCAACGCCAACATTTAACGTGTCAGCGTCGAAGGGTTCTTGGTCAATTTGCATATGTTGTGGTGAAGGTAAAGGTTCAAGTATTGGGTCAATTTGGGGTTGGGGGTCTGGTTGGAGTTGAGCTACTTCAATGACAGCAAGCATAGCTGGGGTTAGGGGTAGGTCACGATGTGGGGGTGAGTTCATCTTCATAAAAATTACTTTCTTTTGCACAGGGATCTCATAAAAATCATCATGATCCCTTGTGCAGTAACTTTGGACATCAAAAACCATTTGTAAAAATCTGGGATAAGCTAAAGTCATTTTGTTCCCTTTATTTTTACACATGCCCTCAAAAATCATTTTGGAATAATTAAATTTTTGCCCAGTAGCAATGCACACAATAGCACTTGCAATAGACCTATTGATCTCATTGTGTGCAGTACACTTGGGACTCAAACATTGTAAGAGGACATTTATTAAGTACTTCCAGGCTGGGGGAAACTCCTGTTTATGATATTTATTTAAAGTTCCTTCATCAGGAAAAAGGATAACCCAAAGCCCTTAGTCCTTGTTCTATTTCAGTAATGGGAAGGGTGGTTATACCATCAGCATCTACAAGATGCAAAGCTTGGCGTACCAAAGCTTCAGTAACCACCCATGTTCTCCCATGAACAATAGAAGATAATGTAGTCACTCTATTAACTGTTGAGGAACTAACGGTGTTCCAAAACTGTTTAATATGTGTGACAGGAATGAGTGGAGCATAAGAAAGAGCATACCTAATAGGGGATGCGTTCAAATACGCCACCATTTGCGTGTATTGGGGAAACAGAGTATCATCAGCTTCAAGATATGCTACCATGTTGTGTTGACTTCTGAACCCCAATTCCAAATCTGATGGTTTAAACTTTGGTTCCATTGTTGAAAGCTGTTTGAATGATTGATAAAGATGAAGTTTATAGGAGAAAATTGTGTTAGACAAGAATAATTGGTACCCTGTTTAAAATATGAGCCAAATATATAGGAGAAGAAAATGCATGTGATTGGCCCAAAAATAGGCAAGTATTTTCAAAATGCAATCATAAAAATATTGAAAAAGAATAAGTTTATCTCATGCATTAAATGAAAGTTATCTGCTCCCAAAATTACGGCCTAAAAATATGTCAAAAAGTAACAACTGGGTAGGTCCCATTGAGTGTCAACGGTCAAAAAGAACCCATCAACGCCCAACGGCTATTTTCTTGTCAACGTTTGCCTAAGCCATGTCAGCGTCTAAATTGGTCACAACAACGCTTGGAAAAATACTTGTCAGCGTCCAAAAATAAAAATTTATAAAAATGAAAAATGACCTTAACAAAGTAATTTATCCTAGAGAAGATAACCAAAAAGTTGATAATTATTATAGGGCGGCAAGCACTGTCCAGTTATGCACACTTGCTTATGTAAGATAGACATAACAGTCCTCTAGTGTCCCTTGCTAACCAAAACTCTTAACAACTAAGTTACCTTGTAAAATTCCTTGTTACTCCCAGGTAAAACCCATGACAAAATCATTCCCTTGTCTCCCAGCAGACCACAACCAAATCTAGGCCAAAAATGTCTTGGCAGCATGCATAGTATATCAACTTTGCATGCTACAGTGCCTCATGATTTAGTAAAACTAACTCATACTCACCTGCGGACACAATCTAGAACTGTGATAAGAGTATCATATGGATACCCAATCATCCTAAAGGTTCCTAAAAACCTCCCCTTAAACTATGATACATATGTTGCTAAAAATATGCATGAACATAAAAAAATTTATGTCAAGATAGGAATGAGAAATTCCAACCATCATCCATAAATAAAAACATGTCCAAATGCTTCTCCAATGATCCATAAGCAACTCTGTATCCAATGGTATACTGCTAACACCACCTGCACATTTAGATTGAAAACCACAAAACTAACATTGTTGCTGACAACGCCCCGATAACACATGACAGCGTTGAGGAAAGCTTTGTCAGCGTTAGACAAATATATTGCTGACAACGTCACAAAAACACTTATCATCGTTCAAGCAACCTTTGTCTGTGTTAGAAAAATATAGTGGAAAATCTAAATCCTCAAAAGACCAATAACAATGCATTATCCTGTACATACTTTTAAAAAAAGACTTCAAAACACATATTATGTGAGATTGATCATTCCAATACTTGTTACCAAGTATTGAAACCTTCCAGCATCAAAAGGTTTAGTTAGTAAATCTGACACATTCTCCTCTGTGTCAACCCTATCTGGTTGTATTAAACCCTTTTCAAAAAAATCTCTTATAAAATGGTGTCTAATTTCTATGTGTTTAGTTTTAGAATGATGTACAGGATTCTTAATAATGCATAGTGTGCTGTTATTGTCAACAAATATCTTGGTATGCATGAAATTATACCCATAGTCTAACAGCTGGTTCTGAATCCACAAAACTTGTCCACAACAAGCAGCTGCAGCCACATACTCTGCATTAGTTGTAGAATTAGCCACCACTGTTTGTTTCTTGCATTGCCAAGATATCAACCTGCTCCCAAGAAACTGACATCCACCAGTTGTGGATTTCCTATCAAACTTATCACCTCCATAGTCACTGTCTGAATATGCAATCAGCTCCAATGGTGAATCCTTTGGGTACCACAAACCAAGACTAGGATAGCATGTTAGGTACCTAAAGATCCTCTTGACAGCATAAAGGTGACATTCTTTAGGAGTCACTTGATGGCGTGCACAAGCATACACAGCAAACATGATGTCAGGTCTGGAGGCTGTAAGATACATCAATGAACCAATCATTGATCTATAGTGCCTAACATCAACATCCTTTCCATCTCCAATCTTTCCCCAAGGGTGTTCTCTATCCATAGGAGTAGTAGCCCTCTTTTCATGTGGAGAAAATCCAAACTTCTTCAAGATCTCTGCCACATATTTATCCTGGGAAATGAAGATACCATCTTCTTTCTGCTGAACTTGTAAACCAAGAAAGAAGGTCATCTCCCCCATATCACTCATCTTAAATTTGTCTGTCATAAGCTTGGAGAAATCCTTACTCATCTTTGGATCAGTAGACCAAAAAATGATGTCATCAACATAGACCTGAACATGCAACACATCCTTACCTTTCTTCTTTGTAAATAGTGTCTGATCTATGGTGCCCATCTTGAATCCATTGTCCACCAGAAATATAGACAAAGTACCATACCATGCTCTTGGGGCTTGATGAAGTCCATACATAGCCTTCTTGACTCTATACACCTTGTCTGGATTCTCTAGATCCTCAAAACCAGGAGGCTGCATCACATATACCTCCTCAACAATTGTTCCATAGAGGAAGGCACTCTTGACATCCATTTGATAGACAGTGAAGCCCATGCAGGATGCATAGGCTAAAAAGATCCTAATAGCTTCAATCCTTGCAACTGGTGCAAAGACCTCCTCATAGTCTATCCCCTCCTCTTGTGTATATCCCTGAGCCACTAATCTTGCCTTGTTTCTGACCACAATACCTCTTTCATCTATCTTGTTTCTTAGAACCCATCTTGTCCCTATAGGTCTGACATATCTGGGACAATCAACCAGCTCCCAAACATCTTGAATTGCAAATTGGTGAAGCTCATCCTGCATTGCTTCCACCCAACTTGGTTCTTTGAGAGCATCAAATATCTTCTTGGGTTCCTGTTGTGACAGAAAACAGGCAAACAAACATGCTTGCACAAGAGGGGGTATCAACCTTCTTGTGAATATTGGCAATAAATCTACCAAGACCTTGATGAGATCTTCTAGTCCGAACATGAGTCATAATGTCACCAATGATTTGAGAAGTGGGGTGATTCTTCATAGTAGAAGTGAGAACTCCTCCTTCAAAAAGTCTGGTGTCTTCAATCTCATTCTCCAAGTTGCCAATATCTTCTTTATCAGACTCTCTTTCATCAACATGAGGATGAAACTCTTCATATAAATTGGAAGGTTCACCCTGTTCAAAAGTAGAAGAGAAAAGATGTGCAAAAGTGTTGTCAACGCCTGAACCTTGGTTGTCAACATGTGGGCTAACAACACTTGAACTGTTGTTGTCAACGTCTGAGCCATCAACGTCTGAATTGGTCTTGTCAGCGCTGGATTTGCCTTTGTCAGCGCCTGAAGGACCATGCATGTTTGTATCTGGTGGTACTTGGGGACCACCATTATCTCTTCCAGCAGCAGCAACAACAACAAAGGCATCTGTCCATATGGGAATTGTGACATACTCTTGTATAGGAGATGACTTTTCTGCTTGTGATCCAACCTTTTCATGAACCTGTGTACCTAAAACATCAACAACTTGTTCTTCCACAACATTTAAAGTTACCTTCACAATGTCTGGATTAGTAACAGGCATATAATTTAAAGTCCTAGATAAAGGTTCTAAGTCAAACAACCAATTTGAACCACTTTCAGGATCACTAGGTTTACTCTCTAAAAACCTAACATGTACTCTTTCAAGTATACGTTTTTCCTTTTTAAGATAAACCCTATATCCCTTGCTCTGCACTGAATACCCCATGAAATAGCCTTCATCACCTTTTGCACTAAATTTACCTAAGGCATCACTAGTATCTAACACAACTACATGACAACCAAAAGGTCTGAGAAAACCAATATTAGGTTTTCTTCCCCAAAGTAACTCATAAGGTGTTTTGTTCTGTATTTTGTTGACCAATGCTCTATTTTGAACATAGCAAGCTGTATTAACAGCCTCAGCCCAAAAGGCTATAGGAAAATGAGCATCAGCCAACATGGTTCTGGCTGCTTCAATTAGGGTTCTATTTTTCCTCCTCAGTAACCCCATTTTGCTGTGGGGTTCTGGCAACACTAAATTGCCTAGTAATTCCTTTCCTGGCACAAAAATCATCTAACACTTTATTCCTAAATTCACCACCATTATCACTCCTAAGCATTTTAACTTCATTTCTAGTTTTCTTCTCAATCTGAGTGATAAAATCAATTAAAGTGTCAGCTGTATCACTCTTCATAGCTAAAAAGAAAGTCCAAGTAAATCTAGAAAAGTCATCTGTGATGACAAAGCAGTATGATTTACCATTCAGACTCTCTATATTGGTTGGACCAAATAGGTCCATATGAAGCAATTGAAGAGATCTAGTACTAGAGTGTACCTGTTTGGACTTGAATGAGACCTTGTGCTGCTTGCCTTTAAGACATGCAATACAAGAGTGGTCATTGTGGAAGGCCTTTTCAGGCAAACCATCATCCAATCCAAGTCTCACAAGCCTGTTCATATTCTTAAAGTTTATGTGCCCTAGTCTCCTGTGCCATAAATTACTTTCATCTACTGAAGCTTTAGCATAAAAACATGACATATTGCTATTCATTCTAATCCCATTCAGATTCACATTATATATGTCTTTATGTCTAGGTGTTCTATATTCAATATATTTATCATCAGGGATCTTATAATCCTTGCTTAACACCAAACATTCAGTATCAGTAAACAGAACTTTATTTTTGTTATCACAAACTTGTGATACACTAAAAAGATTGTAATCAAGTTCCTTTACCAAAAATACGTTCTCAAAACGCAAGTTCTTGGTGAGAAGTGTTCCTTTGCCTGTGATAGTACTATATCTGCCTCCAAAGTAAACCTTATCACCATCTTTAATGGGAGTGAAGTTAGTGAGATAATCTTCCTTCCCTATCATGTGCCTTGAGCATCCACTGTCCCAATATCCATAATCATTGACCTGTTTTTGAATGCCCTGCACATAAAGAAAACAAGTTAGTTTTCTTTGGGAACCCAAGCCTTAGCAGACTTGGATTCATCTAGTTGTTCAATAAGAACAGACTTAGTTCTCACAACAACCCCATTTTCATCCTTCTTTGGATGAAATACCCAGTTAACCCCAATAGGTTTTGTAATGACCTTTGAAATGTAATTAAATCTGTTGCAGGTCATCGAAATCCTATTATCATTAGGGTTTTGATCTTTCTTTGGTCTCCATGTCAAGCTTGAAGAAGCTTTAGACCCCTTACCCTGTGGTTGCAAATATTTAGGTCTGGTCACGTTTCTGTCAGCGTTGGATTTGGTCTTGTCAACGCTGAAATTTCCCTTGTCAGCGTTGAACCTAGGGTTTGCTACAGAAACCCATTGCCTATTAGACCAAGTATTTGTCTTTTGAAATGGTATTTGTCCATGAGTGTTAGACCCTCTAGTGAAGAATGGGGCAGGTCTAACAACTTGTGGACTTTGCTGCACACAAGGTTTGGGTCTGACAACGTTTGACTTTCTAACAACGTTGACTTTGGAAGCGTTGACACACTTATATGGTAAATGTGAAAAGCTACCACAAGTGTAACAGGATTTTCTGGACACAACCCTAGGTCTAGAAGAGAAGAAGCCTGTTCCATCATTGCTAACTTGGCTCTTAGGTGACCTAGTATTCCTATACATCTCTGCATACTTAATGCTAGGTTTTCTAACAGTGGTTGAGCCAAGGTCAACAGCTTTACCAGTGATTGGGTTTATAACCTTAATGGGAGTTGACTCATTAGGACTTTCACATAGCAAGCCACCCTTAACAAATAAGGTAGGGTTAGCTTTCTTCCATTCATTCAAGTCAGTCAACTTTTGTTGATACTCTTCAACTGGGGTGACAACTCTTGGTGGAGGAATGAATTCCTCCTTTTGTAGTTCTAGCAAACCAGTCCAAGATAGGTCCTTTTGTTGGACACCATAAAAGTCACCAGCTAGTGGTGGAACCACAGAGTAGTCTTTCATCCCAATCCCAGTCATATCCTTAGGATCCTTTTGTTTACTCACATATTCTCCTAGGGTTTGTGTAGCCTTATCAAATCTTTGAATTTTAAGGCCAACATTATCTTTATTCTTAATGGCTTCATCTAACTTAGCCTGTAACTCACCATTAACCCTTTCCATGATACTCCTAATATCATTACTAGCATTTAACTCATGTTTTAAGATATTGATTTTATCTTTTAAATCAAATTCCATTTTCTTGTATTCAGAAACTGTCTTCTCAGTTTGAGTGAGAGCTAGTTGATAGTTAGACAGTTTGCATCTCTCAATACTCATATCATCTAATAATCTTAACACCTCTTTGTTAAGTCTCTCAGTATTTAACCTACAACCTTTACTACAAAAAGCATCATCGTATACCTCATTATCAGATGAAGAGGAGGAGTGTGCCATGAGAGCATATTGAACATGCTCTTCTTCTTCTATCTCAGCAACCAAAGCTTTATCCTCTTCCCCATTCTTAGCCAAATAGCTCCAGTCCCATCCAATACCATCAATGTCTAGTACTGCAACCATGGCCTTAGGATCTTAAGCTTTAACAATTTGACTTGAGGGTTTGCCAGCATCAGATCTTCTTGGAGATCTGCATTCCCTCATGAAGTGCCCCATACGATGACAGTTGTAGCACTCAACTTTGGATTTATCAAATCCAGCTGTGTCCTTTGCATTGAAGGTCATCTTCTTCTTAGACCTTCTATTCCACCTGTTTGCTCTTATACTAGCAAGAGCCATGTTCCACTTAATATCCATCTCTTCCAAGTGCTCATCACTTATTTGCTCAAGGTCCTCATATGTAATCACCAAACCATTGGGCAAAGAAGCAATATAAGCACATACAGTATCCAGATCCAAACCAGCAGGTTTAACTCTTGGTGAGTCACTTTTGTATGTGTCAGCGTCTGAGTATGAGGCGTTGACAGGACATGTTCCAACGTTGACACATGATGATCCAGTAACTAGATGCATGTAAGAGTCCTTCTGATTGAATTGACCTTCACTATGAGAAAAGAAGGCCATGTTACTGTTGGTAGACTTGCTTCCATGCTCCAAAAGAGTTTCATCTTCCAACAGCCTCAGTTTGTTGTAGATATCATCAAAAGTATAACTTTTGTGAGTGTTGTTGGCAAGTATAGATCTTGCCTCAATCTTCCATGCCTCACCAAGACTCTTAAGAAAAGTGGCATTGATGTCAACATCACCAAGTTGTGTCCCTATGAAGGACAATTTGCTTGTAATGTCAAGCAATCTGCTTCTCACATTGCTAAGCTTCTCATTAGGTTGAGCCTTGAAGATAGCATAATCATGCATGAGTTGCTTCTTCTTCTCTTCCTTAGTATCTTCATTACCACCATATGCAACTTCAAGAGCTGCCCAAAGGTCCTTAGCAGATTCATAACCTCTGTACTTATGCTGGTTCTCTTGTCCCAAAGAGACTTTCAGAATGTTTAGGGTTTTCATGTCAACCCTTTTCTTTGCTATGTCTTCAGCAGACACAGCTCTACCGTCATCAGGCTTTTCTTTCTTATCTGCTTCTGAACATCCAGCAACAGCTGTTCTTGCAGCAATGGCATTAGCAATCTTTTGAGCTTTATTGAATGTGTTTCCATATTCAATAATCTCCCAGAGTGTGTAGTCATAGATCCCTAGATATTGCTCAAAGTTGAATTTCCACAATTCAAAGTTGGTTGCATCAAGCATGGAAATCTTGATGTTTGGCAAAGGTGAGGAGGAGGAGGTTATTTCTGGATTTGACATGATGTTGTTAGGGTTTTGAGAAAATTAGGGTTTTGGTGATTTTTAGGGTTCTTGTGTTCTTAAAGATCAAAAGTTCCTCAACAAGCTCTGATACCACTTGTTGATCCCAAACTTAGATCGATTTAGCTTTATGTATACGAGATTAGATCAAGTGATACACTTAGAGAAACCTTTGTATATGTATATGACAATCTAAGTGTTATGCGGAATTAACACTTAAACAAGAACACACAAGATGTAAACAAACTTTCACTTTGATTAATGATATCAAACTTGCTTACAATGAAAGTAGTTTACGTATGAAAACTTATTTTGAACATTAACCTAAAGGTCTTCTTTTATAGACATAATAAGCCTTGTACAGTAATCTAAGTATCAACTATTCTAGGTAAAGATAAATATAGAAAATACATTGTTGTTCCTATCTTTACTAGAAGTAATCTAGAATACAATAAACGCGTAGACTATATCCTTCCATCAGTGCTTGTCTTCAATGCATCAACGCTTGACTTTGTCTTGTCAACGCTTGATCTGTCAGCGTTTGTTTTACTCCTGTCAACGCTTGTTTTACTCTTGTCAGCGCTCAAGTAGACTGGCTATAATTTATTCCCAACAATGTGTTTTCATAACAATGATTGACCTTTACGTCAGCGTTTTACACGACACTTGTACATGGATTACATTTTATTTCATTGACTATTCTACGTTTCGACTTCGAATTACAACGCCCGTTTGTATACTGTAAACACCATCGTCATCTTGAAACTCATCCTCTATTATGCAGCGATTGTTTGAAATACGATTCTACTTCTATAAACTTATATCCATTTCATTAAACCTCCTCGCTCCAAGAATGCGACTTGTTAATGTTCCGTTTCTTTCTCGGTATCTCTTGTGATTTTGGAAAAATCACACAGTCAAAAGACCTTCCTGCATTGCATCTTGAAACCTAAGACACGGATGTCATGCGCCATTTTTGATTTCTTAGATTTTCGTTGGTATTCTTGAACTATTTCTATGCTGTGTTTTCTTTACATGGTTAATTATATAGTTTATTCTATTTCGTCTTTATGGAATCCAAAAGTCTTGTGTGTACATTAATTCTGGGTCATTATAAAATTTGAATTAAATTTCAAGGTATGTCAAAAAATATACTTTGTACAGAAACTTTACATGAAATTTAACACTATCGAGAAAATATTTTTATAACTTTAGACATAAAAATATGCTTCTACTTGTTGAGATGTTCTTTTAGGACATAAAATTCGACCAGAAAATATTAAAAACGAGCAAGTTACGCTCATTTGGGATTGTAAAATTTAAGAATTTAATTCTACGTATTTTTAAAATATCATTTGGTTGATAGATTTAATGCAAGGGCATTTTCGTCCATTTTTTTATCCGTTTCAAGTCTCGAGTAAAACTAGAAAGTTTTTCAAAACATCGTTTTACAATGAATTGCATTAGACTTCGAGTCTTATTTAGCGAGTCAATTGGTCGGGTCAAACCCAAAAGTCAAAGTTGACTGAAAAAGGGTCAAAACTGATAAAATTTAAAAATATGGATTGAAGTGTTTTTGAGTTCGTTTGAGCTCGTAAAACTTTAACTAATGATATTTTGCAAACTAAAAACATTGATTTTATTTTAAAACGTTTAAAAGTAGTAACCTTGAGCTCGGTCATGCATAAATCCTGAACTTTTAGGAACCAAGTGGTTTGATAAACTGATGCTCTACTTTCTTATAAGTGTATTTTTGTCAAATAAATTACGATGTGCACACCTACGGATTCCTTTATCATTTCTTTTATATATGAGTTACTTGTCATTCTATATTGTCTTTCTTTGCTTCTATCATACCACTTATTTGGACCGAGGTTGAAGTTCTTTCTTTCGTATCGTTCGTTACCATCTTGACACGTGTCTGCTAACGATTCCTCCTAAATCTTTTGAAACTTCATCACCTTGTAACCATTTCAATGATTGTCATGAATTACTATTCATTACCCTCATGTAACCCACTCGCTACTTTGTAAACTATCTGGTATTGTTTGCGAAATATTTTACAAAATGTTCCACTTGGGCATTATTAAATACTGGAAAGTTATCTTATAAAATTAGTTTATATTAATTTTACAATGTATATTCGCAAATTATTCTATCTTGGTTCTATAGAGTAATCTTGCAACATTACAATTGTTGAATTAAATATCTAGCCAGTAACTTATCGGCGAAAACTTTCATAAATTATTTTGATTCCTGTTTTTATAAATGGCATCATATACATATTTTAAATAATATGACCTGGTTTGACGAAGTTGAGCATCGCATTGCTAGTCCTAAATTGTGCATGGCCTGATCACCTATGCTTAATTTAGAAGGATCCATGTGAGGCTAAATAGTAGTCACCTTAAATATTTAACCAAGAATCAACTTTTTAATTATGTTCCTTAAAAATTTAGATAAATGAAGTTTTGAAAACTTTTACATCTTATGCGAGTAGCAACAATTCACGATATACACATATGAACCCTTATCTTTTCTTGAACAAAGTACATGCCTCAAACACATATTTCCTTACTCAACGATCATTGCTTTACTTGTTACCTCATTATCCTCATGATAAAATTTTCGTTACCATTTGCCTAAATTCTTACCATTGATACCAGACATGAAAGTTTCAACGTTGTTATGCTTCTACATCGATCGACCTTCTCTATCTCTTTTGGTAGACCTTCGAAACATCTCTGGACGCGAATAGTGAGTTATGACTGGAAGTGACCAATGATTTCGTGTATCCATCATTATGTGTGTTAGACTTCATCGTCTTGAAATTCATTCGTGTGAACCACGTATTGATTTCGCCTCTCATTTCTAATGATGTTCATTTTGCTGGAATTACTTTCAAGTGACTTCTTAAGAATTTTCTCTGATTCGAAAATTCGTTGTGTGGCTTTTCTCTTTTGATCGTGTATCGACCATCCAGAACTTTATAAGTCGTTGTTGGTGACACCAACTGCACCCAAGAAGTGATGACTTGCTATAATCCTTTGTTTCTTATTATTTTTATCATCGACGCGTCTATTCTATCACGTTTGTTAAGAATTGATACGACTTTCATTTTTATACCCTTGTGTTATTGGTCGCATACAAACTATTCACCTTTATATGTCTCATATTCGTTGCTGTCTTGTCACCTTTTGAAAACCAGAATATGTCAAGCTGTATCTTTTAAAGTAATTGATTTTATCATACTTTACTTTTAATATAACGAAATTATTAAATTAATTTATAATTTCTAGCAATGATTTTAAATAGCATGTAAAATATGATTTTCTTTAATGGTAACGATAAACTTGAGCTTCTAGCAGAAACGTCATGCAGCCATCCAAAAGTTCTTAAGCCGATCAGGATAACTATTTTGAACTGTTCTATTTTTGCTTTGAAAATCCTGATCAAGAAAAAGATATAGCAACTGTTTACTTATTAAATATATATAGTTGATTTTTATATCACTACACCTTGTAAAATTTTCTTTTAATCAAGGAAATACTTAAACTGAGTTTTAAAGTAGTACCAAAATCCTAGACAACTGATTTTGACAGCTTGTATTTTAAATGATCATATGTAAATCATTTTTCCCTTCTATTTCTCTTGTAACTAGATTGTTACGTTCTAAGATTGTCATGTGTTACAGTTGCACGATTTGCGACTCCTTGTCGATTAAAAATCTTGATTCATTTTAAGACACTTTGTCCGTTTAAGCATTTCTTGTGTTCATTCTATCTCCTGATATTTCTCTGTACTGAAAGGTCATTATTCTAATCCGAGTTTAAAAAATTTATTCGAAAAGGGGTTAAGAAACGGAAGCGTAGTGAATTCCAATTCTGAAGGTACGTCGTGGTGCAGAAATTACATGGGAAGCAATGAATTTGTTCTACACTTTGTACCTCCTCTTGTTGTATCTTCTACTGTTGCAAAGAGAACTCTGAGGGACCAGAGTTCCATTAGGGGGAAGACTATAAGAACCCGTACTTTCCCAGTATTATTTTATTCTTTTATTCGTGCTTTTTAAATTTTCCAACGTATTACGTTTTCTTGTATTCTTATATGTAAATCCTGAGATCATGATAATTTTAATAAATTATACTTTTCAAGTATATTCTGATCATTGATAAATACTTTTTCTGGAATTATAAAATTCTTATTTTATTTTTCCATATTTATTTAAATCAAAGTTTTTGATTTAAAATCACCCGCGTGCGTTTTACAACGAAAATTTCTAGTGATCGCGATACCGACGGATGCCCAAAATTTTACATTTTATTATCGATTGTTTCGATAATTAATATTTTCGATGACGTCATTTTGATTACGTGTTAAGTCGTGTCGGGAAATCATATAATCATATTTATGATGCATTTTAACTTTTGAAAAGCATTTTTACGAAACCCGATCCTCGTAAATATTTTCAATATTTACTAAAAGTCATTTTCTACCCTTTAAACTAGTAAATTGTTTTTAAGTCCACAAGTTTCAAACTTGACAAAACTAGCCCTCCACCTACCTACCATATAAATACTATATTTTCTTAACCAAAACACATTTATACAAAAAAATTCACCAACTCTCTCCTTCCTCCATCCTTTTACCGCCACACCTCCACCACAAAACACCCTAAAATCATCATCTTCTACTATGATCTAGTCAAAACTACTTAAAGACCCAACCTTAGAATTAAATGGTGATTCTAATGATACCAAAATTATCAACATGCATCAACTTTCAAAATTTCTATGATTCCATGGTTGACTTTTGTTTAAATTATCATGCATGTGATGATCTAGGTATGATCATCATGTTTTCATGTTAAAAAGGTTATTTTTTATCTTTGATTTTGTTAAAAATTTGGCATACAAGTGTTTTAAGATTGTTTAGTTGATGGGTATGATAGTAGGGTTGTTGGGAATAAAATATAGCCAGTTCACTTGAGCGCTGACAAGAGGAAAACAAGCGTTGATAGGAAGAAAACAAACGCTGACAGATCAAGCGTTGACAAGAAGAAGTCAAGCGTTGATAGGTTGAAGACAAGCACTGATAGGATGATGTAGTCTACACGTATTTTGTTTCTAGTTTGTTTCTAGTAAAGATAAGTTCAACACTGTATTTTCTATAATTATCTTTACCTAGAATAGTTGATACGTAGACTCTTGTACAAGGCTTCTTATGTCTATAAAAGAAGACCTTTAGGTTATGTTTCATAATAATTTTTTCATATGTTAAACACTTTCATTGTAAGCAAGTTTGTTATTATCAATCAAGTGAAAGTTTGTTTTACATCTTTGTGTGTTCTTGTTTAAGTGTTAATTCCGCATAACACTTAGATTACTTTATACATAAACAAAGTTTCTCTACGTGTATAACTTGATTTAATCTCGTATACACAAAGCTAAATCGATCTAAGTTTGGGATCAATAATTGGTATCAGAGCTTCGTGGCTCGTGATGTTAGGACCAACAAGGTGTTCATGTATCATGAAGAAAAGAAAAATCCGTCTAGGGTTTTTCTGGACGTTTTTGTGTGCGCCGCAGTATTCAAAAGGTCATAACTTTTGATTGAACCGTTGGATCGTCACGAAATTTCTTGGGTGTGTTATATACACATATATCTAGACATCTACCGGAGGGATTGTCGAGTTTTATCCCCAATCAAAAGTTATTAAGCGTCGAAGTTTGCTGTAGAGATGATTTTCAGTTTTCTGTTTTCACATAAAATAATGATTTAGGGCTTTCACAAACCCTAGATCATTCTTAAACAGAAAAGGAGATGTGTTGCTGTTTGAAAGGACTAATCATGCTAGATTTGGTGAGTGGATTTATAAATCCAGGATGAACCCTAGTATGGTCAATGTTCCTAGTTGCTATAGTGATTGAATAATTAATATTTAAGGTTTTTTGAATAAACCCTAGACCTGTTTTATGGAAGTATAGCACCTATATAGGAGTAGGTCGCAATCTGTCAGAAAGGACTGATGTTAGCACAGGTTGTGGTCGTTCAAAGACATATTGCTGAGTTATGATCCAAATGACGCAACACATATCTTCACAAAGTTTTTATTTGGTCTGCTGGTTGAGAATCACGTGGGTCTTCAATCTATTTTTGGACGTGATATTACTAGATAAAGCAGATGTGATGACACGTGATGTTTCAAGCAAATTAAAGGTATTGTTTTTATGTTTCTTTGTGTTACTCACGTAAGAAAAAGTCAACTCAACAATGCGTGGGACAAAAGAAAGCAGCACTGGATTATTCATTTTTAAACAGTAAAGAGACGTGAAGAAAGGATTTTATTTTGGGAGTATATCTCATAAATATTCATGCGTGGGGTTTGAAGGATAGAGTAAATTCCTACTTTGTAGGAATTGGTTATAAATGTCAAGGATTTCACAACCAAATATGTTATGCGTGATTTTTGGAAGTTAATCACATGTTTACAAGTACTATACGCATTTTATATTGGATTGTGATGATTCATCATGGGAAACAAAGTGGTCCTGATTGATATAGCCCAAGAATGAGGTAGACGCTGACACTTGTGATTTTGACCCTGACATGAATAAAGTTAACGCTGACAGGCAGCGTTGACATGAGTTGTCCGAGAAAAGGTATGTTCAAATGTTGTTAGGTGTTGTCCGATATCAGACAATGCATGTGTTTAAGAAGTTGGACAGTAAGGGATCTCGGATAACAAAAGAATGGCTGCTGTTAGAGAAAATTGATACGTTTTAAGCACACAAAAAGGAGGAATTTACACACGAAGGTACATGGAATCTCCGTTTTTATATAGAATGTCAAGTTGATATTTATGGATCGGATCTTTTTAAAAGGGATTAATGATCTTAATGCGAGTTAGCAACTATTCGTGAGAATTTGATTGATATTTAATTATGTAATTGGGATAGCCTTAGAGTTATCCATATTGGTGGCTTTTACATATGGTATGAAGATGTTATTTCATTAAATTCGTCATGAAGAGGTGTTGGCTTAAGTGGAAGAATTCTTATGGTAAGTTTGATGTTTGAAGAAGATTTTCGCGAGGTTATGTTCTATTATATCTTAAAAGTAATCAGCATAACAATTAAACTTTTAAGATAACTTGTTCGTGCTTTAAATGTTTGGTGACGAAGACTTGTCATAACACTCTGTGCCATGAGTATAAGTTCTTCATCAAATGGATAGTACAAGACATGGAACATAGGTTCGGGTTATTCTACTTCTACATCAAGAATACTTTATTTATTTTTCTTCAAAATCATTGCATAGAGCCTACATTTGGAGAATCTTCAAGATTGCGTACATTGTTTACTTCCCTGTTGATGTGACAAAAGGGGGAAGACATAGATGCTACATTTGAGGGGAAGCAATTTGAAGATCATGTACAACTTACAAGAGATACACAAAGAGTTTTGCCGACATCAACTAGGGGAAGATTGTTGGGTCAAAAAGTTGATGTGGCAGAAACTCAAAAATGAAGAAAACATGAAGATTTTGTCTAAGCATTGTCAAGAGCAATCCAAGCGTTGGCAAGAGCAAATCGGAGGTTGATGGCTTAAGCATTGTCATGTACAATCTAAGCATTGTCATGTACAAACTAAGCATCGACAGAAACGTAGACAAGAAGCCTTTGGAAGCTTCTATTTAGATAAACATGCAGGATATATTCTGTATAAGTTTAATTAAATAGAAGATTTACGTGTTTATTTGATTTTATCTCTTGTAAAACCCTAGTCCTTACACTATAAAAGGAACCAAGGGTTATTAGGTTTTTCATAACTCATATTCATAATGTAAACCTAAAAGCGTGTGTCGACTAGGTGTGGGATTCAATGTACACACACCTAGTGGTTGTTGATTATTAATATAATTAACAATCCATTTGTTTTATACATGTGTCTTGTGCCTAAACACCTTGTTAATGTGTCATGTTCTAATTCCGCTTTGATTATCTAATCATATGAACATGATGCATTCCTAGTAGCTAAAAGATCGAGGAAACCAAGGTTTCCACAATCGCTTGTTGAGAAACTTTTTATCTTAAAGAACACAAGAACCCTAAAATCAACAAAACCCTAATTTTCACAAAACCCTAAAAACATCATGTCAAATCCAGAAGTAACCTCCTCATCCTTACCAAACATCAAGATTCCCATGCTTGATGCAAACAACTTTGAGCTGTGGAAGTTCAACTTTGAGCAATATCTGGGAATCTATGACTACACTCTCTAGGAGATTATTGAATATGGAAACACATTCAATAAAGCTCAAAAGATTGCTGATGCCATTGCTACAAGATCAGCTGTTGCTAGATGTCCAGAAGCAGATAAGAAAGAAAAACCTGATGATGGTAGAGTTGTGTCTGCTGAAGACATAGCAAAGAAAAGGGTTGATATGAAAACCCTAAACATTCCGAAACTCTCTTTAGGACAAGAGAATCAACACAAATACAGAGGTTATGAGTCTGCAAAAGACCTTTGGGCAGCTCTTGAAGTTGCATATGGTGGTAATGATGATACTAAGGAAGAGAAGAAGAAGCAACTCATGCATGAGTATGCTGTTTTTAAGGCTCAACCTAATGAGAAGCTTAGCAGTGTGAGAAGCAGACTGCTTGACATTACAAGCAAGTTGTCCTTCATGGGGACACAAGTTGGTGATGTTGACATTATTGCCACTTTTCTTAAAAGCCTTGGTGATGCGTGGAAGATTGAGGCAAGATCTATACTTGCCAATAACACTCACAAAAGTTCTACTTTTGATGATATCTACAACAAACTGAGGCTATTGGAGAATGAAACTCTTTTGGAGCATGGAAGTAAGTCTACCAATAGTAACATGGCCTTCTTCTCATATAGTGAAGGTCAATTTGATCAGAAGGACTCATACATGCACCCAGTTACTGGATCATCATGTGTCAACGTTGGATCATGTCTTGTCAACGCCTCACATTCAGACGCTGACACATACAAAATTGACTCACCTAGAGTTAAGCCTGTTGGTTTGGATCTGGATACTGTGTGTGCTTACATTGCTTCTTTTCCCAATGGTTCAGTGATTACATATGAGGACCTTGAGCAAATAAGTGATGAGCACTTGGAGGAGATGGATATAAAGTGTAACATGGCTCTTGCTAGTATAAGAGCAAACAGGTGGAATAGAAGGTTTAAGAAGAAGATGACCTTTAATGCAAAGGACACTGCTGGATTTGATAAATCCAAGGTTGAGTGCTGCAATTGTCATCGTATGGGGCACTTTATGAGGGAATGCAGATCTCCAAGAAGATCTGATGCTAGAAAACCCTCAAGCCAAATTGTTAAGGCTCAGGATCCTAAGGCCATGGTAGCAGTGCAAGAAATTGATGGTATTGGATGGGACTGGAGCTATTTGGCTAAGGATGGTGAAGAGGATAAAGCTTTGGTTGCTGAAATAGAAGAAGAAGATCATGTTCAATATGCTCTCATGGCACACTCCTCCTCTTCATCAGATAATGAGGTATACTGTAAAACCCGCATGCTTTTACCATGCATAGTACCCTTAGGATCGTACGTACTAGTTAAAACTTTCCTAATATAGCATGATTACGATTACGTGTTAGGAGTTTACGTATTACGTACGTGTTAGAACACGATAAGTATTTTATATGCACGATCACGTAATAATTATTTAACAATAATTAATCACGAACATGCGATCATGAAATCATGAACATAATTAAAGCACGAACTATTATTAATTACGTATATATATTTATTACGAGCGTAATTAAATATATTAGATCACGGTATTTACGTAACGAGAACAATTAAAACACGAACATAAATAAACACAAACGAGTAACTAAATAACGAGACACAGAAAAAGGTACGGGAACCCCATGTGGGGTCCCTACCCGCGGCCAAACAAGGGCAAATGGGACAAAGCCCATTTGTCAAATTTACTAAAGGGGGTTATGTTTATTTTTACTACTCAAAAATAACTTACAGAAGATTTTAAGAAAAACCTAAAACCCTCTTTCTCCTTGTTCTTTGTGCCGCCACCCATAAATCACCATACAAGGTGATTTGTTGATCTTTGATCTTGAAGAATTGGTGATTGATCGTGTTTGTTCTTCGTTCTCTTGATCCACGAATTCGGTAAAACCTTTTTAAACCTTTTCTTTTAATTTAATCTTTTTATTAATTATGAACATGTGATGTTTTTATAAAAACATAATAATTAATCATAGATCTAACATGTTTTGGTGATTAATTAAATCAAAGGGTTGTTTTTAAGGGGTGTTTGTTTTGGCCGCAGGCTGCAACCGAACCCGAGGGGGTTTCGGTTTGCCAAGCCGACCACCACCAAGACCATATGGTTTTGGTTGGTGCGTGTGGGTCCCACGGTAGCAAGGGGAAACACGGGGTACCCCGAGTTGGTTCGGGGTACTGTGTCGATTCATGTCTGGTTCGTGTTTTTAGCCTAGATCCGGTTCATGGTGTATGTTAGTTTTTATTATGTTATGAACTTATGTTAAAATTAAATTAATAAAAGATGTGATTAATTTAATAACATGACTTAGGTTATTTAATTATTAATGATCATGAAATTATTTTAACCTAAGTATTTATATATTTAAGACTTATAATTAATTAATTATTTTAAAACCATAGATATAATTAATTAATTAACATGACTTAGGTTATATTATTAATATATAATAATACATATTTTAACCTAAGTATTTAACATATTTAATTAAAAACATGTTATACTTTGATTAAATATTATAACCTATAGTTTAATTAAATTACATGAAATAATTATTAAACTATACAATATACCCTATGACTTAGAAAATAATCATGAAAAACACTTAGGCTTATATACTTAGCTTATTTAACCAACTTATTTCTAATTATGGAAACCATCTATTTTTAGAAACTTATTTATTTAAGGCAGCTAATCTATTTATGGAAACTTATTTAATTAAGGCAGCTAATCTATTTTTGGAAACTTTCTATTTTTGGAAACTTTCTATTTTTGGTAACTTTATATTTTTGGAAACTTTCTATTTTTGGAAACTTTCTATTTTTGGAAACTTTCTATTTTTGGAAATTTCTATTTTAGGAAACCTGCTATTTTTGGAAAGTTACTTATTATTACACAGTAAGTATAATAACACATGAAATACCAGAAATACTTAATCAGATTAAACAGAATATAAGATTTAATACAGTTTAAGGCTTTAAACAGTAAGACATAGTAAGAACACATAAAATAAGCTGAGACATGACATAAAACCAGCTATGTATTTAGTAAGCAGATACTTATTTCATGTACGTATTTATGTAGCACTAGTGATTCGGAAGTAGGATTCTCACAGTTCGTCTTTCTCGTTCACTGGACATAAGGTACGGATTCCCGTCCTTTCACTATGGACATTCTTTCCTTATTAGGATTCCCCGTATGCAGCCAACTGTTTTCCCGTAGTATAAGTTATGAGTTTGATTGCTTATGTTTAATTAAGATTACCTATAGCCATATACATGCATGACTAGTTTCACCTAGTTATGGAGGTACCATAACCATAACATTAGAGACACTGATGTTATGACTTCACCACGGCGGAGTGATTGCTCGTGGCGTCCCTTCAGCTTTTGGCCATTTATTTATATTTATCATGTGGGGCGTATGGGTGCATCCTAGTTACATGTTTTTATTCAGGATTTCATGGTGAATGTGGTGTGTGCCTTGCATCCTTCACAAGGAGCTGATCCCTCCTACCCAAAAACCAGTATATTAAATTAGAGGCAGCCCCTCTAATTTGCATGATGAGGTCACCCCTCCAAGTATTCATGCACGGTGGATTTTCATGACCTATATTGGCTAATGGTAAAATATGTTAAACAGTTTTCATAAGATAAACATAAGGCTTTTCAAACTATAAAACCAGTTTTATGAACATGTTCCAGGTTTTCCAGGACTTATACATTTCCGCTGCTATTAAGTCTCTATTATGGTTTAATCACTTATACTATGTCTATATCCGTGCACTGAGCGTATTGCTCAGCCGTTTTCCTTTTCTATGTTCCCAAAACGGCAGGTACTCAGGGACGCTCGTAGACACTAAGAGTACGTGCATATGGACTGGAAGCTGTCTAGCCTTCTTTACATTATGCATTCCCTTTCTATTGATACTTATGCTTTGGACATTGTTTAGTCCTTTCCTTTATTATACTATGTTTGTTTGTGATGAGCTTTACTTTTGTACTACCGATGTTTGATTCCGGTATTTTCCTTTTTATGGTCAAGTAATGTTTAGACATTTTACCTTGTATGCTTTGATGACACGCCATAATTACTGTGATATTTCCATTTCCAAATGGGGTGTTACAATTATGGTATCAGAGCCAAGGCTTCGACCTGTAGGCTCTCAAAAATGACCTGTGATTAGTGGGTATTCACTATGGTCTTCCTAGAACTGACAGTTGTTTTTATGCATTCATCATTTTTAAGCATACATATACATGTCATTGTTGCAGGGTTTTTGACTAAGTAATGGTTGGTACAGGACTGGCCCTATTTAGTCGCATGTGTTTTATCGAAACTTTTTGATTTGGGACCGACCCATAGGCGTCCCCCCGCAATGTCTTTGTTTTGGGTGAACTGACCAGAGGCGTTCACTCTCGAGCATACAAAAGTTTTCATAAAACTGCATCATGCATTCATACACAAAATTCTCTTGCATAAAATTTTTCTCGTGAAATTTTAGTATAAATTTTTTTTTCATGTATATAATTATATTTTATGTTTTGAACTGTTTAATCATATGTTTTATGTTATACTGTCAGATGGTTCTCACACGCGAACAGGAGCAGCTCAATGCTGCAATTCAGGCTGCCATGCAAGCCTTGCTTCCTCAACTGAGGAATGACATCCGGGCTGAAGTTCAAGCTGCCAACAATCAACGGCACAATCAGCCACCTCCTCCTCCTCCTCCAGTGACATTAGCAGTATGGTTGGAGAGATTCAACAAGCTCCGCCCTCGAGCTTTTGAGAAGACAGATAGCCCCAGCGATGCTGAAAGCTGGTTGGCTCACATCGAGAAGATTTTCAACGCTATGGGCTGTGACCCCGCATACAAGGCGAGGTTGGCATGCTATCGGTTCGAAGGTGATGTACTCAACTGGTGGTTAGCATTGATGCAATCTGAAGGTGGTGATGAGTGGGTTGCTGGTTTGACTTGGGCTCAGTTTAAGGACAGGGTGATGGAGCAGTTCTTTCCCAAGGATGAGTAGGACAAGCTCAAGAGAGAGTACCATGGGATCCGTCAGAGAGCTGGGGAGAATAGCAATGAGTTTATGCAGTGCTTTCTTCGCTTGGCTGGTTTCCTTGGTGCGGCAGCAGGTACTCCTAAAGAGCAGGCACATCACTTCAGATGGGCTCTTCGCACATCGGTCGCAAACAATCTGGTGTGTGCTACGTTCAACACTGTAGCACAAGTGGCCGATGCAACACGAAAACTGGAGATGCTGCAGGAGAGGGATGAGTTCGGGGAAGCTGAAAGACCCGACAAGAGGTAAACATTCGTATTCAAGCGGTGACCAACCCGTATACTTTCCATATGTCAATTATTCATCTCTTTAAATGTATCTTCCAGGCAGAAAACTGGGGACCGGTCTCAGTCGGCTACTCAGCAGCAACCTCATCAGCCCAAGGGAAACGGTCAGACCAACGACCGTTTTGCTACGGATAGGCGTGGCGGTAATGACAATTACCGTAACAACACCGGGCACTCCAACAACAGCAGGTCCTAATACTTACGAAATTCCTTATGTTTTATGTTATAACTCATATTCTGACACTTTAGCAAACTTCTACCAGGATCCATGGAAACGGTAGGGACCAGAACCAGAGAGGTTCGCAGCCTAGCCGTCCAGCTATCACTGCTATTCAATCTTACGATTATCCGCTTCGTCCTTTGTACCCAACTATCATGTCTTATGTAAAATGTTTTTATCAGGTCCTCAGCCAGCCAGAGCACCTGCTGGAGGATACACTCATCCTATTTGCTCTACTTGCCACCGTAGGCATCCAGGACCATGTCGCCGAAATACTGATGCGTGCTTCAAGTGTGGTCTTCCTGGCCATATTATGAAGGATTGCCGTAAGGGCGAGATGGAGGGTACATCGGGACATGCTGATACCAAGCCGCCTCCTACTGCCGGGCGTGTCTACACGACATCTCGAGACCAGGCCAACAAGTCTACAGGTACCATCACTGGAATCTTGTATATGTATGGTCGCGCTGCATGTGTTCTTTTCGATACGGGTGCTACTCACTCGGTTATTTCTACTGCTTATGCTAAGAACATTAGGATGCCTCCCTTGCCACTAGAAAATAGGCTTACTATTTCCACGCCTTTGAGGGACTCTGTATTAATCACCCATGTATACAAGAGTCTTCCCCTGGAATTTGATGATAAGGTTCGACCTGTCGACGCACTTCCGCTGGACATGAATGACTTCGACATGATTTTGGGCATGGATTGGCTATCTACGTATCATGCTACCATAGACTGCCATTCATATCGAGTTATCTTCGGTGATATCAATGCACCAGAGTACATTCATAATGGGTTCATACCCGGACGGTCTGTACAAGTCATATCCACCCTGAAAGCGCGTGCACTGCTGTCACATGGCTGCGAGGGTTATCTAGCTACGGTTCACGACATGGATGTTAAGTCTCCATCGATTCAGGATCAACCAATAGTGTCGGAATTCCAAGACGTGTTTCCAGCAGAACTTCCGGGCATACCACCTGCACGAGAAGTGGAATTCAGTATCGAGCTAATTCCAGGAGCTGAACCAATCTCCAAGGCTCCCTATCGCATGGCTCCCATAGAGCTGAAGGAGCTGAAGGATCAACTACAAGAACTTCTTGAACGAGGTTTCATTCGACCGAGCGCATCTCCATGGGGCGCACCAGTCTTGTTTGTTAAGAAGAAGGACGGCAGTATGCGTCTTTGCATAGACTATCGCGAGCTCAACAAAATTACCATTCGGAATAGGTATCCACTGCCACGCATTGACGATCTGTTTGACCAACTCCAAGGGGCCAAACACTTTTCCAAGATCGATATTAGGTCAGGCTATCATCAGCTACGGGTCAAGGAGCAGGATATCGCTAAGACTGCCTTTCGTACTCGTTATGGCCACTACGAGTTTGTAGTTATGCCATTTGGCCTGACAAATGCTCCAGCAGTGTTCTTGGATCTGATGAATCGAATCTTCCATGAATTTCTGGACAAGTTCGTCATCGTTTTCATCGATGACATCCTGATTTTCTCAAAGTCCAAGGAGGAACACGAAGACCATCTTCGTACAGTACTACAGATTCTTCGCCAGAAGCAGCTGTATGCTAAATTCTCCAAGTGTGAGTTCTGGTTAGACAAGGTGGCATTCTTAGGTCATATTGTATCAGCAGAAGGAATCACTATGGATCCAGCGAAGGTTGAGGCCATTACTAAGTGGCCAAGGCCGACATCAGCGACAGAAGTCCGCAGTTTCTTAGGCTTAGCTGGCTATTACCGTAGGTTCGTAGAGAACTTTTCCCACCTAGCACTACCATTGACCAAACTGATGAGGAAAGGGGAGAAATTCGTCTGGACTGAAGATCGAGAGAAGAGCTTTGAAGACCTGAAGCAGAAGCTAGTATCTGCACCTATTCTTACTCTACCATCTGGTACGGGTGGATTTCAAATCTACAGCGATGCATCGGGGAATGGACTTGGCTGTGTTCTCATGCAACATGGGAAAGTGATCGCGCACGCTTCACGGCAGCTTAAGCCTTATGAAGAAAATTACCCCACGCACGATGTGGAACTTGCTGCAGTCGTGTTTGCATTGAAGATATGGAGACACTACTTATATGGAGAATCATGTGACATTTTCACGGACCACAAGAGCTTGAAGTATATCTTCACTCAGCGTGAATTGAACATGAGGCAAAGGAGATGGTTAGAGCTGTTGAAGGATTATGACATTAATCTACGGTATCATCACGGAAAGGCAAATGTAGTAGCAGATGCTCTTAGCAGGAAGTCCGGAATGATCAACGGCATCAAAGTCGAAGAGGAAATCATCAGAGACTTGGAGCGACTAGACATCGAGATCATGGTACGTGGACAGCACGGTTACTGGGCTAATCTTAGAGTAGAACCCGAGTTACTATCTAAGATCAAGGAAGCTCAGAAGGATGACGGAGAAATCTGGGCGATAGTACAAAATTTGGAGAAGCAGACATAATTCAGAGTAGATGCAGATGGTATCGTATGGCAGGGCACTAGACTTTATGTTCCTGATGACCAAGAACTCCGAGAAACTTTGTTAGCTGAAGCTCATAGCTCCCCATTCTCAATACATCCTGGTTCGACTAAGATGTACCATGACATCAAACAGTACTTTTGGTGGAGTGGTATGAAACAGGATGTGGCCACTTACGTCTCTAAATGTCTTACCTGTCAGCAGGTTAAGATCGAGCATCAGCGATCTGGCGGTCTCCTTCAACCGTTAGACATTCCAGAGTAGAAGTGGGACAAAATCACCATGGATTTCGTTACCGGTCTTCTGCCTACCAAAAGGAATCACGATGCAATTTGGGTTATCGTTGATCGACTTAACAAATCAGCTCATTTCTTACCGATCCGCAAGGAAGATCCGGTAAGTAAACTCTCAAATACGTATAGGCGAGAGATCATGAGACTCCACGATGCACCATCCATCATCGTCTCAGACAGAGATCCTCGATTCACTTCGCGCTTTTGGAAAAGTCTGCAGAAAGCTTGGGGGTACACAACTTAAGCTGAGCACGGCTTTTCATCCTCAAACGGACAGACAGTCGGAGCGAACCATTCAGACATTGGAAGATATGTTGAGGTCATGTGCATTGGAATGGACGGGTGATTGGGACGAATACATCAGTTTGGTGGAGTTTGCATACAACAACAGCTGGCACGCAAGCATCAAATGTGCTCCATTTGAGATGTTGTATGGCATAAAGTGTCGCGCCCCAAGCTGCTAGGATCAGGTTGGCGAGTGAACACTTGAAGGACCGGAAATCATAGAGATGACAAATGAGAAGATCGCAGTAGCTAAGCAGAAGATTCAGGAAGCACGGTCACGCCAGAAGAGTTACGCCGATAAGCATCGTAGGGATTTACACTTTAACGTAGGAGATCACGTCTTCCTTAAGGTTTCGCCGGCACGTGGTGTTAGACGCTTCGGGATTAAAGGGAAGCTCAGTCCTCGTTTCATCAGACCGTTTGATATCATTGAACGAGTCGGTGAAGTATCTTACCGATTGGCGTTACCTCCGCAGCTTTCGCATGTGCACAATCTGTTTCATGTGTCCTTACTCAGAGGGTACCAATATCATCCCCTTCACATGGTTCAGTATCCACTGGAACAGATACGTGAAGATCTCACTTTTTTAGAAGAACCCGAACGAGTTCTTGACAGACAAGAACGGGTCATGAGAAAGAAGACGATTCCATTCGTCAAAATTCTATGGAGGGATCATACCGAGCGGGAAGCCACTTGGGAAATGGAGGAGTCTATCCGGGCTTCTTACCCTCATTTCATATTTTGAATTCGGGTATGTTCTTCTTTTCCAGTTTACTTTATCTATAATTCGGGGACGAATTATTCTTTTTAGGGGGGAAGAGTTGTAAAACCCGCATGCTTTTACCATGCATAGTACCCTTAGGATCGTACGTACTAGTTAAAAATTTCCTAATATAGCATGATTACGATTACGTGTTAGGAGTTTACGTATTACGTACGTGTTAGAACACGATAAGTATTTTATATGCACGATCACGTAATAATTATTTAACAATAATTAATCACGAACATGCGATCATGAAATCATGAACGTAATTAAAGCACGAACTATTAATAATTGCGTATATATATTTATTACGAGCGTAATTAAATATATTAGATCACGGTATTTACGTAACGAGAACAATTAAAACACGAACATAAATAAACACAAACGAGTAACTAAATAACGAGACACGAAAAGAGGTACGGGAACCCCATGTGGGGTCCCTACCCGCGGCCAAACAAGGGCAAATGGGCCAAGCCCATTTGTCAAATTTACTAAAGGGGGTTATGTTTATTTTTACTACTCAAAAATAACTTACAGAAGATTTTAAAAAAAACCTAAAACCCTCTTTCTCCTTGTTCTTTGTGCCGCCACCCATAAATCACCATACAAGGTGATTTGTTGATATTTGATCTTGAAGAATTGGTGATTGATCGTGTTTGTTCTTCGTTCTCTTGATCCACGAATTCGGTAAAACCTTTTTAAACCTTTTCTTTTAATTTAATCTTTTTATTAATTATGAACATGTGATGTTTTTATAAAAACATAATAATTAATCATAGATCTAACATGTTTTGGTGATTAATTAAATCAAAGGGTTGTTTTTAAGGGGTGTTTGTTTTGGCCGCAGGCTGCAACCGAACCCGAGGGGGTTTCGGTTTGCCAAGCCGACCACCACCAAGACCATATGGTCTTGGTTGGTGCGTGTGGGTCCCACGGCAACAAGGGGAAACACGGGGTACCCCGAGTTGGTTCAGGGTACGGTGTCAATTCATGTCCGGTTCATGTTTTTAGCCTAGATCCGGTTCATGGTGTATGTTAGTTTTTATTATGTTATGAACTTATGTTAAAATTAAATTAATAAAAGATGTGATTAATTTAATAACATGACTTAGGTTATTTAATTATTAATGATCATGAAATTATTTTAAACTAAGTATTTATATATTTAAGACTTATAATTAATTAATTATTTTAAAACCATGGATATAAATAATTAATTAACATGACTTATGTTATATTATTAATATATAATAATACATATTTTAACCTAAGTATTTAACATATTTAATTAAAAACATGTTATACTTTGATTAAATATTATAACCTATAGTTTAATTAAATTATATGAAATAATTATTAAACTATACAATATACCCTATGACTTAGAAAATAATCATGAACAACACTTAGGCTTATATACTTCGCTTATTTAACCAACTTATTTCTAATTATGGAAACCAGCTATTTTTAGAAACTTATTTATTTAAGGCAGCTAATCTATTTATGGAAACTTATTTAATTAAGGCAGCTAATCTATTTTTGGAAACTTTCTATTTTTGGTAACTTTCTATTTTTGGAAACTTTCTATTTTTGGAAACTTTCTATTTTTGGAAACTTTCTATTTTTGAAAACTTTCTATTTTTGGAAACTTTCTATTTTAGGAAACCTGCTATTTTTGGAAAGTTACTTATTATTACACAGTAAGTATAATAACACATGAAATACCAGAAATACTTAATCAGATTAAACAGAATATAAGATTTAATATAGTTTAAGGCTTTAAACAGTAAGACATAGTAAGAACACATAAAATAAGCTGAGACATGACATAAAACCAGCTATGTATTTAGTAAGCAGATACTTATTTCATGTACGTATTTATGTAGCACTAGTGATTCAGAAGTAGGATTCTCGCAGTTCGTCTTTCTCGTTCACTAGACATAAGGTACGGATTCCCGTCCTTTCAGTATGGACATTCTTTCCTTATTAGGATTCCCCGTATGCAGCCAACTGTTTTCCCGTAGTATAAGTTATGAGTTTGATTGCTTATGTTTAATTAAGATTACCTATAGCCATATACATGCATGACCAGTTTCACCTAGTTATGGAGGTACCATAACCATAACATTAGAGGCACTGATGTTATGACTTCACCAACAACCTGCTTTTCAACCACCCGCCTACAATGCTCCTCCCAACCAACCCACCGCAATACACCAAGATATTGGAACCTACATGAGGACTAATGATGACATCCCAGCAAAAGAAAAAGTTCTTCAAAGACATTAAGACTTACTTTTGGGATGACCCGTATCTATTCAAACAATGTGCTGATTTGATTATTCGCCGATGTGTTGATGGACCGGCAGCTTTTGACATTCTCGAAGCTTGCCACAAAGGACCCACCGGTGGTCACTTTGGTCCCAACTACACCGCCAAAAAAGTGTTTGATTCGGGATTTTATTGGCCCACCATTTATCGTGATGTTCACGAGATGGTTAAACATTGTGATGCTTGCCAAAAACAAGGCAAGATCACACATAAAGATGAGATGCCTCAAAATTTCATACAAGAATGTGAAATCTTTGATGTATGGGGTATCGACTTTATGGGGCCATTCCTTTCATCTAAAGGAAACAAATACATCCTTGTAGCCGTTGACTATATTTCTAAATGGGTTGAAGCCAAAGCTTTACCCACTAATGACGCAAGGGTGGTTTGTAACTTTTTGAAATCGCTGTTCGCTAGATTCGGTGTGCCTCGTGCCATTATTAGTGATCGCAGGACTCATTTTTGCAATGATCAATTCGCAAGAGTCATGGCTAAGTATGGTGTCAATCATCGTCTTTCCACCGCTTACCACCCATAAACTAATGGCCAGGCTGAAATATCTAACCGAGGGTTAAAGCGAATTCTTGAAAGAACCGTGGGAGAGCATCGTGCCTTATGGGTCGATAAACTTGATGATGCTTTGTGGGCTTTACGTACCGCATACAAGACTCCGATTGGTTGTACACCATATCGTCTCGTGTACGGGAAAGCGTGCCACCTCCCCATTGAGTTGACGCACAAGGCTTACTGAGCCTTGAAGTGGGCTAATTTCGATATCAACAAAGCCGGTGACCTACGCAAAATGAAACTCAATGAGATGAATGAACTCCGGAATGAGGCTTATGAAAATTCTTTGATCTATAAGGAAAAGACTAAGCTCATTCACGACTCCAAGATTAAAAACCGAGAGTTCCAAGTTGAAGAGAAAGTTTTACTCTTTAACTCTCGGTTGAAAATCTTTTCGGGCAAGCTGAAATCTCGTTGGTCCGGCCCATTCACCATTGCCCAAATTTTTCCATATGGTACTCTCGAGCTCGCTCAACCTAATGGATCTAATTTTAAGGTGAATGGCCAACGAGTGAAGTTGTACTTTGGTGAGTACATCTCTCCTGAGATGATTCCATCCCTCACCACGTTTCCCATGAACTAGTTTTAGGTCGAGTTAGGCTCGTGACTCGGTTATAAAAAACAAGCGCTCCTCGGGAGGCAGCCCGAGTATCTATCCTTTTCCATTTTAACCTCCTAAGTGTAGGGGGACCTATATAGGTTGTTTGTGTTTGTGTGGTGATGTGATTACAGGGATGAATGCACTTTTGGAACCTTTGAAGAACCGTGCTCCCGTGTTATCCGAAATCCGGTTCTATCTCTCAACTATCGTGATTCAATTTTCTTCATACTCACAGTTGAGATTGATCACTTTAGTCGTCTCTTCCTTCACTTGATTTAACCAACGTGCACAATGTCATGAGTGTAGGAGAGATTTTTCCCACATGCTTAAACATTGAGGACAATGTTTATCTTAAGTGTAGGGGGACTTCTATCGAAGTTTTAAGTGGACTTTTCCATTAAAATGCCTTCATTTAACCGGAAAATCATCTTTTTCAGCATTTTTCAAATTTTTAATTAACTTTGGCCATTTAGTCGTAATTTTTAAATTTTTATCGTTGCTTTCATATGTATATATCCCGCAATAAAGTCAAAAATATTAATAAAGTGGTGTAGCTAGTTTTGAAGTCTTTGACATATTAGGCCCGTTGCGATTATTTTGACTCAACCTGAATAGACTTATCCAAGTTTATTCTAGCTAGTATCCTTAACCATGTAAACGTTAATTGGTTTATTAGGCTAAGCATCTACGAGTCTCATTACTTGAGATTTTAAATTGTGGATAACGAGAAATGATAGTCAATTATAAGTCGGTATTCTTGCACAAGCTCACTTGGTGTGATTATTTGCCTATTCTCCCATCACTTGCTAATAATTTATCTCCAATAAGTAAGGTCGTACGATTTGAAAAGTTACTTAGCTTCTAGCCCAAGATCGTTTAAAAGTTGCTCGGTAATGATAAGAGTTCATAGCCAAGGCATAACTTATGAAGCGGGGCGCGAAGATTGGCGAGTCCGAAAAGGCCCTAACAAGGCATGAGGATTGAATCTTATTGCTATAGATCCAAGGTGATGTGAAAATCATTATTCCCAAAATAAATATGAAGGATCAAGACTCACGACGAAAAGCAATCAACTCCCATAAAGATCATGGAGAAGTCTATCCGAAAAGACCCTAACAAGGTATGAGGATAAATAGATCCAAGTCCGAAAAGGAGGCGGATCGTTGTATTTCAAAATCCCAATTAGCGATTGAAGAAATAATGATGAAGTCGTGGTCAACAAAGTTGGAGTACCCCTCAAAAGTCTCCAAGTGAAGAAACTCTATTAACGAAGAGAAGACCATTATCTCAAGAACGTCTCTCAAGATACGAAGTATGAAGTACATGCCAAATATCAGCCCGAGAAAGGTCTCAAATCGTGAAGCGAGTTATGCCAAGATATGAACTTTTTGATATCCCGAGAAGCAGCTTTAAGAGATTTTGTCCTTTAGCTAACTATTAATCAAATCGTCCTACTTTGCTTTCAGCCTAAATAAACTATCGCAATAAGTCCAAAAATGCATCTTCATGATCATTCTAAGACAAAAATAAAATATAAGAGATACACCTAGGAATAAGGGAGTTTAAGCATATAATTAAGCCATGTGTGTAAGTGTTTGTTTTGCTAACTTATAATAACAATGATCTCATTTTTAAGCTTAGTTTGGGGAACGTGAAACTTGAGGGTGATAAATCTCCGCAGCACCGAAGCCCTAATGTAAGTCTTAGATCTCTTTGCAAGTTATTTCCATATAGATACTTTCAAGTGAAAATGGGTTTCTGTCCTTTTGTTTACTTTAAAGTTTTAATTTCTCTTAGTACTTTAACTTTTGTTTAGTAGTATGTTATTAAGGCCAAGGTTGATTGATTATGAGAAAAATGTAAAATTGCTTTATCACTAAGCATTGCATGAGGGCATGGCAATGGTTAAGTGTAGAGGATTTGATAGGTGTGAAAACACCCATCCTTTTACCACTTATTTCTTGCTAAAACGAGACCAAAACACGTATTTAATATCATTTGTTTGTAATTATGCGTGGTTTTTGTGTTTATTGTGTTTTCAGAGTCAACCGGATGAATATTGAAGAAAACATGGGATTGCACGGTTTTTATCGAAGAAAAAGACTCAAGACAAAGTCTATTGTCCAAGAGATGCAAATGATTTGAAGTCAATCGGCCTATTTGAAGATTTATCGAAGAAAAGGACCAAAGATGGAAGATTTACATATGTCGAAGGAACTCAAGTCTATTAAACGAAGAAATTAAAAGACGAGTTGAATTTAATCGTCGAAAAATCCCGAATCAGAATCGAAAACGTCCACTTTTCTGAAAAGACGAGAAGACAAGAAGAACGGGAGAAAGCCCACTCACTAACCAAAGACAAGGACTATATAAGGACATCCCTTCACACTTTTTGAGCAGCTTTTATTTTTTTTTCTTTCTTTTTGTTTCGTAGGGAAGAAGCCAACACCACTAAGGTGTTGGTGATTTTTATTTTTCTTGATTCAATCTTTAATCTTGTAAGTTTTTAATCTTTCCTTTTGTTTACTCTACATTAATCAATCAATTTAATCTTTCCATTAATCTTGTTCATCTTGTTCTTATTGATTTAAAGTTTTCAAGTTTTATTTGGATGATTTGATCTTCAAAAGTTAGTGGGTTTTGTGTTTTTATTGTTGAGATTTGATGTTTATGGTTAGTAGATGATTATTGGTTAGCTTGGTTTGAATCTTTTGGTTTATTTTGATTGATTTTGTTAAAAATCGTCTTCTCTGTTTCTTTACTGTTCTTCGTCATTCCCACATTCCGCATCAGTGATTTTGACTTATTATTCCGGATCAGCATTTTTATTCCGTATCAAGTTTATTCATCCGGAATATTTTATATTCCGGATCAAAGCCTTTCACCCGGAATAATTAATTATTCCGGATCAACTCAAACATTCCGGATCAACACCATTATTCCGCATCAACAATTATTCCGGATCAACCTTCTTTCCAATTATTCTGCATCAAGCTTCACATTCCGAATCAAGCTCTTTCATTCGGAATAATATTCCGCATCAACTTCTTCATCCAGAATATCCAATATTCCGGATCAATCTTAACATTCCGAATGAAGCTTTTTCAGTTTTTATTCCGCATGAGCGTATATTCCGCATGAAGTTTTTTCCCATTTATTCCGAGTAAGCAAAGATATTCCGCATGAGTAGGATTTTCCGAATGAAGGATTTTTGTCTAATTTATTCCGGATCAAGCATACATTCTGAATCAAGCACTTTTTCAGCAAGGTTATTCTACTGTTTAATTGTTTAATGGTTTAATTTTAATTCAAGTTTTATTTCATTAACTGTTTTTGGTTTAAATCTTTATTTACTTCACGAATTTACCTTTTTAATAGAATAGAAAACCAAACTCTTTTTAGTAACCAAGAACAACTATTCCACTTTGAACCGTGATCAATTCAAGAAGATTCCGAGACTATAATCTGAACCCCAATGAAAATCAAAAGTATCAAAGAGGCATTGTGGTCAGAAACAAGGCACGTTTAGTGGCTCAGGGATATACACAAGAGGAAGGGATAGACTATGAGGAGGTCTTTGCACCAGTTGCAAGGATTGAAGCTATACGGATATTTCTAGCCTATGCTTCCTGCATGGGCTTCACTGTCTATCAGATGGATGTGAAGAGTGCCTTCCTCTATGGCACAATTGTTGAGGAGGTATATGTTATGCATCCTCCTGTTTTGAGGATCCAGAGAATCCAGACAAGGTGTATAGAGTCAAGAAGGCTATGTATGGACTTCATCAAGCCCCAAGAGCATGGTATGGCACATTGTCCACTTATTTAGTGGAAAATGAATTCAAAAGGGGCACCATAGACCAGACATTATTTACAAAGAAGGCTGGTAAGGATGTCTTACTTGTTCAGGTTTATGTTGATGATATCATCTTTAGCTCCACCAATCCAAAGATGAGTGAAGACTTCTCCAAGCTTATGACAGATAAATTCAAGATGAGTGCAATGGGGGAGATGAACTTCTTTCTAGGATTACAAGTTCAGCAGAAAGAAGATGGTATCTTCATCTCTCAGGATAAGTATATAGCAGAGATCTTGAAGAAGTTTGGCTTTTCTCCACATGAAAAGAGGGCTACTACTTCTATGGATAGAGAACACCCTTGGGGAAAAGTTGGAGATGGAAAAGAGGTGGATGTCAGGCACTATAGATCAATGATTGGTTCATTGATGTATCTCACAGCCTCAAGACCTGACATCATGTTTGTTGTGTGTGCATGTACACGCCATCAAGTGACTCCCAAAGAATGTCACCTTTATGTTGTCAAGAGAATCTTTAGGTACCTTAGATGTTATCCAGATCTTGGCTTGTGGTACCCTAAAGATTCACCATTAGAGCTTATTGCATATTCCGACAGTGACTATGGAGGTGATAAGTTTGATAGAAAATCCACAGCTAGTGGATGTCAGTTTCTTGGGAGTAGGTTGATATCTTGGCAATGCAAGAAACAAACAGTGGTGGCCAATTCTACAATTGAAGCAGAGTATGTTGCAGCAGCTGCTTGTTGTGGACAAGTCTTATGGATTCAGAACCAGCTGTTGGATTATGGGTATAATTTCATGCATACCAAGATATTTGTTGACAATAACAGCACTTTATGCATTATTAAGAATCCTGTACATCATTCTAAAACAAAACACATAGAAATTAGACATCATTTTATAAGAGATAGTTTTGAAAAGGGTTTAATACAACCAGATAGGGTTGACACAGAAGAAAATGTGTCTGATTTATTAACTAAACCTTTTGATGTTCGAAGGTTTCAATACTTGGTAACAAGTATTGGAATGATCAATCTCACATAATATGTGTATTGGGGTCTTATTGTAAAAATATGTACAGGATAATGCATTGTTATTGGTCTTTTTGAGGATTTAGATTTTCCACTATGTTTTTCTAACACTGACAAAGGTTACCTTAACGCTAATAAGTGTTATTGTGACGTTGTCAGCAATAAATTTGTCTAACGCTGACAAAGGTTTCCTTAACGCTGACAAGTGTTATCGGGACGTTGTCAGCAACAATGTTAGTTTTGTGGTTTTTAATCTAAATGGGCAGGTGGTGTTAGCATTATACCATTGGATACAGAGTTGCTTATGGATCATTGGAGAATCTTTTGAGCATGTTTTTATTTATGGATGATGGTTGGAATATTTTTATTCGTATCTTGACATAAATTTTTATGTTCATGCATATTTTTGAGCAACATATGTATCACAGTTTAAGGGGAGGTTTTAGGAACCTTTAGGACTTTTGGGTATCCTTATGATACTCTTATCACAATTCTAGATTGTGTCCACAGGTGAGTATGAGTTAGTTTTACTAAATCATGAGGCACTGTAGCATGCAAAGTTGATATACTATGCATGCTGCCAAGACATTTTTGGCCTAGAATTGGTTGTGGTCTGTTGGGAGACTTGGGAATGATTTTATCATGGGTTTTACCTGGGAGTAACAAGAAATTTATGAGATAACTTAGTTGTTAAGATTTTTGGTTAGCAAGGGACACTAGAGGACTGTTATGTCTATCTTGCATAAGCAAGTGTGCATAACTGGACAGTGCTTGCCAACCTATAATAATTATCAACTTATAGGTTCTCTTCACTAGGATAAATTATTTTGTTAAGGTCCTTTTTCATTTTTTATTACTTTTATTTTTGGACGCTGACAAGTATTTTTCCAAGCGTTGTTATGACCAATTTAGACGCTGACATGGCTTTGGCAAACGTTGACAAGAATATAGCCGTTGGGCGTTGATGGGTTATTTTTGACCGTTCATACCCATTGGGACCTACCCAGTTGTTATTTTTTACGAATTCGGGGGCCGTAATTTTGGGAGCAGATAACTTTTAATTAATGCATGAGATAACTTATTTTCTTTTCAATATTTTCATCATGATTTTTTTGAAAATAGTTGCCTCATTTTTGACCAATCATATGCATATATCTCTCCTATATATTTGGCTCCTATTTTTAAACAGGGTATCTTATATTCTTGTCTAACCATTTTCTCCTATAATTCATCTTTCTAAATCATTCACAAACAGCTTTCAACAATGGCACCAAAATTTAAACCAAGTGATTTGGTATTGGGATTCAGGAGTCAACACAACATGATTGCATATTTGGACACTGATGATGCTCTGCTTCCCCAATACACCCAGATGGTGGCGTATTTGAATGCATCCCCAATTAGGTATGCTCTTTCTCATGCTCCTCTCATCTCTGTCACACATATTAAACAGTTTTGGAACACTGTAAGTTCCTCAACAGTTAATAAAGTGACTATATTATCATCTATTGTTCATGGACGTACATGGGTGGTTACTGAAGCCTTGGTTCGCCATGGGTGGTTACTGAAGCCTTGGTTCGCCAGGCTTTGCATCTTGATGATGCAGATGGTATAACCACCCTTCCCATTCATTAAATAGAACAAGGACTAAGGGCTTTGGGTTATCCTTTCCCTGATGAGGGAACTTTAAACAAATATCATAAACAGGAGTTTCCCCCAGCCTGGAAGTACCTCATACATGTCATCTTACAATGTTTGAGTCCCAAGTGTACTGCATTCAATGAGATTAATAGATCCATTGCTAGTGCTATTGTGTGCATTGCACATGGGCAAAAGTTTAATTATTCTAAAATGATTTTTGGTGGCATGTGTAAAAAACAAAGGGAGTAAGATGACTTTAGCTTATCCCAGATTTTTACAAATGGTTTTTGATGTGCAAAATTACTGCACAAGGGATCATGATGATTTTTATGAGATCCCTGTGCAAAAGAAAGCTATTTTTACAAAGATGAACTCACCCCCTCATCGTGACTTACCCTTTACCCCAGCTATGCTTGCTGTTATTGCAGCAACACAACCCCAACCAGACCCTCAACCACAACTTGACCCAATACGAGAACCTTTACCTTCACCTCAACACATGCAAATTGACCAAGAACCCTTCGACGCTGACACATTAAATGTTGGCGTTGACACACCTAATCCAAACGTTGACACATTTCCTTCACAGACCCAAACACCCCTTAACCTTCTAACATCCACCCAATCCACATCATCTTCTACCCCACCACAATATAGGTTGCAAAAACATCAAAGGACTACTGGAGTGTTCTCCTCTAGTGGTCCTAGCCATATAGCAGAGAGAACCACCACCACAAGTGTGGTTGGTGCTATGGATGAGGCTGGGACTATTGGTTCTGGCTTAGATGCAGGCCAAGACAGTCCTAACATCTTTAAGACCTCATCCATTCCCCATGAATCTAACTTGGGAGGTCAAATACCCATTTTGGAGGAGGGTAGATTGGAACCAATGACATTAATGGAATTGATGGCTGTCTGCATTAGCTTGCAAAAGCAAAATGCAAACTTGGTACGAATTGTCAGTACACAAGGCCTTGAACTCAAGCTATTGATGGAGAGGATTGTTATTTTAGAGAATGCTAGCACAAGGCGTGGGATGGAGGAATCTTCCAATGGGTAGGATGAGCAGATTAATGTGAGTGATAAGGGCTCACATGATGGTGAATCTTTGGGTGTTGCTGAAGCCCTAACTGAATTGAAGAAGTAACTAGGGTTTGTTAGATCTCTGGTAACTCCTACAAATTTAGACTTGTCTTTTACAGCTATGTTGGAGCAAATTACAATAGGCACTGAGACAGGTAATTTGGGCGCTGACACAAGCAAATTGAGCGCTGACAGACCTACAGATGAGGTTGATGTATTCCAGTCATCATCCATCATCAAAGAAGTATCTTCACAGGTATTAACATCATCCTTACCCATCATTGATCCATTAGATAAGGGTAAAGGAAAAATGGTAGAAGTAGAAGTTCCAAAGGATGCAACACAAGTAGAGTTTGATAGAAGGTTGGCTGCACAACTTGTGGAACAAGAAATAAAGAAGGTTGGTGAATCATCTTTTGTTGCCACTTCAGAAGAACAAGAAGGAAGCGGTGAAGCTAGTTCAGACTCAAGTGTGATGATAATAGAACAACCAGAAAGACTTGAGTATGGTGATGATTTGGCAAGAGAGAAGCTGAATGAGTTGAAATTGCAAGTATATTTTGATATGCCAGAAGTTGTTCAGATGTACCATGCTTGGGAAGATAGGTGTATAGAGAATCTAGATTTGACTATTTCAGACCAAATATTGGGTTTGAAGATTCTTCTAAGAGTATAAAAGGACTGCAAGGTAATTCTGAAACACAAAGCTAGCAATAATCTCTCAATGCTGAAAAGGGATAGAAGGGAGTTGTACTACATGCTACTCAGGTGTCATGGAACAGGATGGACCTATAAGAAATTGTTGGGATTATCCTTTGAAGAGTTGGAGTACAAGGCTTATCCCATTTGGGCAAAAGTGTAGGAAGAAAATACTTTAAGACTTCTTTCTATTGAAAGGAAAGAAGAACTTGCAGAAGAGATAGAGCTTAAGAAGGCAATGATTGTTCCTAGACCTTTAAAGAAAGGATTTTCTCTTGAGTTCCTAAAGATATGGATAGATTGGTGCCTAGTGAAGCTGTTATAAGAAGGAGCATCAAGCTCTCACCATTGGAAGCTTCAGATATGGTACAAGTGTTACCTCTTGATTCCAGAAACCCTATTATAAGCTATGAAGAAGATGGAAGTGGGTTTTGGAAGATTGGCAGGTATGGGAAAGAGGTACACACTTTTACTACACTTATATCTCTCTTTGCAAGTGTGGATAGAGAAGACTTGGTAGACCTTTGGAGGTTGTTAGAGGCCAAGTATGAGACTGAAGCTCCTACTTCAGTCAATGAAATAAAACTTTGGTCAACATTCAAGAGAACGTGTGGACCAAGAGATGAAGATCCTGCTGTTTGGAAGGATCTTGAAGATGACCTCAATGGTCTTCAATGGTGTTTGTATTCAGTTGCTGGTGTATATTATTTGATTTCTACAAAGTTTGCTGAGTATCTTCTTGTAGATGGTCAGTATTCCATGTCCAAAGAAGTTTCAGAGAAGATGAAGACAACACAACTGGAGATTGACTATTCAAGTGACGTGGCCAAAGATTTGATCAGAAAAATTTATTACCAATATGATAAGAGTTGTAAGATTCCTCCTAGTTCTTAGATTTTATTTAGAAACTTGATTTCTAGAGTAGATATCAAGTTTAGGGGAGGATTGTTGGGAATAATATGTAGCCAGTTCACTTGAGCGCTGACAAGAAGAAAACAAGCGTTGATAGGAAGAAAACAAATACTGACAGATCAAGCATTGACAAGAAGAAGTCAAGCGTTGATAGGTTGAAGACAAGTACTGATAGGATGATGTAGTCTATACGTATTATGTTTCTAGTTTGTTTCTTGTAAAGATAAGTTCAACATTGTATTTTCTATAATTATCTTTACCTAGAATAGTTGATACGTAGACTCTTGTACAAGGCTTCTTATGTCTATAAAAGAAGACCTTTATGTTATGTTTCAAATAAGTTTTTCATATGTTAAACACTTTCATTGTAAGCAAGTTTGTTATTATCAATCAAGTGAAAGTTTGTTTTACATCTTTGTGTGTTCTTGTTTAAGTGTTAATTCCACATAACACTTAGATTACTTTATACATAAACAAAGTTTATCTACGTGTATAACTTGATCTAATCTCGTATACACAAAGCTAAATCGATCTAAGTTTGGGATCAACATACCCCACCACAATATAGGTTGCAAAAACGCCAAAGGACTACTGGAGTGTTCTCCTCTAGTGGTCATAGCCATGTAGCAGAGAGAACCACCACCACAAGTGTGGTTGGTGCTATGGATGAGGCTGGGACTATTGGTTCTGGCTTAGATGTAGGCCAAGACAGTCCTAACATCTTTAAGACCTCATCCATGCCCCATGAATCTAACTTGGGAGGTTAAATACCCATTTTAGAGGAGGGCAGATTGGAACCAATGACATTAATGGAATTGACGGCTGTCTGCATTCGCTTGCAAAATAAAAATGCAGACTTGGTACAAATTGTCAGTACACATGGCCTTGAACTCAAGCAATTGAGGGAGAGGATTGTTATTTTGGAGAATGATAGCACAAGGCGTGGGATGGAGGAATCTTCCAAAGGGGAGGATGAGCAGATTAATGTGAGTGATAAGGGCTCACATGATGGTGAATCTTTGGGTGTTGCTGAAGCCCTAACTAGTTTGAAGAAGCAACCAGGTTTTGTTAGATCTCTGGTAACTGTAACACCCCCAAATTTATACAACTCAATACAACGGAAGACTCGTTGGTGTTACGTGTTGGAAATACGTTTTTCCAAGGAAAGTCTCGCTTTTCATAAACTGGTGAATGTTCAAATGTTTTAAAACATGCTCAACAATGGTTTGCTATTATTTCATATAGTAACCCGCTTTTCATAATCAAGTCAAGCATTTCGCCGAAAATCTTTGACTCAACAACGGGAATTAATTTTCTCGGGCATGGTTTACTTTATAACCATGTAAGGGATTGTGTTTACGTAATAACACAATCTAACACAAATTTATGTACGATTCAGTGCATTTATTTGTTAAAACAAGAGAAGTCTTGTTTTTATGAAGTTATCATCTCCACCAACCGTAGCAACTTATAATTGATATCTACATACTCGACGATGCGATTTCTCAAACGGTGACTACAACTCTTTCGATAGAACACGGGTCAACAATTGAGGGGGAGCAATTGTCCATCATTCAGAATCCTTGATGCCGATAGTGCCAAGTTCACATATTGGTGTCAAGACAACGATATCAATCATACACATGGAGTCAAGAGATAACTTTAGACGTGACGAGGTGACCAACATTCGTGAACAAGAACCATGTGAATCTTTCATATGATGTTCTCCATCATTCAGGTCCTACCTCGTAAATTGCTAATCTTGTGAATTCATTATCATATATGATCTTTGCACGTGATAAATATCTTACACTTGTGTTTAAAAGGTATTTAATTTACGTTTCAGCACACCCTCATTAATTTGAGGGGGAGCTTGTGTAATTCATGAAGATAATTGGATTTGCATTTTTCTTCCCAATTTTTCTTAAAATGCTATTAAATCAATTGATATTAAAAACATCGATTGGGTTAATATTTTAATATGGGGGAGAAAATGTGATTTAATATGGGATATGATCAATCATAAATGGTTTAACTTAACGTGATAGCTCATCCCGACATGTGCAAAATGTTTTCGGATATCGTGGCATATGTTAAGGGGGAGCAAAATGGATTTGCATTTCAAAATGGATTTCATGGTGACATACACTTACCCAAAACATCTCTATTCACGACGGTGAAGATTGTGGTGACATAAGGATGGTAGGATAGGTTAAGTCCTATGATTCTTCCAGAACCGGAGGAATCTTCCCAAGGACATTCCATAGCTAGAAATAGTAGTCCTTAGGAAAGTTGGAGAAAGATTGTGAACGTAGCTGAATGCCGACCAAGTACTTAAGTTAGCACTGGAACAATCACAACAAGGTGCTAGTTATGACGTATTGGTAAGCATTGAAGGGGTTGAAGAATGAAAAAGAATTGTAAAGATAAAGGGTGTAAAGAAAGAAGCCCTCCTAACAACTTTAGGCAGAAACCGGGTCAATACATATGCTATTGAGATCATTTTTAATGATTCTTGATATTGTAGATAAGACATCATGGACCCAGTGATGCAATGCACAACCCATCCCAGCTAACTCAGATATCTCTCAAAAGGTATTTGTTTTAATCACACGGAGACAACATATTATCTATTGATTTATTCACTCCGAATAAATTGATATTGAAAAGGTGGCACTCCTCTCCAGCCTCCGATCACTAAAATCCAAAGTGCACGATCGAGTCTAGAGCCATTTGAGATCATCAAATATCTCATTAGGACACACTTTCATATTTCCTTGCTTCTTCACACACTGTGAAAAGTAAGAAAGATCTTAAGAGTCCTACGCAAAATCTTCATGATCTTGCCTGAACATCTGAGTAATACGAAAGTATTTACAATGAAGATGGAAATCCTTCTTGAGTGAATATCAAAAAGCTCATGGTAGGTGACTTGTGCGATTTTTTATGAATCAAACTTGTGATAACTGGAAAGCAACAGAGGTTTAATTCTTAAATGAATTTAAACACGTTCCAGGCCTCTACGCAATATCTTAGTGATCTTGCCAGAACACTCAGAGTGATACTTTACTTTTCACAGTGACGAATGGAAATCCTTCTAGTGTTAACCTCAAACAGCACTTGGTGGGTAACTTGCAAGATTCTATACGAATCAAGCTCGTGACAACTGGAAAGCAACGATGGTGCGGTTCTTAATTGAATTTCACTTGTTCCAGGAACATGAATTGACGGCTTCAAATCATGCGGATATTATTATCCAAATGATTCACTCTTTATGTTCGCAGTCAGCTTTGGACGGTCGAATAAAGAGAACGGGTTTACCCACAAAATCCTGTCAGGAAGTTACTTAATTGAAACTATCCGTCACGGGTACGATATCTAATATCGTCCAACGGTCTTCACCGACCGGAGGTAAAATGCTACCGATTTAGAATGAAATGTTCAAAGCCATTTCTTTCGTGTCTACTTATGTTGCGACATTTGAAGACGGTGGCGTTGCGGAATCCAAGAAGAAGTCGTCCCCACATGCTTATACTGCATACACTCAGTACTTCAACGAATTCAAGAAAGTCTGAAGGTCAAGTCTTTCGCTGTATCAAACTCTAAAGCTTTCAAGAATTATAAAGGTATAAGTGTGTAGAACATGAAGTCACGAAGAGGCGAATATCACAAGTGATGAATGCACAAGGTCAAGGCAAGAGAACATGCTCAAGACTAAAGTCAAAGATCTCATCAGCATGTTCACAAGAACAAGATCGAAGACTCAAGCATAGTATGCTAGGTTTAAGATTTTGTAAAATGGTGTGACCTTCCTTTGGGGGAGATTGTTGGAAATACGTTTTTCCAAGGAAAGTCTCGGTCACATCATTATTAGCATAGATCACGAGCTATAGACTAATTAGGACATTGTAACTTGGAGTGACCTCCCTTTGGGGGAGATTGTTGGAAATACGTTTTTTACGTAATTAGAAAGGATCGGTCACTCCAATGATATTGGGCTCGTGATCCAATATAGCCCATATAGCCCACATGTAGGGTGGGCTATATAAACCCCCCTCCTAGCATGTTAGGAGGGGTTGTTGGTTCACTTCCATTCTATAATCACATTTCTATCTTTCTCTCCTTTCTCTCTCTTCTTTCTCTCTCTAAAGTTCTTCCATTTATCATCTATATCAATAGATTAATTCAACAATGTCTAATCCTTAGAAAACATTGATCCTTCATTACGGGATAGCACATTACTCACATCATAGACAACGCATAAAAATCGCGTCGTTTATTAATAAAGCATTTCCATTCATAAATATCAAAGTTACATAGGTCCCAAGTCATTGTATTTAATACAGGTTTTACAAAGCATTTGAATGGAAATAAGTATTTAGGTGCGGGCCATGAATTCTTGTTGTCTTCCCGAGAATTACCTTCAAGTACCTGAGATAAAACATGTTAAAAGAAAAGGTCAGCGATAACGCCGAGTGAATTCATAGAGTTTAATAAAATCCATCAATATAACATCGGTATAAAATTATTACCGAAAATCATTTTGTACAAATCATTGTAATAGGCCATAAAATAGCCAAAATCATTTTATACAAATCTTTATCAAATCATAATATAGGCATTTGCCTTAAAAACCATTATACGAATCATTGTCGTTAAAAACACCATACAATACGTTTTGCAACGTTGTATAGATTAAATAAAAACCGTTATATGAATATGGTTATATAAAACCAAAGCACGAACATAATATCAATAGTATGACCCTGTATTGCTAGTCAGGCAATACATCGTAATTCGGTGCGTCTAGAAGTATTTCGTTAATATGGATTATTATAAGCCGCATGACATTGTTACCTTACTACAAAAAACAACGGGTAGCTAACCCGATATTCAATTTGCCCATCTAAATTAGCGTGTCGTCACAAAGGTCACGCTATGGAAATCTTCTCATACATAAATTCGCTTACCAATCGATGTGGCACGACGGGGATCAACCGTCAAGGCGCGAACTGGGGTGATCGTCCCCAAATAGTACTATTATATGCATAAGTGTCTACCAAATCCCGGTAGTTCACAATTCATGCTAATGGGACTTTTAGTGACATAACCAAACTTTAATAATCCATTTACTTTCATCTATCGGGTCCTTTAATCATTTATCGGGTCATACAATCGGGTCATACAATCATTCGGGTCCAAATCAATAAACAAACAATCGGGACAATTGGTGTCCTATTTTATAAAAACTAACATGTTATCTCCCTCGCGGGTTTATAAAACATTTCATAAAAACATTTAAAAGAGTGCGAGGCTATGAACTCACATTGATGTGGGAAGACGGGTTATCGGCAATTCGGACGTACGGTACGTGCTTCAATCACGGAAACCTAGACAAATAATACTCGTCTTAGACTCATGTCCAATGACTTTATAAAAATAACAATTATGTATTCATATGATGATTATATATATGATGATCAAGTGGGTTTATATATTCTTATTTACTCATTTTAGTGTTATGTGTCGATAACTTTTATATTAGTTTACTAGTTTTACCTATTTACATATTTTAAGTCCAATAAACTTATTATAAGTTCTTTAACTTGTGTTATTCCATTTTATACTTGTATTATCAGTATTTACACTTTAAATGTTGGGCCTAAATGGGTTAAGCCCAATAAATAAGTTTATAAGTGTTTTAGTCCATTTTGTTGTATTATTAGTCCAATAACGTTAACTTAGCCCGTTAATGTCCGTATGTTATCTAGTTCGGGTTTTATCGGTTTTTGCTTGTTATATATGTTTATACATAAGTATATGAGTTTATAAAAGTTTACATTAGACGGGTCCAACCGTCTAAGTTTTATTTGGCGAAAAACGCTAATTTTACGGTAATAGCCGAAAAAGTCGTAATAATCATGTTTATAGTTTTATAACTTATAAAACTTATCAAACTACCATTTTTATACAATGTTCATTTATTTATCATTGTATATATTTATATAAATGTATTATATAAGTTAGTGGGTTTCATATTTTATACTATTTTTATTTGAGTGCTTATATAATATTATTATACTTTAATTTCTAAAATCTGATTTTTATTTTCATGTTCACCAAAACTGCCATATCTAGAGTTCTATATGGAGATAGAAGCTAAATTTTTTATGACATAAACTACATGATATGTGCTCCATTTAACTTCTCTATAGCTACTGTTGAATCATCCTCTAAGTATTTTCTAAAAATCGTCCAAATCAGTGAACTCAGATTTGTACTTTAAACTTGTTTTGATCATATCTCACTCATCCTATTGATTACATTGCATGACCAACTCTCACATGTGTACAAGACATATTACTTACTGTATATCCATTAATCTATGCCATTTTATCAGTTCATGACATGTTTCTTTACTGTTTTATACAGCCATCATTTTTAAGCAAGATTTTAACCTTGTTTCTTATAGTTTTTCACCTTTTTAATCATGTTTTTCAACACCAAATCCCCACACAATATTTTTAATCATCATTCATCATCATATACATATACATAAGTAAAAGAAATACAAGATTACATAATCAAAAATAACAAGAGGATGAGGAGGACAATCTTTATACCACCAAATTGATGTAGGTTGTGATAAAGACATGGATTTTGATGGAGAAACTTGTGAATAACCAAGACCATCCTCAAGACCACCATTCTTCATGAATACTTTGTGGAAAATCAGCCCCAAGACTCCATGGAAACTCCTCCTTGGATGTTATAATCACCTCCAATCAATAAGTCTTCAAAAGGACATCATCTTATGCAAGAATAACATAAGATTTGTGGTTAAATTTGGATCAAATGGGTGTTTTGGTGTTGTTTTTGGACGGCACACATGGAGGAGGAAGAGAGAAATGAGAGTGTTTGCATGAGTAGAAATGATACTAGTGGTTTGTGTTGGATGGTTTTTGAGGTAAGTTAGCTTGATTTGTAAGCTAGTTACATGTGTTGAAGCTTATTAGTTAAGCTTGGACAAGTGTAGCTACTTGTTGAAAACTTGCCACCAAATTGGTGTGGTGGAGCTTTGTAGCCGGTTTTGAGTGGGGGTGGGACAAGTGGGACACTTGTCTCATCCCCATTTATTTACGGGTACTCCTCGATTCTAGTTTCCTCGATTTGCGTGCCCTCGGGTCGTTTTACGAAAAACGTTTTTATAAATTATAAATCAACGGCACAAAACGAATCTAATAAAAATTGTCTCATCAAAAACGGAGTTCGAAAACGTAAATACGTAATCCTAGGGTTTCCGGTTAAGTCGTAAAGGACGTTAAATTAAAATCGTAAGTCCTAATCTCTTCTCGTAAATTTGTAAGTTTATGAACCAACACAAATTTAAAACTCCAAAATAATATTCACGAATAAATTTATTTTCTGAAATGCCGGACTGTCACCAAAGACGGTGTATGTAAACGTAAGCACGTAACGTTGAATCCTCCGGTTTAGACGTAGTCGATGCTACTTCAAGATGAAAATCCAAATTACTTCCCATAAATAAGTGAGTTCATAATGTAACATTAAAATAATGTTTTTAAACAATATTCGAGAATAAAATATCAACCATAAATTGACGGATTGTCACAACATTTACCCCTAAACAGGATCTTTGTCCTCAAAGATCATCTTACTACTCGCTTCTTATAGAGTTAAATCCATGTGGGTATTTCCTCCACATTCGGTCTTTTCTCACAAGTGTAATTCATTACAATACACGAGTTTCATCAAACATAACTACGGGAATAAGATCAGACTAAATGTTGACTTACTTTCTCTATCCATGATGTTCACGAGTTTCTGATGAATGCAACTTTTCGCCGATCTAAGCTTTACTAAGAATCAATCAGATTTTCACTTGATGGATATTTTATCAAGTTCGATATACGAAATATAATTCACGCAGTTCTTGAAGTCCTAGGGTGGATCCAGCTTATATGCCTTTCAAACCAACTTTTATATCATCTCAATGGTCCTATACAATGGGGACTTATATCCCATGATTTGTCAGATCATTAATTCATTTTTCCAAGGTTAAAAATTTTGGCATAACTTCGCTACCCATCTGGCACTTCAAGATCTACATTTCATATTCACATAACCTCTTGCCCACTACCGACAGTCAATAATCAGATCCTAATTTCAACAATCATTTCAGGTCTCGCGGGTCGAGTATTTTGTAAGGTTAGGTTCGCCATCATAGGAAACCTTAAACCTAAAAGACATGTCCAACTCACAATGGGTGTATGTCGGGTGTATTCATCTCAACTCTTGCTTACAGATGCTCTAATAGTTGGATCATGACAAGATTCGATCTCGATCCTAACGCGATAATTATCAATGATAATCTCTCTAAAGGAAAATGATAATACGATTTATTACTAAAGGTCATTCATTCAAACATAAAACAACACTTATATTACTTTGTATCGTTACTTTACCTCGTCCCTTCGATTTGGGGTGGTACATAGTACTCTCATCAAGGTTCGTTCTCAATGATTCCTGAGCAAATCTCTAGAAATTCGATACGAAGCGAGGATCTTGATAAAGATGTTTGATACAGGCACACTATGTTTACATAACTCTTTTGCATTTATCATTAACGGGAATGATATTAGCAGATTTGGTCAGTCTGTCGACGATGACCCAAATCGAATCAAATTCAGATGATGACCTTTGCAACAGCTAGACGTTTACTAACGCATGAGGCGATGTCTGCCTTCATAATTTGCCATTAGTTCAACTTCTTCTGATAATGATACATTAAATCAGAAATGACAAGAATAGAATACTTATACTTACAGATTCCAACATAACTATATCTCACAATCCTCTATATTTAGACAATCACAAGTGGTCTTTAAAACATTTAACGCTATCGGCTTCTCAATTCTAATGGTTCACATTAGCCGCGAACCACTTTTATTATCTATATTATCCTTTTTATAATCATCAGCTATTTTTAAATTGGTCGGCAATTTATTTTGCACAATCATTATTAAGGAACACGTCCTAATTGATTATTTCTCCTTTCTATATAATGCGTCAGTATTTACATTCATATTTCCTGATGAAATAATTATCATGTCTAAAATTCACTCATAATTTCTTTCTTCATACTTTCTAAGTTTTAGTTTCGTCTCATCTATCATTTTTATCAGTTTTTCTCAATCCGGCGTTTAAAGCATCGATAACTATTACAATTAATTAAATAATAATTATTAAATTTTTATGAAACGTAAACGTAAAAATTTTAAATTTCTTAGTTCGACCAATTATATAAAATGTTCAAAATAAATTTGAATTTAATTAACAAGATTTTTGTTGATTTATCGAAAATAATTAAAATAATTAATAAGATCCGAAAATGTTCGAGAAATCTTTGGTTATACTTTGGTCAAAATTTTCTTAGTTGAAAAGCAAAAATTGTCGTTTCAAATTTCAAGTTATGGTTTAAATGGGTTTCCTCAATCCTTCTTAGGTTGTTTTGAGGTTTACACAAACATTTACCCCTAAACAGGAGTTTAGTTAAATGATTTGTGTATAAGGAACTAATCCCTTAAAAATTTCTTTGATAAACTATCTGTCAAAACATATTTGCACTTTTCTTTTTAGTAAAACCCAAAGCCTTAATGGATCTAATTTTTCAAATGTCAATATAGATCCCATTATCTTATTAATCACACGGTCAAATCATGTAAAGTATTAAGCCGTTACTCACATGTTAAATATTCAAGTTACAGGTTTTTATCTTTCGGCCAATTCAGGGCAGTCTATAAATAATTATTAACTCATTCTTATTCTTATAAACAAACAAATAGTCCTTAATGATCACGAGCATGAATTTATCAAGTTACAGCCTACACACGTGATTCACCAAGTTTATGAATGCTATATGTGTATTAGTCAATCCAAACGACATCACGTGAAACTCATAATGTTCATTACAATTTCTGGATGTAGTGATTGGAATAGATAATCTTCTTCGCGGACACGAAGTTGACGATAACCATGCCGTGGATCAAATTTCTAAAACATACGCTAAAACCTTGTAAATGATCGAACAAATCTTCCATTTCGAGTTATGGATATCGTTTTCCGATTGTCAATTTACTCAGTTCACAGTAACCTATAAATATAAGGAATGATAACACCATATCTCTTCATGATGACGAGATTAGGTAGAATAAAATCTTTCTTCGACAACTCTCTCAGTTGTACGGTAATTCCTTTAATTCAGATGGTGCTGACATACAGTGCACACGCCACAGGTGCAGCACCAGGAATATAATCAATACCAAATTCAACTTGCCTTAGTGGCAAAAGTCTAGTTAATTCATCAACAAATACCTCCTAAAGTTTCAGATAACGGAAACATCTTTTAAAATAAATTCATATTAGGTTCTTTCTAGATTATAATATCTATGACTAACTCACAACCATTCACGGTAAAATTTTAAGTCTAAATGCAGGATATGGACATCCATCAAGAATTATTTAGATCACTTTTGATAATCAACATCTTATCTTTTAGGGGAATTCTACTCGGGTTCCCATCAATTAAGACAATGTCGTCATGTCATAATCAATCAATCCATTCTACCGGCATTATCAACTTTTCAGTTTTATTGCCGTCGATAAGATGTGAACTTCTCAAAAGACTAGTAATAACTCATAATCCTTCACAGATTCAAGGATATCAGGAGACATAACTACCTTAAAAGAGTAAGGTCAACGCATAATCTACGCGAAAGAATTTCAAATCAGATACAGACGAAAACATTAACGAATATGAATATATCCCATGTTTTCATAATTTGAGTACGCATTCGAAAGCTCCTCGGATCGTTGCCCAGGTCATTCAAATATGAAATCTAATCAAAAGAAATGATATGAACGTCGATACATCCAGTCGGTTATCAACACTCGATAATCAGATACTTTTCCTAAGAACCTCACTACGGGAGAATTGGACAAGAAAGAATTGTCAATCGTCAAATAAGACAAATTCCACAGATGAGTAAATTCGACTCAGAAGAATAAATGCTACAGGCACATATGTAGCTGTCCCTAACAATATTTCCCTATTTTGCACTTTTTGCAGATCTCATAAAATTTAATCTTTCACAATCTTCAACGAAAATGTAGTGTTTATTCATTAGTTTTATGGTGACTACTAATCAGCCTTGCATGGTCCATTCCAAATTGTATGTAGGCGCGCAACTATATACAATTTCAAGATTAACGATGCAATACTCAGTTCGTCAAAATTTTATCATCATGTTTATAATAAAAACATTTTCATGCTTAATTCTTAAATAAGAATCAAAATAAATTTACAAAGATTTTCCTTGTTATGAAAACAATTAAGTTTTCCCAAGGTGTTTTATAAACAACTTCATTTCGATAACAATCACTTATAAATCTCACTTTGAATAATCCTTATAGTGATGAAAATTCAATTTCCTCAAATGATACTGTTTTATCTTATAAAAACAATGAGTGATCTGCAAAAGAGTGATGAAAAGTTGTTCACCAAGAACTAACTACAATATGATAGGAAATGAGCTTAGCCAAATAATCATGAGGTTCATGATCTCGATGGCACTCAAAAGAATAATCCACAACGTAACTCGATTCAAGATGAGTACTTGTTCAATGGTTTCATTACTAATGCGAACATTAGGATGAAGCAATAAAAGAAAGATAACATCGATACATGTAGGATTTAGCAATCAAAGGTAGTCTTTTTTTATTAATCACAAACAAATCAAAATTGTACCGTAACACATTACGTGTCACTATGTCATACAATTCTCAGAACTCATCCTACCAACTGCTCAGTTAAGTTAGGGATTTTTAAAAGATACCACAATGAATACTAATCTACAAGAGTCATTAGGTGTTCCACATGTCCCGAAAGAACCATCGGTCCCAATTCAGAAGAAGATTTCTTCAATTTATTTCTTGGACACTAGGCATCCTCGTTAGTGGACAATGGCCTAGGAACAACCCTTAACATGAACCTATAATCATTTAAAACCTCATAATTTAATCAAAGAACTTAACGACTTCCTCTTAACAATCTCATATTCCATATGTGTTAAACTTTTCTTTATTCAAGTTTTAACCAATTTTATACTCAATTCGATATCCTACCTTATTTTCAAATACTTCAACCTTATTTATAAACCTTAATAGGGCAATAAAAGCTCGATATGAATCGAAACTTAATTTCCAATCCTATAGCTCTTACAACAACAATTATCAAATGAGTCACTAGTATGAAATGACTCACACATTCAATCAGACTTCTCAGAAAGGTACTAGTGGCATGAGGTTTTGGGTAATGGTTCCAATGACAGCCTCAAGTGCAACATTCACCCTTTCGATTTCAATTTAAGAATTGGATGACAACGAGTCAGATGACATCTTTCTAGGTGGTAACGTTTTGTAAAACTCCACTCAATAATAAAAGATCGTCATGACATCGATATCAGATTTAATCTCGCAAATCCTTTTTCAATATCACAATCAACTAATATCTACATTTCTATGAATATCAACCATTTGCTGGGATCATAAATATCCACAACTTGGTTTAGATCTAGGATAGCTAGAATTCCTACGAGAATAGCTTCGATTAATTTACTAGGGGATTTAGAGTTTCTTGTGACAATCTACGTCGTATAAATACCTCGTATAAATAACAAAATAATCATCAAACAATCATGTAATCAAATTACATCATATATATATATATATATATATATATATATATATATATATATATATATATATATATATATATATATATATATATATATATATATATATATATATATATATATATATAATCCAAGTTATATATATATATATATATATATATATATATATATATATATATATATATATTAAAATAACGCTTCTCAGTCTGGCCTTGTCGGTAACTCGGGAATTCTTCGGCACCGTTATAGTCAAAAGATTTTTAGACATTTTTAGAAAAATGTTTATAGTTAAAAGATTTTGAAATGTTTTATTCAAAACCTAAATTTTTAAAAAATCTTTCGTTCTCTATAACGAGAGCTCTGATACCAAACTGTAACACCCCCAAATTTATACAACTCAATACAGCGGAAGACTCGTTGGTGTTACGGGATAGCACATTACTCACATCATAGACAACGCATAAAAATCGCGTCGTTTATTAATAAAGCATTTCCATTCATAAATATCAAAGTTACATAGGTCCCAAGTCATTGTATTTAATACAGGTTTTACAAAGCATTTGAATGGAAATAAGTATTTAGGTGCGGGCCATGAATTCTTGTTGTCTTCCCGAGAATTACCTTCAAGTACCTGAGATAAAACATGTTAAAAGAAAAGGTCAACGATAACGCCGAGTGAATTCATAGAGTTTAATAAAATCCATCAATATAACATCGGTATAAAATTATTACCGAAAATCATTTTGTACAAATCATTGTAATAGGCCATAAAATAGCCAAAATCATTTTATACAAATATTTATCAAATCATAATATAGGCATTTGCCTTAAAAACCATTATACGAATCATTGTCGTTAAAAACACCATACAATACGTTTTGCAACGTTGTATAGATTAAATAAAAACCGTTATATGAATATGGTTATATAAAACCAAAGAACGAACATAATATCAATAGTATGACCCTGTATTGCTAGTCAGGCAATACATCGTAATTCGGTGTGTCTAGTAGTATTTCGTTAATTTAGATTATTATAAGCCGCATGACATTGTTACCTTACTACAACAAACAACGGGTAGCTAACCCGATATTCAATTTGCCCATCTAAATTAGCGTGTCGTCACAAAGGTCACGCTATGGAAATCTTCTCATACATAAATTCGCTTACCAATCGATGTGGCACGACAGGGATCAACCGTCAAGGCGCGAACTGGGGTGATCGTCCCAAAATAGTACTATTATATGCATAAGCGTCTACCAAATCCCGGTAGTTCACAATTCATGCTAATGGGACTTTTAGTGACATAACCTAACTTTAATAATCCATTTACTTTCATCTATCGGGTCATTTAATCATTTATCGGGTCATACAATCATTCGGGTCCAAATCAATAAACAAATAATCGGGACAATTGGTGTCCTATTTTATAAAAACTAACATGTTATCTCCCTCGTGGGTTTATAAAATATTTCATAAAAACATTTAAAAGAGTGCGAGGCTATGAACTCACATTGATGTGGGAAGACGGGTTATCGGCAATTCGGACGTACGGTACGTGCTTCAATCACGGAAACCTAGACAAATAATACTCGTCTTAGACTCATGTCCAATGACTTTATAAAAATAACAATTATGTATTCATATGATGATTATATATATATGATGATCAATTGGGTTTATATATTCTTATTTACTCATTTTAGTGTTATGTGTCGATAACTTTTATATTAGTTTACTAGTTTTACCTATTTACCTATTTTAAGTCCAATAAACTTATTATAAGTTCTTTAACTTGTGTTATTCCATTTTATACTTGTATTATCAGTATTTACACTTTACATGTTGGGCCTAAATGGGTTAAGCGCAATAAATAAGTTTATAAGTGTTTTAGTCCATTTTCTTGTATTATTAGTCCAATAACGTTAACTTAGCCCGTTAATGTCCGTATGTTATCTAGTTCGGGTTTTATCGGTTTTTGCTTGTTATATATGTTTATACATCAGTATATGAGTTTATAAAAGTTTACATTAGACGGGTCCAACCGTCTAAGTTTTATTTGGCGAAAAACGTTAATTTTACGGTAATAGCCGAAAAAGTCGTAAAAATCATGTTTATAGTTTTATAACTTATAAAACTTATCAAACTACCATTTTTATACAATGTTCATTTATTTATCATTGTACATATTTATATAAATGTATTATATAAGTTAGTGGGTTTTAATTCATATTTTATACTATTTTTATTTGAGTGCTTATATAATATTATTATACTTTAATTTCCAAAATCTGATTTTTATTTTCATGTTCACCAAAACTGCCATATCTAGAGTTTTATATGGCGTTAGAAGTTCAAAATTTTATGACATAAACTACATGATATGTGCTCCATTTAACTCTTCTATAGCTACTGTTGAATCATCCTCTAACTAGTTTCTAAAAATCGTCCAAAACAGTGAACTCAGATTTGTACTTTAAACTTGTTTTGATCATATCTCACTCATCCTATTGATTCCATTGCATGGCCAACTCTCACATGTGTACAAGACATATTACTTACTGTATATCCATTAATCTATGCCATTTTATCAGTTCATGACATGTTTCTTTACTCTTTTATACAGCCATCATTTTTAAGCAAGATTTTAACCTTGTTTCTTATAGTTTTTCACCTTTTTAATCATGTTTATCAACACCAAATCCGCACACAATATTTTTAATCATCATTCATCATCATATACATATACATATACATAAGTAAAATAAATACAAGATTACATAATCAAAAATAACAAGAGGATAAGGAGGACAATCTTTATACCACCAAGTTGATGTAGGTTGTGATCAAAACATGGATTTTGATGGAGAAACTTGTGAATAACCAAGACCATCTTCAAGACCACCATTCTTCATGAATACTTTGTGGAAAATTAGCCCCAAGACTCCATGGAAACTCCTCCTTGGATGTTATAATCACCTCCAATCAATAAGTCTTCAAAAGGACATCATCTTATGCAAGAATAACATAAGATTTGTGGTTAAATTTGGATCAACTGGGTGTTTTGGTGTTGTTTTTGGACGGCACAAATGGAGGAGGAAGAGAGAAATGAGACTGTTTGCATGAGTGGAAATGATACTAGTGGTTTGTGTTGGATGGTTTTTGAGGTAAGTTAGCTTGATTTGTAAGCTAGTTACATGTGTTGAAGCTTATTAGTTAAGCTTGGACAAGTGTAGCTACTTGTTGAAAACTTGCCACCAAATTGGTGTGGTGGAGCTTTGTAGCTGGTTTTGAGTGGGGGTGGGACAAGTGTCCCACTTGTCTCATCCCCATTTATTTACGGGTACTCCTCGATTCTAGTTTCCTCGATTTGCATGCCCTCGGGTCGTTTTACGAAAAACGTTTTTATAAATTATAAATCAACGGCACAAAAGAATCTAATAAAAATTGTCTCATAAAAAACGGAGTTCGAAAACGTAAATACGTAATCCTAGGGTTTCCGGTTTAGTCGTAAAGGACGTTAAATTAAAATCGTAAGTCCTAATCTCTTCTCGTAAATTTGTAAGTTTATGAACCAACACAAATTTAAAACTCCAAAATAATATTCACGAATAAATTTATTTTCTGAAATGCCGGACTGTCACCAAAGACGGTGTATGTAAACGTAAGCACGTAACGTTGAATCCTCCGGTTTAGACGTAGTCGATGCTACTTCAAGACGTAAATCCAAATTACTTCCCAAAAATAAGTGAGTTCATAATGTAACATTAAAATAATGTTTTTAAATAATATTCGAGAATAAAATATCAACCATAGATTGACGGATTGTCACAGTAACTCCTACCAATTTAGACTTGTCTTTTACAGCTATGTTGGGGCAAATTACAAGAGGCGCTGAGACAGGTAATTTGGGCGTTGACAAGCAAAGTTTGAGCGCTGACATGAGTAGATTAGGCGCTGACACAAGCAAATTGAGCGCTGACAGACCTACAGATGAGGTTGATGTATTCCAGTCATCATCCATCATCAAAGAAGTATCTTCACAGGTATTGCCATCATCCTTACCCATCATTGATCCATTAGATAAGGGTAAAGGAAAAATGGTAGAAGTAGAAGTTCCAAAGGATGCAACATAGGTAGAGTTTGATAGAAGGTTGGTGAGTCATCTTTTGTTGCCACTTCAAAAGAACAAGAAGGAAGTGGTGAAGCTAGTTCAGACTCAAGTGTGATGATAATAGAACAACCAGAAAGACTTGAGTATGGTGATGATTTGGCAAGAGAGAAGCTGAATGAGTTGAAATTGCAAGTAGATTTTGATATGCAAGAAGTTGTTCAGATGTACCATGCTTGGGAAGATAGATGTATGGAGAATCCAGATTTGACTATTTCAGACCAGATATGGGGTTTGGAGATTCTTCTAAGAGTACAAAAGGACTGCAAGGTAATTCTGAAACACAAAGCTAGCAATATTCTCTCAATGCTGAAAAGGGATAGAAGGGAGCTGTACTACATGCTACTCAGATGCCATGGAACAGGATGGACCTATAAGAAATTGTTGGGATTATCCTTTAAAGAGTTGGAGTACAAGGCTTATCCCATTTGGGCAAAAGTGTAGGAAGAAAACACTCTAAGACTTCTTTCTGATGAAAGGAAAGAAGAACTTGCAGAAGAGATGGAGCTTAAGAAGGCAATGATTGTTCCAAGACCTTTGAAGAAGTGAGTTCCTCTTGAGTTTCCTAAAGATATGGATAGATTGAATCCAAGTGAAGCTGTTATAAGAAGGAGCATCAAGTTCTCACCATTAGAAGCTTCAGATATGGTGCAAGTGTTACCTCTTGATGCCAGAAACCCTATTATAAGCTACGAGGAAGATGAAAGTGGGTTTTGGAAGATTGGCAGGTATGGGAAAGAGGTACACACTTTTACTACACTTATATCTCTCTTTGCAAGTGTTGATAGAGAAGACTTGGTAGACATTTGGAGGTTGTTGGAGGCCAAGTATGAGACTGAAGCTCCTACTTCAGTCAATGGAATAAAACTTTGGTCAACATTCAAGAGAATGTGTGGACCAAGAGATGAAGATCCTGCTGTTTGGAAGGATCTTGAAGATGACCTCAATGGTCTTCAATGGCGTTTGTATTCAGCTGCTGGTGTATATTATTTGAGTTCTACAAAGTTTGCTGAGTATCTTCTTGTAGATGGTCAGCATTCCATGTCCAAAGAAGTTTTGGAGAAGATGAAGACAACACAGCTGGAGATTGACTATTCAAGTGACGTGGCCAAAGATTTGATCAGACATATTTATTACCAATATGATAAGAGTTGTAAGATTCCTCCTAGTTCTTAATTTTTATTCAGAAACTTGCTTACTAGAGTAGATATCAAGTTTAGGGGAGGATTGTTGGGAATAAAATATAGCCAGTTCACTTGAGCGCTGACAAGAGGAAAATAAGCGTTGATAGGAAGAAAACAAACGCTGACAGATCAAGCATTGACAAGAAGAAGTCAAGCGTTGATAGGTTGAAGACAAGCACTGATAGGATGATGTAGTCTACACGTATTTTGTTTCTAGTTTGTTTCTAGTAAAGATAAGTTCAACATTGTATTTTCTATAATTATCTTTACCTATAATAGTTGATACGTAGACTCTTGTACAAGGCTTCTTATGTATATAAAAGAAGACCTTTAGGTTATGTTTCATAATAAGTTTTTCATACGTTAAACACTTTCATTGTAAGCAAGTTTGTTATTATCAATCAAGTGAAAGTTTGTTTTACATCTTTGTGTGTTCTTGTTTAAGTGTTAATTCCGCATAACACTTAGATTACTTTATACATAAATAAAGTTTCTCTACGTGTATAACTTGATTTAATATCATATACACAAAGCTAAATCGATCTAAGTTTAGGATCAACAAGGGTGATTATAGAGGTGTGAGAATGGTTAGAATTAATGGGAAAATTGATTTATTATGATTTCTAAAAGTGTATATTACATCAGTGGGTTAAAGGCTGTTGTTCGTGGGTTTAAGATTTGATATAGTCTGAGATTAATTGAGTTTGTTGTAGAGTTTTTTGAGACGCTCGTTTTGGTATAAGATAGAGCTTCTAACTCATTACAAGTCAAAAGTTATGCTAGTTATAGTATTCGTGTACCGGGAGACGCAAGTCGGCACAATCCGAAATTGTGGCTGATTATGGGTCGACTCTCGGGGAGTTTAGGCTTTGTTAGATAAATGCTACTACAGGCTTTAAAAGTTTATATACCTAATATGATGAGTCTATTAGTGGGTTTAAAAGGCGGATTGTCAAAATATTACTTTTAAAGTAGTCTAAACGGTTTTATAAAACAAGTATACAATTCTGTCCCAAATTTTAGGGTCGAGTATAGTGTCGAGCTGATGGGTTTTAAAATGTAAACTTTGGCTCAAACTTCGGTGAGGTCTTATACAGGTTATAAGTGACCTTGACACCAATTTTCATCTAAATTGGACAAGTCTAGATTGGGTAGATTGGTGTGTACATTCGGAGTATACATGCTGACTGGTATGTTGGACACGTAGTTCAATGCTTGTGTTGCGTGAGTATGAGTTTTCACTATTGGACATGGTGACTAACTCAAGTTCTTAGTCATTATATAAATGACTTATCTACTGGTCCGAGTAAGGTAAAGGGATAGTTTGACTTGCGTTGACTTGGCGTCTTATGACGGGTCAATATCAAGTGTACAAGTGTTTAAACGAGTAGTATTGATTAAATGGGTTAATATGTATTCTTTTGGTTCGTGTCAATGGTTTTGAAATGTGAATACTTTGAAAATATTTAAAGTCATGATATACTTGGTACATATCGATACTTGATTTCGAGTCTTAGCGCGCGCCTTATTGTGATAGGTTGCGGTTTTCGTTTTTCTCGGGCATCCATATCGTCGGTGATCGTCTTACCACTATCGTTTCTACTCAGATTCTGAGTACTGTGATTCACTTACCTCATGGCTAAGGTGAGTTCATATCCCCTTTTTACTTGTACATTGTTTCTAAACACGGGGTGAGATTTTACATGGTGGAACACAACCATTTAAAAACTTTATGCTATCCAGAACTTGTATATTATCCATAACGTATATGCTTTCCAGATGAATTCAATGATATTACTGCTTTTAGACGTTAGCCTTGAGTTTCCTCTTCCGTTCATGAACCGTTAATTGTCCTGTATGCTTTGCGCTAAGCGCGAATGTTGTGGGTGGATCCATCGGGATTGACTATCCCCGTCTCAAGTACCTTGACGCACTAATATTCGTTTATACTTGAGTATTTAGGCTGAATACTCCCTACAGGAACTTACATTGAGTTAAGCTTTGGTTCATGAGCTAAATAGCAATAATATGCACCGTGACTATTGACAATGTACATAGTTACCCCCCCCCCCCATTACTTGTTTTACAAACTCTATTGTGTTCCACACCTTTACTGCTAAACCTATGAATATCACTCAAATTTATGTTGACGATTTTACATGTTAATCTCAGGTATAATTACTTAGCTTTGCATGGATGGGAACCCGCAGGATATTATCGCATCTTGGAGATTTCTGTGTATATTTTTAACTTTTGTCAAATCAAAAGCTGTCAGAATATTTTCTGTATATTTGGTAACTAAGTGTTATAAATCATAATGAAATAATAAATCTTTCCGCATATAAAACTCTGGGACCTATGTTTAACTCTGATATTTTATGATGTAATTTACATGTTTTTATTACGTCAACCTTGTGTCAACGGTAATACATTGTATCTTGTACCATGACGTGTTACCCCCTCGTTTCCTAGTTGTTCCATGTCAGATTATGGGGGTCTCACACCTCAATCCGTAGAAATCATTCCATCTCCTCAATGAACCTTGACCTCTTTCTGACAGTCTCCTCCACCTCAGAACATAGACTTTTGAATTTCGCCTCCAATTGCAGCTCACTCTTCAATTCATTCTCCATAAACCCAATTAGGCGTATGACCAAGTCAGTGAACTTGGAAGTAGATTCAGATTGAATGTTTGCCATTATATTATAGAAGAAAGTTTGTTTGGAATGATAAAGTTTGTGCATAGAGTCATGTTTTATATAGACATGAAAGTTGAAACATTGTATAATTTAGGTCCGTAAAATAAAGGGGACAAATGGTTCAGCTGCATTCATTAGTAAACAACGGTAGTTAAAAACACACCCCGATCAAAACAGGTGAATTAAAAGTGTTAATGCAAGTAATGCCTAAAAACATTATTAGTGTTAACTAATATTTCTTAGTTTTGATCACGACAAAGCATAAAGACATTTATCGTCAAAGACAATTGAAAGACGAATTATTCAACAAACATTATCATCAAGTTAATAATCATTTAAGTCTTACACAAACATATCTTAATCATTTTTAGTGATCATAGATAGTGATTAACCTCAAAACTCACATTTTGACATATGTGACAAAAGATTTTAATATACTTTATTTTGAAGAAAATGTTTTATTAGAATGAAAATTGAAAATTTGAATATTGCATATTCCAAATGCCATAGGAATATCCTTTGAAGGTAAAATCTATCTCAGATAACATTTTCTCACTAAAAGACAAAAAGGAGCATAGTCTACTTTGGGCGGTTCCCCAAATAGCTATGTGGTTAGTTATCAATAATAAACCGCACATTATTTAAGGAACCACGCCCAGAGAGCCATTGGTTTTTGTCTCCTATAGATAGTGGATCAAATCTTCATTTTCTAAGAACCTTTTTGGACATCTTTCTGCTCCTTATTTTCTTTCTATATCCTAATAATTTGTAAATTATCACTTAATGTGTTAAGTATGTTTACTTATGATTATCCTCTTGATCTTCTTCTTTACTTGTCCAAAGAGAAGATCACTCACACATTTGTGATGTGATTAAAGATGAAGTCTTGATGAAGATCATCCTTCCTTAGATCTAGTCATGTTCATCTTTTTATATTTGAGTCTTGTGTAGATCCAATGTATTTATTATTGTAACACCCCCAAATTTATACAACTCAATACAGCGGAAGATTCGTTGGTGTTACGGGATAGCACATTACTCACATCATAGACAACACATAAAAATCGCGTTGTTTATTAATAAAGCATTTCCATTCATAAATATCAAAGTTACATAGGTCCCAAGTAATATTATTTCATACAAAGTTTTACAAAATGTTTGAATGGAAAATATTGTTTAAGTGCGGGCCATGAATTCTTGTCGTCTTCCCGAGAATTACCTTCAAGTACCTGAGATAAAACATGTTAAAAGAAAAGGTCAGCGATAACGCCGAGTGAATTCATAGAGTTTAATAAATTCCATCAATATAACTTTGGTGTAAAATTATTACCAAAAATCATTTCGTACAAATCATTGTAATAGGCCATAAAATAGCCAAAGTCATTTTTATACAAATCCTTATTGAAAATCATAATATAGGCATTTTGCCTTAAAAATCATTATACGAGCCAATGTCGTAAACACATCATACAATACGTCTTACGACGTTGTATAAAGTTAAATAAAAACCGTTATATGAACATGGTTATAAAAACCAAGACACGAACATAATATCAATAGTATGACCCTGTATTGCTAGTCAGGCAATACATCGTAATTCAGAGCGTCTAGTAGTATTTCGTTAGTTCGGATTATTATAAGCCGCATGACATTGTTACCTTACTAAACCAACAACGGGTAGCTAACCCGATACTCAATTTGCCCATCTAAGTTAGCGTGTCGTCACAAAGGTCACGCTATGGAAATCTTCTCATACATAAATTCGCTTACCAATCAATGTGGCACGACGGGGATCAACCGTCAAGGCGCGAACTGGGGTGATCGTCCCCAAATAGTACTATTATATGCATAAGCGTCTACCAAATCCCGGTAGTTCACAATTCATGCTAATGGGACTTTTAGTGACATAACCTAACTTTAATAATCCATTTAATTTCATCTATCGGGTCCTTTAATCATTTATCGGGTCATACAATCGGGTCATTCAATCATTCGGGTCCAAATCAATAAACAAACAATCGGGACAAATGATGTCCTATTTTATAAAAACTAACATGTTATCTCCCTCGCGGGTTTATAAAACATTTCATAAAAACATTTAAAAGAGTGCGAGGCTATGAACTCACGTTGATTTGGGAAGGCGGGTTATTGGCAATTCGGACGTACGGTACGTGCTTCAATCACGGAAACCTAGACAAATAATACTCGTCTTAGACTCATGTCCAATGACTTTATAAAAATAAAAATTATGTATACATATGATGATTATATATATGTGATGATCAAGTGGGTTTACATATTCTCATTTACTCGTTTTAGTGTTATGTGTCGGTAACTTCTTACTAATTTACTAGTTTTACCTATTTACGTATTTTAAGTCCAATAAACTTATTATAAGTTCTTTAACTTGTATTAATCCATTTTAAACTTGCATTATCAGTATTTAAACTTTACAAGTTGGGCCCAAATGGGTTAAGCCCAATAAGTTCTTTTTATAAGTTTTTAACTTATTTAGTCCAATTATTAGTCCAATATGTTTACTTAGCTCGTTAATGTCCGTATGTCCTATAGTTCGGGTTTTATCGGTTTTTACTTGTATTAGATACTTATATATCAGCATATGACTTTTAAAACTTTACATTATACGGGTTTGATCGTCTAAGTTTTAATTGGCGAAAAACGTTAATTTTACGGTAATAGCCGAAAAAGTCGTAAAAATCAAGTTTATAGTTTTTATTACTTATAAGTGTTATTCCACAACCATTTTTATAATTTATACACTTATTTAACCTTTTACATATTCATACAAATAAAATACATAAGTTAGTGGGTTTTAACTTTATATTTTATACAATATAATTTTGAGTGCTTATATAATAGTAATAAACATTAATTCTCAAAATCTGATTTTTATTTTCATTTTCACCAAAACTGCCATATCTAGAGTTCTATATGGAGATAGAAGCTCAAATTTTTAACACATAAACTACATAATATTTGCTCCATTTAACTCTTCTATAGCTACTGTTGAATTATCCTTTAAGTATTTTCTAAAAATCGTCCAAAATAGTGAACTCAGATTTGTACTTTGAACTTGTTTTGATCATATCTCACTCATTACAATGATTCCATTGCATGGCCAACTCTCACATGTGTATAACATCTTGTACTTACTGTAAATGGATCATACCATGCAAGTTTATCAGTTAAAGTTTTAGTTATATACTGTTTTTATACAGCCAACTAAATAATCATGATTTTAGCCTTATTTCTTATAGTTATTAACCTTTTTAAGCATATTTATCAACACTTGATCCCCCACACAACATTTTTATCATAATATATTCATCATATACATATACAATAAGAAAGAAAATACATTTGTTCTTTACAAAAATAACAAGAGAAAATGGAGAGGATGATCTTCTTTACCAACCAATTGTATTTCTTGTTTTTGGAAGACAAGAACTTGATGAACACCACAAGTAACTCCAAGATCATCAAACACCAAGAACAATAGTTGAGAAATCAGCCCTAGGACACAATCAAATCACCTCCAATGTTGTTAATATGGCCACCAAATGATCAAGGCTTCAAGATAACTCCATGATAGAGCTAGATAACATGTATTTCATGGCTAGAAAAGATCAAAAGGGGTGTTTGTAGCTTAAAAGTGGACAGCAAGGGGTGGTGTTTTTGAGAGGATTTGATGTAGTTTGCATGTGTAGAAAGATGGTATGTGTGAAGTGGTGGAATGGTTTGATGGTTTTAGCAAGTTGTAGCTTAAGGTGTAAGCTTAGTCTTACACTTGTAGCTAACAAGTTAACAAGATGCCACATATTGATGTGGTGTCTTGTTTGTGCCGTCCCATAGTGCTGGGACAATGTATTTTGTCCCATATCACTAGTTTACGGGTATTCCTCGATTCTATTTTTCTCGATTTGCGTGCCCTCGGGTCGTTTCACGAAAAACGTTTTTATAAATTACGAATCAACGGCACAAAACGAATCTAATAAAAATTGTTTCATCAAAAACGGAGTTCCAAAACGTAAATACGTAATCCTAAGGTTTCCGGTTTAGTCGTAAAGGACGTTAAAATAAAATCATAAATCCTAATCTCTTCTCGTAAATTTGTGAGTTTATGAACCAACACAAATTTAAAACTCCAAATTAATATTCACGGATAAATTTATTTTCTGAAATATCGGACTGTCACCAAAGACGGTGTATGTAAACGTAAGCACTTAACGTTGAATCCTCCGGTTTAGACGTAGTCGATGCTACTTCAAGATGTAAATTCAAATTACTTCCCAAAAATAAGTGAGTTCATATTGTAACATTAAAATAATATTTTCAAATAAATATTGAGAATAAAATATCAACCATAAATTGATGGATTATCACAGCATTTACCCCTAAACAGGATCTTTGTCCTCAAAGATCATCTTACTACTCGCTTCTTACAGAGTTAAAGCCATGTGGGTATTTCCTCCACATTCGGTCTTTTCTCACAAGTGCAATTCATTACAATACGCGAGTTTCATCAAACATAACTACGGGGATAAGATCAGGCTTAATGATGACTTACTTTCTCTATCCATGATTTTCACGGGTTTTTGATGAATGCAACTTTTCGCCGATCTAAACTTTTCTAAGAAGAATTCAGATTTTCACTTGATAGATATTTTATCAAGTTCGATATACGAAACATAATTCACGCAGCTCTTGAAGTCCTAGGGTAGATTCAGCTTATATGCCTTTCAAACCAATCTTTTACATCATCTCAATGGTCCCATACAACGGGGACTTATATCCCATGATTTGTCAGATCATTAATTCATTTTTCCAAGGTTAAAATTTTTGGCATAACTTCGCTACCCATCTGGCACTTCAAGATCTACATTTCATATTCACATAACCTATTGCCCACTACCGGCAGTCCATAATCAGATCCTAATTTTAACAATCATTTCAGATCTCGTGGGTCAGGTATTTTGTAAAGTTAGGTTCGCCATCATAGGAAACCTTAAACCTAAAAGACATGTCCAACTCACAATGGGTGTATGTCGGAAGTCTTCATCTCAACTCCTGCTTACAGATGCTCTAATATTTAGATCCTAACAAGATTTGATCTCAATCCTAATACGATGATTATCAATGGTAATCCTTCCAAAGGAAAGCGATTATACGGTTTATTACCAAAGGTCATTCATTCAAACATAAAATAGCACTTATATTACTTTGTATCGTTACTTTACCTCGTCCCTTCGATTGGGGTGGTACATAGTACTCTCATCAAGGTTCGTTCTCAATGATTTCTGAGCAAATCTCTAGAAATTCGATGCGAAGCGAGGATCTTGATAAAGATGTTCGATACAGGCACACTATGTTTACATAACTCTTTTGCATTTATCATTAACGGGAATGATATTAGCAGATTTGGTCAGTTTGTCAACGATGACCCAAATCGAATCAAATTCAGATGATGACCTTTGCAATAGCTAGACGTTAACTAATGTATGAGGCGATGTCTGCCTTCATAATTTGCCATTAGTACAACTTCTTCAGACACAGATACTTCTAGTCAGAAATGACATAAATAGAATACTTATACTTACAAAACTCCAACATAACTATATCTCAAAATCTCCATATTTAGACAACCACGAGTGGCCTTTAAAACATTTAACGCTATCGGCTTCTCAATTCTAATGGTTCACATTAGCCGTGAACCCCTTTTTATTATCTATATTATCCTTTTTACAAACATTGTTTATTTTATATCGTTCGGTAATTTATTTTGCACCTTCATTATTAAGGAACATGTCCTAATTGATTCTTTATCTTTTCTACATATTGTGTCAGTATTTATATTCATTTTTCCTGATGATATAATTATCATGTCCATATTTATTCAAAAATTATTTCTTCACATCTTCTATGTTTCAGTTTCGTCTCATCTATCATTTTTATCAGTTTTTCTTGATCCGACGTTTTTAAAGCGTCGATAATTATTACAAATAAATTAATAATAATTATTAAACTTTTATGAAATGTAAACGTAAAATTTTAAATTTCCTAGTTCGACCAATTATATAAAATGTTCAAAATAAATTTGAATTTAATTAACAAGATTTTTGTTGATTTATCGAAAATATTTAATAAGATTCGTAAATGTTCGAAAAAACTTTGTTTATACTTTGGTCAAAGTTTTCTTAGTTGAAAAGCAAAAATTGTCGTTTTAAGTTTTCAGGTTATGGTATAAATGGTTTTACTCAATCCTTCTTAAGTTATCTTGAGGTATACACAAACATTTACCCCTAAACAGAAGTTTAGTTAAATGGTTTGTGTATAAGGGAATAATCCCTTAAAATCCTTTGTTAAAACATTTGTCAAAATATATTTGCACTTTCTTTTTAGTATAACTCAAAGTCTTAAATGACTTCTAAATTTTGAAGAGTCAATTTATATTCCATTATCTATTAATCACACGGTTAAATCATGTAAAGTATTAAGTCTTAAGTCTTATGTTAAATATTCAAGGAACAATTTTTAATTGTTCGGCCAATTCAGGGTAATCTATAATTAATTATTAACTTCATTCTTATTCTTGTAAACAAACAAATGGTCCTTAATGATCACGAGCATGAATTTATCAAATTACAGCCTACACGCGTGATTCACCAAATTTATGAATGCTACATGTGTATTAGTCAATCCAAACGACATAACATGAAACTCGTAATGTTCATTACAAGTACCGGATGTAGTGATTGGAATAGCTAATCTTCTTCGCAGATGCGAAGTTGATAATAACCATGCCGTGGATCAAATCTTTAAAACATACGCTAGAACCTTGTAAATGATCGAACAAATCTTCCATTTCGAGTTATGGATATCGTTTTCGATTGTCAATTTACTCAGTCACAGTAATCTATAAATATAAGGAATGATAACACCATAGCTCTTCATGATGACAGGCATGGTATAATAAAATCTTTCTCCGACAACTCTCTCAGTCGTACGGTAATTCCTTTAATTTAGATGGTGCTGACGTACAGTGCACAAGCCACAGGTGCAGCACCGGAAATATAATCAATACCAATTTCAACTTGCCTTAATGGCAAAAGTCTAGGTAATTCACCAGCAAGTACCTCCTAAAGTTTCAGATAACATAAACATCTTTTAATAAATTCATATTAGGTTCTTTCTAGATTATAATATCTATGACTAATCAACAACCATTCATGGTATAATTTAAAGTCTAAATGCAGGATATGGTCATCCATCAAGAATTATTTAGATCACTTTTGATAATCAACATCTTATCATTTGGGGGAATTCTATTCGAGTTCCCATCGATTAAGACAATGTCGTCATGTCATAATCAATCAATCCATTCTACTGGAATTATCAACTTTCCAGTTTCATTACCGTTGATAAGATGTGAACTTCTCAAAAGACTAATAATAACTCATAATCCTTCACAAATTCAGGGATATATGAAGACATAACTAATCCCTAAAAGAGTAAGGTCAACGCATGATCTATGCGAGAGAATTTCAAATCAGATATGGACGAAAACATTTAACGAATATGAATATATCCTATGTTTTCATAATTTGAGTACGCATTCGAAAGCTCCTCGGATCGTTACCCAGGTCATTCAAATGAAATCAAATCATAAGAAATGATAGGAACGTCGATACATCCAGTCGGGTATCAACACTCGGTAATCATATACTTTTCCTAAGAATCTCACTACGGGAGAATTGGACAAGAAGGAATTGTCAATTGTCAAATTAGACAATTTCCACAGATGAGTGAATTCGACTCAGAAGAATAGATGCTACAGGCACATATGTAGGTGTCCCTAACACTATGTCCTTATTTTTCACTTCTTGCAGATCTCATAAAAATTTAATCTTTCACAATCTTTAAAGAAAATTTAATGTTTATTCATTAGTTTTATGGTGACTACTAATCAGTTTTGCATGGTCCATTCCAAATTGTATGTAGGCGCGCAACTATATACAATTTCAAGATTAACGATGCAATACTCAGTTCGTCAAAATTTTATCATCCATGTTTATAGTAAAATCATTTTCATGCTTAATTCTTAAATAAGAATCAAAAATAAATTTAAAAAGATTTCCTTTGTTATGGAAATAATTAAGTTTCCAAAGCGTCTTATAAACAACTTCATTTTGATATCACTCACTTATAAATCTCACTTTGAATAATCCTTATAGTAATGAAAATTAAATTTTCTTAAAGGATACTGTTTTATCTTATAAAAACAATGATTGATCTGCAAAAGAGTGATGAAACGTTGTTCACCAAGAATTAACTACAATATGATAGGAAATGAGCTTAGCCACTTAATCATGAGGTTCATGACCTTGATGGTACTCACGAAGAATAATTCACAACGTAACTCAATTCAAGATGAGTACTTGTTCAATGGTTGCATCACTAATGCGAACATTAGAGACAAGCAAGAAAAGATAGATAACATCGATACATATAGAATTTAGCAATCAAAGGTAGTCTTTTCATTAATCACAAACAAGTCAAAATTGTACCGTAACACATTACGTGTCACCATGTCATACAATTCTCAGAACTCATCCTACCAACTGATGTCTCAGTTAAGCTAGGGATTTTCAAAAGATACCACAATGAATACTAATCTACAAGAGTCATTAGGTGTTCCACATGTCCCAAAAGATCCATCGGTCTCAATTCAGAAGAAGATTTCTTCAATTTATTTCTTGGACACTAGGCATCCTCTTTAGTGGACAATGGCCTAGGAACAACACTTAACACGAATCAACAATCAATTAAAACCTTATAATTCAATCACAAAACTTAACGATTTCCTCTTAACAATCTCATATTCCATACAGGTTAAATTTTACTTTATTCAAGTTTTAACCAATTTATACTCAATTCGATATCCTAAATCATATTCCAATACTTGCAATCTTAATTATAAACCTTAATAGGGTAATAAAAGCTCGATATGAACAACGCTTAATTCCAATCCTATAGCTCTTACAACAACAATTATCAAATGAGTCACTAGCATGAGATGACTCACACATTCAATTAGACTTCTCGGAAAGGTATTAGTGGCATGAGGCTTTTGGGTACTGGTTCCAATGACAGCCTCAAGTGCAACATTCACCCTTTCGATTTCAATTCAAGAATTGGATGACAACGAGTCAGATGACATCTTTCTAGGTGGTAACGTTTTGTCAAACTCCACTCTTGTAAGGAAAGATCGTCATGACATCGATATCAGATTTAATCTCGCCAATTCTTCTTCAATATCACAATCAACTAATATCTACATTTCTACGAATATTAACCATTTGTTGGGATCATAAATATCCACAACTTGGTTTAGATCTAGGATAGCTAGAATTCCTACGAGAATAGCTTCGATTAATTTGCTAGGGGAGTTAGGGTTTCTTGTGACAATCTACCTCGTATAAATACCTCGTATAAAAATCAAAATAATCATCAAACAATCATGTAATAAAATTACATCATATATATATAATCCAAGTTATATATATATTAAAATAACACTTCTCAGTCTGGCCTTGTTGGTAACTCGAGAATTCTTTGGCACCGTTATAGTCAAAAGATTTTTAGACATTTTTAGAAAAATGTTTATAGTTAAAAGATTTTGAAATGTTTTATTCGTAACCTTGGTTTTAAAAATCTTTCGTTCTCTATAACGAGAGCTCTGGTACCAAACTGTAACACCCCCAAATTTATACAACTCAATACAGCGGAATACTCGTTGGTGTTACGGGATAGCACATTACTCACATCATAGACAACGCATAAAAATCGCGTCGTTTATTAATAAAGCATTTCCATTCATAAATATCAAAGTTACATAGGTCCCAAGTCATATTATTTCATACAAAGTTTTACAAAATATTTGAATGGAAAATATTGTTTAAGTGCGGGCCATGAATTCTTGTCGTCTTCCCGAGAATTACCATCAAGTACCTGAGATAAAACATGTTAAAAGAAAAGGTCAGCGATAACGCCGAGTGAATTCATAGAGTTTAATAAATTCCATCAATATAACTTTGGTGTAAAATTATTACCAAAAATCATTTCGTACAAATCATTGTAATAGGCCATAAAATAGCCAAAGTCATTTTTATACAAATCCTTATTGAAAATCATAATATAGGCATTTTGCCTTAAAAATCATTATACGAGCCAATGTCGTAAACACATCATACAATACGTCTTACGACGTTGTATAAAGTTAAATAAAAACCGTTATATGAATATGGTTATAAAAACCAAAACACGAACATAATATCAATAGTATGGCCCTGTATTGCTAGTCAGGCAATACATTGTAATTCGGAGCGTCTAGTAGTATTTCGTTAGTTCGGATTATTATAAGCCGCATGACATTGTTACCTTACTAAACCAACAACGGGTAGCTAACCCGATACTCAATTTGCCCATCTAAGTTAGCGTGTCGTCACAAAGGTCACGCTATGGAAATCTTCTCATACATAAATTCGCTTACCAATCAATGTGGCACGACGGGGATCAACCGTCAAGGCGCGAACTGGGGTGATCGTCCCCAAATAGTACTATTATATGCATAAGCGTCTACCAAATCTCGGTAGTTCACAATTCATGCTAATGGGACTTTTAGTGACATAACCTAACTTTATTAATCCATATAATTTCATCTATCGGGTCCTTTAATCATTTATCGGGTCATACAATCGGGTCATTCAATCATTCGGGTCCAAATCAATAAACAAACAATCGGGACAAATGGTGTCCTATTTTATAAAAACTAACATGTTATTTCCCTCTCGGGTTTATAAAACATTTCATAAAAATATTTAAAAGAGTGCGAGGCTATGAACTCACGTTGATGTGGGAAGGCGGGTTATTGGCAATTCGGACGTACGGTACGTGCTTTAATCACGGAAACCTAGACAAATAATACTCGTCTTAGACTCATGTCCAATGACTTTATAAAAATAACAATTATGTATACATATGATGATTATATATATGTGATGATCAAGTGGGTTTACATATTCTCATTTACTCGTTTTAGTGTTATGTGTCGGTAACTTCTTACTAATTTACTAGTTTTACCTATTTACGTATTTTAAGTCCAATAAACTTATTATAAGTTCTTTAACTTGTATTAATCCATTTTATACTTGCATTATCAGTATTTAAACTTTACAAGTTGGGCCCAAATGGGTTAAGCCCAATAAGTTCTTTTTATAAGTGTTTAACTTATTTAGTCCAATTATTAGTCCAATATGTTTACTTAGCTCGTTAATGTCCGTATGTCCTGTAGTTCGGGTTTGATCGGTTTTTACTTGTATTAGATACTTATATATCAGCATATGACTTTTAAAACTTTACATTAGACGGGTTTGATCGTCTAAGTTTTAATTGGCGAAAAACGTTAATTTTACGGTAATAGCCAGAAAAGTCGTAAAAATCAAGTTTATAGTTTTTATTACTTATAAGTGTTATTCCACTACCATTTTTATTATTTATACACTTATTTAACCTTTTACATATTCATACAAATAAAATCCATGAGTTAGTGGGTTTTAACTTTATATTTTATACAATATAATTTTGAGTGCTTATATAATAGTAATAAACATTAATTCTCAAAATCTGATTTTTATTTTCATTTTAACCAAAACTGCCATATCTAGAGTTCTATATGGAGATAGAAGCTCAAATTTTTATCACATAAACTACATGATATGTGCTCCATTTAACTCTTCTATAGCTACTGTTGAATCATCATCTAAGTATTTTCTAAAAATCGTCCAAAACAGTGAACTCAGATTTGTACTTTGAACTTGTTTTGATCATATCTCACTCATTACAATGATTCCATTGCATGGCCAACTCTCACATGTGTATAACATCTTGTAATTACTGTAAATGGATCATACCATGCAAGTTTATCAGTTCAAGTTTTAGTTATATACTGTTTTTATACAGCCAACTAAATAATCATGATTTTAGCCTTATTTCTTATAGTTATTAACCTTTTTAAGCATATTTATCAACACTTGATCCCCACACAACATTTTTATCATCATATATTCATCATATACATATACAATAAGAAAGAAAATACATTTGTTCTTTACAAAAATAACAAGAGAAAATGGAGAGGATGATCTTCTTTACCAACCAAATGTATTTCTTGTTTTTGGAAGACAAGAACTTGATGAACACCACAAGTAACTCCAAGATCATCAAACACCAAGAACAATAGTTGAGAAATCAGCCCTAGGACACAAGCAAATCACCTCCAATGTTGTTAATATGGCCAACAAATGATCAAGGCTTCAAGATAACTCCATGATAGAGCTAGATAACATGTATTTCATGGCTAGAAAAGATCAAAAGGGGTGTTTGTAGCTTAAAAGTGGACGGCAAGGGGTGGTGTTTTTGAGAGGATTTGATGTAGTTTGCATGTGTAGAAAGATGGTATGTGTGAAGTGGTGGAATGGTTTGATGGTTTGATGGTTTTAGCAAGTTGTAGCTTAAGGTGTAAGCTTAGTCTTACACTTGTAGCTAACAAGTTAACAAGATGCCACATATTGATATGGTGTCTTGTTTGTGCCGTCCCATAGTGCTAGTGGGGTAGGACAATGTATTTTGTCCCATCTCACTAGTTTATGGGTATTCCTCGATTCTAGTTTTCTCGATTTGCGTGCACTCGGGTCGTTTCACGAAAAACGTTTTTATAAATTACGAATCAACGACACAAAACGAATCTAATAAAAATTGTTTCATCAAAACGGAGTTCCAAAACGTAAATACGTAATCCTAAGGTTTCCGGTTTAGTCGTAAAGGACGTTAAAATAAAATCGTAAGTCCTAATCTCTTCTCGTAAATTTGTGAGTTTATGAACCAACACAAATTTAAAACTCCAAATTAATATTCACGGATAAATTTATTTTCTGAAGTGTCGGACTGTCACCAAAGACGGTGTATGTAAACGTAAGCACTTAACGTTGAATCCTCCGGTTTAGACGTAGTCGATGCTACTTCAAGATGTAAATTCAAATTACTTCCCAAAAATAAGTGAGTTCATATTGTAACATTAAAATAATATTTTCAAATAAATATTGAGAATAAAATATCAACCATAAATTGACGGATTGTCACAATTATGTATGCTTGGATTAGTGTTTTGTTAATCCAATTCATTTGTGAATACTTGGATTAGTCTTGTGTAAATCCATTGTATATGTGTATACTTGGATTTGTCTTGTATGGATCCAAGTTACATGTGTATACTTGGATATGTCTTATTGAGTTGTAATAAATCTTGTGTGTTAGTTCTCACTAAACTATAAAGTGATGTGTGTATGTGTCTTGTGAGTTCTCACTTAACTTCGAAGTGAAGAGTTGTGAAGATTGGTTCTAACTTTGGATTAGAACTCGACATCTAGCCTTGTGTCAGAAAATAAGATGGGCGACGAAGATTGGTTTTAGCTTTCGATTAGAACTCAACATCTAGCCTTGTGTCGGAAAATGGTGAAATAGGCGACGTGTGTAGATTGGTCCTAGCTAAGATTAGATCTCGACATTTAGATTAGTGTCAGAAAATAATGTAAGTGACGTTGTAAGGTTTTCTCCGCCAAGAAGGGATCTTGTGGATATAGTAGAAATATTGAGTAAGGTGTACTCGAGGAGTGGAGTAGGAACGAGGATAGAGCTTTGTTGCCGAAACACTATAAATCTTGGTGTCGTACCTAATTATACATATTCAACCTATCATTATAATGCCACTTTGTAGTATAAATAAGAGCTTCCGATACTTAATATGTTGTGTTTTATATGCAGATGTAAAGTATGAAGGAGCAAAGTGAAGATATTCAAAGAAGGGGCCTCAATATGCAATAAAGCCAAAGTTATTAAAAGAAGATTCTGAATCGCCCAGAAGTGCAGCGCACAAAGTTGTAATTGCGGCGCACATTCGCATCTCCAAAGTGCGGCGCACTTGAGGAGAAGTGCGGCGCACATTTGACCCCAGACAGCACTATAAATAGAGGCCATTTCCATCCATTTTACACACACCTCTCTATCTCAATACTCCATAGCTCGAGTATTTTAGTCCTTTTAGTAAATTTTCAGTATTATCCACTTTTGGGAGATACTTGTAACGAGAGTATTCCACTCTTCGATTCTTGGAGGAACGATACAATCGTGACACTTGTGTACTCGTTTATTCAATCCAATCTAAGTATGATGTTCTCTTACTCTTTTCCAATTGTTACTTTGATTACTATGTTAGGCTAAGCTATTTGTGACTATATGGGTATGTGACTATAATTAGTGATGATGCTATGATATGATCCTTTATAAATGATTTCAAGCTAATGTTGTAGAACCATTTTACCTCCTAGTTCTACAAACCATATTTTATAAAGTTGATTTGTTACGATAGTTTGGCGTTGAGAAACGCAAATTGTTATAATAAGTTTTCTAGAACTTGTCTATGGTCATGAATCTTTGGTTGGAGAAATCCGCTTAGAAACTTGATAAAATATTGAACTCGTTGGTAATTTGTTTTGAGCTTAGTCGCTTAAATAAACATAAGTCTTGAATCAACCCAAGTAAATTATGTAAACGCCGTTTTGACGAAAAAGGATTATCACACTTTATCTACATAAACATATCTCGATCATTATTATCATCATCACGAACTTATACGAACTATCCCATATTAGTCATATTTGTTATTAGTGATATTACTTCAACCATTTATTTCTTCAATTGTTATCTTGATTACCAAAACGAAACTAAGTCTCAGCGAACGATCCTGGCTTACCACTACAAAGCTATATTACGAACGAAAGGGTATACTTGCCCGTGTTTGTATTCTAGTCCCTTATTTTGTCTAAACCTTGTAATATAAATTTAAGACTTGCAAACGAACATCAAGTTTTTGGCGCCGCTGCCGGGGACTTATAATCCTGTTTTGTAACCAAATTAGTATAATCCTTGAAGAAATTGAACCATTGCTACTCATTTTAAAACCAAAAATTTTTCTGCAGTACAGAAAGTACGCCGCACAAACCAAAAAGTGCGTCGCACTTCCTGTAGCGAACCCAAGTGCGCCACACAAAACCAAAAGTGCGCCGCACATTTCTACTGAAAACACCAAAAACCTTATTGGATGCACACCCGTTCATCCGGTACACCACCAACATCACCGTTACCTGAACCTGAACGTACCCTTAACCGAAGGCTACGTAGACTCCATCGCCGTGTACCTTTATCTAGGAGACACGAACAAACTCAACCTCGCATAATTAATAAACCTTTTGACAATCTTTCACAAATCCTATTTCTCACAAAACTCATCAACCGTTACGATCCTATTTAGGACACTGATAATGAACCTATGTGGTCAGCCGATAGAGTTGTCGCACCAAATCCTAGCTCTGCATTCGTTTTACCTGAAATTGCAAACGATTTTGCAATCAAAGGGAACCACTTAACCCTTGTAAAAAATAACCAATTTGATGGTCGAATCAAAACCGATCCTCACAAACATATCCACAAATTCTGTGGAATTTGTAAAATGTTCAACTATGGAGAAGGACAAGCCGAAGCCGTCCAACTCATGATGTTTCCATCATCCCTGACTGGAGAAGCAGAGTCGTGGCTCGATGAACTTAACGAAGGAACCATTCGAACATGGGAAGCTCTTAGAACTGCTTTTATTAGCCGATTATTTCCTCCTGCCTTATTTGAAAAACTCCTTGGAGAAATCCGAAGCTTTTCTCAACAAGAACAAGAAACTCTCACTGACGCATGGTTAAGAATGAAAGAACTACTCAGAAATTGCCATGGCCATGGACTTAAGAAAGAAGGAATAATCAAAATTTTATATCGTGGTCTTGAGGATGTTACCCAAGATGCATTGAACGCCGCAACGGGCGTACAAAACCCCTAACCAAGCTTACCAATTATTGGATGACAAAGTCTTACTTAAGCTTGATTGGTCAAAAAATCACAAAAACAAAAACTCGCGAAAAACCGTAGCTTTTTCCGAAGGAAGCAACAACCAAACCGACACCGAGAAAATTATGGCTCGAATGGATGCCATGTCTCTTAAGATTGAAGAGATTAAACACAAAACCTGCAAACACTGTGGAGGAAATCATCCTTCTAGTGAATGTGATAACGATGACACACCCATGACGAAGGAAGAAGAAGCCAACTTTATGAATACCTTTCGTCGAACTCGATTTTATAACGATTATCGTAATCGCGACCGCGATAATTGGAGATCAAATGATAAACCAAGTTATGATAGAGACGAAAAGAAACCCACTCAAACCAATGACAAAAACAACCTCGAAAGCAAAATCGACAACTTTATAGAATCTCAAAGAAAAACCAACATTTTTGTTCGAGAGACATTCACTAACTTCAAAACCAAGTTCGAAACCAAAACCAAAAACCACCAAGCTTCCATTCAAAACCTTGAAGCTAAATTTGATCGTTTGGTAGATAAACAATCAAATCGCGCTTCTGGGTCTTTACCAAGCAATACCAACCCAAATCCCAAGAACAACAACAAATATCAACCCCACAAGCTCGTAACGAGCAAGTGAATTCCGTATTCATGTGGAGCGGTTTATCTTACGAATCACCTACCAAACCTACTCAAGTAACACCAATCGAAATTCCATTCGATAGTGATAATGAGGATGAAGCCCAACCAATCCATACCAAACCAACTGAAAACCCAACACCCAAACCATATAAACCAAAAGTACCATATCCACAACGCTTACGCAAGCAAAAGATGCAAGCTAAGTATGGTAAATTTCTCGACATAATACAAGAAGTTAGAATTAACATGCCTTTAATGCCAAATTATGGCAAATTTATCAAAGAACTTATCAAGAGCAAGCATAAGTATGAAGAAGTCTCTTCAACTTTTCTAAACGATGAATGTTCTGCCATTATCCAAAACAAAGTACCACCAAAACTGGGAGATCCTGGAAGTTTCCTAATTCCATGTACTTTTCCTCACTCATACTCTTGCAACGCTTTGGCCGATCTTGGCACAAGTATCAACCTCATGCCATACTCTTTGTATGCTAAACTCTCTAAAAACATTTAAAACCCACAAAAATGAGAGTTCGACTCGCGGACCGTTCTTTCCAATACACAATGGGGATAGCTGAGAACATGCTGATAGAAGTCGGAAAATTTGTTTTTCTTGTTGACTTTGTAATCTTAGAAATGGAAGAAGATAGCAAGGTACCCCTTATCCTTGGTAGACCTTTCCTACAAACAGCTGATGCTATAATTAAAGTAAAGCAAAAACAACTCAACCTTGGAGTTGGAGAAGATATAATTTCTTTCTCTATCGACGAAGCTATGAAACACTCATACTCTAATGACGATACTTGTTTTAGTATCGATGTCGTTGAAGAAATTGTTGAAGCCGATTTCGATGCTCTTCTTGACGAAGAATGCAAAATTTTGCATTGTCTCGAAGGAACTATAATCGAAGAAGATCTTTTTGCTGAATTTGATGCCTTCATAGCCGACTATACCGATGATGAACCAATCATAAAAATCGAAGAAGAAATCGAAACCCCATTTGAAACCATAACTTTTGAAACCGATTTCAAACTTATGAAATCTGTTGAAGAACCCCCTACAGATTTAGAACTTAAACCTCTTCCTGAACATCTAGAATATGTGTTTCTTCACGAAGAAAAATTACTCCCTGTAATAATTTCATCCCAACTTTCGGAAGAACACAAAGACGATCTAATTTACATTCTCAAGAAGCATAAACAAGCATTTGCTTGGAAAACATCTGACATTCCTGGCATATGTCCATCGTTTTGTAAACACAAAATCCAACTTTTGGATAACAAGAAACCAATTGTTGAAAAACAACGAAGATTAAATCCTAACATGAAGGATGTTGTTAAAAAAGAAATCCTTAAACTCTTAGACTCTGGAATAATTTACCCAATCGCCGATAGCCCATGGGTTAGTCCTATTCATTGTGTACCTAAAAAGGAGGTATCACTGTAGTAACTAACGAAAACAACGAATTAGTACCAACACGAACCATCACCGGATGGCAAGTTTGTATTGATTATCGAAAAGTAAATGATGCAACCGCGAAAGATCATTTTCCGTTACCCTTTATGAATCAAATGTTAGAAAGACTCGCAGGAAATGAATACTTTTGTTTTCTCGATGGTTTTTCTAGATACTTTCAAATCCCAATCGACCTTATGGATCAAGAGAAAACTACGTTTACTTGTCCATTTGGAACTTACGCTTATAGGCGCATGCCCTTTGGCCTATGCAATGCACCTGCTACTTTTCAGAGGTGTATGATTGCAATCTTTCACGATATGATTGAAGAATCATTCGAAGTCTTCATGGATGATTTCCCCGTCTTTGGAAATTCTTTCGGCACATGTGTAAACAATCTCCATAAAATGTTAGCACGATGCGAAGAAGCAAATCTTGTGATAAACTGGGGAAAATGTCACTTTATGGTTAAAGAAGGAATTGTGCTTGGACACAAAATGTCTGGAGCCGGCCTTGAAGTTGACAAAGCAAAAATAGACGTGATCGCAAAACTCCCACCACCTACTAATGTTAGAGGCATTAGAAGTTTCTTAGGTCATGCTGGTTTTTACCGACGATTTATCAAAGACATTGCGAAATCGCAAGACCTTTAACTCAACTTCTAGAAAAAGAAAGAACGTTCGATTTTATCGACGAATGTTATTCATCATTTAAAATACTTAAAGAAAAACTTACATGCACACCCATTATTACAAGCCCCAATTGGAACCTTCCATTTGTGCTTATGTGTGATGCTAGTGAACATGCCCTTGGAGCCGTCCTTGTAAAAAAAGATGGTAAACAATTTCACCCCATCTATTTTGCAAGTAGAACTCTTAACGCAGCCAAACAAAATTATACAATTACGGAAAAAGAACTCATGGTTGTAGTTTACGCGTTTGACAAATTTCGTTCCTACCTCGTGTTGTCAAAAACTATAGTTTACACCGATCATTCAGCTTTAAAATACTTGTTCAAAAAGCAAGACGCCAAACCTCGTCTAATAACATGGATATTGCTTTTACAAGAATTTGATTTGGAAATTAAAGAAAAAAAGGAGCTGAAAATGTTGCTGCCGATCATTTATCTCGCATAGTGAATGATGATTCTAGCGATGATGAAATCGACGATTTTTTGGATGAGCATATAATGCAAGTAAGTACTCACAATACACCATGGTTCGCGGACTTTGCAAACTATTTGGCTGTAGGTATTTTACGAAAGGGAATGACGCACCAACAAAAGAAAAGATTTTTCTCTAAACTAAAAAAATACTTTTGGGACGATACTTACTTATTTAGAATCTGTCCTGATGGAATAATCCGACGTTGTATTTCCGGATTTGAATCTAGAAAAAATCTCGATGAATGTCACTATGGACCGACCGGAGGACATTACGCCGCGAACACCACCGCTAAAAAAGTGTTCGACGCTGGCTTTTATTGGCCAACTATTATGCATGAAGCTCATACCTTAGTACGACTATGCGAAGCATGTCAAAGGACTAGAAATATTTCTAAAAGAGATGAAATGCCTCTAAATAACATCCAAGTCTGTGAAATCTTTGACGTGTGGGGTATCGACTTCATTGGACCATTTCCTAAATCTTACAAATGTGAATACATTTTAGTCGCCGTTGACTATGTATCGAAATGGGCCGAAGCTTAAGCTTTACAAACAAACAATGCCAGAGTTGTTATCGCATTCTTAAAGAAATTATTCTGTCGTTTTGGAATGCCAAAAGCACTAATAAGCGATAGAGGAACTCATTTCTGTAACAAACTCATGGAAAATGTTATGAAAAGATATGGAGTGAACCACCGATTTTCCACATCTTACCACCCTCAAACGAGTGGCCAAGTTGAAAACACTAATAGAGCTCTCAAACGTATACTTGAAAAGAACGTTCAAAACAACCCTGCTTGTTGGTCTAAAAATTAGAAGATGCTCTATGGGCCTTTCGTACCGCATTCAAAACACCAACTGGAACCACACCGTACAAACTGTTGTATGGAAAGACATGCCATCTGCCAATAGAAATTGAACATCGTGCATATTGGGCACTTAAAAACTGCAACCCAGATCTTATTACATCCGGTGAAAAACGTAACTTTCAACTTCACGAGTTAGATGAATTTCGACATCACGCTTATGAAAGTTCACGATTATATAAAGAACGAACCAAAGTTTGGCATGATCGTAAATTACGACAAAGAAAAGAATTCAAAAAAGGAGACAAAGTACTTCTCTTTATCTCGAAATATAAATTCAAGCAACCGAAGCTTAATTCAATATGGACTGGACCTTATCTAGTAAAACACCAATATCCATCTGGATATGTTGAATTATACGGTCTAAACAATAGCACCTTTATAGTCAATGGTCATAGACTTAAGTGTGGAGGAGGACCTGTAAATAAATAAAACCGTCCTTGTATATACTGCATGTGTTTTGTTTTGTTTTATAGCATGTAGGAAAATAGCACATTGGAGGTCTAGCTGGATTCATCTCTCAAAATCCCGCAATTTTCCACTAAGCCCCGGGAAGTTCTCGTTTCCCTTTGCATTTTTCCTATTTTTAATATTTTATCAGTTATTACCTCGAGGACGATGTTCAACTTAAGTGTAGAGGAGGTGACAAATAGAAAAAAATGAAATAATAAAAAAATACAATAAAATTTCTCCACATGAAAATCTTTTTGAAAAACAATAAAAATATATATGTTTTGTAAATAAATAAGTTATTTGCAAAGCAAAAATCTCATTGATTGACATTATAATTTAGCACAAAACCCATTTACCAAATATGTGAGAAAAAATTAGCCTTATATTTCTCTATTTTGTGTGAAAGCCAATAATCTAGTATGCTTCAGAATTTGTGCTTGATCATCATTTACTAAACCGCAGTAAGGTTAATTTATAGATATTTTTGAAAGGAAACAAAATAAAATCACCCTTATATCATTTTAGTTAAGCTACACTGGCTTACTAAAATGTGGCACTCATACGCATATGTTATGTTATCCATTGTGCCAATATCCTTATATGTTATGCCTAACCACTTGTCAAGTTATAAAGTTTATGATGTTCTCTTAAAAAAATGTATGAAAAAGAAAAGAAAAAAATAGTCAAGTATTCTAGTATAGTTTGTTCTATAACTTTGACAAAGGCTTATACTTTTTGATCCTACACCCACATCATTTATCACGTGTTGGGTCAAAAAGTTGATGTGGCAGAAACTCAAAATCGAAGGACATTTACTCAAGCGTTGACAAGAGTAATATAGACGTTGACAAGAGCAATGTAGGCGTTGACAGAAGTCAACAAAAGTCAAACGTAGTCAACAAAAGTCAACGCTGATGGATTTGATGGAGAATTCTATTTACAGAATATATTGGATATATTCTAAATAATATATTCAGTATATATCTATAGAAATAGAATATTTAGTTGTTTATTTGATTTGATCTCTTGTAAACCCTAATCCTTACACTATAAAAGGAACCAAGGGTCATAGGTTTTATTCATATAATTCATTCACAATGTAAACCTAAAGTGTGTGTCGACTAGGTGTGGGATTCAATGTACACACACCTAGTGGTTGTTCGTTATTAATATAATGAGCAATCCATTGTGTTTTAATTCATGTTTTGTGCCTAAACACCTTGTTAATGGTTGTTGTTCTAATTCCGCTTTGATTGTTTAATCATATGAACAATGATCATTCCTAGTAGCTTAAAAGATCCGGAAACCAAGGTTTCCACAATTGGTATCAGAGCCTCGTGGCTCGTGATGCTAGGACCAACAAGGTGTTCGTGTATGGTGAAAAGAAGAAAAATCCGTCTAGGGTTTTTCTGGACGTTTTTGTGTGCGCAGCAGTATTCAGAAGGTCATAACTTTTGATTGAACCGTTGGATCGTCACGAAATTTTATATGTGTGTTCTACATACATAGATCTAAACATCCACTGGAGGGATTTTCGAGTTTTATCCCCAGGAAAAAGTTATTAAGCGTCAAAGTCAGCAGTGAGTGAATGCAGTTTTCTGTAAACAGCCATGTTCAAAACACGATCTCTCCTTCGTTAACCGTTGGATCTTCGTGATTTTTGAACTGTAGATTTGTTGATCCCAAACTTAGATCGATTAGCTTTGTGTATACGAGATTAGATCAAGTATAACACGTAGAGAAACCTTTGTTATATGCTTTGTGAATCTAAGTGTTATGCGGAATTTAACACTTAAACAAGAACACAAGATGTAAACAAAACTTTCACTTTTATTATGAATGTCGAACTTGCTTACAATGAAAGATGTTTACGAATGAAAACTTATATAAAACTTGATACTAAACATTAACCTAAAGGCCTTCTTTTATAGACTAAGAAGCCTTGTACAATAAGCTACGTATCAACTATTCTAGGTAAAGATAAACATAGAAAATACATTGTCGTTTCTATCTTTACTATAAGTATTCTAGAATATAATAAGCGTGTAGCTTATATCTTCCATCAGTGCTTGTCTTCAATCTGTCAACGCTTGACTTTAACTTGTCAACGCTTGAGCTGTCAGCGCTCACTTTGTTCTTGTCAACGCTTGAGTTGTTCTTGTCAGCGCTCAAGTGATCTGGCCTTAATTTATTCCCAACAATCCTCCCCTAAACTTGATATCCACTCTTATGATCAAGTTTCTGAATAAGCATTAAGAACTTGGAGGAGTCTGAGAAACCTTCTCATATTGGTAATAAATAAATCTGATCAAATTCTTTGCCACGTCACTTGTATAATCTATCTCCAGCTGGGTGTCCTTCATCTTTTCCAAAACAGCCTTGGATATGAAATACTGAGCATCCACAAGTAGATACTCAGCAAACTTTGTAGAACTCAAATGGTATACACCAGCAGCTGAATATAACCTCCATTGAAGACCACTGAGGTCATCTTCAAGATCCTTCCATATTTCAGGATCTTCCTCATTTGTCCCACACATTCTTTTGAATGTGGTCCAAAGTTTTATTCCATTAGCTGAAGTTGGTGCTTCAGCCTCATACTTGGTCTCCAGCAACCTCCAAAGGTCCACCAAGTCTTCTCTATCACAACTTGCAAATAAAGATATGAGAGTGATAAAAGTGTGTACCTCCTTGCCAAATCTGCCAATCTTCCAGAATCCACATTCATCCTCGTCATAACTCACAATTGGATTCCTGGAATCTAATGGTAACACCTGCACCATATCTGAAGCTTCCAATGGGGAGAGCTTGAGGCTCTTTCTTATAACTGCTTCACTTGGATATAGTGGATTCATATCTTTTGGAAACTCAAGTGTAAATCCCTTCTTCACTGGCCTAGGAACTATCATAGCTTTCTTGATTTCCATCTCTTCTGCAAGTTGCTCCTTTCTTTCATTTGAAAGAAGTCTGAAAGTGTTTTCTTCCTGCACTTTAACCCAAATAGGATAAGCCCTATGTTCCAACTCATCAAATGTCAAAGCCTTCAACTTCTGATGTGTCCATCCAACTCCATGACATCTGAGCAACATAAAATAGAGCTCCCTTCTATCCCTTTTCAACTCAGAGAGAATATTGATTGCCTTGTGCTTCAAAATCACCTTACAATCCTTCTGAACTCTAAGAAGAAGCTCCAAACCCCATATTTGATCTGAAATGGTCAAGTCTGGATTATCCATGCAGCTTTCTTCCCAAGAATTGTACATCTGAACCACCTCTGGCATGTGAAAGTCAACCTACAACTTTAAATCTCTCAACTTTTCCCTAGCAAGCTCATCACCATACTCAAGCCTTTCTGGTTCTATAATCATCACACTTGAGTCTGAGCTAGATCCATCACTTTCTTCTTCAGAAGTCACAACAAATGGTGACTTTTCCTTTTCACCTTGTTCCATCATTTGCTCAGCAAATCTTCTATCAAATTCAACTTGGGCTGCATCCTTTGGAACAATTTCTTCTACCAATTTACCCTTACCCTTATCTGATGGTGCAATGGTTGGTAAGGTAGATGGTAATACCTGAGTAGAAACTTCTTTGATGATAGATGATGACTGGAATACATCATCTTCATGTGCAGGTCTGTCAACGCCGAAATTTCCTCTATCAGCGCCCAAAATACTTCTATCAGCGTCCAAATTTGTCTTGTCAACGCTCAAATACTTTCCCTCAGCGCCTTGTGTAACCTCTCTCAACATAGCTGTAAATGATAAATTTAGATTGGTTGGAGAGATTAAGGACGTATCAAAACCTGTTTGTTCCTTCAAAGTTGTAAGAGCTTCAGCAACATCCATTGATTGACCATCTTGATTGATCTTATCACTCAGATTTCTTTGATCTTCCTCCCCTTTGGAAGACTCCTCCATACCCCTCCTAGCATGATCACTCTCCAAAACAACAATCCTCTCCCTCAATTGCTTGAGTTCAAGGCCTTGTGAGCTGACAATTTGTACTAAGTCTGCATTTTGCTTTTGCAAGCTAATGCAGACTGCCGTCAATTCCAAAAGAGTCATTGGTTCCAGACTGCCCTCTTCTGAAATGGGGATTTGACCTCCCAAGTCAGGTTCATTGGGCAAGGATGAGGACTTAATGATGGTGGGACTGCCTTGGCCAGCATCTAAGCCAGAACCAATAGTCCCAGCCTCATCCAGGTCACCAGCCACACTTGTGGTGGTGGTTCTCTCTGCTTCATGGCTAGGACCACCAGAGGAGAACACTCCAGTAGTCCTTTGGCGTTTTATCAACCTATATTCAGGTGGTGTGGAAGATGGTGTGGAAGAATGTGTAGATGTGGGTTGGTTAAGGGGTGTTTGGGATTGTGAAGGTTGGGTGTCAGCGTTGGAAATAGGCACATCAACGCCCACATTAGATGTGTCAGTGTCAAAGGGTTCTTGGTCAATTTGCATTTGTTCAGGTGAGGGTAAAGGTTCAGGAATAGGTTCAAGTTGTGGTTGAGGGTTAATTTGAGGTTGGGGGTCTGGTTGGGGTTGTGCTGCTGCAATAACAGCAAGCATGGCTGGGGTTAAAGGTAAGTCTCTATAAGGTGGTGAATCCATCTTTGTAAAAATATCTTTCTTTTGTTCAGGGATCTTATAAAAATCATTGTGATCCCTTGAACAATAACCTTGAGCATCAAAAATCATTTGCAGAAAACGGGGATAAGCTAAAGTCATTTTTGTTCCCTTGTTTTTACACATCCCTTCAAAAATCATTTTAGAATAGTTATATTTTTGCCCTGTTGCAATGCACACAATAGCACTTGCAATGGATCTATTGATCTCATTGTGTGCAGTACATTTGGGAGTCAAACATTGAAGGAGGATGTGGATGAGGTACTTCCAGGCTGGGGGAAATTCCTGCTTATGATACTTATTAAGAGTACCTTCATCAGGAATAGGATATCCCAAAGCCCTAAGCCCTTGTTCTATTTCATTTATGGGAAGGATGGTTATACCATCAGCATCATCAAGATGCAAGGCCTGGCGTACCAAGGCCTCAGTAACCACCCAAGACCTCCCATGAACAATAGAAGTCAATGTGGTCACTCCATTAACTGTTGAGGAACTAACAGTGTTCCAAAACTGCTTAATGTGTGTGACTGGAATGAGTGGTGCATGAGAAAGAGCATACCTTAGTGGGGATGCGTTCAAATACGCCACCATTTGTGTGTATTGAGGAAACAAATCATTATCAGCAACAAGATAAGCAATCATGTTGTGTTGAGACTTGAACCCCAAATCCAATTCTGCTGAGTTAAACTTTGGTGCCATTGATGAAAGCTGTTAATTTGAAGTGTAGAAGATGAAGGTTGATAAGAGAAAAGTGTTAGATAAGAATTATAGATACCCTGTTTTACACATAGGAGCCAAATTTATAGGAGATAAAGAATGCATGTGATTGGCCCAAAAATAGGCAAAGATTTTCAAAAACTAATCATGAAAATATTGAAAAAGTTATAAGTTATCTCATGCATTTAATGAAAGTAACAACTCCTAAAATTACGGCTTGAAAATATGTCAAAAAGTAACAACTGGGTAGGTCCCATTGAGTGTCAACGGTCAAAAATAACCTATCAACGCCCAACGGCTATAATCTTGTCAACGTTCGTCTAAAGCCATGTCAGCGTCCAATTTGGTCACAACAACGCTTTGAAAATTCTTGTCAGCGTCCAAAAATAAAATTGTTTTAAAAAGTGAAAAATGACCTTAACAAGTAATTTATCCTAGAGAAGATAACCAAAAGCTGATAATTATCATAGGGCGGCAAGCACTGTTCAGTTATGCACACTTGCATAAGCAAGATAGACATAACAGTCCTCTAGTGTCCCTTGCTAACCAAAATTCTTAACAACCAAGTTACCTTATAAAATCCTTGTTACTCCCAGGTAACTCCCATATCAAAATCATCCCCAAGTCTCCCAACAGACCACAACCAATTCTAGGCCAAAAATGTCTTGGCAGCATGCAAAGTTGATATACTATGCATGCTACAGTGCCTCATGGTTTAGTAAAACTAACCCATACTCACCTGTGGACACAATCTAGAATTGTGATAAGAGTATCATATGGATACCCAAACATCCTAAAGGTTCCTAAAACCTCCCCTTAAACCATGATACAAAAAGTTTGCTAAAAAAAATATGCATGAACATAAAAAGTTTATGTCAAGATAGGAATGAAACATTCCAACCATCATCCATAAATAAAAACTTGTCCAAATGCTACTCCATTGATCCATAAGCAACTCTGTATCCAATGGTATACTGCTAACACCATCTGCACATTTAGATTGAAAACCACAAAACTAACATTGTTGCTGACAACGCCCCGATAACACATAACAGCGTTGAAAGAAGCTTTGTCAGCGTTAGACAATTATATTGCTGACAACGTTGCAAAAACACTTATCAGTGTTCAAACAACCTTTGTCAGTGTTAGAAAAATATAGTGGAAAATCTAAATCATCAATAAGACCAATAATAATAATGCATCATCCTGTACATACTTTTACAAAAAGAATCCAAAACACATATTAAGTTAGATTAACCATTCCAATACTTGTTACCAAGTACTGAAATCTTCCAGTATCAAAAGGTTTAGTTAATAAATCTGACACATTTTCCTTAGTGTCAACCCTATCTGGTTGTATTAAACCTTTCTCAAAGCAATCTCTTATAAAATGGTGTCTAATTTCTATGTGTTTAGTTTTAGAATGATGTACAGGATTCTTAATGATGCATAAAGTACTATTATTGTCCACAAATATCTTAGTATGCATGAAATTATACCCATAGTCCAACAGCTGGTTCTGAATCCACAACACTTGACCACAACATGCTGCTGCAGCCACATACTCTGCTTCAGTTGTAGAGTTAGCCACCACTGTTTGTTTCTTGCATTGCCAAGACATTAATCTGCTCCCAAGAAATTGACATCCACCAGTTGTGGATTTCCTATCAAACTTATCACCTCTATAATCACTGTCTGAATATGCAATCAACTCCAATGGTGAATCCTTTGGGTACCATAAACCAAGATTAGGATAGCATCTTAGGTACCTAAAGATCCTCTTCACAGCATAAAGGTGACATTCTTTGGGAGTCACTTGATGGCGTGCACAAGCACATACAGCAAACATGATATCAGGTCTGGAAGCAGTAAGATACATCAAGGATCCAATCATGGATCTATAATGCCTGACATCAACATCTTTCCCATCTCCAATCTTTCCCCAAGGGTGTTCTCTATCCATAGAAGTAGTAGCCCTCTTTTCATGTGGAGAAAAGCCAAACTTCTTCAAGATTTCAGCAACATATTTGTCCTGGGAGATGAAGATACCATCTTCTTTCTGCTGAACTTGTAAACCAAGAAAGAAGTTCATCTCCCCCATAGCACTCATCTTAAATTTGTCTGTCATAAGCTTGGAGAAATCCTCACTCATCTTTGGATCAGTAGACCCAAAAATGATATCATCAACATAGACCTGCACAAGCAACACATCTTTGCCTTTCTTCTTTGTAAATAGTGTCTGATCTATGGTGCCCCTCTTGAATCCATTGTCCACTAAATATGTAGACAAGGTACCATACCATGCTCTAGGGGCTTGATGAAGACCATACATAGCCTTTTTGACTCTATACACTTTATCTGGATGCTCTGGATCCTCAAAACCAGGAGGTTGCATGACATAAACTTCCTAAACAATGGTGCCATACAAGAATGCACTTTTGACATCCATTTGATAGACTGTGAAGCCCATGCAAGATGCATAGGCTAGAAAAATCCTAATAGCTTCAATCCTTGCAACTGGTGCAAAGACTTCCTCATAGTCTATCCCCTCCTCTTGTGTATAACCTTGAGCCACTAACCTTGCCTTGTTTCTGACCACAATACCTCTTTCATCTCTTTTGTTCCTGAGAACCCATCTTGTCCCTATAGGTCTGACATATCTAGGACAATCAACCAGCTCCCAAACATCCTGAATTGCAAATTGGTGAAGCTCATCCTGCATTGCTTCCACCCAACTTGGTTCTTTGAGAGCATCAAATATCTTCTTGGGTTCTTCTTGTGACAGAAAACATGCAAACAAACATGCTTGCACAAGAGGGGTATCAACCTTCTTGTGTAAATTGGCAATAAATCCACCAAGACCTTGATGGGATCTTCTTGTTTGAACTGGAGTCATAATATCACCAATGATCTGAGATGGGGGGTGATTCTTCATTGTGGAAGTGAGAACCCCTCCTTCAAAAAGTCTGGTGTCCTCAACCTCATGCTCCATGTTGCCAATGTCTTCTTCATCAGACTCTCTTTGATCAACAGGAATCTCTTCATAAACCTTGGAAGGTCCTCCTTGTTCAAAAGTGGAAGAGAAAAGATGTGCAAAGGTGTTGTCAACGTCTGAACCTTGTTTGTCAGCGCTTGGGCTAACAACGCTTGAATTGTTGTTGTCAACGTCTGAGCCATCAACGTCTGAATTGGTCTTGTCAGCGCTAGATTTGCCTTTGTCAGCGCCTGAAGAACCATGCATGTTTGTATCTGGTGGTATTTGGAGACCACCATTACCTTGTCCAGCAGCAGCATCAGCAGCAAAAGCATCTGTCCAAATGGGAATTGTGACATATTCAAATGTAGGAGATGCCTTTTCTGCTTGTGATCCAACCCTCTCATTAACCTGTGTACCTGAAACATCAACAATTTGTTCCTCCATAACATTTGAAGTTACCTTCACAATGTCTGGATTAGTGACAGGCATATAATTTAAAGTTCTAGATAAGGGTTCCAAATCAAACAACCAATTAGGACCACTTTCAGGATCACTAGGTTTATTCTCTAAGAACCTAACATGTACTGTTTCAACAATACGTTTGTCCTCTTTAAGATAAACCCTATAACCCTTGCTCTGCACTGAATACCCCATGAAGTAACCTTCATCACCTTTTGCACTAAATTTCCCTAAGGCATCACTAGTATCCAATACTACTACATGACATCCAAAAGGTCTGAGAAAACCAATATTAGGTTTTCTTCCCCAAAGTAACTCATAAGGTGTTTTGTTCTGAATTTTGTTAACCAATGCTCTATTTTGCACATAGCATGCTGTATTAACAGCCTCAGCCCAAAAGGCTATAGGAAAGTGAGCATCAGCCAACATTATTCTGGCTGCTTCAATTAGGGTTCTATTTTTCCTTTCAGCAACCCCATTTTGTTGTGGGGTTCTAGCAATACTGAATTGCCTAGTAATTCCCTTCCTGGCACAAAAATCATCTAGCTTCTTGTTCCTAAATTCTCCACCATTATCACTCCTAAGCATCTTAACCTCATTGCCAGACCTTTTCTCAATTTGAGTGATAAAATCAATAAGAACATCAGCTATGTCACTCTTCATAGTTAGAAAGAATGTCCAAGTAAACCTAGAAAAGTCATCAGTGACAACAAAACAATATGACTTGCCATTCAAACTCTCTATATTTGTTGGCCCAAAGAGGTCCATGTGAAGCATATGAAGAGGTCTAGAACTAGTATGCACCTGCTTGGACTTGAATGAGACCTTGTGCTGCTTGCCTTTAAGACATGCAACACAAGAGTGGTCATTGTGGAAGGCCTTCTCAGGCAAACCATCAACTAAACCAAGCCTCACAAGTATATTTATATTTTTAAAATTTATGTTCCCTAGTCTCCTGTGCCACAAATTACTTTCATCTACTGAGGCCTTAGCATAAAAACAAGACATATTTGCATTCACTTTAATCCCATTTAAATTCACATTATATATGTCCTTATGCCTAGGTGTTCTATACTCAATGTACTTCTCATCAGGGATCTTAAAATCCTTTCTTAACACCAAACACTCAGTATCAGTGAAAAGAACCTTATTTTTGTTATCACACACTTGTGATACACTAAACAGATTATAATCCAGTTCTCTTACCAGGAAGACGTTCTCAAAACGTAGATTATTGGTAAGAAGGGTTCCTTTGCCTGTAATGGTGCCGTAGCCCCCTCCAAAGTATACCTTATCACCATCTTTAATAGGAGTGAAGTTCGTCAGATAGTCTTCCTTTCCTGTCATGTGCCTTGAGCATCCACTATCCCAATATCCATAGTCATTGATCTGTCTTTGAATGCCCTGCACATAAAGAAAACAAATTAGTTTTCTTTGGGAACCCAAGTCTTAGAAGACTTGGATTCATCTGGTTGTTCAATAAGAACAGACTTAGTTCTCACAACAACCCCATTCTCATCCCTTTTAGGATGAAATACCCAGTTAACCCCAATTGGTTTTGTAATGACCTTTGAAATGTAATTAAACCTATTGCAAGTCATTTAAATTCCATTATTATTAGGGTTTTGATCTTTCTTGGGTCTCCATGTTAAGCTTGAAGAAGCTCTAGACCCCTTACCTTGTGGCTGCAAATATTTAGGTCTGGTCACGTTTCTGTCAGCGTTGGATTTTGTCCTGTCAACGCTGAAATTACCCTTGTCAGCGTTGAACCTAGGGTTTGCTACAGGAACCCATTGCCTATTTGACCAGGTGTTTGTCTTTTGAAAAGTTCTTTGTCCATGAGTGTTAGACCTTCTAGAGAAGAATGGGGCAGGTCTAATCACTTGTGGACTTTGCTGCACACAAGGTTTGGGTCTGACAACGTTTGACTTCCTAATAACGTTGACTTTCTTCCTATCAGCGCTGAAATTGTTCCTATCAGCGCTGGCTTTGGGAGCGTTGACACACTTGTATGCCAAATGTGAAAAGCTACCACAAGTATAACAGGCTTTCTTAGACACACTCTTAGGTCTAGATGCGAAGAAACCTGTTCCATGATTGTTAACTTGGCTCTTGGGTGACCTATTATTTCTATACATCTCTGCATATTTAATGGTAGGTCTTCTAACAGTGTTGGAGCCTAGGTCAACAGCTTTACCAGTAACTGGGTGAGTAACCTTAATGGGTGGTGATTCATTGGGACTTTCACATAGCAAACCTCCCTTAACAAATAAAGTAGGGTTAGCTTTCTTCCACTCATTTAGGTCAGTCAGTTTTTGTTGATACTCTTCCACTGGAGTGACAACTCTTGGTGGAGGAATGAATTCCTCTTCTTGGCATTCTGGTATACCAGTCCAAGATAAATCCTTTCTAAGGACACCATAGAAGTCACCAGCTGGTGGTGGAACCAGAGAGTAATCATTCATCCTAATCCCAGTCATGTCCTTAGGATCCCTTTGTTTAGCTACACAGTCTCCTAGGGTTTGGGTGGCTCTATCAAATCTTTGAATCTTGAGGTCAACATTATCTTTATTCTTAATGGCCTCATCTAACTTAGCCTGTATGTAACACCCACACAATTGCTATGCGCAGCGGAACTACAACAATGGGTGCTACACAGTATTCATTGCACACAAGATATATCAAACGACGCTAAAAAGACGTCGACTTAAAATTCGACATTTAAAATTGTTAGATAATACATGTCCACAGTTTTTCCAACCCCAAATAGTGCACAGAGTTTAGCGTTTTCGGTCCCCATGAATCTCAACCCCAAAAACTTCAGTTTACAACCACGTGACATTAAACATAAAAATTGTTTAAGTAGAAAAGGAGGGAAAAACAAGCGGACACCAAGCCGTACACACAACATCCATCCCATACATGCTCCATCCTACACCTCAGCGGTTACCTGAAACACATGCCAAAAATTTGGTCAACGAAAACGTTGAGTGGAAATTATAGGTTTTTCAATCCATTTGAACGTATATATAATAAAAACCATTCGTGATCATTTATAGTCTTGTCGATCAAACAAACTATAATCAGGATACTGACAATTGTGTTTAAGCTCATGACACTAATCCGTTAACTCAATCACCCGCGTAAATATACCGGCATGATTCAGATGAAACCAGTGCCCCTTCTAAAGGCATCAGTTGCAATTATACCTTATTTCTCATACAAAATAATCTACCGCAGAACTTACTATAAGTACAGCTTCTCGGCTAGCATTGGGTCGTTAACCCCGTAGTACTACAAATTGCATAAGCGGCTATTTCCCCCTACTCGAGGGCAGGACAATAGTTAATAGTTCATGAATTTAGGGACTTTTGCAACTTTGGTACTCAACACAATTTCTAAGGCAACTTTCGGGTCTAACAATCATTCATGATATACGTTCCTTTTAAAAACTAGCATGCATTTCCCTCGCGGGTAAAACAATTTGAAATAATATAAGCGAGGCTATAAATTCACACCTTAGATATTAAGTAGTCGGTAGTTCGAGGAATGATCACTGACGACGAAACGGATGCCCGGTTAAATCAACACCTATCACAAATAACGCGTAATGAGTAATCTCATTTAAATACTTTACGGTACTGTATAAAATACATATATACTAGTCACTTAGGACAAGTATAACTCACGCCAAAAACAAAAACAACAAGTATCATTCATTTTATTCCAATTGTTCTCAATACTTACGTTGTCCATTTTTACTCGTTCTCGCCGGTACTTGACTAAAGTACGGGCTGTTTTACCTTATTAAACCATGCTTATAAAATTTGACAAAATTTCCAAAAATCCTATATGACCTGTAGATAACATGTTTTTAAGCCCAATAAAAGTTTTTACTTTTACGACCCGTTACGCAACTCATTTCCACGACTACATTTTACGGGCTGAAATTGCGCTTCGACCAAATTTGACCTCTTTGACCTATATGAAAAATACCTTTGACTTCCTTGACACCTAAGTCAACATATAGACCCATTTGTACAGGTTAGGGACCAAATTTTGACCCTTGACCATTTACCAATTTATACTTGTGACCCTCGGGATTTTACTAAAACTTTGCACAAATTCGGATTATGAAAGTCCTCGTCTCCCGGTACCCGATCTTTAAAATGTCATAACTTTTAGCTCGTTTTGAGTCACGGGCTCTACCTTATACCAAATTAAAGCTAGGAAAACCCTCTATCACTACATTTAGCTTTCAAGACCTGGAAACAAAATAATTTTTATAAAATGGACCAAATGTTTCTGCCTAAAAATGACCATACCAAAAACATGCTTAGACTCGATTCCAAGACTTCTAACCAACACTAAACATCATCCTAAGCCTTCCCAAACATATCCTAACATCAAACTTCAATCCTACCCCTATTGATCAACCAATCTCAATATCAAGAATCAAAGAAAATGAACATGCAAGTAATAAAACCTATGTGAATCATCCTAAAACAACAAACCAAACACAATAATAACATGCAAAATCAACAACCACCATGGCTCCCCAAACACCCCCTTTGCCGTGGGGTTTGGGTGACCCAATCACCACAACCAAATTAATTTTGGTGGGTTTTCATGGTGTTTATACTTCCATAACACTTAAAATCAATATGCATTAGCTCTTTTAGCCTCAAAAACGAATTTGGATCATATGGAAAAATCTTGAAAATTTTTTATCAATGCATGTTGGATTTGAGCACATGAATATGTGGGGAATGACCAAACTAAGTGTGGTCTAACCTTAGATTTTTGAAAAATCAAGTGGAAGAAGATTTTTGGTGAATTTTTGATGGTGTTGGGGGTGTCCGTCGGCTTTAGAGAGAGAGGAGGGAGTGGGTGTTTGATTTTGGTGAAAATTTTTGTGTGTGTTTGTGTTTATGTCCCATTTGGCCTTTTTGGTGGGTTGGGAGGGGCTTTTGTGCAATTTCTTGCTTCTTTTGTCCTTAAATAGAAAACGTCCTCAAAACTTTGCGGGTTCGACTCATTTGTCAATTTTGAAAATTTTACGGGAGTCGGAAATCTTCCCGAATGCTCCAAAATATTTTTGGGATACTTTAAATGTACTTGGAAGGCTATAAAACTCACCCGACTCAACTTAACACGAACCGTAAATAAAATTCTCGAAAAATTACATTATCGATAAATCATCAAAAATTACATGAAATTGGGCATCCCTCGGGATCGTAATCGTCATCGTCCTTCTCAAAACGTCAAACGTAAAAATTATAACCTCGAACATCGGCTTTAACCAAAATACTTATAATTATAGGAATTAAAATTTATTAAAAATTTCAAAAATTAGCGTAATTTAGGGTATCGTTAATGACCTCGATTCTAGGGTGTCACACTGTAGGCCTCTATTGACCTTTGTCATGATATTTCTAATATCCATACTACCCTCTAGCTCATGTTTTAAGATATTTATCTTATCTTTTAAATCAAATTCCATTTTCTTATATTCAGAAACGGTTTTCTCAGTTTCAGTAAGAGCCAGTTGGTAATTGGACAATTTACACCTTTCAGTGCTCATATCATCTTTTAGTTTTAACACCTCTTTGTTAAGTCTATCAGTGTTTAACCTACAACCTTTTCTACAAAAAGCATCATCATATACCTCATTGTCAGATGAAGAGGAGGAGTGTGCCATGAGAGCATATTCAACATGCTCTTCTTCTTGAATATCAGCAACCAAAGCTTTGTCCTCTTCAGCATTCTTAGCCAGATAGCTCCAATCCCATCCAGTACCATCAATTCCTTGAACTGCAACCATGGCTTTGGAATCTGAAGCTTTAACAACCTGACTTGAGGGTTTACCAGCATCAGATCTTCTAGGAGATCTGCATTCCCTCATGAAGTGCCCCATACGATGACAGTTGTAGCACTCAACTTTGGATTTATCAAATCCAGCTGTGTCTTTAGCATTGAAGGTCATCTTCTTCTTGAACCTTCTATTCCACCTATTTGCTCTTATACTAGCAAGAGCCATGTTCCACTTGATGTCCATCTCTTCCAAGTGCTCATCACTTATCTGCTCAAGGTCCTCATATGTAATCACTGAACCATTGGGCAAAGAAGCAATATAAGCACACACAATATCCAAATCTAAACCAGCAGGTTTAACCCTTGGGGAGTCATTCATGAATGTGTCAGCGTCTGAAAAGGAGACGTTGACAGGACTTGTTCCAGCACTGACAAATGATGATCCAGTAACTGGATGCATAAAAGAGTCCTTCTGATTGAATTGGCCTTTACTATGAGAGAAGAAGGCCATGTTGCTGGTGCTAGGTTTGCTTCCATGTGCTGAAAGAGTTTCATCTTCCAATAGTCTTAGTTTGTTGTAGATGTCATCAAACGAGGAGCTCTTGTAAGTATTATTGGCAAGCATAGATCTTGCCTCAATCTTCCATGCCTCACCAAGACTTTTCAGAAAGGTAGCATTGGTGTCAACATCACCAACTTGTGTCCCCATGAAGGACAACTTGCTTGTGATGTCAAGCAATCTGCTTCTCACACTACTCAGTTTCTCATTGGGCTGAGCTTTGAAGACAGCATAATCATGCAGAAGTTGCTTTTTCATTTCTTCCTTAGTGTCTGCATTACCACCATATGTAACTTCAATTGCTTCCCAAAGATCCTTAGCAGATTCATAGCCTCTATATTTGTGCTGATTTTCTTGTCCCAAAGAGACTTTCAGAATATTTAGGGCTTTCATGTCAACCCTTTTCTTTGCAATATCTTCAGCACCTACAGCTCTACCATCTCCAGGTTTTTCTCTCTTATCTTCATCAGGACATCCTTCAACAGCTGATCTTTGAGTAATGGCATCCTGAATCTTTTGAGCCTTATTGAATGAGTTTCCATATTCAATAATCTCCCAGAGTGTGTAATCAAAGATCCCCAGATATTGTTCAAAGTTGAACTTCCATAAGTCAAAGTTGGTTGCATCAAGCATGGGAATCTTGATGTTTGGTAAGGGTGAAGAGGAGGTGGTTATTGCTTCAGACATGATGTTTTTAGGGTTTTGAGAAAATTAGGGTTTTGGTGTTCGTGTATCGTTCTGGTGTTCTTCAAAGATCAAAAGTTCATCAACAAGCTCTGATACCACTTGTTGATCCCAAACTTAGATCGATTAGCTTTGTGTATACGAGATTAGATCAAGTATAACACGTAGAGAAACCTTTGTTATATGCTTTGTGAATCTAAGTGTTATGCGGAATTTAACACTTAAACAAGAACACAAGATGTAAACAAAACTTTCACTTTTATTATGAATGTCGAACTTGCTTACAATGAAAGATGTTTACGAATGAAAACTTATATAAAACTTGATACTAAACATTAACCTAAAGGCCTTCTTTTATAGACTAAGAAGCCTTGTACAATAAGCTACGTATCAACTATTCTAGGTAAGATAAACATAGAAAATACATTGTCGTTTCTATCTTTACTAGAAGTATTCTAGAATATAATAAGCGTGTAGCTTATATCTTCCATCAGTGCTTGTCTTCAATCTGTCAACGCTTGACTTTAACTTGTCAACGCTTGAGCTGTCAGCGCTCACTTTGTTCTTGTCAACGCTTGAGTTGTTCTTGTCAGCGCTTAAGTGATAATGAGCAATCCAATTGTGTTTTAATTCATGTTTTGTGCCTAAACACCTTGTTAATGGTTGTTGTTCTAATTCCGCTTTGATTGTTTAATCATATGAACAATGATCATTCCTAGTAGCTTAAAAGATCTGGAAACCAAGGTTTCCACAATTGGTATCAGAGCATCGTGGCTCGTGATTCTAGGACCAACAAGGTGTTCGTGTATGGTGAAAAGAAGAAAAATCCGTCTAGGGTTTTTCTGGACGTTTTTGTGTGCGCAGCAGTATTCAGAAGGTCATAACTTTTGATTGAACCGTTGGATCGTCACGAAATTTTATATGTGTGTTCTACATACATAGATCTAAACATCCACCGGAGGGATTTTCGAGTTTTATCCCCAGGAAAAAGTTATTAAGCGTCAAAGTTAGCAGTGAGTGAATGCAGTTTTCTGTAAACAACCATGTTCAAAACACGATCTCTCCTTCGTTAACCGTTGGATCTTCGTGATTTTTGAACTGTAGATTCTTGGCACTTGTGTCTAGAATCTCACCGAAGGGATTTTCGATGTGAGGCCTAATGAAGAAGTTATTCAGCATCGAAGTTCGCTATTTAAGGTATTGATGTTCTTGCTTTTTCACATGAAATCATGAACTAGGGTTCTTCAAACCCTAGATCACCATAAAAAGCAGAAAGATTATGGAGTTGTGGCTGTTATGATGGAAAAATCGAGCTAGGTTTATTTACAAACCCTAATTAGGGTTTCGATGCATAAATTATAAACCCTAGATTTGATAAATTGAAGATGTGTTGAATATTAGGGTTTACGCAAACCCTAGATCAGTTTTCAAGAAGTTTAAAGTTGCTGGTTGAAATCGAATTGGTGTTATGATGATGACAAGCAGATCGTGGCTCATATTTTCTTGCTGGTTAAAAAGGAGAATCGTTGTGCTGTTGGTGGAACAACCTGCATACACACGATTGTGCTACAACGTTGATATATACACATGAAGTGTGTTCACACGGTTCTAAGATTCTAATTGGTGGAAATTAGTGTGTTCACACGGTATGTTGCTTGTGATTGGCTAATGAAGGTTAAGCGCTTCAAGAATTTGAGATGTGAGAAACAAAGCAACAAAGCAAGTGACGTTACAAAGAAACAAAGCAACAAAGCAAGTCACGTTCAACTTTGTGTTCACATGGTGTTAGCTTTCTCATTGGTGGAAAGTACTTGCATTCACATGGTTATGGTGGACTTGCGGTCACATGATCAAAGCCCATTCAAAGATAGATCATGGTTTAAATTTGGATGTGATTTGTTGCCCTAAGAGACGAGACGCTGACATGAATGGTATTAACGCTGACAGGAAGGAATTTGACGCTGACAGAATAAGTCAACGCTGATAGCGTTGACAGTGTCGTCCGATATATGAACTTCAACGCTGATAGGTATTGTCTGATATTGGACAATACATCTGACCAAGATATTGGACAGAAGAGGATATTGGACAAGACAAGGTTTGCTGCTGTTTGGAAAATTGGTACGTTTTGAGCACACAAAAAGAAGGATTATACACACGAAGGTACATGGAATCTCCGTTTTAATTCAGAATATCATGTTGATATTTATGGCTCGGATATTTTTGAAAGGGATTAATGATCTTAAAGCGAGTTAGCAATTTTTTATGGGAATTTGATGGATATTTAAACTATGTAATCGGGATAGCCTTGTGAAAAGAGTTATCCATCAGGATCTTTTACATATGGTATGAAGATGTTATTCCGTTAAAATCGTCATGAAGAGGTGTTAGCTTAAGGGGAAGAATTCTTATGGTAAGTTTGATGATTGAAGAAGATTTTCGCGAGTTTGTGTTCTATCATATCTTAAAGTCAAGCACTTGTGACTTTAAAGGTAACTTGTTCGTGCTTTACATGTTTGGTGACGAAGACTTGTCATAACACTTGAATGAGTTACATTATCGTGCTCAGTTTCTCACAAAGGATGAGAATATTGACAAGGGATCGAGGTCTACTTATAATTTGCCTATAAGTTCTTCATCACATGGATAGTACAAGACATGGAACACAAGGTTGGGTTATTCTACTTCTCCATCAACAATAGTATATTAATTGTTCTTCAAGATCATTATATAGAGCCTACATTTGGAGAATCTTCAAAGATTGCAACATTGTTTACTTTCTTGTTGATGTGACAAAAAGGGGAAGAAATACGTGCTACACTTGAGGGGAAGCAATTTGAAGATCATGTATAACTTACAAGAGATACACATAGAGTTTTGCCACCATCAACTAGGGGAAGATTGTTGGGTCAAAAAGTTGATGTGGCAGAAACTCAAAATCGAAGGACATTTACTCAAGCGTTGACAAGAGTAATATAGACGTTGACAAGAGCAATGTAGACGTTGACAGAAGTCAACAAAAGTCAAACGCAGTCAACAAAAGTCAACGCTAATGGATTTGATGGAGAATTCTATTTATAGAATATATTGGATATATTCTAAATAATATATTCAGTATATATCTATAGAAATAGAATATTTAGTTGTTTATTTGATTTGATCTCTTGTAAACCCTAATCCTTACACTATAAAAGGAACCAAGGGTCATAGGTTTTATTCATATAATTCATTCACAATGTAAACCTAAAGTGTGTGTCGACTAGGTGTGGGATTCAATGTACACACACCTAGTGGTTGTTCGTTATTAATATAATGAGCAATCCAATTGTGTTTTAATTCATGTTTTGTGCCTAAACACCTTGTTAATGGTTGTTGTTCTAATTCCGCTTTAATTGTTTAATCATATGAACAATGATCATTCCTAGTAGCTTAAAAGATCCGGAAACCAAGGTTTCCACATCACGTTTTGCTTCTTTGAAAATTTATCTGGTGCTCACGCCGCAACGGTTATGTTTATGTATCTTGTACAAACCTATGGTAGCCATCTATTTTATGACCGAGCTAATTGAGTGTTGCCTTACATTTACCCTTTTGTGAGTGACATTTGTTTGAACTTAAAATCCAAACACTATCCATGTGAGGTGCTAAAGTTATTTTGTCATTTGCTTTTGTTACTCATAAAAATTAAATCATTTTACCTATCATACTTCACAACACTTAAAAGCATTTTTAAAATTGAAATTGTTTTCTCGCTTTGATTGCTTGAGGGCAAGCAATAGCTAAGTGTGGAGGAATTTGATAACGACCTAATTATACATATTCAACCTATCATTATAAGGCCACTTTGTAGTATAAATAAGAGCTTCTGATACTTAATATGTTGTGTTTTATATGCAGATATAAAGTATGAAGGAGCAAAGTGAAGATATACAAAGTAGGGGCCTCAATATGCAATAAAGCCAAAGTTATTAAAAAAAGATTCTGAATCGCCCAGAAGTGCGGCACAAAAAGTTGTAAGTGCGGCGCACATTTGCATCTCCAAAGTGCGGCGCACTTGAGGAGAAGTGCGGCGCACATTTGACCCCAGACATCACTATAAATAGAGGCTGTTTCCATCCATTTTACACACACCTCTCTCTCTTAATACTCCATAGCTCGAGTATTTTAGTCCTTTTAGTAAATTTTCAGTATTATCCACTTTTGGGAGATACTTGTAACGAGAGTATTACACTCTTCGATTCTTGGAGGAACGATACAATTGTGACACTTGTGTACTCGTTTAGTCAATCCAATCTAAGTATGATGTTCTCTTACTCTTTTCCAATTGTTACTTTGGTTACTATGTTAGGCTAAGCTATGTGTGACTATATGGGTATGTGACTATAATTAGTGATGATGCTATGATATGATCCTTTATAAATGATTTCAAGCTAATGTTGTAGGACCATTTTACCTCCTAGTTCTACAAACCATATTTTGTCTAAGTTGATTTGTTACGATAGTTTGGCGTTGAGAAACGCAAATTGTTATAATAAGTTTTCTAGAACTTGTCTATGGTCATGAACCTTTGGTTGGAGAAATCCGCTTAGAAACTTGATAAAATATTGAACTCGTTGGCAAATTGTTTTAAGCTTAGTCACTTAAATAAACATAAGTCTTGAATCAACCCAAGTAAATTGTTTAAACGCCATTTTAACGAAAAAGGATTATCACACTTTATCTACATAAACATATCTCGATCATTATCATCATCGTCATGAACTTATACGAACTATCCCATATTAGTCATATTTGTTATTAGCGATATTTCTTCAACCATTTATTTCTTTAATTGTTATCTTGATTACCAAAACGAAACTAAGTCTCAGCGAACGATCCTGGCTTACCACTACAAAGCTATATTACGAACGAAAGGGTATACTTGCCCGTGTTTGTCTTTTAGTCCCTTGTTTTGTCTAAACCTTGTAATATAAATTTAAGAATTGCAAACGAACATCAATGCATTAGCATTGAACCTAACAACTATGAAACTAGTTTTTATGTGAAAGGTAATATTTGGACAAACCTAATTAAAAGGATTTTAATTAGGACCATAATCAAGAGAAACTATTCAACCCCCCCCCCCCCCCACCCCCTTCTCGTTTCAACAATTGATATTAGAGAGATGTTCACTGAAGATCTTTAAAGTATATTGTGCTTTAAAACTTGGATCGATCCATTGTCTCCTCAAATTAGAAGGGTTCGTTGTACTAAAGTTTCTCTTTGGTCAAAATTATTTTTTCAATAAAAATTGACGTTTTAATTAGTAATATTACATCATATCTTGTTTAGTAGCTTATATGCATTTTAGATTTACCCTTGAAATGTATCTACTAGTTTGTATCTTTCTTTGTGTAGGTACTCATGAAGACTAATCATTAACTTGATTGTGGATTGAGCTACTTGAACTTATAGAAGAATCATCTCCTTTTGATCTCCAACATCTAAGGATGATGATATCAAGATTGGTGTAAGTGATACTAGTTCTTGAAGACTTAGTATTCACTTTGGTCAAGTTTGGGTGTAGCATTAGTCCTTAAAAGACTTGGGATGCGCTTTGCGGCTAAGGTACGTTTTCTTCCTTCTACACGTCCCATTGATCATTCTTTTGATCAGTACTAGACTATGTGCTTGTTCTTGGCATCCTTGGCTTGACATTTGTTTGTGGTATGTGATTCTATTCGTTCACCCTCTCAAACCTTCATGGTCTTGGATACTTGACTCACTTAGGTGTTGTAGTGTGAGTTAGTAGTAGCTTAAAGTATCAAGCATGATATTTATGGTTTGCAACTTATATGGTTAGTAGGCCCTATATCATGTGTAATATGTGCAATTGAGCTCATCTCTAAGATGATTGATTAATACTTTGAGATACGAAACTACATCACAAGTTGTAGTTAGGATATTACACATTTGGAATTGAAATATTCCAAGGATATTGTCATTGTAATCATAAGAAATGATATTTGTCCGATCACGTGGGAGAGAAAGTGAATCTATACTCTTTCTTATATTTTGAAAAAGTTTAAGACAATTATTTGAAATTGATCTTACTCTTTTTAACAAAATTGTTTGATATGGTTCATTACCAAAGCCGTATAGACTTACGCAGGAAAGGAACGTCTTAAACCACTATAGATGACACAAGCTCTTCGTTTCTACTACTTGAAGATTGTCACTCATCTCCTGAGCATTGAACTTAGCATTGATTCACACCTCTTGGTTTCTCTCCTCTTTGTCTTTCCTTACGATTAGTCATTTTTCTGTATCGGTCCTATTCGGTCTTTTTCGGTCTCAACTTGTAATCCTTCACTAAGGCATTATAACCTAGTATTGAAGTGGTCCAGTGATTTTCAAAAGGCTTTATATGTATTTTAAGTATTTTTGAAAAACTTGGTTTTGAAAATTTACTTCATTTTCATGGTTTAAATAGGTCCTCTGCCGGTGGTTCATTAATTGTCACAGCTCAAACCCGCGATTCAATATCGATAATGAACCACAGGCCATTGAGGACAAAATATGATGGGTTTTATTAAAATATCATTTTTTTCAAAAAAAAATCGCACCCTTTCTTCACCATAGTGGCGACGGGATCTTCCTAAAACCACCATTAACAAACTTTCAAAAGATTCCAAATCACTCAAATTAATTGCTTTCAAGAGAAGGGTTTCACTCATCCTTCATCTAACATCAATTAATTGTAAGTATCTTTACTCAATTTCAATCAATTTTTTAAGGGTTCTTAATTTCATAATTGGGGATTTTTAAAATTAAAATCGAATTGGAACCCAATTAGGAATATGGGTTGACATAGTTGTAATGTTATGATTCCTTAGGTTCGAATTCCTTACGATTTCACTAAAACCCACTTATAGAGAAAATCCGGATTTTAACTAATTCATTTTGGTTAAATGATGGAATTCATATGAACCCTTGAACACATTGGTAATTGCATTATTAATGCTTACCTAAAAACGGATTTTGAAAACCCGATGTTTAAGTCAATGTTTGATTTTACATAATTCATATGTAATTGTCAAAGATGAAATTGGTACATTGTGAACATAATAATGTTAACGATTAATCCTTTGGTTAGTCAAGTAATTGATTAAACACATTCCTATGATTTTTATTTTCACTCATTATATAACATAAGAGTGATTGTGGACATATTTTTGTATGTTGTATAGGTGCTTAATCATGCCTTCGGTTTATCAACAAGACCAACACAAAACTAAGGATTATATGCCTAATCTTGCTGACTCGTGTCCATCCATAGCCATTGGTAATACTTATCGTTCACTTCAAAAACGTTATTTTCATGAGGGTAGAGTTGTCTATAGGGATATTGTGGGATATGAGTACACTAGACATATGTTTAGTGAAATTAAGTTCCATTGCTAGCTAGACATCGAAGAACTTATTTATCTCCAATTCCTTCTAGTGTTCTTTATCACATATACCCTTCTATATAATGAAGATGGTATGTTTGTTAGGTTCGCCATTAGTGGTCGAGTCATTACTTACTCTCTCGAGGAATTTGGTAAGGCATTTAAAGTGCCATATGAAGGTCAATGTCGATTAACGGATTCATGGAAAATTGACTCCTTGGAAAGGTGTATTGAAAATCCTCGATATGACACCGAAATGCCGGACTTTGTACTCATCCTTGATACCATTACCAAAGGAGGTGATCAAGCCGTTGTACGTAGTATCCATACTAAAAATCATTCTTTGAAATTCCATGAGATACTAGTAAGCGACCTTCATGAGTGTATGGTCTATTGGGCCGATATCATTAGGTAGAATGTATTTTATCATGGTGGAAACCGGGATCATGTTCCGGCATGTATGGCTTACATGATGTGTTGCATATGCACCGGAACCGAGTAAAATATTGCACACTTCATCGCTCGACGGATTTATTACGTCCTCTCGAAATCAATTGCCAACCTTCCCTATGCCATGCTCCTCACTCGTCTTATGGAAAGGGTTGATCATGACAATCCCAATCTTGGTCTCTCTCATTATGTGTCGGTTGATCGTGTGATGCATCCTATTCAAAGGATACGCCCATGAAAGCCTAGAAGTGACCGAGGGAAGCATAGATGTGATCCCCAAGAATCCGAAAATGAGGAAAATCCTCATCATCATGTGATGGTGATGATGCAGGAACTAGTACCAACTTCGGTTCTACGAGTGACTCCACCCCATCTTTGAACACTTTCATGGATGGGTTTGACCAAATTAATCCTTCTCCTTGTCATTCATCGAGTCAACTTCCTCAAAACTTTGGTCTTGAGGACGTCTATTGGTCTAACCTTCATACTCGAGAGGAGTTGTATGAGCATTGTACGGAGTCAAGGGGTGCCTTCAAGGCTATTGGGAGTATGCTTAAGAAGCTTGGCAAGAAAAAAAGATGATGGATGCATGAAGCTTTTGGTGAAGAATTCATTTGGTTATTGTTATAATATGTAAATCTTGTATCTAGAGAGAGAAAGAGTAGAGAGAGAATGAGTTACACAAACACACACTTAGAGAGAGAAACTAGTAAGAGAAACACATGTAATGTTTATGAAATTAGAATGAGCAACCACCCCTCTCCAACTAAGGAGAAGGGTTATATACCCAAGCCCATAAGATGGGCTTGGGCTTTATAATTGGTCGCCACCTATATGAATATAGGTGGTCTTTGCCTTTGTTTACTTAACTTATACAATGACTACGAGCTACTAACTAATATATTGTCGGAGTGACCAATTCTTCCTAAATACATAAAAACGTATTACCAACAATCTCCCCCTAAGAGAGGTCACTCCAAAAAAGGGGTATCCCTGAGTTACAATAATAAAATAAACCTAGCATACGATGCTTGTGTTGAGCTATTAGTCTTCGTCTTTCTTTTCTTTTTTTTTTGGTGAATATGTTGATGTGATGTTTGTCTTTAATCTTGAGCATGTGTCTTTTGCCTTGATCTTGTGCATCCATCACTTGTGATCTTCACCTCTTCGTGACTTCATGTCTCACATACTTATACCTTTGTAATTCTTGAAAGCTTTAGAGTTTGATACATTGGAAGACTTGACTTTTAGGTTTTCTTGAATTTGTTAAAGTATGTAACGCAGAAAATACAAGCATATGGGGACGACTTCTTCTCAGACATCGCAACGCCAACTTCTTCAAATGCAGCAACATTAGTAGACACGAACGAAATGGCTTTGACATTTCATTCTAATTCGGTAGCATTTTACCTCCTGTCGGTGAAGACTGTTAGACGATATAAAATATCGTACTTGTGGCAGGTAGTTTCAACTAAGAACATCATTTACAAGATTTCGCTGGTAAAACCGTTCTCTTTACTCGACTGTCCAAAGCTGACTGCGAACGTAATGAGTGAATCATGTGGATAAAATTATCCACATGATTGAAGCCGTCAATTCTGATTCCTGGAACAAGTTTGATTCATTTAAGAATCGCACCATCGTTGCTTTCTAGTTGTCACGAGCTCGATTCCAACAGAATCTTGCAAGTTACCTACCAAGTGCTGTTTGATGTTAACACTAGAAGGATTTCCATGTTGATCCCAAACTTAGATCGATTAGCTTTTTGTAAACGAGATTGAATCAAGTTTAACTGTTGGGCCAATGAAAGTTTTAACTATGGCCCAGTCTAGATTTGTTTAATTAGACTAAGTGTTTACTGATCGCTGAGAGGACCAGCGACAGAGACTAGACCAGTGGAAGGCAAAGCCTCAGCTGGCACACCAGGAACATTCAAGTCAAAGACAACGTCAGAGAAGTCGAAGACAATCTGAAGTCAGACTGACCAACGATTATGGATAGCTGGGATGTTGAAGGAATGTACTGGTGTTCAAGGATCTCTGAGTTGACAACACTCAGAGATCACTTAAGAACCCTAGAAGTCTGGGATAAGCATAGCTTATCCAATCCTTTATAGTTTAGGCGGGAGAATCTACCAAGTGTTTTGAGCGGGACAAAACAAGAGATTCAAGATAAAGCCTAGTACGACCTAGTGGGACAAAAGGTGAACAGTTGGCAGAACTGTTCTAAAGTTGGTTAAAGGTATGTCTCAATTTGGACATGCATTTAATACGTTGTACTCTTCCATTCAGAAGGTGACACGTATCAACTACTCCCACTAAGGAAGCAACCTCGTACACTATAAATAGGAGTGAGAAAGAAGAATTAACTCAACCCTTGTGCTTGGATAATTTATCTAAGTTCTTTCTCACCTTGGAACCGCTGAGCCCCCAACTGTCTACCAGCGTCTCATTGGTTCCCTTGTAAACTTGAGTCTCGAATCTAGTTTACTTGTTTCTAGGGTTCATATCTTGTTGTCATTCAATGAGTGTATTCATAGCACTTTGTAATACTTTGTTTATAATACTTAATAAAGCATTACGCGTTTGAAAAGTATTTCATTGTGTTTCGTGGTTTCAAGAGTTATAGTTTATCAACAATTGTCATATTAAGGGACTATCAATTGGTATCAGAGCGGTTTGATTTATAAAACTTTTCATAAACCGTTATAGTTTTTAAAATCAAGATCTTAATATGGCTGATACTATACCTCCTCCACCTTTTGGTCAAACCAGTTTAGGTACTACTTCGACCACCATACCGGCCACCACATCTACTACCATGCCTACACCAGTTGTAAGCACTGGTAATAATGATGATGACCTTCCCCAACTACTTGATGTTCGAGGGGGGTCACATGTGTCCAATGTACCAGCATTTGATGAAGAGGATTTCTCAAGTTGGAAAAGTGAATTTCTTATATATTTAGATGGCTTAGAACCTTCTTGATAGAAATCTTAGAAAATGGTCCATATGTACCACTGGCCGTTTCCTCTACCCCTGAGAGACCCATTAAGAAACCTGTTAAGCAATGGTCTCCAGCGGATAGACGTCTGGCTAACCAGAACAAGAGACTCAAAAGTATCATAGTCTCTTGCCTACCCAAGAACATTATGAAGTCCATCATTAAATGCAACTCTGCTAAGGAGATGTGGACTGAACTGGTTCTAGGGTATGAAGGTCCAGAGGAAACAAATGAAACCAAAATCCAAGCCCTTAGACTTAAGTTTAACGCTTTTAAAGCTTTGGAAACAGAAACTGTTGCACAAACTTATACTAGGCTTAAGATTTTGTTGAATGATTTGGGAAACAATGGAGTTGTTCTACCTAAGGCTGAGGTTAATGCTACTTTTGTCAATAGTTTACCTAGAAAATGGCTTAGCATAAATCAGACCTTAAGAGCTAACAATGCTATAAATAATGATACTTTAGCCCAATTGTTTGGTAGATATAACTATGAAGAATGGCTAATTGACTCCATTTATAAATCAGAGACTGACAGATTTACCACCAGTATCACTGGTTCAAAAGCACTTGTTGGTAACCATTCCTTTCAGGATAGCGACACTGACATGCTGAGTTCCATGACAGAGCTCTTTTAGCTGATCAAAAGAGGTACTATAAGAGATCTGGTAGAGTTGGAGCTGCTAAGGTTGATAAATCCAAGGTGTCATGCTACACTTGTGGAAAGACTGGTCACTATCAAAAGGATTGATGGTCAAACAAAACCTCCTCTCCAAGCTTCCCTTCATCCAGCAACAACAACAGCAAGAAGTTTTGCACCTCACATTTCAAGAAAACCTCTCTCTCTGACTCAGAAGGGAAGAAGGACTACAAAGTCAAATACAAAGCCTTGAAAGCTGAGTTGTTAAAACTCAATCAGAAAGTCGATGATGCAGCAAAGAAAAAGGATGTTAAGAAGACTGAAAAAGGTCTGATCGCTGCCTCATTCGACTGGGATGATGAACCTCTCACTTCTGAGGATGAAGGTACCACCACCGTCAGAGCCTTTATGGCTGTCTCTGATGAAGAACCCGTTGTGGGTAAAAGTGAAGCAAGATCTGGTCACTGGGTGGACATCACCATGAAAAAGGTACAAAGAATGTTATCTATGACTGAAGGTCCTGACAGAGACCATGTCAGTGACTATACCTTGGTTGACCTCCACTTTGTGGAAGAGCAAAGAAAAAACATGTTAAACAAATTTCATAGTCTTAAAACAGAGTTAAATCTTTGCCAATCTGAACTAACAAATCTTAAACCATTTGTGAATCTTGCTAATCAACTTCAAAATGAAGTGAGCAAATTATCCATTGAAAATGAGTCTTTGTGTGATGAAAATTCTGAACTTAGAAAAACCATTGAGAAATGGAATTTGGCTCAATCCAAAGTGGAAGAAATAGTCGCTGAATCCATACCTGGTGATGTGGTTCAGGCTATTGGGGGAAAGGGTAGATACAAAAAACATATCCATGTTCCTAATGTCAAAATTGTCCCTTCAGATGTCTTTTCTCCTTCTTCCACCTTTGTGGATGAGAAGAACTCTGACAAAGAATCAGAGGTACCAACCCCACCAAGACTCGCTGGTGCCAACCCATCTGATTCCTTGCTTGGCCCAAAACCTCAAACTAAAACCCATGGGAATTCAATTCTGAAAGTCGCTGACAAAGCGAATAAAAAGGTTTTTGTGGCTAAGGACTCCAACAAACCCACTCCTCCCCCTGAAGAGCTTTCTCCCACCAAGCAACTTCTCCTCACCCTAATGGAAGAGGTAAAAGGGTTGAAAGAACAAATCAACCCCAGAGTTAATAGTCCATCTGTTAACTCTCTTGGTGAAGGTTCTAATAGATCTAAGGGGAGAGCTTTGTTCAGACCTTGCAAGCATTGCGGTTTCAAGAATCACTCATCCGAGGATTGCTCTAAGAAACCAAATTGTATCACATGTGAGTCCACTGAACACACATCTAGAGAGCATGAGGAGGTCATTACGGTTCAGAGAACCAGAACTCAAATGAGATCTAAAACTCCTCGTCGACCCTCAAGAAAGGCTGAGCCTAAACCCAGAGATAACTCTCAGGGTTACAGACCTAACCCCCCCTGCAAGTACTGTGGTTTCTTCGACCATCACTCTGATGAGTGCGAGCATTATCCTGGATGTGACATCTGTGGAAGCATGCGTCATGAACCCAGGGATTGCAACCAAAGAGGGGGAGGTAACCAGAGAAGGACCAATGTCGCTGGTCAGCGACAGCATGGACCCACTGGAAAGTGGGTTCATCATAGAAACTAATATGGATTTGTTATATCTATGCAGGAATATCTGAAGAAATCTGTTTGGTATCTGGATAGCGGGTGCTCCAAACACATGACAGGGGTTAAACAATATCTGCATAGATATAAAAAGGAGTCTGGTCCTAAAGTAGTCTTTGGAGATGATTCCTCAGGGGCTACTGAGGGTTATGGCTCAGTGGATTGTAATGGAATAACCTTCACAAGGGTCGCTTATGTCAATGGACTAAAGCACAACCTAATCAACATTAGTCAACTCTGCGATGCTGGCTTCAAAGTTCTGTTCACCAAGACCCAAGGAACAATCTTCAATCAACATGATGATGTTGTTCTTATTGCACCCAGGAGAAGGGATGTGTATGTCATCGACATGACATCTTGTCCAGAAGGGACAAACATTTGTCTCTATGCCAAAGTATCTGATAGTGAAAATTGGCTATGGCATAAGAGACTCTCCCATCTCAACTTCAAAAACATTAACAAACTGGCCAAGAATGATTTAGTAGCTGGGCTTCCCTCTTTGACCTTCACCAAAGACAGACCCTGTTCAGCATGCGAGAAAGGGAAGCACCACAGAGCCTCATTCAAGACTAAACAATCATTCTCCATAAATAAGTGCCTCCATCTCCTTCACATGAACTTATTTGGACCAGTAAAACCTCAATCCCTTAATCACAACAAGTATACACTAGTCGTTGTAGATGAATTCTCTAGATTCACTTGGGTATTCTTTCTCAAAAGAAAGAGTGATGCTACTAAAAGAATAATGTCCTTCATCAGAGAAATAGAGAATCTCAATGACTGCAGAGTTAAGGCTATCAGAAGTGACAATGGCACTGAATTCAAGAATCATGCCATGGAAGCCTTTTGTGATGAAAAAGGGAATATCATAGAACTTTTCTAACCCAGGCACCCCTGAGCAAAATGGTGTCGCTGAAAGAAGAAACAGAACCCTCATATAGGCTGCTAGAACAATGCTCAAGAAATCAAGAGTTCATAAACAATTTTGGGGTGAAGCTGTGAACACAGCTTGTCATACACAAAACAGATCCATTATTGTAAAGAGACATGGTAAGACCTCTTATGAATTATATAGGAAGAGAGCCCCTGATGTAAGATACTTCCATGTCTTTGGTTGCCATGTTTTCATTCACAACTACAGAGATCACCTGGGAAAATTTGATGAAAAGTCTGATGATGGATTTGATAAAAATTGTTTCATCAAAAACGGAGTTCGAAAACGCAAATACGTAATCCTAGGGTTTCCGGTTTAGTCGTAAAGGACGTTAAATTAAAATCTCACAAATTTAAAATCTCAAAATAATATTCACGGATAAATTTATTTTCTGAAATGTCGGGCTGTCACCAACGACGGTGTATGTAAGCGTGAGCACGTAACGTAGAATCCTCCGGTTCAGATGTAGTCGATGCTACCTCAAGACGTAAATCCAAATTTCTTACCAAAAATAAGTGAGTTCATAATATAACATTAAAATAATGTTTTTAAATAATACTTGAGAATAAAATATCAATCATAAATTGACAGATTGTCACAGCATTTACCCCTAAACAGGATCTTTGTCCTCAAAGATCATCTTACCTTACTACTCGCTTCTTATAGAGTTAAAGCCATGTGGGTATTTCCTCCACATTCGGTCTTTTCTCACAAGTGCAATTCACTACAATACGCGAGTTTCATCAAACATAACTACGAGAATAAGATCAGGCTTAATGTTGACTTACTTTCTCAATCCATGATGTTCACGGGTTTTTGATGAATGCAACTTTTCATCGATCTAAACTTCATTAAGGAATAGTCAGATTTTCACTTGATAGGCATTTTATCAAGTTCGATATACGAAACATAATTCACGCAGCTCTTGAAGTCCTAGCGTAGATCCAGCTTATATGCCTTTCAAACCAATCTTTTACATCATCTCAATGGTCCCATACAACGGGGACTTATATCCCATGATCTTTCAGATCATCAATTTATTTTTCCATAGTTAAAATTTTTGGCATGACTTCGCTACCCATCTGGCACTTCAAGATCTACATTTCATATTCACATAACCTCCTGCCCACTACCGGCAATCAATAGTCAGATCCTAATTTCAGCAATCATTTCAGGTCTCGCGGGTCGAGTATTTTGCAAGTGTTAGGTTCGCCATTAGAGGAAACCTTAAACCTAAAAGACATGTCCAACTCACAATGGGTGTATGTCGGGTGTCTTCATCCTAATTCCGGCTTAGAAATGCTCTCATATAGATCCTAACAAGATTCGATCTCGATCCTAATACGATAATTATCAATGATAATCTCTCCAAAGGAAAACGATTATATGGTTCATTACCAAAGGTCAATCATTCAAACATAACACATCACTTATAGTATTTTGTATCGTTACTTTACCTTGTCCCTTCGATTTGGGGTGGTAAACAGTACTCTCTTCAAGATTCGTTCTCAATGACTTCTGAGCAAATCTCTAGAAATTCGATGCGAAGCGAGGATCTTGATAGAGATGATCGATACAGGCACACCATGTTTACACAACTCCTTTAAATACAAAAGAGTCAATTTATTCCTCAAGAATCTATCATTAACAGGAATGATATTAGCAGATTTGGTCAGTCTGTCGACGATGACCCAAATCGAATCAAATTCAGATGATGACCTTTGCAATAGCTAGACATTTACTAATGTATGAGGCGATGTATGCCTTCATAATTTGCCATCAGTACAACTTCTTCTGATAATGATACATTAAATTAGAAATGACAGGAATAGAATACTTATACTTACGAGATTTCAACATAACTATATCTCACAATCCTCCATATTTAGACAATCACAAGTGGTCTTTAAAACATTTAACGCCATCGGCTCCTTAATTCTAATGGTTCACATTAGCCGCGAACCTCTTTTTATTATCTATATTATCCTTTTTGCAAACATCAGCTATTTTTAAATTGTTCGGCAACTTATTTTGTACCATCATTACTAAGGAATACATCCTAATTGGTTCTTTATACTTTTTACATAATGCGTCGATATCTAAATTCACCTCTCCTGATGAGATAAATATCATGACCGAATTTATTCAGAAATTATTCCTTCATATTTTCTAAGTCTTAGTTCTATCTCAACTATTATTTTTATCAGTTTTGCTTGATCTGGCGTTTTAAAGAGTCGATAATTATTACACGTAATTAAATAATAAATATTTAATTTTCATGAAACGTAAACGCAAAAAGTTTTTAAATTTTCTTAGTTTGTCCAATTATATAAAAATGTTCAAAATAAATTTGAATTTAATTAACAAAATTTTTGTTGATTTATCGAAAATAATTAGCAAGATCCGTAAATGTTCGAAAAACCTTCGTTTATTCTTTGGTAAAATTTTCTTAGTTGAAAAGCAAAAATTGTCGTTTCAAATTTTAAGTCATAGTTTAAATGGTTTTCTCAATTCTTCTTAAGTTGTCTAGAAGTATACACGAACATTTACCCCTAAACAGAAGTTTAGTTAAATGGTTTGTGTATAAGGGAATAATCCCTTAAAAATCCTTTGTTAAAACATTTGTCAAAATATATTTGCACTTTCTTTTTAGTATAACTTAAAGTTTTAAATGACTTCTAATTTTTTTTTGAAGAATCAATATGCATATATCTTACCATCATTAATCAAACGGTCATTTTATGTAAAGGATCAAGCCTTAGATCACATGTTAAAAATTCAAGGTACAGGTTTTTATTGTTCGGCCAATTCAGGGCAATCTATAAATAACTATTAACTCATTCTTATTCTTATAAACAAACAGATGGTCTTTAATGATCGCAAGCATGAATTTATCAATTTACAGCCTACACAGTGATTCACCAAATTTATGAATGCTACATGTGTATTAGTCAATCCAAACGACATCACGTGAAACTCATAATGTTCATTACAAGTACCAGATGTAGTGATTAGAATACATAATCTTTTTCGCAGATGCGAAGTTGATGATAACCATGCCATGGATCAGACCTTTAGAACATACGCTAGAACCTTCTAAATGATCGAACAAATCTTCCATTTAGAGTCATGGATATCGTTTTCGATTGTCAATTTACTCAGTTCACAGTAATCTATAAATATAAGAAATAATAACACCATATCTCTTCATGATGACGAGCTTGGTAGAATAAAAGCTTTTCCCGACAACTCTCTCAGTTGTACGGTAATTCCTTTAATTCAGATGGTGCTGACGTACAGTGCACATGCCACAGGTGCAGCACTGGTTATATAATCAATACCAAATTCAACTTGCCTTAATAGCGAAAGTCTAGGTAATTTACCAGCAAATACCTTCTAAAATTTCAGATAACAGAAACATCTTTTAATACATTTATTTTAAGTTCTTTCTAGATTACAATATCTATAACTAGTTCACAACAATTCATGGTATAATTTCAAGTCTAAATGCAGGATATGGTCATCATCACTTTTGATAATCAACATCTTATTATTTAGGGGAATTCTTTTCGAGTTCCCATTAATTAAGACAATGTCGTCATGTCATAATCAATCAATCCATTCTACTGGCACAATCAACTTTCCAGTTTTATTACCGTTGATAAGATGTGAATTTCTCAAATGACTAATAATAAATTACCGTTGATAAGATGTGAATTTCTCAAATGACTAATAATAACTCATAATCCTTCACAAATTTAAGGAAATTAGGAGACATAACTAACCTTAAAAGAGTAAGGTCAACGTATAATCTATGCGAGAGAATTTCAAATCAGATACAGAAGAAAACATTTAACGCATATGAATATATCCCACGTTTTCATAATTTGAGTACGCATTCGAAAGCTCCTCGGATCGTTACCCAGGTCATTCAAATGAAATCAAATCATAAGAAATGATAAGATCGTCAATACATCCAGTCGGGTATCAACACTCGGTAATCAGATACTTTTCCTAAGAATCTCACCACGGGAGAATTGGACAAGAAGGGAATATCAATTGTCAAATAAGTCAAATTCCACAGATGAGTAAATTCAACTCAGAAGAATAGATGCTACAGGCACATATGTAGGTTTCCCTAACACTATGTCCCTATTTTTCACTTCTTGCAGATCTCATAAAATTTAATCTTTCACAATCTTCAAAGAAAATGTAGTGTTTATTCATTAGTTTTATGGTGACTACTAATCAGCCTTGCATGGTCCATTCCAAATTGTATGTAGGCGCGCAACTATATACAATTTCAAGATTAACGATGCAATACTCAGTTCGTCAAAATTTTATCATCATGTTTATAATAAAAACATTTTCATGCTTAATTCTTAAATAAGGATCAAAAATAAATTTACAAAGATTTTCTTTGTTATGAAAACAATTAAGTTTTCTAAGATGTTTTATAAACAATTTCATTTTGATAACGATTACTTATAATTCTCACTTTAAATAATCCTTAAGGTGATGAAAATTCAATCTTTATCAAGGAATACTGTTTTATCTTATAAAAACAATCAGTGATCTGCAAGAGAGTGATGAAAAGTTGTTCGCCAAGAACTAACTACAATATAATAAGAAATGAGCTTAGCCAAATGATCATGAGGTTCATGACCTCGATGGCACTCAGGAATACAAAGAGAATAATCCACAACGTAACTCAAATCAAGATGAGTACTTGATCAATGGTTGCATCACTAATGCGAGCATTAGAAAGAAGCAAGAAAAGATAGATATCATCGATACATGTAGAATTTAGCAATCAAAGGTACTCTTTTCATTAATCACAAACTAGTCAAAATTGTACCGCAACACATTACGTGTCACTATGTCATACAATTCCAAGAACTCATCCTACCAACTGATGTCTCAGTTAGGTTAGGGATTATTTTTAAAAGATACCACAATGAATACTAACCTACAAGAGTCATGGGGGTTCCACCTGTCCCGGAAGATCCATCGGTCTCAATTCAGAAGAAGATTTCTTCAATTTATTTCTTGGACACTAGGCATCCTCGTTATTGGACAATGGCCTAGGAACAACCCTTAACACGAATCAACAATCATTTAAAACCTTATAACTCAATCACAGGACTTAATGGATTCCTCTTAACAATCTCATATTCAATATAAGTTAAATTTTACTTCATTCAAGTTTCAACCAACTTATACTCAATTCGATATTCTACCTCATTTTTCAATAATTTCAACCTTATTCTTAGGCCTTAATAGGCAATAAAAGCTCGATATGAACAACACTTAATTTCCAATCCTATAGCTCCTTACAACAATATTTATCAAATGAGTCACTAGTATTAAATGACTCACACATTCAATTAGACTTCTCGGAAAGGTACTAGTGGCGTGAGGCTTTTGGGTAATGGTTCCAATAACAGCCTCAAGTGTAACATTCACCCTTTCGATTTCAAATTTAAGAATTAGGTGACAACGAATCAGATGACATCTTTCTAGGTGGTAACGTTTTGTCAAACTCCACTCTATAAGGAAAGATCGTCATGACATTGATATCAGATTTAATCTCGCCAATTCTTCTTCAATATCACAATCAACTAATATCTACATTTCTACGAGTATCAACCATTTTGTTGGGATCATAAATATCCACAACTTGGTTTAGATCTAGGATAACTAGAGTTCCTACGAGAATAGCTTCGATTAATTTACTAGGGGATTTAGGGTTCCTTGTGACAATCTAAGTCGTATAAATACCTCGTATAAATATCAATATAATCATCAAACAATCATGTAATAAAATTACATCATATATATATAATCCAAGTTATATATATTAAAATAACACTTCTCAGTCTGGCCTTGTCGGTAACTCGGGAATTCTTCGGCACCGTTATATTCAAAAGATTTTTAGACATTTTTAGAAAAATGTTTATAGTTAAAAGATTTTGAAATGTTTTATTCAAAACCTTGGTTTTAAATCTTTCGTTCTCTATAACGAGAGCTCTGGTACCAAACTGTAACACCCCCAAATTTATACAACTCAGTACAGCGGAAGACTAGTTGGTGTTACGGGATAGCACATTACTCGCATCATAGACAACGCTTAAAAGTCGCGTCGTTTTAATAATAAAGCATTTCCATTCATAAATATCAAAGTTACATAGGTCCCAAGTCATATTATTTCATACAATGTTACAAAGCATTTGAATGGAAATTTGTTAATTAAGTGCGGGCCATGAATTCTTGATGTCTTCCCGAGAATTACCTTCAAGTACCTGAGATAAAACATGTTAAAAGAAAAGGTCAGCGATAACGCCGAGTGAATTCATAGAGTTTAATAAACCATCAATATAACATCGGTATAAAATTATTACCGAAAATCATTTTGTACAAATCATTTTAATAGGCCATAAAATAGCCAAAGTCATTTTATACAATTCCTTATCAAAATCATAATATAGGCTTTCGCCTTCAAAATCATTATACGAGCCAATGTCGTAAAAACATCATACAATACGTTTTATAACGTTGTATAAAGTTAAATAAAAACCGTTATATGAATATGGTTATGAAAAACCAAAACACGAACATAATATCAATAGTAAGACCCCATATTGCTAGTCAGGCAATATATCGTAATTCGGTGCGTATAGCAGTATTTCGTTAATTGGATTATTGTAAGCCGCATGACATTGTTACCTTACTACAACAAACAACGGGTAGCTAGCCCGAAACTCATTTGCCCATCTAAATTAGCGTGTCGTCACAAAGGTCACGCTATGTAAATCTTCTCATACATAAATTCGCTTACCAATCAATGTGGCACGACGGGGATCAACCGCCAAGGCGCGAACTAGGGTGATCGTCCCCAAATAGTACTATTATATGCATAAGCGTCTACCAAATCCCGGTATTTCACAATTCATGCTAATGGGACTTTTAGTGATATAACCTAACTTTAATAATCCATTTTATTTCATCTATCGGGTCATTTAATCATTCATCGGGTCATACAATCATTCAGGTCCAAATCAATAAACAGTCAATCGGGACAAATGGTGTCCTATTTTATAAAAACTAACATGTTATCTCCCTCGCGGGTTTATAAAACATTTATAAAAACATTTAAAAGAGTGCGAGGCTATGAACTCACGTTGATGTGGGAAGGCGGGTTATCGGCAATTCGGATGTACGGTACGTGCTTCAATCACGGAAACCTAGACAAATAATACTCGTCTTAGACTCTTGTCCAATGACTTTATAAAAATAACAATTATGTATACATATGATGATTTTATATATATATGATGATCAAGTGGGTTTACATATTCTCATTTACTCATTTTAGTGTTATGTGTTGGTAACTTCTTACTAGTTTACTAATTTTACCTATTTACATGTTTTAGGCCCAATAGGCCCATTACAAGCCCAATACTTTTCATTATCCCAATTATACCTTTAATATCAGTATTATATTTTTCATGTTGGGCCCAAGTGGGTTAAGCCCAATAAATAAGTTTATAAGTGTTTTAGCCTATTTAGTTGTATTATTAGTCCAAATACGTTAATGTCCGTATGTTTTATAGTTCGGGTTTTATCCGTTTTTACTTGTTATATATGTTTATATATCAGTATATGAGTTTATAAAAGTTTACATTAGACGGGTCCAACCGTCTAAGTTTTATTTAACGAAAACGTTAATTTTACGGTAATACCCGAAAAAGTCGTAAAAATCATGTTTATAGTTTTATAACTTATAAAACTTATCAAACTACCATTTTTATAAAATGTCCATTTATTTATCCTTATATATACTTATATAAATGTATTATATGAGTTAGTGGGTTTTAATTCACATTTTATACTATTTTTACTTGAGTGCTTATATAATACTATTATACTTTAATTTTCCAAAATCTGATTTTTATTTTCATGTTTACCAAAACTGCCATATCCAGAGTTCTATGTGGAGATAGAAGCTCAAATTTTTATGACCTAAACTAGATGATATGTGCTCCATTTAACTCTACTATAGCTACTGTTGAATCAACCTTTAAGTATTTTCTAAAAATCGTCCAAAACAGTGAACTCAGATTTGCATTATAAACTTGTTTTGATCATATCTCACTCATCCTAATGATTCCATTGCATGGCCAAGTCTCACATGTGTACAAGACTCATAGCTTACTGTATATTAATCTATTCAAGCCATTTTATCAGTTCATCACATGGTTCTTTACTGTTTTATACAGCCATCATTTTAAGCATGATTTTAACCTTTTTACATATAGTTTTTCATCTTTTTACCCATGATTATCAACACCAAATCCCCACACAATATTTTTATCATCATATATCATCATACATATATACATTTAAGAAGAAAATACATTATTACATAATCAAAATTAACAAAAGGATGGGGAGGACAATCTTTATACCATCATGATGATGTAGGTTATGATCAAGACATGGATTTTGATGGAGAAACTTGTGATAAACCAAGACCATCTTCAAGACCACTATTCTTCATGAACTCCTTGTGGAAAATCAGCCCCAAGACTCCATAGAAACTCCTCCTTGGATGTTATAATCACCACCAATCAATAGGGCTTCAAAAGAGCTTCATCATATGTAGAGATAACATATGATTTCATGGTTAATTTTGATCAAAATGGGTGTTTAGGGGGAGAGAGTTGTAACACCCCATTTTGGAAATGGAAATATCACAGTAATTATGGCGTGTCATCAAAGCATACAAGGTAAAATGTCTAAACATTACTTGACCATATAAAGGAAAATACCGGAATCAAACATCGGTAGTCCAAAAGTAAAGCTCATCACACACAAACATAGTATAGTAAAGGAAAAGGACGAAACAATGTCCAAAGCATAAGTATCATAAAGGAAAGAAATGCATAATGTAAAGAAGGCTAGACAGCTTCCAGTCCATATGCACGTACTCTTATTGTCTACGAGCGTCCCTGAGTACCTGCCGTTTTGGGAACATAGAAAAGGAAAACGGCTGAGCAATACGCTCAGTGCACGGATGTATAATAAAGCATGAATAGGATAAGCATATAACATAATAACAGCGGAAGAAACTAAGTCCCGAGTACCCTGGTTAAGTCATAATAAAACTGGTTTTATAGTTTGAAAGTCTTATGTTTATCTTATAAAACTGTTTGTCATATTTTACCATTTAGCCAATATAGGTCATGAATATCCATCGTGCATGAATAATTGGAGGGGTGACCTCATCATGCAAATTAGAGGGGCTGCCTCTAATTTAATATACTGGTTTTATGGGTAGGAGGGATCGGCTCCTTGTGAAGGATGCAAGGCACACACCACATTCACCATGTAATCCTGAATAAAAACATGTAACTAGGATGCACCCATACGCCCCACATGATAAATATAATAAATGGCCAAAAGCTGAAGGGACGCCACGAGCAATCACTCCGCCGTGGTGAAGTCATAACATCAGTGCCTCTAATGTTATGGTTATGGTACCTCCATAACTAGGTGAAACTGGTCATGCATGTATATGGCTATAGGTAATCATATTTAAACATAAGCAATCAAACTCATACTTATACTACGGGAAAACAGTTGGCTGCATACGGGGAATCCTAATAAGGAAAGAATGTCCATACTGAAAGGACGGGAATCCGTACCTTATGTCCAGTGAACGAGAACGATGAACTGCGAGAATCCTACTTCCGAAACACTAGTGCTACATAAATACGTACATGTAATAAGTATCTGCTTACTACATACACAACTGGTTTTATATCATGTCTTAGCTTATTTTATGTGTTCTTACTATTTACACTGTTTAAAGCCTTAAACTGTGTTAAATCCTATATTCTGTCCATACTGATTAAATACTTCTGATATTTCATGTGTTATTATACTTACTGTGTAATAATAAGTAACTTTCCAAAAATAGCAGGTTTCCTTAAATAGAAAGTTTCCAAAAATAGAAAGTTTCCAAAAATAGAAAGTTTCCAAAAATAGAAAGTTTCCAAAAATAGAAAGTTACCAAAAATAGAAAGTTTCCAAAAACAGATTTACTGCTTAAAATAGATAAGTTTCTAAAAATAGAAAGTTTCCATAAATAGATTAGCCGCCTTAATTAAATAAGTTTCTAAAAATACATTAGCTGCCTTAAATAAATAAGTTTCTAAAAATAGCTAGTTTCCATAAATAAAATAGCTGCCTTATTTAATTAAGTTTCTAAAAATAGAAAGTTTCCATAATTAGAAATAAGCTGGTTAAATAAGCTAAGTAAATAAGCCTAAGTATTTTCATGATTATTTTCTAAGTCATATGATATATTATATAGTTTAATAATTATTTCATGTAATTTAATTAAACTATAGGTTATAATATTTAATTAAAGTATGACATGTTTTTAATTAAATATATTAAATACTTAGGTTAAAATATGTATTATTAAATACTAATAATATAACCTAAGTCATGTTTAATTAATTAATTATATCCATGGTTTTTAAAATAATTAATTAATTATAAGTCTTAACAATAAAAATACTTAGGTTAAAATAATTCATGTTTATTAATAATTAGTTAACCTAAGTCATGTTATTAAATTAATTACATCTTTATTAATTTAATTCTTAACATAAGTTTATAACATAAACAACTAACATAATCATGATCCGGATCTAAAGTTAAAAACATGCACCGGATATGAACAAACACCGTACCCCGAACCAAACCGGGGTACCCCCTTGCTGCCGTGGGACCCACACGCACCAACCAAGACCAAAAAGGTCTTGGTGGTGGTCGGCTAAAAACAAACCGAGCCCCCTTGGGGTCAGTTGTTCCTGCGGCCCAAAACAAACACCCCTTAGATCACCCTTTTGATTAGTTAATGACCAATACATGTTAGATCTAGGTTTAATTAATATGTTTTTATGAAAAACATCATGTGTTCTTAATTAATAAAAGATTAATTAAAAAGAAAACAAGTAAAAAGGTTTCACCGTATTCGTGGATCAAGAGGGGAAGAACAAACACGAACAAACACTAAATCAACAAGATCCAAGATCAAAATCACCCCCTTATGGTGGTTTGTAGGTGGCGGCACACAAAGAGGAAGAAAAGGGATTTTAGGTTTTCTCTAAATTCTTCTGTAAAAGTAAATTTGAGTAGTAAAAACTCTTTTTATCCCCCACTTAGTAAAATTGGTAATGGGCTTGGCCCATTACCTTCTTTTGGCCGTGGGTAGGGACTCCCTTGTGGGGGTCCCGTACCTCGTTTCGTGTCTTGTAATTTCATACACGTTTACGTTTTATTATGTTCGTGTTTCAAAAGTTCTCGTTACGTAATTATCCTACACTTATATATTTAATTACGCTCGTATTAAATATATATACGTAATTAATAATATCTCGTGTTTTAATTACGCTCGTGATCTCGTGATTGTATGTTCGTGATTAATTATTGCTAAATAATTACTATGTGATCGGGAAAATAAAATACTTATCGTGTTCTAACACGTACGTAATACGTAAACTCCTAATACGTAATCGTAATCATGCTATATTAGGAAAGTTTTAACTAGTACGTACGAACTTAAGGTACTATGCATGGTAAAAGCATGCGGGTTTTACAACTCTTCCCCCCTAAAAAGAATAATTCGTCCCCGAATTATAGATAAAGTAAACTGGAAAAGAAGAACATACCCGAATTCAAAATATGAAATGAGGGTAAGAAGTCCGGATAGACTCCTCTGTTTCCCAAGTGGCTTCCCGCTCGGTATGATCCCTCCATAGAATTTTGACGAATGGAATCGTCTTCTTTCTCATGACTCGTTCTTGGCTGTCAAGAACTCGTTCGGGTTCTTCTATAAAAGTGAGATCTTCACGAATCTGTTCCAGTGGATACTGAACCATGTGAAGGGGATGATATTGATACCCTCTGAGTAAGGACACATGAAACACATTGTGCACATGCCAAAGTTGCGGAGGTAACGCCAATCGGTAAGATACTTCACCGACTCGTTCAATGATATCAAACGGTCTGATGAAATGAGGACTGAGCTTCCCTTTAATCCCGAAGCGTCTAACACCACGTGTCGGCGAAACCTTAAGGAAGACGTGATCTCCCACGTTAAAGTGTAAATCCCTACGATGCTTGTCGGCGTAACTCTTTTGACGTGATCGTGCCTCCTGAATTTTCTGCCTAGCTACTGCGATCTTCTCATTTGTCATCTCTATGATCTCTGGTCCTTCGAGTGTTCGCTCGCCAACCTGATCCCAGCAGATTGGGGCGCGACACTTTCTTCCATACAACATATCAAATGGAGCACACTTGATGCTCGCGTGCCAGCTGTTGTTGTACGCAAACTCCACCAAACAGATGTATTCGTCCCAATCACCCGTCCATTCCAACGCACATGATCTCAACATATCCTCTAATGTTTGAATGGTTCGCTCCGACTGTCCGTCCGTTTGAGGATGAAAAGCCGTGCTAAGCTTAAGTTGTGTTCCCCAAGCTTTCTGTAGACTTTTCCAAAAGCGCGAAGTGAATCGAGGATCTCTGTCTGAGACGATGCTGGATGGTGCACCGTGTAGTCTCATGATCTCTCGTCTGTACGTATCTGCGAGTTTACTTACCGGATCTTCCTTGCGGATCGGTAAGAAATGAGCTGATTTGGTAAGTCGATCAACGATACCCCAAATTGCATCGTGCTTCCTTTTGGTAGGCGGAAGACCGGTAACAATATCCATGGTGATTTTATCCCACTTCCACTCTGGAATGTCTAACGGTTGAAGGAGACCGCAAGATCGCTGATGCTCGATCTTAACCTGCTGGCAGGTAAGACATTTGGAGACGTAAGTGGCCACATCCTGCTTCATACCACTCCACCAAAATTACTGCTTGATGTCATGGTACATTTTGGTTGAACCAGGATGTATCGAGAATGGGGAGCTATGAGCTTCTGCTAGCAAAGCTTCCCGGAGTTCTTGGTCATCAGGAACACAAAGTCTAGTGCCCTGCCATACGATACCATCTGCATCTACTCTAAATTCTGTCTGCTTCTCCAAATTCTGTATTATCACCCATATTTCTCCGTCATCCTTCTGAGCTTCCTTGATCTTAGATAGTAACTCGGGTTCTACTCTAAGATTAGCCCAGTAACCGTGCTGTCCACGTACCATAATCTCGATGTCTAGTCGCTCCAAGTCTCTTATGATTTCCTCTTCGATTCTAATGCTGTTGATCATTCCGGACTTCCTGCTAAGGGCATTTGCTACTACATTTGCCTTTCCGGGATGATACTGAAGATTAATGTCATAATCCTTCAACAACTCCAACCATCTCCTCTGCCTCATGTTCAATTCACGTTGAGTGAAGATATACTTCAAGCTCTTGTGGTCCGTGAAAATGTCACATGATTCTCCATATAAGTAGTGTCTCCATATCTTCAATGCAAACACGACTGCAGCAAGTTCCAGATCGTGCGTGGGGTAATTCTCTTCATAAGGCTTAAGCTGCCGTGAAGCGTACGCGATCACTTTCCCATGTTGCATGAGAAAACAGCCAAGTCCTTTCCCCGATGCATCGCTGTAGATTTGAAATCCACTCGTACCAGATGGTAGAGTAAGAATAGGTGCAGATACTAGCTTCTGCTTCAGGTCTTCAAAGCTCTTCTCTCAATCTTCAGTCCAGACGAATTTCTCCCCTTTCCGCATCAGTTTGGTCAATGGTAGTGCTAAGCGGGAAAAGTTCTCCACGAACCTACGGTAATAGCCAGCTAAGCCTAAGAAACTGCGGACTTCCGTCGCTGATGTCGGCCTCGGCCACTTAGTGATGGACTCAACCTTCGCTGGATCCATAGTGATTCCTTCTGCTATTACAATGTGACCTAAGAATGCCACCTTGTCTAACCAAAACTCACACTTGGAGAATTTAGCATACAACTGCTTTTGGCGAAGAATCTGTAGTATTGTACGAAGATGGTCTTCGTGTTCCTCCTTGGACTTAGAGAAAATCAGGATGTCATCGATGAAAACAATGACGAATTTGTCCAGAAAATCATGGAAGATTCTGTCCATCAGATCCATGAACACTGCTGGAGCATTTGTCAGGCCAAATGGCATAACTACAAACTCGTAGTGGCCATAACGAGTACGAAAGGCAGTCTTAGCAATATCCTGCTCCTTGACTCGTAACTGATGATAGCCTTACCTAAGATCGATCTTGGAGAAGTGTTTGGCCCCTTGGAGTTGGTCAAACAGATCGTCAATGCGTGGCAGTGGATATCTATTCCGAATAGTAATCTTGTTGAGCTCGCGATAGTCTATGCAAAGACGCATACTGTCGTCCTTCTTCTCAACAAACAAAACCGGCGTGCCCCATGGAGATGCGCTCGGTCGAATGAAACCTCGTTCGAGAAGTTCTTGTAGTTGATCCTTCAGCTCCTTCAGCTCTATGAGAGCCATGCGATAAGGAGCCTTGGAGATTGGTTTAGCTCCTGGAACCAGCTCGATACTGAATTCCACTTCTCGTGCAGGTGGTATGCCCGGAAGTTCTGCTGGAAACACGTCTTGGAATTCCGACACTATTGGTTGATCCTGAATCGATGGAGACTCAGCATCCAGGTCGTGAACCGTAGCTAGATAACCCTCGCAGCCGTGTGACAGTAGTGCACGCGCTTGTAGAGTGGATATGACTTGTACAGACCGTCCGGGTATGAACCCGTTATGAATGTACTCTGGTGTATTGAGATCACCGAAGATAACTCGATATGAATGGCAGTCTATGGTAGCATGATACTTGGATAGCCAATCCATGCCCAAAATCATGTCGAAGTCATTCATGTCCAGCGGAAGTGCGTCGACAGGTCGAACCTTATCATCAAATTCTAGGGGAAGACTCTTGTATACATGGGTGATTAATACAGAGTCCCTCAAAGGCGTGGAAATAGTAAGCCTATTTTCTAGTGGCAAGGGAGGCATCCTAATGTTCTTAGCATAAGCAGTAGAAATAACCGAGTGAGTAGCACCCGTATCGAAAAGAACACATGCAGCGCGACCATACATATACAAGATTCCAGTGATGGTACCTGTAGACTTGTTGGCCTGGTCTCGAGATGTCGTGTAGACATGCCCGGCAGTAGGAGGCGGCTTGGTATCAGCATGTCCCGATGTACCCTCCATCTCGCCCTTACGGCAATCCTTCATAATATGGCCAGGAAGACCACACTTGAAGCACGCATCAGTATTACGGCGACATGGTCCTGGGTGCCTACGGTGGCAAGTAGAGCAAAGAGGATGAGTGTATCCTCCAGCAAGTGCTCTGGCTGGCTGAGGACCTGATAAAACATTTTACATGAGACATAATAGTTGGGTACAAAGGACGAAGCGGATAATCGTAAGATTGAATACCAGTGATAGCTGGATGGCTAGGCTGCGAACCTCTCTGGTTCTGGTCCCTACCGTTTCTATGGTTCCTGGTAGAATTTTGCTAGAGTGTCAGAATATGAGTTATAACATAAACATAGGAAATTTCATAAGTATTAGGACCTGTTGTTGCTGGATTACCCGGCGTTGTTACGGTAATTGTCATTACCGCCACGCCTATCCGTAGCAGATCGGTCATTAGTCTGACCATTTCCCTTGGGCTGATGAGGCTGCTGCTGAGTAGCCGGCTGAGACCGGTCCCCAGTTTTCTGCCTAGAAGATACATTTAAAGAGATGAATAATTGACATATGAAAGATATACGGATTTATCACCGCTTGAATATGAAGGTTTTACCTCTTGTCGGGTCTTTCAGCTTCCCCGAACTCATCCCTCTCCTGCAGCATTTCCAGTTTCCGTGCTGCATCGGCCACTTGTGCTACAGTATTGAACGTAGCACACACCAGATTGTTTGCGACCGATGTGCGAAGAGCCCATCTGAAATGATGTGCCTGCTCTTCAGGAGTACCTGCTGCCGCACCAAGGAAACCAGCCAAGCGAAGAAAGCGCTGCATAAACTCGTTGCTATTCTCCCCAGCTCTCTGACGGATCCCATGGTACTCTCTTTTGATCTTGTCCTGCTCAGCCTTGGGAAAGAACTGCTCCATCACCCTGTCCTTGAACTGAGCCCAAGTCAAACCAGCAACCCACTCATCACCACCTTCAGATTGCATCAAAGCTAACCACCAGTTGAGTACATCGCCTTCGAACCGATAGCATGCCAACCTCGCCTTGTATGCGGGGTCACAGCCCATAGCGTTGAAGATCTTCTCGATGTGATCCAACCAGCTTTCAGCATCACTGGGGCTATCTGTCTTCTCAAAAGCTCGAGGGCGGAGCTTGTTGAATCTCTCCAGCCATACTGCTAATGTCACTAGAGGAGGAGGAGGAGGTGGCTGATTGTGCTGCTGCTGAATGTTGGCAGCTTGAACTTCAGCCCGGATGTCATTCCTTAGTTGAGGAAGCAAGGCTTGCATGGCAGCCTGAATTGCAGCATTGAGCTGCTCCTGCTCGCGTGTGAGAACCATCTGACAGTATAACATAAAACATATGATTAACAGTTCAAACATAAAATGTATACATGAAAAAAAAATTTATACTAAAAATTTCACGAGAAAAATTTTATGCAAGAAAATTTTTGTATGAATGCATGATGCAGTTTTATGAAAACTTTTGATGCTCGAGAGTGAACGCCTCTGGTCAGTTCACCCAAAACAAAAGACATATCGAGGGGACGCCTATGGGTCGGTCCCAAATCTAAAAGTTTCGATAAAACAAATGCGACTAAATAGGGCCAATCCTGTACCAACCATTACTTAGTTAAAAACCCTGTGACAATGACATATAAATGTATGCTTAAGAATGATGAATGCATGAAAACAATTGTCAGTTCTAGGAAGACCGTAGTGACTACCCACTAATCACAGGTCATATTTGAGAGCCTACAGGTCGAAGCCTTGGCTTTGATACCATAATTGTAACACCCTATTTTGGAAATGGAAATATCACAGTAATTATGGCGTGTCATCAAAGCATACAAGGTAAAATGTCTAAACATTACTTGACCATATAAAGGAAAATACCGGAATCAAACATCGGTAGTCCAAAAGTAAAGCTCATCACACACAAACATAGTATAGTAAAGGAAAAGGACGAAACAATGTCCAAAGTATAAGTATCATAAAGGAAAGAAATGCATAATGTAAAGAAGGCTAGACAGCTTCCAGTCCATATGCACGTACTCTTATTGTCTACGAGCGTCCCTGAGTACCTGCCGTTTTGGGAACATAGAAAAGGAAAACGGCTGAACAATACGCTCAGTGCACGGATGTACAATAAAACATGAATAGGATAAGCATATAACATAATAACAGCGGAAGAAACTAAGTCCCGAGTACCATGGTTAAGTCATAATAAAACTGGTTTTATAGTTTGAAAGTCTTATGTTTATCTTATAAAACTGTTTGTCATATTTTACCATTTAGCCAATATAGGTCATGAATATCCACCGTGCATGAATAATTGGAGGGGTGACCTCATCATGCAAATTAGAGGGGCTGCCTCTAATTTAATATACTGGTTTTATGGGTAGGAGGGATCAGCTCCTTGTGAAGGATGCAAGGCACACACCACATTCACCATGTAATCCTGAATAAAAACGTGTAACTAGGATGCACCCATACGCCCCACATGATAAATATAATAAATGTCCAAAAGCTGAAGGGACGCCACGAGCAATCACTCCGCCGTGGTGAAGTCATAACATCAGTGCCTCTAATGTTATGGTTATGGTACCTCCATAACTAGGTGAAACTGGTCATGCATGTATATGGCTATAGGTAATCATATTTAAACATAAGCAATCAAACTCATACTTATACTACGGGAAAACAGTTGGCTGCATACGGGGAATCCTAATAAGGAAAGAATGTCCATACTGAAAGGACGGGAATCCGTACCTTATGTCCAGTGAACGAGAACGATGAACTGCGAGAATGCTACTTCCGAAACACTAGTGCTACATAAATACGTACATGAAATAAGTATCTGCTTACTACATACATAACTGGTTTTATATCATGTCTTAGCTTATTTTATGTGTTCTTACTATTTACACTGTTTAAAGCCTTAAACTGTGTTAAATCCTATATTCTGTCCATACTGATTAAGTACTTCTGATATTTAATGTGTTATTATACTTACTGTGTAATAATAAGTAACTTTCCAAAAATAGCAGGTTTCCTTAAATAGAAAGTTTCCAAAAATAGAAAGTTTCCAAAAATAGAAAGTTTCCAAAAATAGAAAGTTTCTAAAAATAGAAAGTTACCAAAAATAGAAAGTTTCCAAAAATAGATTTACTGCTTAAAATAGATAAGTTTCTAAAAATAGAAAGTTTCTATAAATAGATTAGCTGCCTTAATTAAATAAGTTTCTAAAAATAGATTAGCTGCCTTAAATAAATAAGTTTCTAGAAATAGCTGGTTTCCATAAATAAAATAGCTGCCTTATTTAATTAAGTTTCTAAAAATAGAAAGTTTCCATAATTAGAAATAAGCTGGTTAAATAAGCTAAGTAAATAAGCCTAAGTATTTTCATGATTATTTTCTAAGTCATATGATATATTATATAGTTTAATAATTATTTCATGTAATTTAATTAAACTATAGGTTATAATATTTAATTAAAGTATGACATGTTTTTAATTAAATATATTAAATACTTAGGTTAAAATATGTATTATTAAATACTAATAATATAACCTAAGTCATGTTTAATTATTTAATTATATCCATGGTTTTTAAAATAATTAATTAATTATAAGTCTTAATAATAAAAATACTTAGGTTAAAATAATTCATGTTTATTAATAATTAATTAACCTAAGTCATGTTATTAAATTAATTACATCTTTATTAATTTAATTCTTAACATAAGTTTATAACATAAACAACTAACATAATCATGATCCGGATCTAAACTTAAAAACATGCACCGGATATGAACAAACACCGTACCCCGAACCAAACCGGGGTACCCCCTTTCTGCCGTGGGACCCACACGCACCAACCAAGACCAAAAAGGTCTTGGTGGTGGTCGGCTAAAAACAAACCGAGCCCCCTTGGGGTCGGTTGTTCCTGCGGCCCAAAACAAACACCCCTTAGATCACCCTTTTGATTAATTAATGACCAATACATGTTAGATCTAGGTTTAATTAATGTGTTTTTATGAAAAACATCATGTGTTCTTAATTAATAAAAGATTAATTAAAAAGAAAACAAGTAAAAAGGTTTTACCGTATTCGTGGATCAAGAGGGTGAAGAACAAACACGAACAAACACTAAATCAACAAGATCCAAGATCAAAATCACCCCCTTATGGTGGTTTGTAGGTGGCGGCACACAAAGAGGAAGAAAAGGGATTTTAGGTTTTCTTGAAATTCTTCTGTAAAAGTAAATTTGATTAGTAAAAACTAAAAACTCTTTTTATCCCCCACTTAGTAAAATTGGTAATGGGCTTGGCCAATTACCTTCTTTTGGCCGCGGGTAGGGACTCCCTTGTGGGGGTCCCGTACCTCGTTTCATGTCTTGTAATTTCATACACGTTTACGTTTAATTATGTTCGTGTTTTAAAAGTTCTCGTTACGTAATTATCCTACACTTATATATTTAATTACGCTCGTATTAAATATATATACGTAATTAATAATATCTCGTGTTTTAATTACGCTCGTGATCTCGCGATTGTATGTTCGTGATTAATTATTGCTAAATAATTATTACGTGATCGTGCAAATAAAATACTTATCGTGTTCTAACACGTACGTAATACGTAAACTCCTAATACGTAATCGTAATCATGCTATATTAGGAAAGTTTTAACTAGTACGTACGAACTTAAGGTACTATGCATGGTAAAAGCATGCGGGTTTTACAAGAGTGGACGAATTTTTAGAGAGAGAGGGAGGAGAGTTGTGTGGTTTGCATGTTGGATTATGAGATGAATGGATTGGTGTGAGTGGTTTTGAGGTTAGTTGCTAGTTTGCAAAAGTAAGTAAGACATGTGTCTTGCTTATTTTGTAAGCTTGACAACACATGGGGTATGTGGCTAAGTCTAGCCGTGGGTTTGTGGGGATGGGGCAAGTGTCCCACTTGTCTCATCCCCATTTAATTACGGGTACTCCTCAATTCTAGTTTCCTCGATTTGCGTGCTCTCGGGTCGTTTTACGAAAAACATTTTTATAAATTATGAATCAACGGCACAAAACGAATCTAATAAAAATTGTTTCATCAAAAACGAAGTTCGAAAACGTAAATACGTAATCCTAGGGTTTCCGGTTTAGTCGTAAAGGACGTTAAATTAAAATCTTAAGTCCTAATCTCTTCTCGCAAATTTGTGAGTTTATGAACCAACACAAATTTAAAATCTCAAAATAATATTCACGGATAAATTTATTTGCTGAAATGTCGGACTGTCACCAACGACGGTGTATGTAAGCGTGAGCACGTAACGTAGAATCCTCCGGTTCAGACGTAGCCGATGCTACTTCAAGACGTAAATCCAAATTTCTTCCCAAAAATAAGTGAGTTCATAATATAACATTAAAATAATGTTTTTAAATAATACTTGAGAATAAAATATCAATCATAAATTGACGGATTGTCACAGCATTTACCCCTAAACAGGATCTTTGTCCTCATAGATCATCTTACCTTACTACTCGCTTCTTATAGAGTTAAAGCCATGTGGGTATTTCCTCCACATTCGGTCTTTTCTCACAAGTGCTACTCATTACAATACGCGAGTTTCATCAAACATAACTACGGGAATAAGATCAGGCTTAATGTTGACTTACTTTCTCTATCCATGATGTTCACGGGTTTTTGATGAATGCAACTTTTCACCGATCTAAACTTCATTAAGGAATAGTCTGATTTTCACTTGATAGGCATTTTATCAAGTTCGATATACGAAACATAATTCACGCGGCTCTTGAAGTCCTAGGGTAGATCCAGCTTATATGCCTTTCGAACCAATCTTTTACATCATCTCAATGGTCCCATACAACGGGGACTTATATCCCATTATCTTTCAGATCATCAATTCATTTTTCCATAGTTAAAATTTTTGGCATGACTTCGCTACCCATCTGGCACTTCAAGATCTACATTTCATATTCACATAACCTCCTGCCCACTACCGGCAATCAATAGTCAGATCCTAATTTCAACAATCATTTCAGGTCTCGTGGGTCGAGTATTTTGCAAGTGTTAGGTTCGCCATTATAGGAAACCTTAAACCTAAAAGACATGTGCAACTCACAATGGGTGTATGTCGGGTGTCTTCATCCCAATTCCGGCTTACAAATGCTCTCATATAGATCCTAACAAGATTCGATCTCGATCCTAATACGATAATTATCAATGATAATCTCTCCAAAGGAAAACGATTATATGGTTCATTACCAAATGTCAATCATTCAAACATAACACAACACTTATAGTATTTTGTATCGTTACTTTACCTCGTCCCTTCGATTTGGGGTGGTAAACAGTACTCTCTTCAAGATTCGTTCTCAATGACTTCTGAGCAAATCTCTAGAAATTCGATGCGAAGCGAGGATCTTGATAGAGATGATCGATACAGACACACCATGTTTACACAACTCCTTTAAATACAAAAGAGTCAATTTCTTCATCAAGAATCTATCATTAACAGGAATGATATTAGCATATTTGGTCAGTCTGTCAGCGATGACCCAAATCGAATCAGATTCAGATGATGACCTTTGCAATAGCTAGACGTTTACTAATGTATGAGGCGATGTATGTCTTCATAATTTGCCATCAGTACAACTTCTTCTGATAATGATACATTAAATCAGAAATGACAGGAATAGAATACTTATACTTACGAGATTTCAACATAACTATATCTCACAATCCTCCATATTTAGACAATCACAAGTGGTCTTTAAAACATTTAACGCCATCGGCTCCTTAAATCTAATGGTTCACATTAGCCGCGAACCCTTTTTTATTATCTATATTATCCTTTTTGCAAACATCAGCTATTTTTAAATTGTTCGGCAACTTATTTTGTACCATCATTACTAAGGAATACATCCTAATTGGTTTTTTATACTTTTTACATAATGCGTCGATATCTAAATTCACCTCTCCTTATGATATAATTATCATGATCGAATTTATTCAGAAATTATTCCTTCATATTTTCTAAGTCTTAGTTCTATCTCAACTATTATTTTTATCAGTTTTGCTTGATCTGACGTTTTAAAGCGTCGATAATTATTACACGTAATTAAATAATAAATATTTAATTTTCATGAAACGTAAACGCAAAAAGTTTTTAAATTTTCTTAGTTTTTTCCAATTATATAAAAATGTTCAAAATAAATTTGAATTTAATTAACAAAATTTTTGTTGATTTATCGGAAATAATTAGCAAGATCCGTAAATGTTCGAAAAACCTTCGTTTATTCTTTGGTAAAATTTTCTTAGTTGAAAAGAAAAAATTGTCGTTTCAAATTTTAAGTCATAGTTTAAATGGTTTTCTCAATTCTTCTTAAGTTGTCTAGAAGTATACACGAACATTTACCCCTAAACAGAAGTTTAGTTAAATGGTTTGTGTATAAGGGAATAATCCCTTAAAAATCCTTTATTAAAACATTTGTCAAAATATATTTGCACTTTCTTTTTAGTATAACTCAAAGTCTTAAATGACTTCTAACTTTTTTTTGAAGAATCAATATGCATATATCTTACCATCATTAATCAAACGGTCATTTTATGTAAAGGATCAAGCCTTAGATCACATGTTAAAAATTCAAGGTACAGGTTTTTATTGTTCGGCCAATTCAGGGCAATCTCTAAATAACTATTAACTCATTCTTATTCTTATAAACAAACAGATGTTCTTTAATGATCGCAAGCATGAATTTATCAATTTACAGCCTACACACGTGATTCACCAAATTTATGAATGCTACATGTGTATTAGTCAATCCAAACGACATCACGTGAAACTCATAATGTTCATTACAAGTACCGGATGTAGTGATTAGAATACATAATCATATTCGCAGATGCGAAGTTGACGATAACCATGCCATGGATCAGACCTTTAGAACATACACTAGAACCTTGTAAATGATCGAACAAATCTTCCATTTCGAGTCATGGATATCATTTTCGATTGTCAATTTACTCAGTTCACAGTAATCTATAAATATAAGAAATAATAACACCATATCTCTTCATGATGACGAGCTTGGTAGAATAAAAGCTTTTCCCGACAACTCTCTCAGTTGTACGGTAATTCCTTTAATCCAGATGGTGCTGACGTATAGTGCACATGCCATAGGTGCAACACCGGTTATATAATCAATACCAAATTCAACTTGCCTTAATGGCGAAAGTCTAGGTAATTTACCAGCAAATACCTTCCAAAATTTCAGATAACGGAAACATCTTTTAATACATTTATTTTAAGTTCTTTCTAGATTACAATATCTATAACTAGTTCACAACCATTCATGGTATAATTTCAAGTCTAAATTCAGGATATGGTCATCATCACTTTTGATAATCAACATCTTATTATTTAGGGGAATTCTATTCGAGTTCCCATTAATTAAGACAATGTCGTCATGTCATAATCAATCAATCCATTCTACTGGCACAATCAACTTTCCAGTTTTATTACCGTTGATAAGATGTGAATTTCTCAAATGACTAATAATAACTCATAATCCTTCACAAATTTAAGGATATTAGGAGACATAACTAACCTTAAAAGAGTAAGGTCAACGTATAATCTATGCGAGAGAATTTCAAATCAGATACAGAAGAAAACATTTAACGAATATGAATATATCCCACGTTTTCATAATTTGAGTACGCATTCGAAAGCTCCTCGGATCGTTACCCAGGTCATTCAAATGAAATCAAATCATAAGAAATGATAAGATCGTCAATACATCCAGTCGGGTATCAACACTCGGTAATCAGATACTTTTCCTAAGAATCTCACCACGGGAGAATTGGACAAGAAGGGAATATCAATTGTCAAATAAGACAAATTCCACAGATGAGTAAATTCAACTCAGAAGAATAGATGCTACAGGCGCATATGTAGGTGTCCCTAACACTATGTCCCTATTTTTCACTTCTTGCAGATCTCATAAAATTTAATCTTTCACAATCTTCAAAGAAAATGTAGTGTTTATTCATTAGTTTTATGGTGACTACTAATCAGCCTTGCATGGTCCATTCTAAATTGTATGTAGGCGCGCAACTATATACAATTTCAAGATTAACGATGCAATACTCAGTTCGTCAAAATTTTATCATCATGTTTATAATAAAAACATTTTCATGCTTAATTCTTAAATAAGGATCAAAAATAAATTTACAAAGATTTTCTTTGTTATGAAAACAATTAAGTTTTCCAAGATGTTTTATAAACAACTTCATTTTGATAACGATTACTTATAATTCTCACTTTAAATAATCCTTAAGGTGATGAAAATTCAATCTTTATCAAGGAATACTGTTTTATCTTATAAAAACAATCAGTGATCTGCAAGAGAGTGATGAAAAGTTGTTCGCCAAGAACTAACTACAATATAATAGGAAATGAGCTTAGCCAAATGATCATGAGGTTCATGACCTCGATGGCACTCAGGAATACAAAGAGAATAATCCACAACGTAACTCAAATCAAGATGAGTACTTGATCAATGGTTGCATGACTAATGCGAGCATTAGAAAGAAGCAAGAAAAGATAGATATCATCGATACATGTAGAATTTAGCAATCAAATGTAGTCTTTTCAGTAATCACAAACAAGTCAAAATTGTACCGCAACACATTACATGTCACTATGTCATACAATTCCAAGAACTCATCCTACCAACTGATGTCTCAGTTAGGTTAGGGATTATTTTTAAAAGATACCACAATGAATACTAACCTACAAGAGTCACGGGGGTTCCACCTGTCCCGGAAGATCCATCGGTCTCAATTCATAAGAAGATTTCTTCAATTTATTTCTTGGACACTGAGCATCCTCGTTATTGGACAATGGCCAAGGAACAACCCTTAACACGAATCAACAATCATTAAAAACCTTATAATTCAATTACAGGACTTAATGGATTCCTCTTAACAATCTCATATTCAATATAAGTTAAATTTTACTTCATTCAAGTTTCAACCAACTTATACTCAATTCGATATTCTACCTCATTTTTCAATACTTTCAACCTTATTCTTAGGCCTTAATAGGCAATAAAAGCTCGATATGAACAACACTTAATTTCTAATCCTATAGCTCCTTACAAAAATATTTATCAAATGAGTCACTAGTATTAAATGACTCACACATTCAATTAGACTTCTCGGAAAGGTACTAGTGGCGTGAGGCTTTTGGGTAATGGTTCCAATAACAGCCTCAAGTGCAACATTCACCCTTTCGATTTCAAATTTAAGAATTAGGTGACAACGAATCAGATGACATCTTTCTAGGTGGTAACGTTTTGTCAAACTCCACTCTATAAGGAAAGATCGTCATGACATTGATATCAGATTTAAGCTCGCCAATTCTTCTTCAATATCACAATCAACTAATATCTACAATTCTACGAGTATCAACCATTTTGTTGGGATCATAAATATCCACAACTTGGTTTAGATCTAGGATAGCTAGAGTTCCTACGAGAATAGCTTCGATTAATTTACTAGGGGATTTAGGGTTCCTTGTGACAATCTACATCGTATAAATACCTCGTATAAATATCAAAATAATCATTAAACAATCATGTAATAAAATTACATCATATATATATAATCCAAGTTATATATATTAAAATAACACTTCTCAGTCTGGCCTTGTCGGTAACTCAGGAATTCTTCGGCACCTTTATAGTCAAAAGATTTTTAGACATTTTTAGAAAAATATTTATAGTTAAAAGATTTTGAAATGTTTTATTCAAAACCTTGGTTTTAAAAATCTTTTGTTCTCTATAACGAGAGCTCTGGTACCAAACTGTAACACCCCCAAATTTATACAACTCAGTACAGCGGAAGACTAGTTGGTATTACGGGATAGCACATTACTCGCATCATAGACAACGCTTAAAAGTCGCGTCGTTTTAATAATAAAGCATTTTCGTTCATAAATATCAAAGTTACATAGGTCCCAAGTCATATTATTTCATACAATGTTACAAAGTATTTGAATGGAAATTTTTTAATTAAGTGTGGGCCATGAATTCTTGATGTCTTCCCGAGAATTACCTTCAAGTACCTGAGATAAAACATGTTAAAAGAAAACGTCAGCGATAACGCCGAGTGAATTCATAGAGTTTAATAAACCATCAATATAACATCAGTATAAAATTATTACCGAAAATCATTTTGTACAAATCATTTTAATAGGCCATAAAATAGCCAAAGTCATTTTATACAATTCCTTATCAAAATCATAATATAGGCTTTCGCCTTCAAAATCATTATACGAGCCAATGTCGTAAAAACATCATACAATACGTTTTATAACGTTGTATAAAGTTAAATAAAAACCGTTATATGAATATGGTTATGAAAAACCAAAACAAGAACATAATATCAATAGTAAGACCCCATATTGCTAGTCAAGCAATATATCGTAATTTGGTGCGTATAGCAGTATTTCGTTAATTGGATTATTGTAAGCCATGATAGGTGTGTAAACACCCATCCTTTTTACCACTTAATTACAATAATAACCGAGCCAAAACGTGTATTTTATGTCTTTTATGTCAGAATTATGCGTGGTTTGTGTTTTTGTTGTGATTTAGGACGAAATTGTGAAAAGTGGAGAAAACACGGCATTCACGGACTTTTATTGAAGAAAAAGATGAAAGACGAAGTCAAGAAGTCAAGAGTGCAAAAAGAACGGAAGTCCAAGACCAATTCTGAAGGTTTATCGAAGAAAAAGTCAAAACACGGAAGTTTATCAAAAGCCAAAAAACTCAAGTCTAATTTATTGAAGAATTAAAAGACGAGTTCAAAGAAATCCCGAGCCAAAAGTCATTAAAGTCCAAGATTAAAGAAGATTTAAAGGCTTAAGGACTAATGGTGCAATTAACAAAAAGATTAAGAAGGAAGGACTAAGCATGCAATTAAGAAGAAAGGAAAGAGGGGAGGAAGCTTCCTAAGCATTCCTTAATCCTCCCCTATATATAGATTAGTTCTTAATCATTTTCATTTTGTTGGCTAGAGTGACACTAGTTCTTCCATCTTTATTTTACTTGCACATTTACTTTATTGCACCTTTAATTACCTTGTCTTGCACTTTATTTTCCAAGTAAGTTATTTTATTTTAATTGCACCTTTACTTTACTTGTTAAATCTCTCATTCTACCTTTCTTTCTTTGCTTGATCTTGTTGTTTACATGCTTATTGTGTTGCTTATTTGATTAAAGATTGTGTTTTTATGCTTTTGATTGTTTTAGATCATTGATTTTTATAGCTTATTGTGTTTATCTTTAAGTTTATAAAGTTTTTATAAAAGTTATTTTTATACAAAAGTTGTTTTTCGTAAAGCTTATTCATTTCGTGTTTTAAAAGTCTTTAAATTTCAGTCTAGTAGCTTTTTCTTATACGGTTTGCCTTAGGATTTTCGTTGTGTGCTTATTTGATTACTAGCTTATTTTTCTAGCTTATTTTGTGCTTTTTCCTCCGTATTCCGATCTGGTAAATCGGAAAAGGGTTATACATTCCGACCATAGCTCCTTGGCTTGGTCGGAAAAGGGTTTTCGATATTCCGATTGGAGGGATTATGTACATTCCGATCAGAGGTATCTAGCAGCATTCCGATCGTGGGTAAGTGACAGTTATTCCGATCAAGGGTTTTCGATATTCCGAATGGAGGATTTAAGATATTCCGATTGGGATTCGTTTGGTTATTCCGATCAGGGTAAGTGACATATTCCGATTGGTGTTCCAATCGACATTCCGATCAGAGTAGGTAATTCAACATTCCGATTGGGTATTATGTGTATTCCGATGGTAGGCCTGATCGGAATATATTCCGATTAGGATTGTTTTCTTTATACTTTGTCTTGTTTAATTTTTAAGTTATCATTTTAATACCTTGTCAATTTTAATTCTCGTCACGCTCTTAACTTTAAGTCATTTAATTTCTCGTAATTTACTTTTCAAAGTTTTAATATTGCACCATTTAATTTTAATTAGACTTAGATTTATTTTAAAGGCAATTTAATTTTAAACGCCATTTTAAATTAATTGCCCTTTACTTTAATAGTTTTGCACTTTTTTTAATATACTACAACGAAACAACTTTTGTTTCCACCAAAGAACGACTGAGTCGCATAGCTTAACCAGATCAATTCGATTAGACCACTTCAACGAACTTTAATTTTTATACGGGCCAAAAGCCTTGTATCAAATGGCGCCGCTGCCGGCTCTTTTCGTAAAGATTAACGGTTTTCTGTGAGAGACGCGTTGCTTTTTGGGATTCGTTCACTCGTGAGCGTTATTTTCTTGCATAAAAATTTCAAAAACCCATAAAAAATTAAAATTGTTAAAAATCCATAAAAATTAAAAATCTCAAAAATCCAAAAAGATTTTATCTTTATTGTATATATATATATATTGTCTTTTTGTTTGGTTTTGTTTTCTTTTGTCTTTGTAGGTGTATGCGTACTAGATCTTCTAATTATCAAGAGCCCGAGACTCGAGAAGATTTAAGTATGTCAGGTGTTAACAACAATAATCCACCGCACCTCAATAACAACAACAATGTTCTTCCACAGCCCGATATTCGGACAATGGAGGAGCTTTGTCAACCTACCATGTTTGGACGAGGAGCACCGATTGCGCCGATGCAAAACACGGCTCCGGAGTTTTCGTTGAAGCACCACATGATTCAGCAAGTGCAAACAAATCCTTTTCGAGGAATGCCTGATGATGATGCCAACAAACACCTCGACAAGTTCATTACAATCACCCAAAGCATGAAGTTGCCTGGTGCCACAATGGATGTTCTTCGCCTATAACTCTTCCCACATACTTTATCGCATCATGCCGAGAAATGGTTTGATCGTCTCCCGAAGAATTCTATTCATACTTGGGATGACATGACTCAACGCTTTTTGTCGCGCTACTTTCCACCATCTATGGTCACAAGCCTTCGCAATCAAATCAGCGGTTTCATGCAAGAATCTGATGAATCTCTTTTTGATGCTTGGGAAAGATATAATGTCTTGATTGATCGTTGTCCAATCCACAACATGCTCCCTGTGACATTAATTGATACTTTCTACAATGGTTTGACTTTTCGAGATCGTGATACGATTAATGCAGCCGCCGGTGGCACATTTATGAAAAGGAGACCCGAGGAGTGTAGAGAGCTTATTGAGAACATGACTACTCACCACAAAAACTGGGATTCCTCCGCTTCTTCAAGGAACAACACGAGAGTCAATGTCTCTTCTACCTCAGCAAACCCTGATATGACCGAACTCACCCGCATGATGACTGAAATGAGCAAAAGTATCACGCTTCTCGCTTCAAACCAACAACAACAACAAGTTAAAGCAGTTGCTAATCCTTATGAAACATGCGGCGGTCCTCACTCATACACCGATTGTCCTTCTACACAAGGAAATCCGGAAAATGTGTATGCAGCTTATGGTAATTATTCACCGGAAAATTACCAAGCTCGACCTCAAGGGGATAGAAATCTGCTGAGTTACCGGTCCAACAACTACCTTTCACCCGGTTTTTCTCCTCAAAACCAAAACCCCGCCAACAACTACAATAGAAGCAACCAAATCCCACCAAGAGCTTCTAATCCTTATCACCCACCCGCCCAACAAGCCCCACCCATTAACCCCGATGTTGAAGCCATCATGAGAACCCAAGGTGAGCAAATCAAGAATCTGTAGAGCCAAATTATCAATCTTAAAGGAGATATCACCAAGCAAGGAAATGAGATTAGATCCGAGCTTCGAGATAATATTCAATCCTCCTTCAGCAATCAAACAAATGATTTGAAGAATATGCTTGCTAGTCTCTTGCCCGCCGCTCAACCTTCTTCTTCGAGTTCTCTACCTTCAAACACCGTCACCAATCCGCGAGCAAATATGAGTGCCATTACTACTCGTAGTGGAATTACCATTGTCGATCCACCGATCCCGCCCCCATCATTTACACCTCCTCCACCACCATTTATCCCTACTCCTCTTACACCTAGTATTAGTGCACCATTACCGTCTCCGCATCGCCATGACGATGTCTCTAGGAAGGACCCTTCAACATCTCAACCTTTACCTGCTACACCTTCACCTTCACCACCCAACCCCAATATCCCTTATCCCTCTCGTTTAGGCAAGACCAAAATGCTAACCAAGGATGACTCTAAAGTGTCGCGCTATGTGAAGATGATCTCTTAGATGAACTTCAACATTAGATTTCTTGAAGCACTTGTCCACATGCCCAAATTTGTTAAAGCATTTAAGGAATTGCTTAACAAGAATGAAAAGTTGATTGAGCTCGCCAACACACGCTTAAATGAAAACTGCTCTGCAGTTATTCTTAAAGAACTTCCGGAAAAGCTTGGAGATCCTGGTCATTTTGTGTTGCCTTGCGTTTTCAACAAAACTGAAGAATTTACTGCCCTTGCTGATCTCGGCGCCAGTATTAATTTGATGCCTTTGAGTGTTTGGAAAACACTATCATTGCCCGACCTCACACCAACAAAGATGACTCTTGAACTTGCAAATCGCACTCTCGCTTACCCCGTTGGTATTGCCGAAGACGTGTTCATAAAAGTTGGCACATTTACTTTCCCGGTCGATTTTGTCGTGGTTGATTATGAAATGGACCCTCGTATTCCTTTAATACTTGGTCGGCCATTCTTGAGAACCGGACGAGCTCTTGTCGATGTTGCCGAAGGTGAGTTAATCTTAAGAGTCGGGAATGATTCACAAGTTTTTAAAATGGGAAAGCTTACAAGTAAATCCTTTGGAGGCCGAGAATCAGTGAATATGATTAATGTGCTTGATGACTTTGTTGTCTACAACAATCCTCTATTCGAGTCTTGCAATGATAATCCACTTTTTCAAGATGATGTGGATGATTCTCTATCCAATTTGGACGCTTCTCCCATTTATGATTCTCCACCGGTCTTTGATGCTTATGATGATGATTCTAGCTCAGATTCGGATGATTATGATGACCTTACTTCTGAGTACCCCGACCTGCCTACATATGATGATTTCGATGAGGCTGATACTCTTTCGAGTGATTCTTCACATGATGAAGATCCTCCGCCATCACTCGATCCTACTTTGGACGATTACTCATTTGAGGAAGACTTCTCTACGTTTCTCAACACTTACTTCCCTCATGAGAGTGATGCTCCTCCTTTCGATTTTGAAGATTATCGTCTTGATCCTACTTTAGATTTGAAGAACATTCTTTCAAAGGAGAAGAAACCGATCGACACCAATATCCGCAACACATATGATTTAACACCTCTTTGTCCCCCTTCTGAGGACGAGGTTGTGCTTCTTCGCGGATCTTATTCAAACTCTGCTGAGCCTGAGTGCTGTTTTCCCTTAAAGGAAAAGGTGTTCGACCTCGGTATCAATATTCTGCAGCCATCTCAGTATCCACCTGATGAAATAAAAGGAAATATCTTTGGAACTTATGGAAATCTGCTTGCACCACTTCACCCTTGCTTCCACCATGCTCCGTCGCTGCTTAAGCGAACCTTGACTATTCTTCTTTGGCTTGCCTTGTTCTCCTTAAGCCTGTGCTATTTGATCGAAGAAAACTATGTCTTTGATCCCGGTGGATATTTTTCATGCTTCTTCCGTTGATAATCAAGGTCGAGTCAGGCTCACGACTCGGTTAACAAAAACCAAGCGCTTCTTGGGAGGCAACCCATGCATCTATCTTTTAGTTTTCTTTATCCTAAGTGTAGGGGAGACCCGTTGGTTTGCTATTTCTTCTCCTCTCCTCTCTTAATCAGGGATTCGAGCGCTCAATGATCTACTCTTGATGATTCTTCACGACCCGTGATTCCGTGTTCACTTCTTCTCGGTTCTATCCTAAACTCTTTTCGATTCAATATTTTATATTTTCCAATATTAAAATAGGAATCTCTTTAGTAGTCCTTTCCTTAGCGAGATTTAAACAAAGTGCACAATGTCCTAAGTGTAGGGGAGTTTACTCCCACATGCCTAAACATTGAGGACAATGTTTATCTTAAGTGTAGGGGGGACTTCTATCGAAGTTAAGTGGCCTTTTCTTTGTATCTGTCCTCATTTTAACCGGAAAATCAATTTTTCGACATTTTTCAAAATTTTTGATCTATTTTGGCCTATTAGTTTTCCCTTTTGTATAGTTATTTTCTTTCCTTATTAGAATAAAAAATTAATAAAGTGGTTTTAATTTTCAAACGTTGTGAATCTTTTGACTCAACCCGAGTTTACTTATCTAAGTTACTCTAGCTAGTATCCTTAACATGTTTAAGTCAAGTTTTGCTAGGCTTTTATATAGGGAGCTATAAAACGCGAAAGTCTTAACTCTCACGGGTTAAGAACAAGAACTTTTCGCAAGTTCCTATAATTGATCCTAGAGAGTCGGTTATCAAGGGAACTTTAAAATGAAATTTCTAAACTTGAAAAAGTCTAAGAGTTTGCAAGATCCTATAGGCGACTCGAAAACCCATAACTTTGATTTAATAGGCTAAGCATCCACGAGTCTCATTCCTTGAGATTTTAAACTGTGGAGAACGAGAGATGATAGAGCCAATTATAAGTTCGGTATTCTTTCGGGAATTTATGTGAGTTAATTATAAGCCTATTCTCCCATTGCTTGCTAATAAATTTATCTACAATAAATAAGGTTGTACGATTTGAAAAGTTACTTAGCTTCTAGCCCAAGATCGTTTAAAAATTGCTCGGTATGGATTAGAGTTCATAGCCAAGGCATAACTTATTGAAGCGGAATGCGAAGATTGGCGAGTCCAAAAAGGTCCTAACAAGACATGAGGGCTACAATTTTTTGCTAAAGATCCCAAGTGATGTGAAGAATCATTTACCGAAAATCAATATGAAGGATTGAGACACACGACGAAAAGCAAAAACTCCCCAAAAGTCATGGAGAAGTGTATCCAAAAAGACCCTAGCAAGGTATGAGGATAAATAGATCCAAGTCATAAAAGGAGGCGGATCGTTGTATATCAAAGTCCAAAATAAAGATTGGAGAAAAATGAAGAAGTCTGGTCCAAGCATGAATCTCTCAAAACTTCAAGTGAAGAAATTTCTATATGAAGAGAAGACCATAATTTCATGAACGTCTCTCAAGGTTTGAAGTATGAAGTCGCAGCCAAATATCGGTCCGAGAAAGGTCTCAAATCGCGAAGCGAGTTATGCCAAGATATGAACTTTATGAGGTCCCGAGAAGCAGTTTTAAAAGATTTTGTCCTTTAGCTAACTATTGATTAAATCGTTCACTTCATTTTTGGCCTAATAAACTATCGAAATAAGTCAACAATGCATGTTCGTGATCATTCAAGACAAAAATAAAATATAAGAGATACACCTAGGAATAAGGGAGTCTAAGTGAATAATTGGCCCACATGAGTTCGTGTTAGTTTGCTAACTTATAATAACAATGATCTCGTTTTTTAGCTTGGTATGGAGAAAGTGAAAACTTGAGGATGATGATTATTCATGACATTTCCAAAACCCAAGGTATGCTTTTGATTTCTTTACTTTGAATGTTTATAGTTTTCTATCTCTTTAATAAAGGCCACTATGGATTGATTATGATGAAAAGTGTAAACGTGCTTTGTAACTAATGCATTGCATGAGGACATTGCAATGGTCAAGTGTAGGGTATTTGATAGGTGTGTAAACACCCATCCTTTTTACCACTTAATTACAATAATAACCGATCCAAAACGTGTATTTTATGTCTTTTATGTCAGAATTATGCGTGGTTTGTGTTTTTGTTGTGATTTAGGACGAAATTGTGAAAAGTGGAGAAAACACGACATTCACGGACTTTTATTGAAGAAAAAGATGAAAGACGAAGTCAAGAAGTCAAGAGTGCAAAAAGAACGGAAGTCCAAGACCAATTCTGAAGGTTTATCGAAGAAAAAGTCAAAACACGGAAGTTTATCAAAAGCCAAAAAACTCAAGTCTAATTTATTGAAGAATTAAAAGACGAGTTCAAAGAAATCCCGAGCCAAAAGTCATTAAAGTCCAAGATTAAAGAAGATTTAAAGGCTTAAGGACTAATGGTGCAATTAACAAAAAGATTAAGAAGGAAGGACTAAGCATGCAATTAAGAAGAAAGGAAAGAGGGGAGGAAGCTTCCTAAGCATTCCTTAATCCTCCCATATATATAGATTAGTTCTTAATCATTTTCATTTTGTTGGCTAGAGTGACACTAGTTCTTCCATCTTTATTTTACTTGCACATTTACTTTATTGCACCTTTAATTACCTTGTCTTGCACTTTATTTTCCAAGTAAGTTATTTTATTTTAATTGCACCTTTACTTTACTTGTTAAATCTCTCATTCTACCTTTCTTTCTTTGCTTGATCTTGTTGTTTACATGCTTATTGTGTTGCTTATTTGATTAAAGATTGTGTTTTTATGCTTTTGATTGTTTTAGATCATTGATTTTTATAGCTTATTGTGTTTATCTTTAAGTTTATAAAGTTTTTATAAAAGTTATTTTTATACAAAAGTTGTTTTTCGTAAAGCTTATTCATTTCGTGTTTTAAAAGTCTTTAAATTTCATTCTAGTAGCTTTTTCTTATACGGTTTGCCTTAGGATTTTCGTTGTGTGCTTATTTGATTAGTAGCTTATTTTTCTAGCTTATTTTGTGCTTTTTCCTCCGTATTCCGATCTGGTAAATCGGAAAAGGGTTATACATTCTGACCATAGCTCCTTGGCTTGGTCGGAAAAGGGTTTTCGATATTCCGATTGGAGGGATTATGTACATTCCGATCAGAGGTATCTAGCAGCATTCCGATAGTGGGTAAGTGACAGTTATTCCGATTAAAGGGTTTTTGATATTCCGATTGGAGGATTTAAGATATTCTGATTGGGATTCTTTTGGTTATTCCGATCAGGGTAAGTGACATATTCCGATTGGTATTCCAATCTACATTCCGATCAGAGTAGGTAATTCAACATTCCGATTGGGTATTATGTGTATTCCGATGGTAGGCCTGATCGGAATATATTCCGATTAGGATTGTTTTCTTTATACTTTGTCTTGTTTAATTTTTAAGTTATCATTTTAATACCTTGTCAATTTTAATTCTCGTCACGCTCTTAACTTTAAGTCATTTAATTTCTCGTAATTTACTTTTCAAAGTTTTAATATTGCACCATTTAATTTTAATTAGACTTAGATTTATTTTAAACGCAATTTAATTTTAAACGCCATTTTAAATTAATTGCCCTTTACTTTAATAGTTTTGCACTTTTTTTAATATACTACAACGACACAACTTTTGTTTCCACCAAAGAACGACTGAGTCGCATAGCTTAACCAGATCAATTCGATTAGACCACTTCAACGAACTTTAATTTTTATACGGGCCAAAAGCCTTGTATCAAGCCACATGACATTGTTACCTTACTACAACAAACAACGGGTAGCTAGCCCGAAACTCATTTGCCCATCTAAATTAGCGTGTCGTCACAAAGGTCACGCTATGTAAATCTTCTCATACATAAATTCGCTTACCAATCAATGTGGCACGACGGGATCAACCGTCAAGGCGCGAACTAGGGTGATCGTCCCCAAATAGTACTATTATATGCATAAGCGTCTACCAAATTCCTGGTAGTTCATAATTCATGCTAATGGGACTTTTAGTGACATAACCTAACTTTAATAATCCATTTTATTTCATCTATCGGGTCATTTAATCATTCATCGGGTCATACAATCATTCGGGTCCAAATCAATAAACAGACAATCGGGACAAATGGTGTCCTATTTTATAAAAACTAACATGTTATCTCCCTCGCGAGTTTATAAAACATTTATAAAAACATTTAAAAGAGTGCGAGGCTATGAACTCACGTTGATGTGGGAAGGCGGGTTATCGGCAATTCGGAAACCTAGACAAATAATACTCGTCTTAGACTCTTGTCCAATGACTTTATAAAAATAACAATTATGTATACATATGATGATTTTATATATATATGATGATCAAGTGGGTTTACATATCCTCATTTACTCATTTTAGTGTTATGTGTTGGTAACTTCTTACTAGTTTACTAATTTTACCTATTTACATGTTTTAGGCCCAATAGGCCTATTACAAGCCCAATACTTTTTGTAGAAACTAGAAGGGGGGGGGGGGGGGTTGAATAGTTTCTCTTCGATTGGTGACCAAGTTAAAATTACTTTCAATTTGGTTTGTATCAAAACTATCTTTTACTTGAGGCTAAGTTGCATAATGATTAGGTTCAATTGAAATGCACTAGCAAGGATAATAAGCAAGTATAATGATAATGAAATAAGTAAAGAGTAAGGAAGGAGACGACCTAGTGGGAAGACACCAAGATTTATAGTGGTTCGACAACGAGGCTCTATCCTCGTTTCTACTCCACTCCTCGAGTACACCTACTCGAGATTTCCACTATATCCACGAGATCCCTTCTCGGCGGAGAAAACCTTACATCGTTGCTTACATTATTTTCCGACACTAAGCTAAATGTCGAGACCTAATCTTTAGCTAGGACCAATCTACACGACGTTGCCTACTTCACAATTTAACGACACAAGGCTAGATGTCGGGTTCTAATCTTAAGGTAGAACCAATCTTCACGACGTTGCCTACTTCACCATTTTATGACACAAGGCTAGATGTCGAGTTCTAATCGAAAGCTAGAACCAATGTTCACGACTCTTCACTTTGAAGCTAAGTGAGAACTTCACACAACACAACTACTAATCACTTTAAAGTTTAGTGAGAACTCACAAGACACAACCACATCACTTTATAGTTTAGTGAAAACTCCTAATCAAATCTATTACAACTCAACTAGACTTATCCAATTACACACATGTAGCTTGGATTTACACAACACAAATCCAAGCAAACACATATGCAATGGATGTACACAACAAATCCAAGTATCCACAAATAACTTGGATGAACGCAACTAGTCCAAGTATTCATAAATACATTGGATTGACCTAAAACAAAAAAGGGTATCATGATGAATATGACTAGCTCATAGATTCATCTTTATCACTACACTAGTGAGTGAGTGATCTTCTCATTGGACATGGTAAAGGAGGGGATCAAGAGGATAATCATATGTAAACATCCTTAACAATTTAAGTGATCATTTACTCATGATTATGCTATAGAAATTAGAAAGAGGGCTGAGAAAAACGTCCAAGAGGCTTGCTGGAAAATGAGATTTGACCCACTATTTAAAGGAGACAAAGTTACAACGGATCTATAACGGCTACTGTGCGCGGTACCTTATCTCACCCCGCGGTACCATATCGCTAAGGTACCGCGTAGGTACTTAAGGTACCGCCACTAGACTCCGCTTCGTTTTTTGTCTTTTAGTGGGGTGGGAATATATGAGGTATTTGGATCCTTCAAAGGATATTCTAACAGCATTTGGAATATGCCATTTTCAAATTTTCATTTTCCGTTTTAATAAAACATTTTCTGAAAAAGAAAGTTTATTAAAAAGTCTTTTGTATTATTAACAAAAGTGAGTTTTAAGGATAATCATTTTGATGATCACTAAGTATGATTAAGAAAGGTTAGTGATATGATTATTACCTTGATGATAGTGTTAGTTAAATAATTCATTTTGTGTTTTACACTAAATGTGTTGTATGGTTTGTTGTGATCAAAACTAAGAAAGATTAGTTAACACTAATAATGTTTTTAGGCATCACTTGCATTAACAATCTCCCCCTTTTTGATTACGACAAACGATAAACTCATTTACATAGAAACACAAACTATGGAATTATTAACTAGTTTATCACTATCATTTCTCCCCCTTTGTCGTAGCAAAAAGGTTAGCAAAAGTCTTTGAAGAACATCGAACTTTGCTAGTAGCTCCCCCTTGGTGGTTTCTCCCCCTTGCTTGGGGCACCAAGTTTGTGAGCTAAGGTGACATGCTACACAAAGGTTAGTATAAAGGAAAGAAACACCAATGTATATATGATCACTACCTACTAAGTAACTTGAGAGGGAGAAAGAGAAGAAATCTCAAATTAGAAGCAAGTATTTTGCTAAGTATGTCCAAAGAGGTAATTGACAAAATCAAACTTCAATCCAATGAAGATGATAAGCTTGTCAATGGGTTAAAGCTTTAGAATTGATGTAATCACCCATAAGAAATTGTAAAAAATTAACCAAGATCAACTCAAAGAAGAACTAATAAAATAGCACACAAATAACATAAAGGTTACAAAAAAAATACAACAAAGAAGATAGTCATACACATAGTATGAGTATCTAAAAGCAATAAATATGGAAAATAAACCAATAAGCATAAGCTAGTCTAATAGTGATATTTTCCAAGATTGCTAAAAATAAAATAAAACTAAAAAGATGACGATGCATCATTCGAAGTTTTGTCCACCGGAACGAAAACTTGAATAGGAGGTCGAGTGAGGAGGAATTCAAGAAAATTTAACTTCTCATACACATGAGTAAGTTCAATTTGTTGAAATCGGCAACAATCACACGAGGATCCATGATGCAACACAAAATCGTTTGATGGGGGTATGGCATCAAACTTAGGGTTTGGTGGTGGTGGGGTAAAGGGTTTGGGAGTGTTTTCACAATGCCTTGTGAGGTTTGGGAAGGTGGAAAGGTCATTGAGTTGGGGGGGGGGTATTGAAGGATTTTGGTGGTGGTGGAACGTGTTCTTTTGCTCCGGTGATAGGGTTTATGGTGTAAGTCTCATTCCAATACTTGATTGGAGAGAAGGTAGGGTTTTTGGGTGGTTTGGACGAAGATGGTTCATTCTTCTTAACCCAAACGGGTCGAACCGAGATTTTTGGTTTCTTTGAAAGCTTGGATGAGAAAGCTTTGGGTGAGTGGGGTTGTGACAAAGAAATGTCAAGGTTAGGAATGTAGGAGTTAGGCATTGTGAGAGTGTGAGAATGATATCTCAAGGTTATGTGAGAATGAATTCTCAAGGTTGGGAAGGTGTGAGAATGAAATCTCAAGGTTGGGGTATAAGTAAAATGTAATCAAGGTAAGAATTTGAATACAAAATGTGTAGTGTCAAGGAATGTTTAGTCAATTTGAGTAAACAAGGAATCTTGACTTGGAATAGGGTTTTATGAGTTTTGACCAAAAAATCGTCAAAAGCCACATTCTGGCCGCGGTACCTTATATGGGCTGGCGGTTCCATATCACTAAGGAACCGCGGGTCCTTAAGGAACCGCGTCCAGTGGACTTTAAACCATGTTTTTCCTGGGTTTTGGGAAAAACTAAGACTTTTTCAAAAAATTGCAAATCTTGGAATTTTACCTCTATTAGAACCAAAATATTCTAGGGTTGCATAAAGCAACACATTCACAAAGAATTTCTTGACAAAGGGTGACAAAATAATTTAGATATCATTTTGAACCAATTTTAGTCAAGTTTAGGGGTTGTGATAGATTTAGGTTCAATTTTAATTTCAAATTAAAGTTGATTAGTGTGCACAAAAGGAGAGAATCACACAAAGCTAAATCATAGGTCAACAACATGAAACATTCATTAATGAGGAAACAAGTACAAAGACAAATAAAACTAACTAATACATAGCTAGCTTATCATTAAATCTAGATAAGTGGTTTTCTTTGGCTTGTTGTTGAAAATCCTTATTAAAAGAACTCCATCATTCATCTCCTAGGAGGAGGCATGGAGAACAAGGTAAGCAAGAGATCTTGCAAACCCCTATGTAGTCCATACATATCCATTCTTAGGTTATGGATGAGGAAGTGGTTGTAGAGACAACATGGACATCTAGGACCATGAGTTTGTTGAAACCCAAAGTAAGGATCACCCAAGAGGAGGGAAAGAGGGACACCCAAAATTGGGATGTTTGAGTTGGGTGGAGGTGGAGGAGGCAAGTTCTCCAAGGGTGATGTGGGTGAAAGTGGAGGCATGTTCCCCAAAGGGGAAATGGGTGAGTGTGGAGGTAAATCCTCCAAGGTTGGTGAAATGGATGAGTTGTGAGGGGTAAATGGTGAAGTCACCAAAGTGTCATCAAAGTCATTCCTAAAATGAATGCTTTGGATTGGTTGAGGTTGTGTGGTCACTTCCAAGGGTGCACTTGTAGTGAAGGGTGAAGAAAGCTCATTCATTCTAGAGTTGAATGAAGAGGAGGTAGAACCAATGGAGTGGTTAGTACCATAGGTGGATGAAGTCTTGCATGGTGCAAGAGGTGGGGAAGGTGATGAAGAAATGAGGATAGGGGCATTCTCATTCTTAGGTGTGTGGAATGGTGAGGATTTAGGCTTAGCTACCTTAACCCTTATTTTGAGTGTTTTCCTTGGGGTGGAGGTCTTGGAAATGTTTGAGGTTTTGGTACACACCATGGTTGATTAGGGTGGTTTAAGGTTTAGGGAAGTATGTTTGAAGTGTGAATAACATGATCCAAACTAGTAATGGGTTAAAATCATTTTAGGTGAATAATGAATTTAGGTAACCTACTTTAGGAAATGTGCAGTTTATTATTGAAAATCATGCAAGGTTTACACAAAATTAAGAAAACAGTGTAAAGCAAAGATGTTGTCGTGCACAGTGACCGGTGGTTCCTTATCTAGGATCGGCGGTACCTTATCGATAAGGAACCGCGGGTCGATATGGAACCGCGACCAGAAGGTTTTCAAAAATTTCCCATCCCAGTTTTTGATAAACCCAGATTTTTCCCAAAAGTTTCACAAGCCAAAGTTAACTACAGATCATAATCTAATAAGCTAACTATCATATGGCATGCACAAAGCTATGTAAAATACAAACATGATGGCATAATTAACATTAAGGATCAAGATAAAAGATAATTCAAACATGCAATCATAAGTTAATACACACCCAAGATAAAATAAACTGTTCAACAATACATGTTTACCAACATGTATTCTTTGAAAAGCTTCAAAGCTTTCACCTTCTCTTCTTCCCCAATCCCTTGATCATATTCCCCAAGAACTTGAAACCATTTCTTGATTCAACCCGGTGTTCGTGCAATTCCCCTCGAGTTCTAAGGTTTTCGCGGTAAAGATGCTCCATATTGAGATCTTCCGGTACTTCACTAGAATGATGAGGAGGAGGAGCTAAGTCTTCAAATTCATCCTCGAATGGGTTTGAGGATGGATGGGAATTACTCGAAGAGTGGAAATGAGAACTAGTACCTATGCCATCACCATCACTTGTTGGCATGTCCATGTCCTCATCATCCATCTCTTGATGAACAGATTTTCTCGATCCTCGATCACTTCTTGTCTTTCTTGCATATGCCTCTTGAATAGGCAATATAACCCGATGAACCGGGTAGAAGCGAGAAAGATCAAGGTGGGGAAAATCATGAGCAACCCTTTTGAAAAGGCGAGTTAGAAGCATAGCATAGGGAAGGTTTGTCTTGGGCTTCGAAAGGGCATAATTGATTCGTCGAGCGATATAGAATGCCAAGTTGTACTTGGTGGATGTAAAGATGCAACTCAACATATGCACCATACACGCTGGGATATGATCTCGGTTTCCACCAAGACAAAAGACATTCTCCCTAAGGATATTGGTCCATTGAACCATAAAATCCTTAAGGTCGCTGGAGAGCACTTCATATCGATTCACATTTCGTACATTTGAATGAAGGCTTCTCACAACGTTACCATCACGCTCTTTCGAGATGATTTCAAGAATGAACTCTAGATCAATTTCGGTGTGGTCATTTGGAGGTTTATCTAAGGATTCCGAGAGAGCATCAAGTCTCCATTTATCCGTAAAACGACAAGTGCCTTCATATGGCACACCGAGAATTTGACCAAAGTCTTCAAGAGAGTATTGAATTAATTGATCATTCAATACGAAACGAATGAAGATTTCTCCATTGTATTCAATCATGGAGTAGGTGATAAAGAATTCAAGAAGTAATAAGGGGTAAATATCTTCTTCTATGTTGAGAAAGCTGTTAGCCCTATATTTTATATAGTCGTACAAGAATGTAATAGGTCATCTTAGTCGTTAAAAGGTCTTGTATTGTAATAGGTTAGTCGGGAAAACCGGGCTTGGACTTTAAGCTAATATTGTCTAAGTTAGGGGCGTAAGCCCAAGACTAAGCCAAGCCCGGCCCAAGTCACAAACCCACGGTCCATGGAAAGCCCATTGGTTCATGGGTATATAACCCTCTTTCACATGTGAAAGAGGGTGTTGGTTCATTTTACTTTCTCTCTCTAGTAAACATAAACCTTCCAAATCTCTCTTGTTTCTCTCTCTACTTTTCTTCTCTTTCTCTCTCTAAATATCTCTTCTAAATCTTGTGTTATGGATTGAATAGGAACAACATTTGGTATCAAGAGCCTATAGTGGATAGGTGATTGAAGATTAGTGTGGTGTGTTCTTGATTTTTCGTGATCATTTTGATCTTTATATCACGTCCAAAAATTTTTTCTTGTGTTTTTTATGCTTTCTTCTTGATACAAATCTTCTACATAGTTGTGGTAGAGATTTGGTATATTTACTTTGGCTAAAAACACAAAATTTTTGGGTGTTTTGATAATTTTTTGGCTTAAAATCACGAATTGGTTGAGTTTTGTCCGAGAAAAGTGGAAAATATTCCGATCTGGTCAAATCGGAAAAGGGTTTACTTATTCAGATCGGCATTCCGATTGGTTGATATTCAGATTGGGCATTCCGATTGGCATTCAGATCGGCATTCCGATTGGTTGGTATTCAGATTGGGTATTCCGATTGGCATTCAGATCGACATTCCGATTGGTTGGTATTCAGATTTGGTACATTCCGATTGGTATTCAGATTGGGTATTTCGATCACTCATTCCGACAAGGTTATTCCGATGGGCATTCCGATGGATATTTTTGTTTGAGCAATTTTTAGACTTAGCCACTATCTAGACTAGTTTAGGAACATCGTTTACACGAAGATCAAAAAAAAAAAAAAAAAAAAAAAAAAAAAAAAAAAAAGAGTTAAAATTTTTAGGTCAAGTAAAATCAAATTTTTTCCCTATTAGTTTTTGGCTATTTCTAACTCAAATTCAAAATTTGGCGATACAAAATTTTTCGGCTTACCGTTTTGTCAGACTGAGGAATTTATTGTCGGACTAAAAAAAAAAAAACATTTTTTTTCTGGAAATTTCGGAATTTCAATTTTAACCACACATCATCACAACAAATCCACTAAGATCTGCAATTCATTCACAAGTATTCACCATGTCTAACAACAACATCAACATTGCAACTGCTAATCAAATTCGTTTGGAACAAGGTGGCAACGGTAATCCACCTGTGCTCACTGCCGGTTGCTACGTTCAATGGAGATCTCGTTTTCTCAGATTTCTCGACGGAAAAGAAAACCGAACTGCTCTTCGTCACTGCCTTGAGAATCCACCTCCAATTTTTGAATTCAAACCAATTACCACACAGGCAGAGGATGGTACCTCATCAACTATACGAGCTATGGAGGATTTTGACACATGTTCTGCTGAGAAAAAGAAACTCCTCCAAGCTGAAGCTGATGCTGTAAATTTCATACTCACTGGAATTGATAACGATATCTATTCCACAGTTGATGCATGTCCTAATGCTATGGAAATGTGGAATGCAATTCATCGATTGAAGCAAGGTGAGTCAATCAATGTTCAAGATCTCGAGACTAATCTACTTTGGGAGTTTGGAAAATTCACATCTGAAGATGGTGAATCCATTGACTCATATTACTCGAGATTCTACAAAATGATGAATGAGCTTGTAAGAAATCAGTGCACCATCTCCAATCATCATGCCAATGTTCAGTTTCTACTTCAACTCAAACCGGAATGGCAAAGGTTTGTGACTTTGGTCAAACAAAGGGAGGATATCAAGACTATATCTTACCACAAACTTTATGATATCTTGAAACAACATCAGAATGAAGTGAATGAACTAAGGGCTGAAAAGGCAGAACGGTCTGCTAATTCTATCGCTTTTGTGGCTGCTACTTCAACAAAACCCGTTCCCCGTCAACAACCACCTACTCATTCCTCAAAGTCATCAAGCTCATCCACCAAACCTCTAGTTGCTGCTAAACACAAAGCAAAAGCAATTCTCCCCACTCCACCTCCAAAGTATGACACCGAGTCAGATGGAGACAGTGATGATGAACAAACTTCAAGGGACAAGAAGATTGAAGAACTCATGTCTTTACTCACCACAACTTATAAGAAGATCTACAAACCTACCAACAACAACCTCAGATCATCATCCAATGCTAGATATAAGGAAGTTGATCATGCACCTAGGTATGATCGTGATGCTAGGTATGATAATCAGAGGATGATGAATCAAGTTGGGGCTAGAGATATTGTAGGCACTCCGGTGGTACAGACGACTGGGATTTAATGCTTCAACTGCAAGGGATTTGGGCACATGGCTAGGGAATGTAAGAAGCCAAAACGGGTTAAGGATTCGGGATATCACAAGGAAAAGATGTTGCTGTGCAAGAAAGAAGAAGCAGGAATTCCACTCACAGCAGATGAAGTTGACTGGCGTGATGACACTGATGATGAAGCCGATGATCAAGAGCTAGAGGCACATTATGTGTACATGGCAAAGATTCAAGAAGTGCTTCCAGAGACTACTGATACTTCTGGACCTATCTTTGATACTGAGCCAATTGAAAAGGTACCAACAAATGATAACTATAATGTGTTTGCTAATGAACGACGGCATCCTGAGCAACCCGAAAGCATCAATGACACATATGTAATGGACACGGAGGATAGCAATATCTCTACGGATTCACAGCATATGTGTAATGATGACGGTAATGCTGCTCAGGATACTGACTCGGATGAGGACCGTGATTTGCTTGCGTCTATAATTGATTCTTTAAAACATGAAATTGAGGAAAACAAAGATGCTAATAAACGTTTGAAGCAAGCAAACACATCCTTAGCCAAGGAGATAGACAGGCTTAAAGAGTGTGATTATGTAAAAGAAGCTGATCGACGAGTTGCAATAGCTAATGGTTTGGTATATGAACGTAAGGTGCTCAACGAACAATATTGTTCTGAAGTAACACACGAAATTCATATGTCAAAACAGAAGATATCGGAACTTGAAGAACAACTGCTGCTACATAAACTCCAAATTACTGAATTAGAGTCGGTTAACAAAGAACAAACTGAGCTTTATAAAACTCGTGAAGAAAAGGATATTGAAAAAATTCTTGCTTTGGAAAAGAGAGTCGACACGTTAAACAACATTGTTTACAAAACGGGTCAGTCTATTCAAACTATGAATATGCTCAATAGAAATATGAAAACGAGTTTTGTCAAGCCTGAATATCTCAAGAAAGCTCAAAGTACCAAGCCTGCTCTTTATGATATCGGTTGTTATGTTGATAATCTTGCTCTTATGCTTTCCCCTGACTGCGACGAAATCATTCGTCAACAAGAAGAAAGTCGATCAAACTTAAGTGATTTAATAAACCTTTCTGATTCTAACAATCATATTAAGTTTGTCCCTCAAAAAGAAATTTCAAAAGAACAAAAGATGTATAATAGTGTTCCACCACCAAATGATGAACCACAAAAGAAAGTTTCTTTAAAAAGGAGTTTCAAAAAGCAATCAATTTTGTTAGAAAAGCGAACTTTGGATGAAAAACGTAAATGGGATGAGAAAAGCAAAAGTGTTCAGCAATTTGAGTTTACAAAACAAGGGGTTTTAAATTTGTACAAAGGTGTCGTCGACTATGAAAAAGTTTCTAGGGATACCATTTGGAATATTAAACCTAACCCACAAGTAGAAGTCGTCATTCAACAATGCATTGTTCCAACCATTGATGATCTTTCAAAAAATGTGGAAATGTTTTATAATGCTCTCACTGAAGAAATGTTAACTGATTTAAGCTATGTCAAATCTCTTGAAGATGAAGTTGATTTTCTTCAAATTAAATTAAAGACACAAGAACACCAACTTTCTAACGAAATTGATCGAATTTCTAAGGAGTATTTTTATGCTGACCATATGAATGCTATACTTGGTGTGTATACCGATCTTGATCAATATTGTCATGTAGCATGTCTTGTGTCAGAATCGGACGCGAAATGTCGCAATCTTGAAGTAGAGCTTTCAAAACAAATTCAGTCATATAACAAACTTTCGAAAAGTTTTTCTCAACTTGAGAAACACTCCATTTCTCTTGAACTTGCTTTACAAAAAGGTGAAAAATCTCATAATCATAAAAAGTGTCAAGAAATGTCAGCTTCTTCGTTTCGTCTACTAAATGAAAAGGATTTCGAAATAAATGATTTGAAAGCTCAGCTAAAAGAAAGGGACATAGCCATTAGTGAGTTACAGAAACTCATTGAGAAAATGAAAGGAAAGTCTGTTTTGGGTAAACCATCCGCTGTTCGTCAACCGAATGCGGTTAAATGCCCTAAATCATCTATTTTGGGACAACCCCCACAGACTTTGCCTAAGATAGGAAATGATAAGAGCACTAATGTGATAGCACCTGGAATGTATAAGATGAACACTAGGTCCACTCAAACTGGAACAACGCAGTTACCTCAGAATACTAGGAAAACTAATCAACGTGTGTCTTCTTCTACAGGAGTAAATCCCACTACTAGTGTTAGCGGACCACAGCTTAAGAGCACTAGAGTTGAAGATAGAGTCATGCCTAACAATAGTCAAGGGAAGAAGAATGAAGTAGAAGATCACCGTAGGAATTTTAAGTTTTCTAAGAATAAAACGTCTGTAACTGCTTGTAATGACAGTTTAAATGCTAAGACCTCGAATGTTGAATTTGTTTGTGTTAAATGTGGCAAATGTGTTCGTACTTTCAATCATGATGCTTGTGCTCTTAATTATAATGGCGTGAATACTAGAACTAGGAAGCCTATTCGTATGCCCACTAGTACTAGTAAACCCACAAGAACTTTGAACCAATCCACTGAGCAACCACTTAAGAAACTAAGTGCGTTAGAATCCACTACTCTACGTAAACAAAGCAGGTTAAAGAAGCTTTATGAGAACATGATTAGGACATGTACACGGGGGTATTCAAGATTTACACCACCCGGATACAAATGGGTACCTAAGACAACCCCCATTCTAATTGGGTCTATGAATGTTAGCTTGCCTTTAGAATCTAGGTCCACTACTATTTTGGAACCCGTTTCTATCAAGGGCTCCCATTTGTCAAATGCTACATTGTCTTCTAATTCTTCTGCAGCTCGTCGAACTCATCCTATTCATAATGGACTCCGGGTGCACAAAGCACATGACGGGAAATCTCAAGCTTCTCATTAACTTCGTGGAGAAGTTTCTGGGTACGGTACGGTTTGGAAATGATCAGTTTGCACCGATACTCGGATATGGAGACTTGGTTCAAGGGAATATCACTATAAAACGGGTTTATTACGTCGAGGGACTGTATCACAATTTATTCTCGGTTGGTCAATTTTGTGATGCGGATTTGGAAGTGGCTTTTCGGAAATCTACTTGCTATGTTAGAGACTACGATGGGAATGACCTTCTTACAGGTTCTCGTGGTTCTGATCTCTACACAGTAACTCTTCAAGACACATCTTCAACAAATCCGATTTGCTTAATGGCTAAAGCCTCATCATCTCAAGCATGGTTATGGCATCAACGATTGTCACATCTCAATTTTGACACCATCAACTTACTATCGAAGAATGATATTGTGACCGGTCTTCCTAAGTTGAAATTCGTCAAAGACCATCTTTGTTCTTCTTGTGAGTTGGGGAAAGCAAAACGGAAGTCTTTCAAATCAAAGACTACCCCAAGCTCAAAAGGACGATTGGAACTTCTACACATGGATTTATGTGGTCCCATGCGTGTAGAGAGTATTAACGGAAAAAAGTATATTCTAGTGATTGTTGATGATTACTCTAGATACACATGGACTTTCTTCTTAAGGTCCAAAGATGAAACACCAGAGGTTCTCAAAAACTTTCTCAAGATGATACAACGCAATCTTCAAGCTCAGGTCTTAACCGTAAGAACGGATAGGGGTAGTGAATTTTTGAACAAGACCTTGCAATCTTATTTTCAAGAAGAAGGCATCGAACATCAAACGTCTATTGCTCGAACTCCTGAACAAAACGGCGTTGTCGAAAGACGGAACCGTACTTTGGTTGAGGCTGCTCGAACAATGCTTTCTGCTTCAAAATTACCGCTATTCTTCTGGGCTGAAGCAATTGCAACTGCCTGTTATACTCAGAATCGTTCTCTCGTCATCCCAAGACATGAAAAGACACCTTACCACATCATCAATGGCAGGAAACCTACTTTCAAATTCTTTCACGTATTTGGATCTTTATGCTACATCATTAAAGACGGTGAAAATCTCGACAAGATGAAAGAAAAAGGTGATGCATGTATTTTTGTGGGGTATGCTACATTGTCGAAAGGATATCGAGTCTATAACAAGAGAACAAAGATTATTGTCGAAACAATTCATGTGAACTTTGACGAATTGCCACACATGGTACTTGATCACAACAGCTCAAGTCCCGCACCTCAATGTCCAGCCATGGCACCTACACAAAACAGTGTACGTCCCGTGCAAGAATGTCAATAAAGTACTCCTACAGCAGACTCGACGGATACAACACATATGAATGAGTTGGTTGACTTATATGATCCTATGTTTGATGAATATTACTATGGAAACAATCAAGTTGTGTCAAAGCCTTCCGTTGTCAATACTGCTGATGCACCTGAACAAAATCAACAAGACACAACTGCCTCTACTTCAGCAACAGTTGCTCAAGAGACAATTCCAGTGGATACTCAACAAACTCAAGAAACTGTCATACAACCAACATCACCAACCGTCAATGCTGAAGGAGGAAACAACAATCAAGCAGCCGATGCACAACCTAACGAAGAAGAATTTATCAATCCGTTCGGTACACCGATACACGAAGTCGGAGAGTCTTCTACTCAACATGTTGATCCGTCCAACATGCATACATTCTACCAACCATATCCATCCACTCACCACTGGACACGTGATCATCCATTGGTGCAAGTCATTGGAAATCCTTCACAACCGGTTCGAACACGCAGACAACTCGAAACCGATGGCGATGTGTGTATGTATGCACTCACGGTGAGTTCAACTGTACCTACAAACATCAAACAAGCCATGAATGATCATGCGTGGATTGAATCAATGCAAGACGAAATTCATCAGTTTGAACGCCTAAATGTTTGGGAACTTGTTGACCGACCCTATGGAATGTCAATTTTAGATTTCAAATGGATCTGGAAAAACAAACTGGATGAAGAACAAACCATCATCAAAAACAAATCTCGTCTTGTGGTTAAGGGGTATCGTCAACAAGAAGGGATAGATTTCGATGAATCATTCGCTCCAGTTGCTCGTTTGGAAGCAGTCAGGATATTCCTTGCTTATGCTGCACATAAGGGCTTCACGGTTTTTCAGATGGACGTTAAAACTGCTTTTCTCAACGGTCATTTGAAGGAAGAAGTGTATGTGAATCAGCCGGAAGGATTCATCGATCCTCATCATCCTGACAAAGTCTATCGTCTCAAGAAGGCTGTATATGGACTTAAACAAGCTCCAAGGGCATGGTACGAAGAACTTTCAAACTTCTTGGTGTCCAAAGGATTCTCCAAAGGTTCTATTGATCCTACTCTTTTTACAAATAAATATGGGGATGACATAATGCTGGTGCAAGTTTATGTTGATGACATTATTTTTGGTTCTACGAACCCAAAACTTTCAAAACGTTTTGAAAAATTAATGCACAGCAGATTTGAAATGTCAATGATGGGGGAGCTAAAATTCTTTTTAGGCCTCCAGATTCATCAATCCCCACGTGGTATCTTCATTAACCAAGCTAAGTATGCTCAAGAGATACTTAAAAAGCATGGTATGACCTCATGTGCTCGCGTTGGTACACCATTGTCGACCACATCCCTAGACGCTGACTTGTACTCATATCCCGTAGATCAAACGCGATATCGCAGTATGATCGGGTCACTTATGTACCTTACAGCCAGCAGGCCTGATATTCATCATGCCACATGCTATTGTGCACGATATCAAGCCAGACCTACTCAAAAGCACCTCAAAGAGGTTAAACGGATCTTTCGATACCTTAAGAATACCATTCACATGGGACTCTGGTATCCGAGGGAAACCGGTTTTCATCTAACGGCTTTTTCAGATTCTGATCACGCAGGTTGTCTTGATAGTCGTAAAAGCACTTCTGGTAGCATACAATTTCTAGGGGAAGACAAGCTTGTCAGCTGGTCGTCAAAGAAGCAGGACTGCACTTCGCTCTCATCAGCTGAAGCAGAATATGTGGCTCTATCCGCGTGTTGTGCTCAAGTCTTCTGGATGAGAACTCAACTTACGGATTATGGCTTCCACTTTGATAAAATACCTATGTATTGTGACTCAAAGTCGGCCATAGCCATATCCTGCAATCCGGTTCAGCACTCCCGCACCAAGCACATCGATGTCAGATATCACTTCATCAAGGAACAAGTGGAACACGGCATCGTGGAATTATACTTTGTCAGAACTGAGTACCAGCTGGCAGACTTGTTTACAAAAGCTCTATCGAAAGATAGGTTTGCGTATCTCGTTGGTCGTCTTGGTATGAAGTATATGACTCCAGAAGACTTGGAGGTTTTGGCAAATGAAGCTGCTTGATATTCTCTCACTATGACTTCTAAGCGCATCACAGCTTAGGACTCGAACCTTAACTAAGGAAAGTTTATCTCGGACGATAACTTATCCTTCTCAACGAGAAATTCATATTTATCTGTCATGAGCTTCTCATAAAAACATTAAAAGTTTTTAAGTTCATGAAAACGATTTCTAAGTAAATGTCAGCTTAGAACTCGAACTTCAACTTAAGGGAAGTTTATCACGGATGATAACTTATCCTTCACAACGGGAAATTTATTTTTCTCGGTCATGAGCTAGTCACAAAATAATCAAAGTTTTGAGCTCATGAAAAACGGACCCGAAAGGGGAGTGTACGTTTCAGTGCGCTTTCCCTAATCAATAGAAGAGAAGTCTTCTATCCTGATTATTTTAAAACCGTTGAACACAATTTTTCAAGAATTTCTCAAAAGGTTTTTCTAAATCTTTCAAAATTGTGTGTTCAACACTCCCTTCCTCATAAGTGGTTTTTATATCTCAAACTTGTCATATGTTATTTTGATCAATTTTTGAGGGGGAGCGTTTTAAAATCAAGCCTTTTAATGTTGTTGGGTACATCTCTAAAATTGTCACATTTTATGTATCCAACACATTCCGAAAATGATATGAAATTGTCAAATATAATATATTATATCGGAAAAGGCATCTCAACTCCGTACCTCAACATATTTTGTGGTGTCGTTTTTTCTAAAATTTTGTCAAATTTTGTCTCAAGACACACATATATTGTTGAGGGGGAGCGACCCGACTGAAAATGTTCCATGCTTCATACGTGCACACATGTTTCTCTCCCAATCGGTTTTCAGAAATTGTCATATTTTAATCAATTAGTATCTCTAATATGATGTTTTTATATTAGAGATAGGGGGAGAAAATGTGATTAAAATGTAATATATCGCAACATGTGATCTTAAAGACTCAAGTGCAACTCTTTCCTTCACATGCCAAACTATTTCGTATATCGATGCATGTGTGTAGGGGGAGCTTTTCGGAAATGTAAAACTTTCAAGTGTTAAAAGTTTTGATTTTTATCAAGCACTTTGAATGGTTTTCAATGGTTTTATGGTTACGATCTTTACCCAAAACAACCTACTATCCACGACGGAACGATGGAGTCAAAAGGTGGTTTAGGATAGGAAACTAAGTCCTATGATCCAACCAGAACCGGAGGGATCTACCCAAGGACATTCCATAGCTAGAAATAGTTGTCCTTAGGAAAGATGGAGTGGAATGAAGCTGAATGCAGACCAAGTACTTAAGTTAGCACTGGAACAATCACAACAAGGTGCTAATGATGACGTATTGGTAAGCATTGAAGGAGTTGAACATTCTATGCAACTTAGGCAGAAACAGGGTCAATACATCTATTGAAGACAAGTCATCATGGACCCAGTGATGCAATGCACAACCCTTCCCAGCCATTCGAGTTTCTCTCAAAAGAAACTTGTCTCATTTTCACGGAGATCAACACGTATCTATTGACTTTCTCACTCCGAGTCAGTTAATATTGAAAAGGTGGCAGTCTGCTCCAGCCTCCGATTACCAAAATGCACTTATTGAGTCTAGAGCCAAACGAGATCTATCTATCATCTCATTAGGACACAATCGAGTCCTACGCATTATCCTTGTGATATTGTCAGAACATCTGAGTGATACGATTCACAATGAAGATGGAAATCCTGCTTGAGCCAGCATCAAACAAGCTCATGGTAGGTAACTTGTGCGATTCTACACGAATCAAACTTGTGAGAACTGGAAAGCAACTAAGTTTGGATTCTTAATTGATTCAAACTTGATTCCAGGTTTCTTCGCAAAATCCGTGTGATCTTGCCAGAACATTCAGAGTGACACTCATTAGTGTTCACAGTGACGAATGGAAATCCTTCCAGTGTCAACATCAAACAGCACTGCGGTAGGTAACTCGCAAGATTCTTTATGAATCAAGCTTGTGACAAACTGGAAAGCAACAATGGTGCGATTCTTTTAGAATCAAACTTGTTCCAGGAAATCTGAATTGACGACTCTAATCAGACGGATAATTTATCCTTATGATTCACTCTTTACGTTCGCAGTCTGCTTTGAGACGGTCGAGTAAAGAGAACTGGCTACTACCGCCGGGAAACCCTGTCAAGGAGGTTCTTAATCGAATCTACCTGATCACAGGTACGGTATTTAAATACCGTTTAACGGTCTTCACCGACCGGAGGTAAAACGCTACCGAGTTAGGGTGAAATGTTCAAATCCATTTCATCCGTGTCTATATATGTTGCTGCATATCAAGAAGGTGGCGTAGCTGTTCAACCGATGTCGATTCAGAAGTCACAAGAGCACAAGATGGCGATAATCAAGATACCTAAGAATGTAAGAATGTAATAGGTCATCTTAGTCACAAGGAGTACAGATGAAGATCTCAAGCACTCAAAGTCAAATGACAAAGGCTCAAGATAAAGATCACGAAAGCATGAAGGAACAAAGCTGTTACAAACAAGATCAAGACCAAGATACAAGACCAAAGAAGGAAGATCTCCTCTACAAGAATGTATTCACTCTACCATCTTATGCTTTTTAAGCATTTTAAGATGACCGATACATTGGGGGAGATTGTTAGCCCTATATTTTATATAGTCGAACAAGAATGTAATAGGTCATCTTAGTCGTTAAAAGGTCTTGTATTGTAATAGGTTAGTCGGGAAAACCGGGCTTGGACTTTAAGCTAATATTGTCTAAGTTAGGGGCGTAAGCCCAAGACTAAGCCAAGCCCGGCCCAAGTCACAAACCCACGGTCCATGGAAAGCCCATTGGTTCGTGGGTATATAACCCTCTTTCACATGTGAAAGAGGGTGTTGGTTCATTTTACTTTCTCTCTCTAGTAAACATAAACCTTCCAAATCTCTCTTGTTTCTCTCTCTACTTTTCTTCTCTTTCTCTCTCTAAATATCTCTTCTAAATCTTGTGTTATGGATTGAATAGGAACAACAAAAGCAATCAAACCCCGAAAGCTCAAACATAGATAGGATATAGACATAACCCGTTATTTCCTTGTCAACGACTCTACCCTCATGGAAACAACGAGTGGAAAGGGATGGAAAAGCATTTTGAAGTTGGGGGGAAGCATAGGTTTGGGAGATGTCGGGCATATAATCTTTAGTGAATTGATGATCTTTTTGATATTGAGAAGGCATGATTAAGTACCTAAATACAAACACAAGACAATATTTTTCCAATCACTCATATGAAAAATAAAAAGGAAAAAGAAAAATGAAAATGTGTTATATCAGTTTCTTGACAAACATAGGATTGAATCCATATCATTTTCATGTTCACAATGTGTCTATTCCATCATTAACCAAGAACACATGATCTATGTTAGATCAACAATGGATTAGAACATTGGTTTTTCAAAACAAGGTTTTTAGGTAAGCATTAACAATGTCATTACCTACTTGTTCATGGGTTCATCTCAAATCCATCATTCAACCAAAATCATTTAGCCTAAATTCGGATTTGTTCTACAAGTGGGTTTTAGTGAAATCTTAATGAATATCAACCTAAGGAATCATAGTAAGATTACCATGTCAACCCACATTCCTATTAAGGTTTTAATTCAATTTCAATTTTAAAAATCCCCAATTATGAAAGGATGAACCCTAGAATAAAATAGATGAAACTGAAAGAAAATACTTACAATTAATTGATGTTAGATGAAGGATGAGTGAAACCCACAACTTGGAATCAATTAATTTGAGTGACTGAAGGTTTTGGAAGCTTCAACAATGGTGGAAAAGATAAAACCCGTCGGCTGTGTGTTTTTGGGAGAGAGAGAGAGAGAGTTTGGTTTGAAAAAGAATGAAAAACTCAAACTGGCGCTCTGACAAAAGTTACTGCCCGCGGTACCTTATCGATAAGGAACTGCGGGATTGAGCCACGGAGATAAGGAACCGCCTACAGAGGCAGGTTTTTATCTCTGAAAAACGCCAAATTTTGAAAATCCAGTTTTTCTAAAATACTTAAAATTAAATCATGAGCCTTTTAGAAAATCATTGGATCATCATAACAATAAGCAATAAGCCTTAATGAAGGATTACGAGTTAAATCAAGATCAAAAAGAACCGAAACGGACAAACGACTACTCATAGCAAAACGACTAAGTGGAGAGAAGTAAAGAGAGGTGAATCAAGACTAGGATCAATGCTCAAGGGGTTAATGACAATCTTCAAGTAGTAGTAACGAAGAGCTTGTGTCATATATAGTGGTTTAAGACGTGCCTTTCTGACGAAACGATAAACGGCTTTGGTAATGAATAAGCACAAAGCAATTATTCAAGTATAGACTAAGATCACTTTCAATAATAGTCTTAGTCTAAACTAAAATATGAGCAAGGTATTAATTCACTTTCTCTCCCACAAAGGACCTACTAACCGTATGGGTGCAAACCATGGAAATCATGCTTGATACTTTAAGCTTCGACTAACTCACTCTACATCACCATAGTGAGTCAAGTATCCAAGCAATGAAGGTTTGAGAGGATAAAAGAAAAGAAACACAAACCACAAATAAATGTCAAGGCAAGGATGCCGAGAACAAGCACATAGTCAAGTAATGATCAAAAGAATGATCAAAGGGCGTGTGGAAGAACGAGAGCGTACCTTGGCCACAAAGAGCAATCCATGAAGGAATAAGTGCTACGCCCAATCAATGACTATGATGAGTACTAAGTCTTCAAGGACTAGTATCATTCCCAATCATCTTGGTATCATCATTCAAAGATGTTAAAGATCAATGAAGATGATTCTTCTAAAAGTGCAAGTAACTTAATCCATAACCAATTAATTGATTGATCTTCATGAGTACCTACACAAAGCAAGATGCAAACTAGTAGATACATTTCAAGAGTATATCTAAAATGCATAAAGGCTACTAATCTTAAGTGGGATGCAATATTATCAATTAAAAGACCTATTTTCAAAGAAAACATAGTTTTGACCAAAGAGAAACTTTAGTACAACTAGACCTTCTAATTTGAGGAGACAATGGATCGATCCAAGTTTCAAAGTACAATATACTTCAAAGATCTTGAGTGACCATCGCTCTGATACCAATTGTAGAAACTAGAAGGGGGGGTTGAATAGTTTCTCTTCGATTGGTGACCAAATTAAAATTACTTTCAATTTGGTTTGTATCAAAACTATCTTTTACTTGAGGCTAAGTTGCATAATGATTAGGTTCAATTGAAATGCACTAGCAAGGATAATAAGCAAGTATAATGATAATGAAATAAGTAAAGAGTAAGGAAGGAGACGACCTAGTGGGAAGACACCAAGATTTATAGTGGTTCGACAACGAGGCTCTATCCTCGTTTCTACTCCACTCCTCGAGTACACCTACTCGAGATTTCCACTATATCCACAAGCTCCCTTCTCGGCGGAGAAAACCTTACATCGTTGCTTACATTATTTTCCGACACTAAGCTAAATGTCGAGACCTAATCTTTAGCTAGGACCAATCTACACGACGTTGCCTACTTCACAATTTAACGACACAAGGCTAGATGTCGGGTTCTAATCTTAAGGTAGAACCAATCTTCACGACGTTGCCTACTTCATCATTTTACGACACAAGGCTAGATGTCGAGTTCTAATCGAAAGCTAGAACCAATCTTCACGACTCTTCACTTAGAAGCTAAGTGAGAACTTCACACAACACAACTACTAATCACTTTAAAGTTTAGTGAGAACTCACAAGACACAACCACATCACTTTATAGTTTAGTGAGAACTCCTAATCAAATATATTACAACTCAACTAGACTTATCCAAGTACACACATGTAGCTTGGATTTACACAACACAAATCCAAGCAAACACATATGCAATGGATGTACACAACAAATCCAAGTATCCACAAATAACTTGGATGAACACAACTAGTCCAAGTATTCATAAATACATTGGATTGACCTAAAACAAAAAAGGGTATCATGATGAATATGACTAGCTCATAGATTCATCTTTATCACTACACTAGTGAGTGAGTGATCTTCTCATTGGACATGGTAAAGGAGGGGATCAAGAGGATAATCATATGTAAACATCCTTAACAATTTAAGTGATCATTTACTAATGATTATGCTATAGAAATTTAGAAAGAGCGCTGAGAAAAACGTCCAAGAGGCTTGCTGGAAAATGAGATTTGACCCACTATTTAAAGGAGACAAAGTTACAACGGATCTATAACGGCTACTGTGCGCGGTACCTTATCTCACCCCGTGATACCATATCGCTAAGGTACCGCGTAGGTACTTAAGGTACCGCCACTAGACTCCGCTCCATTTTTTGTCTTTTAGTAGGGTGGGAATATCTGAGGTATTTGAATCCTTCAAAGGATATTCTAACAGCATTTGGAATATGCCATTTCAAATTTTCATTTTCCATTTTAATAAAACATTTTTAAAAAAGAAAGTTTATTAAAAAGTCTTTTGTCTTATTAACAAAAGTGAGTTTTAAGGATAATCATTTTGATGATCACTAAGTATGATTAAGAAAGGTTAGTGATATGATTATTACCTTGATGATAGTGTTAGTTAAATAATTCATTTTGTGTTTTACACTAAATGTGTTGTATGGTTTGTTGTGATCAAAACTAAGAAAGATTAGTTAACACTAATAATGTTTTTAGGCATCACTTGCATTAACACTTTTCATTAGCCCAATTATACCTTTAATATCAGTATTATGTTTTTCATGTTGGGCCCAAGTGGGGTAAGCCCAATAAATAAGTTTATAAGTGTTTTAGCCTATTTTGTTGTATTATTAGTCCAAATACGTTAACTTAGCCCGTTAATGTCCGTATGTTTTATAGTTCGGGTTTTATTCGGTTTTTTACTTGTTGTAGAATCTTGATAACCTATGAATCTATGAAGTGGGTTGATGTTTTCTAGAGAGAGAAACTAGAGAGAGAAAGTGAGAGAAAATGTGTGTCTTTTTATAAATGGAAACTAGAGAGTGAACAACAACCAACCCCTTTCCAAGGAGAAAAGGGGGTATTTATACTTCCAAGCCTTATTTGGACTTGGGCCGGCCCATGACAAGCCCATGGGCCGGTTCTTTACTTAACTAAATAAGTAACTATTAACTACGAGCTATTACAACATAAATAATATTGTGGAGTGACCGATACTTCTAATATACGTAAAAACGTATTTCTAACAATCTCCCCCTAAGGGAGGTCACTCCACGTTACAAAGTTCTAAACCTAGCATACTATACTAAGTCTTCGTTCTTTAGCTCGTAGTCTTTTCTTCTTTTCTTTTTGTTGTGAATATGTTTATTGATCCTTTTAGGCTTTGGCTTGAGAGCAATTGTTCTTTTGGCCTTTCACGTGCGATCTTTGCCTTCTTGTGAAACTTGCCTCCTCGTGACTCCATGTTCCACACACTTATGTCTTTTTGTTGAATTCTCGAAAGCTTCAGAGTTTGATACAGCGGAAGACTTAATCTTGTACTTTCTTGAATTTTTGCTGAACTTTGATGCAGAAAAACATAAGCATGTGGAAACGACTTCTACAGGTACACCGCAACACCACCGTCTTTAACTGGTACACAGCAACGCCACCGTCTTCAACAGGTACACTGCAATGCCACCGTCTTTAACAGGTACACAGCAACGACACGAATAAAATGGCTTTGAACATTTTATTCTAATTCGGTAGCATTTTACCTCCGGTCGATGAAGACCGTTGGACGATATTAGATATCGTACCCGTGACGGATAGTTTCAATTAAGTAACTTCCTGACAGGATTTCGCGGGTAAACCCGTTCTCTTTATTCGACCGTCCAAAGCTGACTGCGAACATAAAGAGTGAATCACTTGGATAAATTATCCTTGTGATTTGAAGCCGTCAATTCATGGAACCTGGAACAAGTGAACTTCAATTAAGATTTTCACCATCGTTGCTTTCCAGTTGTCACGAGCTCAATTCATAAAGAATCTTGCACGTCACCTACCAAGTGCTGTTTGATGTTAACACTAGAAGGATTTCCACTCGTCACTGTGGTCAATAAAGAGTCACTCTGAGTGTTCTGGCAAGATCATATGATAATGCGTAGAGGCCTGGAACGAGTTTAAGTTCAATTAAGAATTAAACCACTGTTTCTTTCCAGTTTTTCACAAGATTGGTTCTAAAAGAACCGCACGTGTAACCTACCATGAGCTTGTTTGATGTTGGCTCAAGCAGGATTTCCATCTTCATTGTAATGCTTGCGTATTACTCGGATGTTCTGGCAATATTACAGGAATACTGCGTAGGACTCATGAAAATCTCTTACTTTTCACAGTGTGTGAGAAAGCAAAGAATAAATGGTAAGTGTCCTAATGAGACTATTGATGATCTCTTGGCTCTAGACTCGATAGTGCGTTTTGATTTAGTGAGCGATGGCTGGAGAGGAGTGCCACCTTTTCAATATCAGTCTATTCGGAGTGAATAAACCAATAGATAACGTGTTGATCTCCATGTGATTAAAACAAATACCTTTTGAGAGATATTTGAGTTAGCTGGGAAGGGTTGTGCATTGCATCACTGGGTCCATGACGTCTTTCTTCAATATCGAGAATCATTAACAAAAATGATCTCAATAGCATATGTATTGACCCGGTTTCTGCCTAAAGTTGTAAGGAGGGCTTCTTTCTTTACACCCTTATCTTTACATTTCTTTTTCATTCTTCAACCCCCTTCAATGCTTACCAATACGTCATAACTAGCACCTTGTTGTGATTGTTCCAGTGCTAGCTTAAGTACTTGGTCGGCATTCAGCTACGTTCACAATCTTTCTCCAACTTTCCTAGGACTTCTAATTCTATCTAGGGAATTGTCCTTGGGAAGATTCCATCGGCTCTGATGAATCATTGGACTAAACCTATTCCTACCACCCTTTTGTCACCACATTCGTCGTGAATTAAGCGTGTTTTGGGAAAGTATAGCCACCATGAAAAATCATTGAAAATCACCTAAGGTACTTGTGATATTGGAATCAAAAGTTTTGTACCTTAGGTGTTTTGTTCATCAAAAACGCTCCCCCTTAACACGTGCTTTACACATATTAAGTTGGATAATCGTTAAGTCTTTTTCATTTTTTAGCCAAGTATCATTTAAGTCTCCTTAATCCCATTTTCTCCCCTTATCCAAAATGTTAACCATTAATATTTGGGATATTGAATGGATTAACCGGTCTTTGGGTAAAAAATGAAATCGATGTTTGGCCATAGAACATGTTAATGCTCCCCCTTAAATTAATAAGGGATAGTTGTAGTGCTTTAGTATGATATATTTTGAAAGATTTAGAATCTCGTGAGAAATTCTTGAAAAATTATCATACCTTAACACTACATCAAGCCGCAAAAGCACAATATTCACAAATATACATATTCACAATTGAAAAGCAATATAAAGTGGACCTGAAATGTACGACCCATTAAATGGATCGTTGCAGTAACTTGTGGTGCACTCCATATGGTCTACCACCAACGAATCTTTCTAAACTCCTCATCAATCTACGTTCACGGAGCTTTTGATCGATCTTCTTGATCACATACTTCGCCATTTGCCGATAACCCTGATGCCAATCCTCAGTCATCTCTGGTAAAGTCCCACCCGAATTGAGATGATCCAACTTTCCTCTGACGTAGATGAGAGTCCCATCACTGTACTTATAAAGCTCACCCACCCTCATAAACTTCATTAACCCTCAACTGTTCAAGTAGAATATCCCACAATTCGGAACAGAAATGCCGGTATAGGGACATCTGTTGACATGTTGAGGTAACACTTGATTCACTGGACGGGTTAGGTTAAGCTTCCTTTGGTAACTTTCGACTCCCAACTGAAGATCTTCAACTCGTTTCTTGATAACAACGCTTCGTGTGAACATACGAAGTGCTGTATTCAAGGCAATGAGGTCTTCACGATGAATATGTGTGAGTTGATCACGGGTCATCAGAAGCAACATGTCTTCGATATCCTCAAGGCGAATGATAGAAAAATCTCCCTGCTGGATTTTGTATTCTCTGTCATCCTCCCTTTTCAGACGAATCTCCGTCACATGATAATAGCCATTCTTGGCTTCAGTTTTCAGACCTAAGATGTTGGAGATGCGGATATTGGATCTAACGTTACTTCCTGAATTGACTAGGTAGCAGCCCCTGTACGCCCTTCGAACTCGTTCGTCCCAGTGTGATGCACCTATGACAGCATACATATCATAATTACGATTTACCTTTGGGACCCAGAGTCGGTTTACCTTTTCCTCGATAAAGGGTATTGTCCTCCAGTTGGCAGCTTTCAGCAAGGTCAGGGAGGTTGCGTACTTTGATGACCCCTTGAGGAGATAAACAAGATCATTGGTGACGAAGAAGTCAAGAGCAATCTGATTATCTTGAGAAGGATCAAGTGGAGGTGGAGCTCTTTCTGATTCATGAAGACCTGGCCGTTGAACGGTATTCAGAGCTTTCAGGATCTCATCAGCATAGTACTCGAACTCCATTCGGGTTAACCGGGTTTTGGCGCGAATTCTCTTATCCTTCAGCGCTCTCTTTACCAAAGACGGAGTAACCGAAGTCTTATACTCATGAGCCAGAAATGCACATAAGTCAATCGGACTGCGGATACGGAGATACAAAACATCTCTGTCAGCGTCTGTGATCGGATCATATTGCGCCGCTGCCGTGATCCAAGCCTGTGGCGGTGCAGTCTCGTCAATCTCCAACGTGTCTGCCCAGTCCCGTGTGCTTGATTCAGGAACAGTAGATTGTGGTTCTTGTTGTAGAGGAGTGGGAACGTGAACATCTGCTGGTTCTGATTCAGGCATCTCGGCGGTGTCATGAACGGGTGAGTGTTGTGCAGCTTCAGGTTCAGTTACCGATTCTGCAATCACAGGAGCAACAACAACAGAACTAACAGGGTTAGTGGTAACAGGTATAGACACAGCAATAGATGTACCAGGAATCGATGACGCCGTAGTAGCATTCACATCGTGGCGCCACTTGGTTCGTCTTGATTCCGTTGAGGTAGATTTTTCCTTTGCTGTTGCATCTTTCTTAGACTTGGTTCCAGACTTAGCAGGTTTCTTTGAGCTGGCAACCTTATCCCCCTTTTCAGGCTGTTTACCCCCATCATCATCCTCATCGTTATCCTCGTTGCTCCCCTTAGCACTCTCCTCATTACCATCACCACCATCATCACCATCATCATCATCATCATCATCCACATCATCATCACCATCATCGTCATCGTCATCATCCTTTTCTTCTTCTTCTTCTTATCCACCTTCTTCTTCACCAGTACCCTCTTCTTCTTCACTTTCTTCCCTTTCTTCCTCAGGCAGAATGTGGTATGGTACCACACTTCCAAACGTTTTAAGTAACCTATCATCCTCCATGATAGCGTCATTCAGGGATTTGTAAAGAGCCCGTTGAATCCTAGATTTATCAAACGATCCAAGTTCCCTCATACGAGCTTTTAGGATCTTCTTTAATTCAAAACCCGTTAACTCATAAGCAATTTTGTAGGCGGATTCTGAAGGATTGGATGACTTGATCATCAAGTTATCAGCTGCGAGTGTCTTCAACTCATCACGCAGTTTAGGCATAATGGATTCAACGGATTCTTTCACTCTCTCTTCAACAGAAGCTTCAAGTGCTTCTTTTTGCTCCTTGTATTTATCCCTCATCGCTTGAAGTCTGGTGATTCGTGCAGCATGCTTATCAGCTTCAACCTGCTTAACCTGAGCTAGTTCTTCTGCATGAGCTTTTCGTGTTAACTCCATCTCTGCAGCGAACTTAGCAAGAATCTCTTCTTGGGCTTTCTTAGATGCTTCTTCACTTTGAGCTCGTCTATGTAGCTCTTGGCGAAGTTCATCCATCTCTCTTTTGTGATTATCCGTATGTTTATCCAACATTTCGGCCATTACAAATACTGCCATTGAAGACGTTGCAGAGCTGCTCTGGGTTGAGTGAAGAGGCTCGGTTGTTACTACGGTACTAAGGATGGGAGTTATTGGTGGTGGAAGGAATGGTGTTGAAACCGGTCTGGTTGGTAAGGGTTGTATTGGTGGAGGTTGAGTTGCTAAAGGTTGAGTAGACACCATGATTGTAGGAGCACCGGACTCCTTTTCAACACTTGCTGAAACAGGGATTGATGTCTCCTTCGAAGTAGAATACCTTTCAGGTGATCCAAACTCAAAAACATCCTCTGGCTCCTCGTACTCTTCTTCAATATTTACCCGTGCACCCGAACCACTACCTCCCGTGTCTTTCTTACTCTTTTCAATAGCTATCTTCATTTCTTTTCTCTCAGCCTTGTTAAGAGTAGGATCATCAACATCCTCTTCGTCGTGTAGAACTAACTCATCAGCCTTACCCTTTCCCTTCTTAGCCTCAGTCTTCTTCTTCTTGGTTTCGGGTTCAGGTAAAGCAGCTGGTTGCTTGCGTTTACCTTTACTCTTGACCGTAGTAGACGAGTCTTCTCCAGTCTGAAGGTTTGCTTTTAGCTTCTTGATTTCTAGCAGCAGTAGCTTGTAATCAGCAGAACCTTTAATTCTATCAGTCAGAAGATGATCGGGAATAGGACCAGGAATAACACCACCAGATGGTCCTTCATGCCTTAGATCCACGATATGATCAGCCTCTTCAGTGTGATGACGACTTGCTGCACGCCTATCAATAGAAACATCATTCTTCATACAATAATTAATGATAAGCTTGATAAACCGAGGGTAAGGAAAGAAGTTATTCTTCAGCTTCTTGTTTTGGAAGAGTTGAAAGGTGAATTCTTCCCACAACAATAATGCATAATCTGCATTTGCGCCTTTATACATTCCATGGAAGATGTTCATAATAGGACTGCGCAAAGCATCATGCCCACTTGTTTTCGGTGTAAGACATCTACTGAGAATACCCAACATTGCTCTCCAAGGCTAACCTACTTTAGCAGTGGTAAACTCTGACGCAACTCGTATGTCAGGACATCCAAGAGCATCGAACAACTCCATGAGTTCGTCTTTAGTAGGATCCCTCGAAAATGACATACCTTTGGGTGTATCCCGTATTCCAAAAATCTTACGGAAGTCTGAAACATTAAGTGTCTGCTGCTTGTTGTCGAGAGTAAAGGTGATCTTGTTTGAAGTACTTTCCTTGGTAGCCCAGAACTCATACATGTAATCATAAGGCACCGAGGCAGTACTTCTTAAAGCATTCTTGAAATGAGATTGATCAAGGATTGCTATGGCTACTTTAAATCCATGGTGAGTGGATTTTGAAACTGGTTTCAGCCGGTGGTTGTTTGGTATGAACTTGAGTGTTCGTGCTTCGGCAATTGCGGCTGCTCGAGAGTCTTGGATTGCTTGTACTGTTGGATTAGTCATCGTATCTGCTTAAGATAAGACATCAAAGGTTGATGCACAAAAATATATAGATATGTATCATTATTACTTCTAAGTATAACACATTTCATCATAATTCAACAAGTACTTATAACAGGCAAACACTACTAATCAAACAACTCTTCATCCGGAACTTTCCTTCATTCGGAACACTTCATTCGGAAGTCCTTCATTCGGAACTTCTTCATTCGGAAGTTCTTCATTCGGAAGTTCTTCATTCGGAACTTCTTCATTCGGAAGTTCTTCATTCGGAACTTCTTCATTCGGAACTTCTTCATTCGGAAGTTCTTCATTCGGAACTTCTTCATTCGGAAGTTCTTCATTCGGAACTTCCTTCATTCGGAAGTTCTTCATTCGGAACTTCTTCATTCGGAAGTTCTTCATTCGGAACTTCCTTCATTCGGAAGTTCGTCTGGAACTTCCTTCATTCGGAAGTTCGTTCGGAACTTCCTTCATTCGGAAGTCCTTCATTCGGAACTTCCTTCATTCGGAAGTCCTTCATTCGGAACTTCCTTCATTCGGAAGTCCTTCATTCGGAACTTCCTTCATTCGGAAGTCCTTCATTCGGAACTTCCTTCATTCGGAAGTTTTCAAGCTTTGTTCATCCGGAAGTTTGTTCAGCCATGTTCATTCGGAACTTTTTAAATGCAGCCTATGATGATTATTCTTAAGCACGATTTGGGAGTTTTAAAGCATGCTAAGGCAACACAACATCTATCTAATGATAATCCGAGTATAACCCACCTATAACCCTACTCAATTAATCCTAAATTAAGGAATAAACCCTAATCTAATAATCTGATTTAAACGAATAACTGAATTAAGAGATGATTTAGGCGAATTAAAGATTAAAAAATTGATGTTAGTACCTTGTTTAGATCGAAGGAAATGGATTGGATGATTAAAAAATGAAAGGTTATGAAAGCTTGTATGTGTGTGTGTGTGTTAATGGCGGCAGAGGAATAGTGAAACAGTTGAGATAATAAAACGCAAGGGGGGTTATGGTTTTGACTTAGGTCAAAATTTTAGCAACTATACCATATTGTCACTTTTAACCCTACATTTTTCCCTTTTAGTTTTTATTACTTGTCTTTTCTAATCTTCTTAACCATTGTTATATTTTGCCAACTTAACCTACACACATCTTAAACATCGCAACCTATTAGCAAATCTCCAAGATCTAAGGCAAGTCTTATCTCATTGAACGAAACATAAATCGTATTCTAAAGCAAAACCACACAAAAACCATTCATCCAATTAATTTTCCACAAACACTTTTGAAAATCGATTTAATGACGAAGATGATTTAATATTTTCTCCCCCTTAAACGATGACCCGTGTTCTGTTTAAAGAGTTGTAGTCATTGTTTAAAGAGTCAAATATTGATGAAAGCATTTCCAATTAGTATCTTGAAAAAGATTGATTCGTGGTGGCAATAAGATTTCTCTTATTTTGACAAATTAATGCACTGAGACGTACACAAATTCGTGTTAGACCAAGTTGTAAAGTAAACTTGATCCCTTTGCATGATTTGGCTTGTAAATCATGCCCGAGAAAATTAATTCCCGTTGTGAGCCAACGTTTTCCAAAGAAATACGTGACTTTAATATGAAAACCGGGTTTCAGTCAGAAATAACTACAAGCCATAATGGGCATGTTTTAAAAATGTACAACTTTTATACGGACTCTATTTATGGCACCGTGTCGATATTGATCGACATTTCTAAGGCCGTAAATATTACCGTACTAAAAGACATGCCCGTTTTAAAAACGAAAAATATTTTTGGTTTTTCTGGATTTTATAATTTTTATGGTTTTTCTAGGTTTTATTTTTTATGGTTTTTGTTGGTTTTATATTTTTGTATTTTTCTTTTTGTGGTTTATATATTTACGATAATATACATGATCACGAACAAAGGATACTCTGAATAGTTTACCACCACTATTCAGCTGATTCTTCTGCCAACTCTTTGAGAGTCGCTGAAGTGAATGATTTCATGCCAAGCTTGTCGATCAAAAACTCGATTCGTCCTCGATCTAAGGCTTTGGTGAACATATCTGCCAGCTGATACTCAGTAGTGACAAAATACAGCTCGATCACTCTGTTCTCCACCTGCTCTTTAATGAAATGGTAGCGAATGTCTATGTGCTTGGCCCGGGAGTGTTGAACATAGTTGCAGCAAAGGGCAATGGCGCTCTTGTTGTCACAATACATCGGGATTTTGTTGAATCCCAAACCGTAGTCAGTTAATTGTGATCTCATCCAAAGGACTTGAGCACAACAACCGGACATGGCGATGTATTCAGCCTCTGTGCTTGATATTGCAGCGCTTTTCTGCCTTTTTGAAGACCAACTGATCAATCTGTCTCCAAGGAGTTGCACAGATCCAGAAGTGCTACGCCTCGTGTCTTGACATCCAGCATGATCGACATCTGCGTATGATATTAAATCAATAGAGGAATCTTTCGGATACCATAGACCACGATGAAGTGTTCCTTTTAGATACCGAAAGATCCTTTTCACAACATGTAGGTGCTTTTCGGTAGGCCGAGCCTGATACCGGGCACACATGCATACAGCAAATTGCAAATCAGGCCTGCTAGCAGTCAGATATAGAAGGGTGCCGATCATCCCATGGTAAAGTTTTGGATCGACAATAATCCCATTCCTATCTTCATCTAACTTGGATTTCTCCACCATTGGAGTGTCCACGGGGTCGCAATTTTCAAAGTTATATTTCTTTAAGGATTCTAGAGCATATTTGGATTGATTAATAAAGATGCCTCTGGGATTCTGAGAAATTTGTAATCCTAAGAAAAATGAAATTTTTCCCATCATTGACATTTGAAAGCGTGTGGACATTATCTTCTCAAAGCGATTTGACAATTCTATGTTAGTGGAAGCAAATATTATATCATCAACATAAATTTGTACCAGAATCATGTCGTTGTCCTCCTTGAGAGTGAATAGAGTGGGGTCCACCTTGCCTTTGGAGAAGCCTTCCGAGATGAGATATGTTGATAGGAGATCGTACCACGCGCGTAGAGCTTGTTTCAACCCATAGAGAGCCTTCTTAAGCTTGTACACATGATTAGGAAACTCCGTACTAACGAACCCATCTGGCTGACTAACATAGACTTCTTCCCGTAGTTCACCGTTCAAAAATGCCGTCTTCACATCCATTTGATAGACGATCATGTTCATATGAGCAGCATACGCAAGGAATAGTCTAATCGCCTCCAATCTTGCAACAGGAGCAAAAGATTCTTCAAAGTCTATACCCAAGGCTTGTTTATATCCTCTAGCGACCAATCTAGCCTTATTCTTCAGTACTGCACCCATCTCATCAAGTTTAACCTTATAAACCCACAACAAAGTAAGGATGTTAACCTTGTCAGGGAGAGGAACTAATTCCCATACTTCAAGTCTTTGGAATTCATTTAGTTCCTCCTGCATGGCTTCAATCCAAGATGATTGAGTCATAGCCTACTGCCAATTTTTAGGTTCAACTTCAGAGAGAAATGCATCAAAGTAGCAATAGAGTGCACTCTCTTGTAATTGATGGCGTGTAGATACTGGTCGATCTAGATCTCCAATGACATTCCTAATTGGGTGATCTTTTGTCCATTTAGTGCTATGATTTTCAATCCTAGGTGGTCTGGAGTGAACAATAGAAGGAGCTTCTTCTGAGGTAGACGCGGCTGAAGGGTTTTCAGGTATCGCTACACCAAAGAAAGGAAGCTCTTGCAGGTGAGCATATTCCAAATCGTGATCAATAGAATCCTCTTCCACATCATTAGGCACAAGTAAGGGTGACGATTCAGGTGTAGTTTGAGAATCACTTGGTAACGGTGCATCCGGTTCAATGTTAATTGAAGATGCATTAGATAAAGCTTCATTAGCTTGAGCAACCACTTCAGGAATTGGGGCGATCACTACAGGTGCTTGAACTTCATCATTCGGGGGATCAAAGAATTCATCAAACAACGGTTGAAACAGTTTATCCCACTCGGGCCTTGTAGGTGGTAAAAATGATGTAGAAGTAGGATTATTGGGAACTAATCCGGAACTAATAGCACCGGTTCCCATCTCATGAAGCGCGGGTTCAGAGCTGCGTTGCTCAGAAGCCATCGCTGTCAGCTCATCGAAATCTGCGTCCTAGTTTCTACAATTTTACCAAGACGACGGTTGTAAATTCGGTATGCTTTCTTGGAGGGTGAGTAACCAATGAAAATACCTATATCGGCTTTCGGTTGAAGCTTGCCCAAGTTCTCACTATTAATGATTGGATAACAAAGAGCACCAAACACATGAAAGAATGAGACATCGGGTTTACGGTCATGTAGAAGCTCGTAAGGTGTTTTTCCATGGCGTTTCCGAATGATAGAACGGTTTTGGGTGAAACATGCAGTAGATATAGCTTCTGCCCACAAAAACAATGGAGCGTTCGCATAAATGAGCATAGTCCTAGCAGCTTCCATAAGCGTACGATTCCGTCTTTCAACGACACCGTTTTGTTGTGGAGTGCGTGCAGCGGATGTTTCATGTGAAATACCAACTCCTTCATAGTAATCACGAAGAGTCTGGTTGACGAACTCTGTTCCATTGTCTGTACGAATACGGCGGACAGTAGTATTCAAACGTACCTGAATGAATTTCAGAAAAGTGATGATAGCCTTCGGTGCTTCATCCTTTGTACGTAAAAATCTTACCCATGTAAACCTGGAGAAATCATCCACAATAACGAGAATGAATTTCTTACCGCTCACACTTTCAGTTCTCATTGGCCCACAAAGATCCATATGCAAAAGATGAAGTTTTTCTTGATTGGTGTCTTCAGCTTTGGGCTTGTAAGATTTCTTGGTACTTTTCCCCCTTGAACACGCGGAACATAAATGGTCCTTGTGAAGTTTAAGCTTTGGAAGACCACGAACTAATTCGTTTTTAGCCAGATGATTAATAGCATCAAAGTTGAGATGAGATAATCTGCGATGCCATAACCATGACTTGGTCTTAGATGCTTTAGAGAGAAGACATACTGGAGAGGCGGCCATCATGTCTTGTAAGGACAAGGTATAAAGATTTGCACCACGAGATCCCTTCAACAAATCTTTTCCTTCCAAGTTGCGGATGAAACAAGTGTGTTGTCGAAAAGCAACCTCTAGGTTGGAATCACAAAACTGTCCTACTGAGAATAAATTATGACCAAGACCTTCTACATAGTATACCCTTGAAATCGTAACGTTTCCAATCTGATATTCACCATACCCCATTATTTTTGCAATATGATCATTACCGAATTTAACCGTACCAAGAAACTTGCTGACGAAATTTCGGAGCATCGGGCGATCTCTGGTCATATGCTTTGAACAACCGGAGTCCAAATACCAGAGGATGATTTGGACCACCTGAAAATATCACCACACGAAGACAATGTAGAGGTATCGGAATCTGAATGTTCCTTGTTATTAGCAGGTACAGATTTAATAATCTTAGATTTGCTAACTTTAGGTTTCTTAGATTTCCTAGCCTTCTTCTTCTTAGTTGGTGGTGTAGATTCTAGTTGGCTTAAATCCTGAGGTATTTCTTCACTGATAGGCACTATAGTGGGGGCTGACCTAATTAAAGGGCGTTGTTTCCATACTTGAGTGCGAGTGTTCCTAACTAAAGGACGCTCAGACCTAACCTTAATGGATGCATTCCTAGTTAAAGGGCACATTGTTCCATCTAATGTAAAGGTCCTACCAGTGGGACGCCATTGCCAGCCAACTTGGGCACGAGTTCTAACCGTTGGCTTCCATTCATGATTATTCCTAATGGCATTCATTTCATTCACATGATCAATAAGACACAAGTCATGACGTTGGGAAAACATACATTCATTACAATTCCAACGATTCAAATTAGAATTCACGAATGGTTTAGGCTTCTGCACAGGCGCAGAGCTTTTACTCTTAACATGATTCTTTTTATTTAAAACTGAACTAACATTCCTATGGTGAGCTTCTACTTTCTTCTTTTTGGCACTACTAGTGGAGGGCTTGATCTTATCTTTCTTGAGTGGCGATCCTTTAGCCTTAGTGGTCTCTTTTAATCCTGTAGAAGGCAAAGTGGGAACATTAGCAACAGATTTTAAAGGTGCCTTACTTGATTGTGCCAATGATGGTTTTGCTCCTGGAGTCTTATTAAATGGAGTTACAGCAATGGGTCGATTAGTGAGTAGTACAGAACCTGGTTTACCTATGTATTGCAAGTAGGCTAAGCAATATTGAACACGCTTAATATATTCATGGGCTGAATAATAGTAGCTACTTGAGGGATCTAAGGCATAAAGATCGTCTAAAATATCCCTAACAAGATCTACATGTTTAATTGCATTCCTCATATAATCATCGTAGGTAACCGGATTTTTCTTATGGAGCGGGTTCTTATAAAGCACTACTGACTTGGTTGTTGGAGCACTAGTGGATGGTGCAGAGTCGGTAGCTGAGTTATCAACAACTTCTTTTCGGGTGAGAAGAAGTGTCTCCTTTAACTCGGCCAAAACCATATTTTTGTCAATGATCATGATGTTTAAGTTAGAGATTTCCTCACATTTTTGGTTCAATTGTTCAACATAAGATTGTTGCTGTGCCGCATTAAAAGCGAAGCGTTCTTCTAGTGAAGCATAAATTTTGGACATTCCCTGTCTTGCACGATCCATCTCCCCTAGAATAGACTAAAGTCTAATTTCTAAGTCCTGGTTTTTAGACTCTGCAGCCTCTAGTTCCAATTTTAGTGTTTCATTTGATGACACATCTCTCTTCAATCTCATAATCTCTTCCTCTAATGCCTTAACAATTGCAATCATCTTGTCACTCGTCTCAACACCGTTTTCACAACTATTTGATATCAAAAGATCCTCATTTTGAGTTTGTTGTTTTAATTCTAAAGATATACAATGTTGTTCTAGTTGATTAAAGCGTTTTGAAAGTAAATTGTAAGAATCTTGTAGCTTTAAAAACTCAGCGTTAGATTCGTGACAAGAATGATTATCTACCTCATTTACAGTATCAGCAACATTTACAGAGAGATCACACACATCATCACACATATTCACAGCATCACAGTTAATCATAGCGGATGTAAGCTCATTCGAATAATTGACATTTACAGTAGTAAGCACATCACACGAAATTACTTCGGACAAGAATCGGTCATATTTAGATAAAATCTTTTCCTTTTCAATTAGTTGTAGTTCGTAAGCGGTGTCCATTTCATAAAACACTTTTTGAACTTCTCCAATTTCAAATTCAAGATTTTCCTTAAGAGATGCAAAACTTCCTTTTAGACTTTCGACAAATGGATTGATCTCATTTTTAAACACCTCGTTCATGTGTTCGAAAGCCCATTCTCCGGCGTTTAGGCCATTTGAAGTCGTACATTCCAAAATGACCTTGTCAAAATTAGTAAAGTATTGATTAATCTCTTGCAAGTTTAACCATACAGTGCTAACAGGTGGGAGATCCTTTGGAATTTCCTTAGGACCTTCCATGTTGACAAGTGTAGGAAATGTACTAGGGTTTTCTTCATTCAACATGTAGGTTGGTGCTGTAATGAGATCTTTGTCCATATGGAAGCGAATTCTAAAATCCGTTTTAGCAAGCTCCTGATTCATTTTAAAATAATCACACTCGGGATATTTTGCAAAATTGTATGACCGATCCTCATCAACTAGATCCTTACTTGTGCGATCATCGAAAATAACAATCGGGTCTAAGACCAATCCTATTGTGGTTGCATTATAAAGTCTAGGACTATGGATCAAAGCTTGTTTTGCATACCGTGGGTTAGGGGGAAGGCCTTTTTGACGTGATAAGTTAAATTCTCTAAACGAAGCATCAAATAAGTGCACTAGTTGAGAAGCAACGTATTGTCTTAAAAGCAAATAATCTAGACTTCTAATCTTATTAGCAGCATTAATCTCCATTTCATTCTTCTTAGACTCGAGTAATTCAAAATCCGTTTGAAGTTTTTGAAAATAAGTGACCACTAACTCCTTTTCTTTAAGTTCATTAGAAAGATTTGCTCTTAAGTTTTCAATTTCTTGTAAGTGACCCATTTGTTTGTTTCGAAAGTGATCATATTCGGGATTTGTTAGAACACTAGACGAAGGCACTAATTCCAAAGTTTGAACTTTCTCGTTGCTTAAGGCAAGCTCATCAGACAAATTCTTATTCTTAGCTAGGGTTTCTAAAAGTGCAGCATTCATTTGGCTAAGTAATGTAGCAGGAACCATGACCAAATCTTGTTGAGCAGGAGTATGTGTATTCGAAATGGCTCCCGGTTGTGATTCACTCAATGTCTGGGGACTCACATTGATATTACTATCATTGATTGTCTCCTCATTTGAAAGACACACCACCGAAGACTCATTTGAATCAGCACTCTCTTCCACAACTTGATGTGGTTGAATACTAGCATCAGTGGTATTATCAGTGGTATTAATAAGTACCTCAGATCTCTTTTCTGGCCCTAAGCTGGAGATAGTTGCCATGAGAGCAGCCTTTGTAGATTGAAATTCATCACAGTCTGAGTCATACGCATCGAGATCATCTGCTTGGTATGCTGCATTCTGTGTGGTGACAGTGTTTTTTTCAGCAATCCCTGGATCAGCAAGAAATGCAAGCTCCTCTTCATCAAGTTCCCTTCCATGTGCCTGAGCATTCACCAACTAGATCTTCTCTGCAAACCATTGACCATCCCTTCTCCTCTTGGGTTTCTTGCAATCCCTGGACATGTGTCCTTCTTCCTTGCAGTTGTAGCATGTAATCATTCTCAACTTGCCTGTGGAATTAGCCCGTGGAGGATTATTGACCATTGGAGCAGGATTGACCGTGCGAGCATTGGTGGTTGATGTAGTAGGTCTCCCCTGATAAGGTTGAATAGGTTGAACCATTACCCTGCCATTCTTAATAGTAGCTTGTTGGCGATAATTGGATGAATTCCTCAACTGGTTGTTGGTAGGAGCTTGTCCTTTAAATCCTCGTTTGCTTAAAGTCCTTGTGAGATAAGCAGACATAGTGGTTAACACTTCAACTGGTTCAGTTCCTTGTTTGAACACAGGAATGGGGACTTCTTCATCATCATCACAATACATTGCTTGGTCTTGTTGAGCTGCATAATCACTAGAAGGAATACTCATGTGGTCAGGGTAGCTTGTTGGATATGCTGCATTCTCTTGATAAGAAGAATATGAAGACTAAGCATAAGGTGCAATGCTTGCTGGGTGATGTTGTGAAGCATAGTGTCGTGACGGTGCATTGAACCGATATTGTTGCTGATGTGAGGTGGGTGGTTGCGGTAGAATCGAGTATTGGGGGAAGGTTGGTGTCATGTAAGGTGATGGATGATAGGCTTGATGTCCCAAGATATAAGGAGTGTTGTTGTGTGACAAGCTTGATTGATTCGCCATCAAAGCTAAGGAATCAGGGTACATACCTCGAGGCGAACGGTGCATGATCACATGTTTCTCATGCTGCTGAAGAAAAGCATATAGTTGATCCAAATTGCACTTATGCAAATCCCTGGTTAACTTAACATCGGTAATATACTCACCCCATTCAGCTTGAGGTAAAGTATTCAAAAATTTGGTGTTAACCTGGAATGGAGCAATCACGAGATTGTATACATTCAGATCATTCATGAGAGTGGTGAATCTGAAGTAATAATCGTGAAGCGTTTCCCCTGGGTTGTACGTGAATCTATCAAACAGATCATACAACTGACATTCCCTTTCCTGTTTGGTAAGAGACGTACCTTGTAGAAACATCTTTAGACGTTCCCATAAATCCTTTGCCACCGTATACTGACTTACCATCCGATAGATGTCATGTGGAAGAGCTTGGAGAATGGTTTGAAGAGCCTTTTCGTCTGCATCTGCAACAAGTTGTTGAGCTGGTGTGAGTTCTTCAAATTCTCTTGGTCGAGTCACATTGTTAACCACGATGGTACCATAGTCAAGTGGACCATTTAAAATTGACTTGACCATAAGCCTCCCATATACCGGTTTTCCCTTAAGGTAAGACATCATCCGGCCTTGCCATGCTTCAAAAACTTCTTTGATGAGCATTGGCGGGCGATTATCCGTTCCCGTAATGACGGAAATATCCGTAAGTGATGTCATCTGAGGCATTACTGAATTCGGATTCATTTTGTTCACTTCAAAGAGACAAAGATTATCGGTTGATCGAGCAGTGAAGTAAAGCTTGTGAATTGTGTTGAGTTTTTGTTGTAAGAAACCAAGATTAAATCCTCTAAAAAATCGTCGAAAAAACAAGTAAAATATCCCTTGATTCGGAACTTTTGTTGATTCGGAAGTGTTGATTCGGAAGATTTTGACTTGGAAAACCTTGATTCGGAACTTTTGGTTCGGAAGATTTGATCCGGAACTTTTGTCTTGATCCGGAACTTTCCCTTGATTCGGAACTTTCCTTGATCCGGAACTTTCCTTGATCCGGAACTTTTCGTTCGGAACTTCTTGATCCGGAACTTTCCTTGATCCGGAACTTTCCTTGATCCGGAACTTTCCTTGATCCGGAACTTTTTGTTTGGAACTTCTTGATCCGGAACTTTCCTTGATCCGGAACTTTCCTTGATCCGGAACTTTTGGTTCGGAACTTCTTGATCCGGAACTTTCCTTGATCCGAAACTTTTCGTTCGGAACTTTCCTTGATCCGGAACTTTTGGTTCGGAACTTTTTGATCCGGAACTTTCGTTGATCCGGAACTTTTTGGTCCGGAAGTCTTTGGTTCGGAACTTTTTCTGGGTAAACAGAAACCTTGTTCGTGATGAACAGTCGATCAAAAAAGGTGAAATAAACCCAGATTTTTACCAAATAACCCAAAAAACACCAAAAACACCAAAAACTCCAAGAATCAAGATGGATCTTCTTAAAGAACACTAATACAATCAAAAACTAAAAAACCACACAAATCATTACCTTAAATCACCCCATAGCTCTGATACCAAATGTAGAATCTTGATAACCTATGAATCTATGAAGTGGGTTGATGTTTTCTAGAGAGAGAAACTAGAGAGAGAAACTAGAGAGAGAAAGTGAGAGAAAATGTGTGTCTTTTTATTAAATGGAAACTAGAAAGTGAACAACAACCAACCCCTTTCCAAGGAGGAAAGGGTATTTATACTTCCAAGCCTTATTTGGACTTGGGCCGGCCCATGACAAGCCCATGGGCCGGTTCTTACTTAACTAAATAAGTAACTATAAACTAAGAGCTATTACAACATAAATAATATTGTGGAGTGACCGATACTTCTAATATACGTAAAAACGTATTTCTAACACTTGTTATATATGTTTATATAGTAATAGCCGAAAAAGTCGTAAAAATCATGTTTATAGTTTTATAACATATAAAACTTATCAAACTACCATTTTTATAAAATGTTCATTTATTTATCCTTATACATATTTATATAAATGTATTATATGAGTTAGTGGGTTTTAATTCACATTTTATACTATTTTTACTTGAGTGCTTATATACTTTAATTTTCCAAAATCTGATTTTTATTTTCATGTTTATCAAAACTGCCATATCTAGAGTTCTATATGGAGATAGAAGCTCAAATTTTTATGACATAAACTACATGATATGTGCTCCATTTAACTCTTCTATAGATACTGTTGAATCAGCCTCTAAGTATTTTATAAAAATCGTCAAACAATGAACTCAGATTTGCATTCTAAACTTGTTTTGATCATATCTCACTCATCCTAATGATTCCATTGCATGGCCAACTCTCACATGTGTACAAGACTCATAGCTTACTATATATTAATCTATTCAAGCCATTTTATCAGTTCATCACATGGGTCTTTACTGTTTTATACAGCCATCATTTTAAGCATGATTTTAACCTTTTTACATATAGTTTTTCATCTTTTTACCCGTGATTATCAACACCAAATCCCCACACAATATTTTTATCATCATATATCATCATACATATATACATTTAAGAAGAAAATACATGATTACATAATCAAAATTAACAAAAGGATGGGGAGGACAATCTTTATACCACCATGATGATGTAGGTTATGATCAAGACATGGATTTTGATGGAGAAACTTGTGATAAACCAAGACCATCTTCAAGACCACCATTCTTCATAAACTCCTTGTGGAAAATAAGCCCCAAGACTCCATAGAAACTCCTCCTTGGATGTTATAATCACCACCAATCAATAGGGCTTCAAAAGAGCTTCATCATATGTAGAGATAACATATGATTTCATGGTTAATTTTGATCAAAATGGGTGTTTAGGGGGAGAGAGTGGACGAATTTTTAGAGAGAGAGGGAGGAGAGTTGTGCGGTTTGCATGTTGGATTATGAGATGAATGGACTGGTGTGAGTGGTTTTGAGGTTAGTTGCTAGTTTGCAAAAGTAAGTAAGACATGTGTCTTGCTTATTTTGTAAGCTTGACAACACATGGGGTATGTGGCTAAGTCTAGCCGTGGGTTTATGGGGGTGGGGCAAGTGTCCCACTTGTCTCATCCCCATTTAATTACGGGTACTCCTCGATTCTAGTTTCCTCGATTTGCGTGCCCTCGGGTCGTTTTACGAAAAATGTTTTTATAAATTATGAATCAACAGCACAAAACGAATCTAATAAAAATTGTTTCATAAAAAACGGAGTCCGAAAACGTAAATACGTAATCCTAGGGTTTCCGGTTTAGTCGTAAAGGACGTTAAAATAAAATCGTAAGTCCTAATCTCTTCTCGCAAATTTGTGAGTTTATGAACCAACACAAATTTAAAATCTCAAAATAATATTCACGTATAAATTTATTTTCTGAAATGTCGGACTGTCACCAACGACGGTGTATGTAAGCGTGAGCACGTAACGTAGAATCCTCCGGTTTAGACGTAGTCGATGCTACTTCAAGACGTAAATCCAAATTTCTTCCCAAAAATAAGTGAGTTCATAATATAACATTAAAATAATGTTTTTAAATAATACTTGAGAATAAAATATCAATCATAAATTGACGGATTGTCACATAATGGATCAGGCTTAGACCTCAAAGCCTACTCAGACTCTGACTACGTTGGGTGCTGTCTTGATAGAAAGAGCACCTCTGGGAGTTGTCAAATCCTTGGAGGAAAGTTAGTATGTTGGAGCGCCAAGAAACAAAACTCTGTGGCCATGTCATCAGCTGAAGCTGAATATGTAGCGGCCGCTGGTTGTTGTGCTCAAGTTCTCTGGATGAAAAGTCAGCTGGCTGATTATGGGATCATTTATGAAAAGGCTCCCATATTCTGTGACAACACAAGTTCTATAGCCATCTCAAATAATCCGGTACTTCATTCCAGAACTAAGCATATTGACATCAGGTATCACTTTATCAGAGACCATATGTTAAAAGGTGATATTGAGCTTCATTTTATACCCACTGAATACCAGCTCGCTGATATATTCACCAAACCTCTGGCTGAGCCAAGTTTTACTAGGTTGGTTGCTGAGCTGGGTATGCTCAATATTGGTAAACAAATCTGATAAATGATCTCTGATCTCTGTCTCCGGGCATTAAAGGGAATTGAATGTAACGAGGTAGTTACATTCCAATGAGACTTAATATATTCCCATATTTAATTCAAATGATTAACATTTATTGTCAACAACTTTCTCGCTTTCCAAGGGACAAATATCACATGAAGAGTCAAGGGGTCCCACTTTTCCTAAAAGGTAATTTTTAGCATTAAATGCTTTAATTGTAAAATGGCTAACCTTTTTATCAAAACCCTTGACTCACTTTTCAAAACTCACATTACTCATTATTTTCACACACACATACTATTCATCTTCTCAAAAACAACATTCATTTCTTCCTCACTTCAACAATGGCGTCTTCATCATCTAACATCGCTTTCACCGTCCTGGCCGCCTCGAACGTTGATTTTGGGATACACGATGGCAAAATTTCCTTAAACAATTGTGTAGCTCTCTTGGAACACACCAATTCACTCTACCAACCATTGTTCTCCTTCCTTAAAAACTCCACCATTTTTGAAGTCATAACCAGAGTACCTTCCACATGCTACCACCAATATTTGAAGGAGTTCTGGTATAGCGCCGAAGTTGATCCAACCTCTTCACACATCACTTTCAACCTTTCCACACATCCCCAACCTCTCACCTTTGATCTTCATACATTTGCCAAAGCCATTGGACTTCCAATCAATGAAGGCATGTCCGTTGTGCCTGCCAGCGCCACGGTGAAGAAGGCTCTGGCTACCCTTCGTCCTCATGACGACAATGATAAACCCTTCACCACACAAGGTTTCCAGACCAAATCCCTGATCAAAGTGAACTACTTCTCACCTATTTGGAGGACGCTGATGCTATACATTGTGAAATGTCTGGGTGGAAACCAGGGGTCTCATGATCAACTTAATGGATCCCAGCAAGTGATTGCTTACAGCTAAATTTGGGGGCAAGATATAGGGATCGCTCATATACTTTACTCTGACCTCATTGCTAAGCTAGAAAACAAAGGGAAGAAGAACAGACTGGCCACCATCTGCTACACAAGATATCTCTCTCTTCTCTTAGAAGATATGATGGGTGAAGGCTACACTAATGATGAACTTCTCTCCTTCTCTCCTTATCACATCACTGTTGCATCTCTAAAGACTCCTTTGGAAGACGAAGTACCTCTCAACAGGCACATGATGCAGGTCGTTGGGCTACTAGTTGCTGATGGAGAGCCCTTAATCCCTGACAATGAGGTGAATGCTGAAAGAGCAACTGACAAGTCTCTGTTAAAGACCTCTGTGCGGTCATCTTCTCAGCCCAAGGTGCCTAAGAAAAATAAGAAGAAGAGGAAAGACATCCCCCTTTCCTCTGAAACCCCTTCCGTTAATCCTTCCAAGTCCAAGAAGACCAAGAAGAACCCATCCCCTTCTCTGGTAGATGTGGTTGAAGAGCCTGCCGCTGACAAACAACCTGAGTATATCGTCTCCCAGTCAGCAGAGACGACTAAGAACCTTCTCAACGATGATATCTCTCAGGTATTAGTTTGCCATTTTATTCTCTTGGAGGTTCACATACAATCACTCTCAACATTCTGTAGGAGAGAGTGATGAAGTCTTAGGGTTTGCCTCAACCCATAGAGTGTTTGTGTCAGCACCTAGAACTCTTAGGATTATCTGTACACTCTGTCTTAACACAAGGATATGATTCATTTGTGCTCATAACGCACCCCGATGATCCTTCACCCTCTGGACTGTGCTCTTGTCCATACCAACTTGAGCATGCTATAGGACCCGACCTAGAGTCTCTGCACTTCACGTAGTCTCTAGGTCCCCCTCATTTGAAAAGAGTCCCAAAGAATTAATTCTTTTGGCGGGACTGAATAATCACCCTCAGTCTTCCTAGGGGCAGCGATAAAAGGCGACCATTCCCTTCAAATAATTCACAACTAAAAGAGTCCCAAAGAATTTATTCTTTTGGGGGGACTGAATAATCACCCTCAGTCTTCCTAGGGGCAGCGATAAATGGCGACCTTTAACTTCCATGAATTCACAACTAAAAGAGTCCCAAGGAGCAATCCTTTAGGGGGAGCTGGATAATCACACCCAGCTATCCTAGGGGCAGCGAACGGCGACCATTCACCACATAATTTTCACAACTCAAAAGAGTCCCAAGGAGTAATCCTTATGGGGAAGCTGGATAATCACACCCAGCTATCCTAGGGGCAGCGAATGGCGACCCTTCAACATAACTATTTCACACTTAAAAGAGTCCCAAGGAGAAATCCTTAGGGGGGGCTGGATAATCACACCCAGCTTTCCTAGGGGCAGCGAATGGCGATCTATAACTTCATATTTTTTCACAATTGGTTACTAACAAATGTCATAACAGGCTCATAATCTTCATGAAGAACAACAGAATGATGATGCCTATTCTATTGCTGGTGATGAAAATGCTGAAGTCCCCCACATAGATCTTGATGCCATGTCAGACATTGATTCCATGCCAGAGGATGAGGTCTTCATTATTGAAGAGGACTTGACCATTTCAGACTATGCTGATATGGATGCTGATGATGACCAAGTTACATAAGAGTTGAAACCCATCTCCTTCCCATCACTGCCTAATGTGTAAGAACTGGCTGCTAAGCGGCTATTGGACCAAAGGCTCTGTGCACCAACCCCAGTTCCCTTCCCAACCTTACCAAATGTCATGGAACTAGGGGCCAAGCAACACTTAGAACATTTACAAAAGCTCAAGCCTGTCCATGTTCCTCGAATGAAAGATGTTCAAGAACTCGCTGCTGAGGCTCACTGGATTAAGAGGGGTGACATCAGTAAAACCAAGCCCAAAGTCACAAATGATGTCATCCTCTCTGAATTACAAACACTAACCCATGCTGCTGAGGAGCTCACCACAACACTAGAGACTTCACTAACTTCATCTGTGGAGTCCTCTATGACTACCTTACTTCCGCAACTACTAGGAAGTGCCTTGCAAGCTCACCTCCCAGCTGTTCTAGACCAGAGCCTCCAGCAATACATACCATCTGTCCTCACATCAGCTGTCAAAGCAAATATTGCAGCTATTGCTAACGCGTCTGAGCCTTCAAGAAAACTTCTTCAAGAGCTGTTACAAGAGGAACTTAAAGAGATCTTCTTATTTGTTCATCAAGAATTCATTAAGTTCCTTAAGCCTGGTTCATGCACAGCTACTACCGGCGCTATGCCTGAGGGGGAGAATTCAGCAACCTCCACCTCTGAAGAAGAAGAAGACACTGCCTCACCTAAGGGGGAGCAGTCACTCAAACAACCAAAACCTTCAATAGTGATTCCTATACCATAACCTCTTAGATCCTTCAACCCCAGCACTGATGCAATAAAGGTTAAGGGAAAAGGAATTGCTATTGAACAACCTGAAATAACCCTGCACTACCTCCAAGAAGAAGGTGGATCTACAACCAGGCTCTCCAAAGACTCTGATCTAAACAAATTCAAGAGCGCTGATGAACCACCACTCACCCCAGAGCAGGCAAAAGCTCAAATCTTGGAACACCAAAGGCTGGCAAACATCATAGCGGCTGAACTCAAAAGCAAAGAAGCTCTGAACAAACTATCTCCTGCTGTAAAGGAAGCTCAGCTGGTTAAGCTAAAAGAATTGGAGGTTAAAAGGAGCAACCTTCTAAAGGAATATGAAAGACTTGTAAACTAGAGAGCTGAACCTAGTCAAATCACCAAGTATGCATGTTACACTGACAAGAACAAAAAGGTGGTGATGACCCTTTACAGAGAGAACCAACTAACCAACTACAAAGTCTCTAGTGACTTTAAACTCAGAGATCTGGGCCTCTCTGAATGGTTAGAAATGCTGGCTCTTGCCGAAAAGAAGACTGGGCTTGGTGCTGCCCAAATGATGAAGAACATTCAAGCAAAGCTGAATTGGGTAAGAGACACGGAAAAGAAGTTGAAGGTACCCCTTCCCCCTCAACTTTCACAACAACAACCTTCTCAAGGACAAAGGAAAAGGAAAACCCAAATGGGGCCTCTGGTGGAGAAGTTGGTTACTAAAAACATTGTTGTTGATGGGATGCACAGAAACTTGGTTCTGCCCAAAGAGATCACCAAACCAGTAGGGGGCCAAGTATACTCAGAACCAGAGACAGGTATGGCTTTTATGAATGGTAATTGTGAGTATTACTTTCAGAGGATGAATGAACTACATCTGGCATCAACCATCCAGCTTATCAGACTCAAACAGGGCATCCTAAGGAATTGCAAAGCAGCTGAGGATTTTGAGTTTGAAGTTGAGCTTGTCATCAACTCTAGGAGTGACAAAGTTGAAGCCCAGAGAATCTGTGATCAAGGGCTCGATCGCTGAAGAACCTTTTTACTTTTTGTTTATGTTTACACCTCTGGGTGTTCTTGTAATAGACTAGGTTCTTTATGTTTAATTAAACTTTGAGGTATGTTTGTTAAATTATGTGTAAGAAGAAGCTGTGTACTCATTTACAATAATTTTAGACTTAGTATAATTTATAAACAAATAGGGGGAGATTGTTAGGCCAATGAAAGTTTTAACTATGGCCCAGTCTAGATTTTTTTAATTAGACTAAGTGTTTACTGATCGCTGAGAGGACCAGCGACAGAGACTAAACCAGTGGAAGGCAAAGCCTCAGCTGGCACACCAGGAACATTCAAGTCAAAGACAACGTCAGAGAAGTCGAAGACATTCTAAAGTCAGACTCACCAGCGATTATGGATAGCTGGGATGTTGAAGGAATGTACTGGTGTTCAAGGATCTCTGAGTTGACAACACTCAGAGATCACTTAAGAACCCTAGAAGTCTGGGATAAGCAAAGCTTATCCAATCCTTTATAGTTTAGGCGGGAGAATCTACCAAGTGTTTTGAGCGGGACAAAACAAGAGATTCAAGATAAAGCCTAGTACGACCTAGTGGGACAAAAGGTGAACAGTTGGCAGAACTGTTCACCTAAAGTTGGTTAAAGGTATGTCTCGATTTGGACATGCATTTAATATGTTGTACTCTTCCATTCAGAAGTTGACACGTATCAACTACTCCAACTAAGGAAGCAAGCTCGTACATTATAAATAGGAGTGAGAAAGAAGAATTAACTCAACCCTTGTGCTTGGATAATTTATCTAAGTTCTTTCTCACCTTGGAACCGCTGAGCCCCAGCTGTCTACCAGCGTCTCATTGGTTCCCTTGTAAACTTGAGTCTCGAATCTAGTTTACTTGTTTCTAGGGTTCATATCTTGTTGTCATTCAACGAGTGTATTCATAGCACTTTGTAATACTTTGTTTATAATACTTAATAAATCATTACGCGTTTGAAAAGTATTTCATTGTGTTTCGTGGTTTCAAGAGTATTAGTTTATCAACAATTGTCATATTAAGGGACTATCATTAACACTTAGAGAAACTCTGATGTTATATGAACAATTCAAGTGTTATGCGGAATTAACACTTAAAATAAATAACAAGTAAAAACAATAAACCAAACTTTCACTTTTGATTGATTATCAAACTTAAGTACAATGAAAGTCGAATACTAAATAATGCGTAATAAACTATAAACCCTACGACCTCCTTTTATAACATAAGGAGTCGTGTATAATGGATAATCTATCAACTATTCTAGGAAAAATAAATATAGAAAATACAATATTGAGTATATCTTTTCTTCAAATAACAAACGTGCTGACAAAGTTTTCCTATCAATGCTTAGACTTCTTCTTATCAGCTCTTGGGTATTTCTTGTCAATGCTTGATCTGTCAGCGCTTGATTTCTTCCTATCAGCGTCCAATTAACTCTTGTCAGCGTCAAAGTGTCTTGGCTCATATTATTCCCAACAATCCTCCCCTAAACTTGATATCTACTCTAGTAATCAAGTTTCTAAATAAAAACTAAGTACAAAGAGGATTCTTACAAATACAAATCACTTTTTAATTAGATAATAAATAAACCTAAATAAATCTTGCCTAACATTACTAGTATAATCCATTTCCAGCTGTGTAGACACCATCTTCTTCAAAACTTCCTTGGACATAGGATATTCAGCATCCTAACATCACTAGTTCTTTGAAATCGGTCTATTCGAATTTACTAAGGTTAATAGTCTGACTCAGTTGTTCTTGGTGAAAGGATAAGAAATATGGTTATCTATTTTAAACTAAAGGAGAAAATTTAAATGTCGTTGAGTAAAAATGGAAGCTTTAAAATTTTAACTAAAAATTAAGACTTAAAAATAAATGACGAGAAATTAAAACTTTTAAAAGTAAAATTTGAAAACTTAATAAAAATGCAACCTTGAAATAAATCTAAGATAAAACAATTAAAATAACACTTAAGAAATTTGGCGGGAAAAATAAAGATTTAAAACTAAGTCGGGAAACTAAATCAACACATAAGTCGGAATACACAAAAACTCAACCTAAGTCGGAATATATAAATCTCTACCTAATCCGGAATATGTGTGCAACATACAATCCGGAATGCTAAACACTGTCCTAATTCGGAATACACCTCAAGCATACAATCCAGAATGCAACTTCTATACGTAATCCGGAATCCTTGCTATTGAACTAATCCGGAATACGCGTCTACAACCTAATCCGGAATGTGTGTTAGATACACAATCCGGAATCCATCTCCTGAACATAATTCGGAATCAGCATCATGGACGCAATCCGGAAAATAGACTTTCCTATGTAATCTGGAATCCGATGTTTTTGACCTAATTCGGAAAGTAAGTTCCTAATCTAGTTCGGAATGTAGACTTTCTATACCTAATTCGGAATCAGATCCAACATCTAATTCGGAATGTTGTATTTAAACCTATTCGGAATATGATATTTTCAAGTAGTTCGGAATAAAAGATAATTCTATACCTAGTTCGGAAAAAAGGGGTTTTGGGAACCCGGATTAGAAACAAACTTTTAAGCAAAATGAAAATAAGCAAAATGAAAATAAGCACTTATCTAAAAACTTAACCAAATCAACTTTAAGAAAAAGCTAATAAGCCAAAATTTAAAAACTTTTAAAAACACTAAATAATCTAAATATTAAAAAATCAACTTTTTATAAAATAACTTTTAAGAACACTTAATTAAAAATAAGCAAATCACACAAATAAGCACTAAACACAATAAGCTATAAAAATCAAACACATGAAAATCAATAAGTACGATCAAACAAACACATAAATAAAGCAATAAGCATAAAGATTAAGCAAACTACATGATTATCAAAATTAAACAAGATTAAAAATAAAGAAAGGTAGAATGAGAATGATTAATGAAAAGCTTGAAATTAAGATTAAGATTAAGAGATTCAATACAAGATTAATGTAAAAGCTTAAAACATTAAAGAAAAGCTAGAAAGAGAAAGTAATATTAAGATACTCCTAATTACCTTACAAAAATTAAAACTAATAACTACCACTCCTTAATGAAGTGTTTAAGGACTATATATAGGAGGAGGAAAATGTGTTGATGCTTTCTTCTCGTCTTTTCGTCTTTTAAATTCTTCGTCTTTCTCGACGTTGTCTCGGGATTTGTCGATATGAAATGAACTCGTCTTCTAATTTTCTTCTTTTATTAGAATTGGTTCTTCGACTTCGTTAAACTTATGTCTTTATACTTTTTCTTCGATAAATCTTCAGAATAGGCCTTGGACTTCCGTTCTTTTCACTCTTGATCTTTTGACTTCGTCTTTGTCTTTTTCTTCGATAAAAGCCCGTGAAAACCCGTGTTTTCTTCCTTTTTCTTCTTTTGGTCCTAAAACACAATAAAAACACAAATCACGCATAATTCCGACTTTTACGACCTTAAATACACGTTTTGGCTTGGTTACTATTATAATTAAGTGGTAAAAGGATGGGTGTTTTCACACCTATCAAATCCCCTACACTTGACCATTGCAATGCCCTTATGCAATGCATTAATTACAAAGCAAGAATTACATTTTCCATCATAATTAACCCACCTTGGCCTTTATTAAACACAAGACATTAAGGAAACTTAAAGAGATAGAAAATTACAAAATATTTGAAGGAAGAAAACAAGTAAAGATATCGAAGACTTACATTAGGGCTTTGGTTGTCTTGAATGTTTATCACCCTCAAGTTTCACGTTCCCCACACCAAGCTTAAAAACGAGATTATTGTTATTTTAAGTTAGCAAGCTAACACAAACTCATGTGGCTCAATTATTCACTTAGACTCCCTTATTCCTAGGTGTGTCTCTTATATTTTATTGTTGTCTTGAATGATCACGAGGATGCATTGTTGACTTATTTCGATAGTTTATTTAAGCCAAAAATAAAGTAGGATGATTTAATCAATAGTTAGCTAAAGGACAAAATCTTTTAAAACTGCTTCTCGAAACCTCATAAAGTTCATATCTTGGCATAACTCGTTTCACGATTTGAGACCTTTCTCGGATCGATATTTGGCATTGACTTCATACTTCGAATCTTGAGAGACGTTCATGAAATAATGGTCTTCTATTCATAACAGGAATTTCTTCACTTGAAGTTTTTGAGAGATTCTTCATACTTGGACCACGACTTCTTCATTTTTCTCCAATCTTTATTTGGGATTTTGATATACAACGATCCGTCTCCTTTTAGGACTTGGATCTATTTATCCTCATACCTTGTTAGGGCCTTTTTGGATAGACTTCTCCATGATCTTTAGGGGAGTATTTGCTTTTCGTCGTATGTCTTGATCCTTCATTTGATTTTTGATAAATGATTCTTCACATCAATTTTGATCTTTAGCAACAAAATGTAGCCCTCGTACCTTGTTAGGGCCTTTTCGGACTCGCCAATCTTCGCATCCCGCTTCAATAATTTATGCCTTGGCTATGAACTCTAATTAATACCGAGCAACTTTTAAACAATCTTGTACTAGAAGCTAAGTAATTTTTCAAATCGTACGACCTTATTTATTGCAATTAAATTTATTAACAAGCGATGGAAGAAAAAGCTCATAATTAACTCACATAAATTCATGAAAGAATAACAAACTCATAATTGACTCTATCATCTCTCGTTCTCCACAATTTAAAATCTCAAGGAATGAGACTCGTGGATGCTTAGCCAAATAAATCAAAGTTTTGGGTTTTCAAGTCATCTATAAGATCTTGCAACTTCTTAGACTTTTTCAAGTTTAGAATTTGCATTTTAAAGTTCCCTTGATAAACGACTTTCTAGGATCAATTATAGGCACTTGCGAAAAGTTCTTGTTCTTAACCCGTAAGAGTTAAGACTTTCGCGTTTTAAAGTTCCCTATATAAAAGCCTAGCAAAACTTGATTTAAATACGTTAAGGATACTAGCTAGAGTAAACTCAAATAAGTGAACTCGGTTTGAGTCAAAAGATTTATAATGGGCCTAATATATCAAAGACATCTAAGCTCATTAAAACCATTTTATTAAAATTTATTCTAACAACGAAAGAAAATAATGATTACAAAGGAAATACAACAAGGCCAAAATAGATCAAAAATTTTGAAAAATGTCGAAAAACCAATTTTCTGGTTAAAATGAGGACAAATACAAGGAAAATCCCACTTAACTTCAATAGAAGTCCCCCTACACTTGATATAAACATTGTCCTCAATGTTTAAGCATGTGGAAGTAACCTCCCCTACACTTAGGACATTGTGCATGTTGTTTAAATCTTGCTAAGGAAGAGATAACTAGAGTGATGCCTATTTCAACATAAATGATAAAATAATGAATCAAAAGAGTTTAAGATAGAACCGGGAAGACGGAGACTCGGAATCACTGATCGTCAAAAGTCATCAAGAATGGATCTTTGATAGCTCGAATCCCTGCACATGATAAGAAAGAAAACAACAAACACATACTGGGGTCTCCCCCTACACTTATTATAAAATGGATAAAAAAGGATAGATAATCGGGTTGCCTCCCGAGAAGCGCTTGTTTTTGTTCACCGAGTCGTGAGCCTGACTCGACCTTGCTTAGAATGGTAAGAACCTTGAAGAACATCCACCCGGGTCAAATACATGGTTTTCGTCCATCAAATAGCACAAGCTTAAGGTGAAAAAGGCAAGCCAAAGAAGAGTAGGCGAGGTTCCCTTAAGCAGTTGTTGAGCACGATGGTAGAAAGTATGATGAAGTGCAAGCATATCTCCATAAGTTCCAAAAAGCTTTCCTTTTATTTCATCAGATGGATACTGAGATGGCTTAAAAATTATGATACCCAGATCGAACACCTTTTCCTTTAGTGGAAAATAAGACTTAGGCTCAGTAGACCTTGAAGATTCGCCCATAAAACGCACAATCTCATCCGAAGAAGGTGGAAAGAGAGGCGTCAAGATATAGGTACTATGGATATCGGTGTCGTCCGGTTTCTTCTTCTTTGAAACAGGTTTCTTAATATCCGAAGGAGGATAAAGATTAAAATCAAAGTCCAAAGGAGGAGAATCATTCTCATTGGGGAAGTATGTATTGAGAAAAGTAGCAAAATCTTCCTCAAATGAGTAGTCATCCAAAGTAGGATCAAGCATTGTTGGTGGAGGATCTTCATCAAAAGTAGGAGCAAGGTCATCATTTGAAGAATCACTCGAAAGAGTATCAACATCATCAAAGTCATCATAAGTTGGCATGTCTTTATACTCTGAAGCAAAATCATCATAATCATCCACATCGGAACTAGAATCGTCATCATAGTCATCATAGATCGGTGGAGACTCATAAATTGGTGAGGGATCCAAATTGGAGAGAGAATCATCAAAATCATCCACATCGCCTTGGAAAAGTGGATTATCATAGCAAGACTCGAAAAGAGGATTGTCATATACAACAAAATCATCAAGCTTTATACTTTCCAAAGTAGTAGTAAGCTCTTCTTGAAGCACATCAATCATTTTCACTGACTCTTTTCCATTTGATTTACTTGTAATCTTCCCCATCTTAAAGACTTGTGCATCATTCCCGACCCTTAAGTTTAATTCACCTTCGGCAACATCGACTAAAGCTTTTCCGGTTCTCAAGAATGGTCGTCCAACTATTAACGGAATACGAGGGTCCATTTCATAATCAACAACAACAAATCGACCAGAAAAGTGAAGGTACCAACTTTAACGAAAAAATCTTCGGCAATACCAACGGGGTAAGCGAGAGTTCGATTTGCTAACTCAAGATTCATCTTTGTCGGTGTAAGGTCGGGTAATGATAAATTTTTCCAAACACTTAATGGCATTAAATTAATACTTGCCCCGAGATCGGCTAAGGCAGTAAATTCTTCAACTTTGTTAAAAATGCAAGGTAGCACAAAACGACCGGGATCTCCAAGTTTTTCTGGAATTTCTTTAAGAAGGACTACAGAACAGTTTTCATTTAAGCGTGTGTTGACAAACTCGGCCATCTTTTCCTTCTTGTTAAGCAATTCCTTGAATGATTTGACAAATTTTGGCATTTGGACAAGTGCTTCAATGAGGCTAATGTTGAAGTTCATTTGTGTAATCATCTTCAAAAAACAAGTAACTTGAGCATCCTCTTTAGTGAGCAATTTGCACTTGTCTAACCGAGAAGGATAAGGGATGTTGGGTTTAGGTGGTGTAGGTGTAGAAGGTAAAGGTTAAGATGTTAATGGTTGAGAGGTGGAAGGTGGGGTTGGTGAAGGGTTTTTCTTGGGTACTTCTTCCGTGAGAGGTGGAGACGGTAATGGAGAACTAGTACTAGGTGTGGAAGTAGGTGCAATAAATGGGGGTGGAGGAGTTGTAGATGGAGTAACTTGGGGAGGGATAGATGGTCCTACTAGAGTTTCTCCACTGCGTGTAGTAATAGCACTCACATTAGCTCTAGGGTTTGTTTCGATTGTATAAGGAAGAGCACCTTGGGGAAGAAGGGTTTGAAACATTTGAACGAATTTCCTATCCGTGGACTCTTGCATTTCCTTCATGGTTTTCTCATGATCGGTTAATTTTTGTAGAATCAAGTCCATGTGCGGATGAGGTACATTGAACCCTTGTTGTTGAAAACCTTGGTTTGGGTATTGGTTATATGGTTGAAAGCCTTGAGGATTGAAACCTTGGTTTTGAAAGCCTTGGTTTTGCATTGGATAAGCTCCTTGATTTGCGTTGTAGCCCCTCACATTAGCATTTTGCTGAACATTTGCTCTAGGTGGCCCTTAGTTGTTATGGGTGGGTGGGTGAGGTCTTTATTGAAAATCGGGTGGAGCCAAGTAATTTGTCGAGTTGTAAGACAAGTGATTAACATCGACATTAGGATTGAAATGAATTCTCTCGGTGTTGTTGTAAGCATACACTTCCCGTGAGATTGATCATAAGCTTTATAATAATTAGCATAAGAGTGTGGCCCACCACAAGTTTCACAAGTAATATTGAGAGCATGGGCATGTTGATTAGGAGGGTGATCTCTTAAAACAAGTTGTTTTACAGCTGAAGTAAGTTCCTTAAGATGATTGGTCAACTCACTCTCACTGGCACTAGCCATAGTATCCCTAACACTCTTGGTTTGGACTTTGGCCTTGTTCTCAATGATAGCCCAAGCCTCATTCATAGTCTTGACAAGAATATTACCCCCCGAGGCACTATTTAGTGAATCTTGGTCACTCAAAGTTAATCCATTATAAAAAGTATTAATTTGATGTACCTTAGTAAACCCGTGTTGTGGACACTTTCTTAAAAGTTCCTTAAAATGATCGCAAGATTCACTAGATGTCTCATCGTACTTTTGTTCAAAATTGATAATGTCATTCCGCAAAGAGGTAGTACGTGAGAGTGGGAAAAATAATTGATAAACTTGGTCTCAAGGTCCATCCATGTGACAATACTCTGGGGTGGTTCCTTATCAAGCCAAGTTCGGGCTTGTCCCTCGAGGGAGAAAGGAAAGAGGAGAAAACAAATTGCCTCTTGTGAAACCTCATTGTATTTAACAGTATTGGATAAGTGTACGAACCTTTTAATGTGATCGTGTGGATCATCATGAGTGCGACCTAAGAAAGGTGTTGCGGAAACCATTTGAATAAAACCGGACTTGAGCTCGAAGTTGTTGGCGTCAATAGCCGACATCACAATCGCATCATCGTTGCCTTCGACGTGTGATTGTAAGAGCTCGATCATTGGACAATTCTCCATTGTGTTGACAACGGGAGGCTCTACAATAGGAGGATCAATAGTAGTGGCTTGAATGGACTTTCTTTTGCATGAACGAGTACGCATACACCTACAAAAGAAAAGAAAAGCAAAGAAATAGAAAAATAATGGTTAACGTGAAAAGAAAATATGTTTGGTGCAAAATTTTGAAAAAGAAATGCTTTTTATGATTTTTTTTAAATGTTTTTGGATTTTTGAATTTTTTTTTTATGGATTTTTGAAAATTTTGAAAATTTGACAAGAAAAATAACGTTCAAAAGTGAACGGATCCCAAAATCCAACGCGACTCTCACAAGAAACCGTTAATCTTCACGAAAAGAGCCGGCAGCGACGCCATTTAATACAAGAGATTTTCTTATATAAAAATTGTTCGCTGAAATCGGTATATTCGAATTGACTACGGTTAATAGTGTGACTCAATTGTTCTTGGTGAAAGGATAATAAATATGGTTATCTATTTTAAACAAAAGGAGAAAATGTAAATGTCGTTGAGTAAAAATGGAAGCTTTAAAATTTAAACTAAAAATTAAGACTTAAAAATAAATAACGAGAAATTAAAACTTTTAAAAGTAAAATTGAAAACTTAATAAAAATGCAACCTTGAAATAAATCTAACATAAAACAATTAAAATAACACTTAAGAAATTTGGCGGGAAAAATAAAGATTTAAAACTAAGTCGGGAAACTAAATCAACACATAAGTCGGAATACACAAAAACTCAACCTAAGTCGGAATCTATAAATCTCTACCTAATCCGGAATGTGTGTGCAACATACAATCCGGAATGCTAAACACTGTCCTAATTCGGAATACACCTCAAGCATACAATCCGGAATGCAACTTCTATACATAATCCAGAATCCTTGCTATTGAACTAATCCGGAATACGCGTCTACAACCTAATCCGGAATGTGTGTTAGATACACAATCCGGAATCCATCTCCTGAACATAATTCAGAATCGGCATCATGGACACAATCCAGAAAAATAGGCTTTCCTATGTAATCCAGAATCTGACGTTTTTGACCTAATTCGGAAAGTAAGTTCCTAATCTAGTTCGGAATGTAGACTTTCTATACCTAATTCGGAATCAGATCCAACATCTAATTCGGAATGTTGTATTTAAACCTATTCGTAATATGAGATGTGCAAGTAGTTCGGAATAAAAGATAATTCTATACCTAGTTCGGGAAAAAGGGGTTTTGGGAACCCGGATTAGAAACAAACTTTTAAGCAAAATGAAAATAAGCAAAACTCAAATAAGCAATTATCTAAAAACTTAACCAAATCAACTTTAAGAAAAAGCTAATAAGTCAAAATTTAAAAACTTTTAAAAACACTAAATAATCTAAATATTAAAAATCAACTTTTTATAAAATAACTTTTAAGAACACTTAGTTAAAAAATAAGCAAACCACACAAATAAGCACTAAACACAATAAGCTATAAAAATCAAACACATAAAAATCAATAAGTACGATCAAACATACACATCAATAAAGCAATAAGCATAAAGATTAAGAAAACTACATGATTATCAAAATTAAACAAGATTAAAAATAAAGAAAGGTAGAATGAGAATGATTAATGAAAAGCTTGAAATTAAGATTAAGATTAAGAGATTCAATACAAGATTAATGTAAAATCTTAAAACATTAAAGAAAAGCTAGAGAGAGAAAGTAATATTAAGCTACTCCTAATTACCTTACAAAAATTAAAACTAATAACTATCACTCCTTAATGAAGTGTTTAAGGACTATATATAGGAGGAGGAAAATGTGTTGATGCTTTCTTCTCGTCTTTTCGTCTTTTAAATTCTTCGTCTTTCTTGACGTTGTCTCGGGATTTGTCGATATGAAATGAACTCGTCTTCTAATTTTTTTCTTTTATTAGATTTGGTTCTTTGACTTCGTTAAACTTATGTCTTTAGACTTTTTCTTCGATAAATCTTCAGAATAGGCCTTGGACTTCCGTTCTTTTTGCACTCTTGATCTTTTGACTTCGTATTTTGTCTTTTTCTTCGATAAAAGCCCGTGAAAGCCCGTGTTTTCTTCCTTTTTCATCTTTTGGTCCTAAACACAATAAAAAGACAAACCACGCATAATTTCGACTTTTACGACTTTAAATACACGTTTTGGCTTGGTTATTATTATAATTAAGTGGTAAAAGGATGAATGTTTTCACACCTATCAATCCACAAGAAGATATTCTGAAAACTTTGTAGTGCTCAAATGGTAAACACCAGCTGCTGAATGTAAACGCCATTGTAGTCCACTGATATCATCTAGATCGAACCATATTGGATCTGCTTCATCTGGTTCAATCATCCTTTTGAAGGATGTCCAGATCTTTATTCCATTGGCTGAAGTAGGTGCTTCAGCCTCATACTTGACCTTCATCAATATCCAAAGATCTACCAAGTCTTCTCCATCCAGGCTTGCAAACAATGAGATCAAAGAAGTGAACGTATGTACCTTCTTGCCATATCTGGTGATCATCCAGAACCTACTTGCATCTTCTTCATGGTGAACTATGGGGTTTCTGAAATCTAATGGTAATACCTCTACAACATGTAAAGCTTCCAATGGTGAAAGCTTAATGCTTCTTCTGATTAATGCTTCACTAGGATTCAATCTATCAAAATCTGGGAACTCAATAGGAACTCCCTTCTTCGCTGGTCTTGGTGCAATTGAAGCCCTTTGGATATGCAAATTTTCTTCAATCTCTTCTCTCATTTCATCTGAGAGAAGCCTCATAGTATTTTCTTCACAAACTCTTAACCAAATTGGATAAGCACGATGTTCCAATTCTGCAAAGGATAGTCTTCTCAACCTATCAAGGGTCCATCCACATTGATGAAACATGAGCAACATGTAGTACAACTCTCTCCTATCTCTCTTGAGCTTAGAAAATACCTTGCTAGCCTTGTGCTTCAACATTATTTTGCTGTCTTCCTGCACTCTCAACAAGATCTCCAATCCTCATATTTGTCTAGTGATGGACATCTCTGGATGCTCTATTGTCTTGTTCTCCCATGCAAAGTACATCTCTCTAATTTCAGGCATATTGAAATCAACTTTTCCATTTAACTCTCTTAGCCTCTCCTTGGCTAACTCATCCTCACCATATTCTAACCTTTCTGGATCCTCTATTATCATCACACTGGATCCAGAACTCTCATCATCATCACTACCATCCTTTCCCTTCTCTGTGGTAGCCCAATCTTGCTCTTGCAGTTGTGCAGCCAAAGCTTGATCAAATTGTATCTAGGCTTCATTCTTCTTTGGCTTCTCAACTTCCACTAAAACTGTTTTACCTTTGTATTTTGCTCCAATAGCTGGTAAACTAGTTGGTCGTACCTTTGTTGTAACATCCCTAATAATAACTGGTGGTTGGGATACACCAATCATACCTGTGGGTCTGTCAACGCCTTCTTTACTCTTGTCAGCGCTTAAACTTTTAACATCATCGGCTGACTTTGTAACATGTTCCATCATCTCCACAAATGATAGCTTCTTTGGGGTGATCAAGGAGACATAAATAACAGTATTCTCCTTCAAACTAGCCAAAGCTTCAGCAATTTCCACCTGTTTTGTACCAAAAGAACCACCTTCTTCATCTTGTGATCCTTTGTCACTCAAGTTGAAAGGTTCTGTTGGTGCATCTTCTTCCCCTTTGTAAGAATCCTCCCCTGATGAAAGGACTCTTGCTTGCCTCCTCCTAGCTTGGGCCGTATCCAAAACAACTAGTCTCCCCCTCAATTGCTTGAGTTTAAGACCCTGACCTGTGACAATCTGTACAAGGTCTGCATTTTGCTTTTGCAAGCTAATGCAGACCACCGTCAATTCCAAAATGGTGTAAGGTTCCAATCTGCCCTCCTCTAGAATGGGAATTTGACCTCCCAAAGTAGATTCATGGGGCATGGATGGGGTCTTAATGATGTTAGGACTGTCTTGGCCTGCATCTAAGCTAGAACTAATAGTCCTAGCCCCACCTATGTCACTAACCACACTTGTGGTGGTGTTTCTCTCGGCTACATGGCTAGGACCACCAGAGGAGAACACTCCAGCAGTCCTTTGGCGTTTTTCCAACCTATAGTCTGGCGGTGTAGAAGAGGAAGTGGATTGAGGGTTTGTTTGGAGGTTAAGGGGTGTTTGGGTTTGTGGGGAAAAGGTGTCAACGTCTGGATTTGTAGAGTCAACGCCAACATTGTGAATGTCAGCGTCAAAGGGTTCTGGGTCAATATCCATTTGTTGGGGTGATGGAGGTTGTTCAGGCAATGGGTCTGGTTGAGGGTGTGGGTTTGCTGCTGCCTCAATGACAGCAAGCATGGCTTGGGTGAGGGATAGGTCTCTGTATGGTTCAGTGTTCATCTTCCTAAAAAATTGCTTCCTTTTGAACAGGGATCGTATAAAAATTGTTATGATCCCTATTGCAGTATCCTTGCAAGTCAAAAACCATTTGTAAAAACCTAGGGTAAGCAAGAGTCATCTTGTTACCTTTATTATGACACATGCCATCAAAAATCATTTTTGAAAAATTAAAATTTTACCTATTTGCAATAAACACAATGTCACTCCCAATAGAACGGTTGATTTCATTATGTGAGGAGCTTTCGGGACTCAAACATTGAAGGATGACATGTATAAGGTACTTCCAAGTCAGGGGAAATTGTTGTTTTGTATATTTGTTTAAATAGCCTTTTTCAGGCAAAGGATAACCCAAGGCTTGGAGTCCTTTCTCTAGTTCAGCAATGGGAAGGGTGGTTATACCATATGCATCATTAAGATGCAATGCTTGGCAAACCAAAGCTTCAGTAACCACCCATGGAACCCCTTGGACAATAGCAGTAAATGTATTCACTCCATTAAAGGTTAAGGAACTGACAGTGTTTCAAAACTGTTTAATATGTGTGACAGGGACAAGAGGAGTATGTGAAAGTGCATACCTTAACAGGGACGCATTCAAATTCCCAACCATTTGTGTGTATTGGGGAAACAGATTATTATCAGCTTCCAAATAAGCTACCATGTTATGTTGACTTCTGAACCCCAATTCCAATAGAGCAGGTTTAAACTTTGGTGCCATGAAGATTGATGCAAGAAAACTGTGATAAAAGTTATGGAGAGATGAAGGTTTGAGAAATTATAGTTAGACAAGAATAAGCAGTTACCCTGTTTAAAAGAAATAAGCCAAATATATAGGAGAAGTGAAAATATGTGATTGGTCAAAACATGAGGCAGTTATATTCAAAAAATAATAATGAAAATCTTGAAAATATATAACTTATCTCATGCATTAATAAAAAGTTACCAACTCCTAAAATTACGGCCCATATTTTCCTCAAAAATAACAAGTGGGTAGGACCCAATGTTTGTCAACGGTCAAAAACAAAGTATCAGCGTCTAACGGCTATATTCTTGTCAATGTTGGAAATTTGCCATGTTAGCGTTAAAATTGGTCTTATCAGCGTTTGGAAAGAAAAATGTCAGTGTCCAAAAATAAAAATAATTAAAAATAAAAAGGACCTTAACAAAGTAATTTACCCTAGTGAAGATAACTCATAGACTGAAAATCACTATAGGGTGGCATGCACTGTCCAATCATGCACACGTGCTTAAGCAAGATAGACATAATTGTCCTCAAGTGTCCCTTGCTAACCAAAGTTCTTAACAATGAATTTATCTCATATAAACCCTTTGTAACTTCCCAGGTAAGCCCAATAAAAACGTTCCCAAGTCTCCCAACCGACCAAATCCAATTCTAGGCCAATAAGTCTTGGCAGCGTGCACACTATATCAACTCTGCATGCTACAGTGCCTCACGATTTAGAAAAACTAGCTCGTACTCACCAGTGGACACAATCTATAATTGTGATGAGAGAATTATAAGAATACCCAAATATCCTAAAGGTTTCTTAAACCTCCCCTTAAACTATGATATATAAAGTTGCCAAAAAGAAAATATGCAATAAAAATTTATGTCAAGATAGGAATGTAAAAATTCCAACCATCATCCATAAACTTGAGCCCAATCCTAGTAAGCTCCAAAGATCCATAAGCAACTTTGTATCTATTTGTACAATGCTCAAATTGTCTGCATGATTAGATCAAAAACCACAAAACTAACATATTGTTGTCAGCGTCCATTTTAACACTTATCAGCGTTAAAATAACCTTTGTCAGCGTTAGAAAAATAAAGTGGAAAACCTAATCTTGTACAAGGACTAATAACAGTACACATCCTGTACAAACTATACAAGGACTTCAAAAACACATTTAGGTGAGATTGATCATTCCAATACTTGTTACCAAGTACTGGAACCTCTCAACATCAACAAGGTTCAGTTAAAAGATCAGCCACATTTTCTTCTGTGTCTACCCTATCTAGATGTATTAAACCTTTTTCAAAACAATCTCTTATAAAATGATGTCTAATTTCTACGTTTTTTGTTTTAAAGTGATGTACAGGATTCTTAGTAATGCATAATGTACTGTTATTATCTGCAAATATCTTGGTATGTATAAAATTATACCCATAATCCAACAGCTGGTTCTAAATCCATAGAACTTTTCCACAACAAGCAGCTGCTGCAACATATTCTGCTTCAGTTGTAGAGTTGACCACCACTGTTTGTTTCTTGCATTGCCAAGATATCAATCTGCTCCCAAGAAATTGGCATCCACCAATTGTGGATTTCCTATCAAACTTGTCACCTCTATAATCACTGTCTGAATAGCCAATAAGCTCCAATGGAGAATCCTTTGGATACCATAATCCCAAGGTAGGATAGAACCTAAGGTATCTAAAGATCCTTTTGACAGCATGGAGATGACACTCTTTGGTAGTCACCTGATGGCGTGCACATGCACACACAGCAAACATAATGTCAGGTCTAGAAGCTGTAAGATACATCAATGATCCAATCATTTATCTATAATGCCTGACATCCACATCTTTTCCATCTCCAGTCTTTCCCCAAGGGTGTTCCCTATCCATGGGTGTGCTAGCCCGTTTTTCATGTGGAGAAAAACCAAACTTCCTCAAGATTTCTAATACATACTTGGCTTGAGAGATGAAGATACCATCCTCTTTCTGTTAGACTTGTAAACCTAGAAAGAAGTTCATCTCTCCCATTGCACTCATCTTGAATTTGTCTGTCATGAGCTTGGAAAAGTCCTCACTCATCTTTGGATTGGATGAACCAAAGATAATATCATCCACATAGATCTGGACTGGCAGAAAATCCTTACCAATCTTCCTGGTAAAAAAGGTATGGTCGATGGTGCCCCTCTTAAATCCATTTTCCACCGGATAGGTGGACAATGTTCCATACCATGCTCTTGGGGCTTGATGAAGTCCATACATTGCTTTCTTGACTCTATACACTTTGTCTGGATGTTCTGGATCTTCAAAACTAGGAGGTTGCATTACATAAACCTCCTCTTCAATTGTGCCATAGAGAAAAGTACTCTTCACATCCATCTGATAAACTGTGAAACCCATGCAAGAAGTATAGGCTAGGAAAATCCTTATTGTTTCAATCCTTGCAACAGGTGCAAAAACCTCTTCATAGTCTATTCCCTCTTCTTGTCTATAGCCTTGAGAAACTAAACGTGCCTTGTTTCTGACCACAATTCCTCTTTCATCTTTCTTATTTCTAAGAACCCAACGTGTCCCAATAGGTCTTACATACCTTGGACAATCCATTAACTCCCAAACATCTTGAATTGCAAACTGGTGAAGCTCATCCTGCATTGCTTCCACCCAACTTGGTTCTTTGAGAGCATCAAAAATCTTCTTGGGTTCCTGTTGTGATAGAAAACAAGAAAACAAACATGCCTGTACAAGAGGGGTATCAACCTTCTTGTGGATATTAGCAATGAAACCTCCTTGAGTCTGATGAGACCTTCTTGTTTTAACATGACACAAAACATCACCAATGATTAGTGAAGGAGGATGATTTTTTATAGTAGTTGAAAGTGTTCCTCCTTCAATGAGTGTGTTGTCTTCAATATCAGTCTCCATGTTGCCAATATCATCTTCATATCCACCTCCATCCTCACTAGAATGAACCTCTTCATGAAGTATGGAAAGTTCACCTTGTTCAAAAGTATTGGAAGAGAATAAATGGTCAAACGGGTTGTCAGCGTTTGAGCTATCAACGCCTGAATTTGACCTGTCTGCGTCAGATTTGCCTTTATCAGCGCTTGAAGATTCATGCATGTTTTCATCAACTTGCTTTTCTTGTGGACCTACTTCCTCCTTATCAGCAGCAGCAGCTTGTACAAATCCATCAGTCCATATAGGAATGTTAACACACTCAAGTATGTGGTCTGATTTGACTACATGTGATCCTTCTTCCTTGTCAACCTGCTTACCTGCAATCTCAACAATAGGTTCTTCCACAACATTTGAATCCTTTTTCACAATGTCTGGATTAGTAACAGGCATATAATTCAAGGTTCTAGATAATGGCTCTAGATCAAAGAACCAATTTGGTCCACTCTCAAGATCACTAGGTTTACTTTTTAAAAACTTAACACATACTTTTTCAAGTATACGTTTTTCTTTCTTATTGTAAAACCTATATCCTTTGCTTTGCACTGAATAACCCATAAAGTAGCCTTCATCACCTTTTGCACTAAACATTCCTAAGTCATCACTAGTATCAAGAATCACTACATGACATCCAAAGGGTTTAAGAAAACCAATGTTGGGTTTCCTATTCCAAAATAGCTCATAAGGTGTGTTATTATAGATTTTGTTGACCAATGCTCTATTCTGAACATATCAGGCTGTATTCACAGCCTCAGCCCAAAAAGCAATGGGAAAATGAGCATCAACCAACATTGTCCTAGCTGCTTCTATGAGTGTTCTATTCTTCCTTTCAGCCACCTCATTCTACTGTGGGGTTCTAGCTATGCTAAACTGCCTAGTAATCCCTTATTAACACAGAAGGCATCTAACAAAAGGTTTTTAAACTCACCACCATTATCACTTCTAAGTATTTTAACCTCATTCCCTGTCTTTTTCTCAATTTGGGTAATAAAGTTAATCAAAACTATGGCAGTTTTGCTTTTTAAGGCCAAAAAGAAAGTCCAAGTAAATCTAGAAAAATCATCAGTTATGACAAAACAATAGGATTTACCATTCAAACTTTCTATATTAGTTGGGCCAAATAAGTCCATATGTAGCTAGTGAAGTGGTTTAGAACTAGAGTGCATACGTTTAGACTTAAATGAGACTTTGTGTTGTTTGCCTTTAAGACATGCAACACAAGAATGATCATTATGGAAAGCCTTTGAAGGCAAACCATCAACTAAACCATGTCTCACAAGTCTATTGATGTTCTTAAAGTTTGTGTACCCTAGCCTTCTGTGCCATAGATTACTTTCATCTACTGAAGCTTTAGCATACAGACATGACAAATTGTTGTTCATCCTAATTCCATTAAGATTAAAGTTATAAATATCCTTATGCCTAGGTGTTCTATACTCAATAAACTTCTCATCAGGCATCTTAAAATCTTTGCTTAACACCAAGCATTCACTATCAGTGAAAAGAACCTTATTCTTGTTATCACAGACTTGTGACACACTAAACAAATTATAGTCAAGTTCTTTTACCAGAAATACGTTCTCAAAACGTAAATTGTTGGTGATAAGAGTGCCTTTGCCAGAAATAGTACCATATCCTCCTCCAAAGTACACTTTGTCACCATCTTTAATGGGAAAAAAGTTAGTCAAATAATCTTCCTTCCCCGTCATGTGCCTAGAGCATCCACTGTCCCAATATCCTTAATCATTTACCTGCTTTTGAATGCCCTACACATCAAGAAAACAAGTTAGTTTTCTTTGGAAACCCAAGCCTGAGCAGACTTGGATTCATTTGGTTGTTCAACAAGAACAGACTTAGTCCTTATAACAACCCCTTGTTCATCCCTTTGTGGCTTGAATACCCAGTTTACCCCAATTGGTTTAGTTATGACCTTTGAAATATAATGAAATCTGTTACAGGTCATGGAAATCCCATTAGAACTTGAGTTTTAGTCTTGTTTAGGTCTCCAAGTCAAACCAGATGAAGCTTTAGACCCTTTTCCCTTAGGCTGTAAGTACCTATTATTACTTGGTCTAACATAAGAACCAACACTAGATTGTTGTGGCATTTTCATACCATACCTAGAACTATCAGCGTTGTAATTGTTCCTGTCAGCGTTAAATTTGTTATTGTCAGCACCCAAATTAGGGTTTGCTACAGGAACCCATTGTCTGTTAGACCATGTATTTGTCTTTTGAAAGGGCCTTTGTCCATGTGTATTTATCCCTTTAGTAAAGAATGGAGCTGGTCTAGTAACTTGTGGACTTGGTTGGACATGAGGTCTGGGTTTGACCATGGTTGACCTATTGTCAGCATTGAATTTTGAAGCACTGACACATTTATAGGCCAAATGAGAAAAACTTCCACACGTATAACAAGCTTTTCTAGACATAACTTTAGGTCTAGATTGAAAGAATTCTGTCCCATTAACACTAGCTTGGCATTGAGGTGTCCTAGGTTTTCTATGCATTTCAGCATATTTAACACTAGGTTTTCTACTAACAGATGAGCCAAGGTCAACAGGTTTTCCAGTAGTAGGGTTGGTCACAGTTATGGGTGTAGACTCAAATAGACTCTCACTAAGCATTCCACCCTTAAAAGAGACAAGGGTTGGCTGCTTTCCATTGCTCAACGTCAGTCACCTTTTATTGATATTCCTCAACTGGTGTGAGCACTCTAGGTGGAGTAATAAATTCCTCTTCTTGGAGTTCTGGAATACCAGTCCAAGAGAGATCTTTTTTCTGAACACCATAAAAATTTCCAGCAGGTGGAGGAACAGCAACATAATCCTTCATCCCAATCCCAGACTTGTCCCTAAAATCTCTTTGTTCACTGACACACTTTTCTAGGGTTTGGCTGGCTTTATCAAAACTTTTAATTTTAAACCCTACATTTTCTTTATCCTTAATGGCCTCATCTAACTTAAGTTGTACTTCTTCTCTAGATCTCATCAGATTGTCCCTAAGTTCAACACTAACTTTAAGATCGTGATACAAAACATTAATCTGATCTTTTAGGTCAAATTCCATTTTCTTATATTCCTCAACAGTCTTTTCAGTTTGAACAAGTGCCATTTGATAGTTTGTTAGCTTGCATTTTTCATCAAAAACATCTGATTTTAACTTTAAAAATTCTTTGTTAAGCTTTTCAGTGTTTAAACGACAGCCTTTACTACAATAAGCATCATCATATACCTCATTATCTGATGAGGACGAGGAATGTGCCATAAGAGCAAAGTGAACATGCTCTTCTTCTTCCTTCTCTTCAATCAAAGCCTTATTCTCTTCCACATCCTTTGCCAAAAAGCTCCAGTCCCATCCAACACCATCAATGTCTTGCATGGCAACCATATCCTTTATCTCTTCAACCTTGATGACTTGGCTTGAAGGCTTTCCAGCATCAGATCTTATTGGAGATCTGCATTCCCTCATAAAGTGACCCATCCTATGGCAGTTGTAACACTCAACCTTGGATTTATCAAACCCAGCAGTGTCTTTAGCATTGAAGGTCATCTTATTGCTAAATCTCCTATTCCATCTGTTGGCCCTTATGCTTGCAAGTTCCATATTTCATTTAATATCCATCTCTTCCAAATTCTCCTCACTGATTTGCTCAAGGTCCTCATATGTAATCACTGAACCATTGGGCAATGCAGCAATGTTTTCACACACTGTGTCTAGATCAATACCAGCAGGTTTAATCCTTGGTGAGTCAACATTGTATGTGTTAGCGTCTGAATGTGAAGCGCTAAAAAAGGTTGATCCACCGCTGACATAAGGTGATCCAGTAACAGGATGCACATATGATTCTCTCTTATCAACTTGAGCTTCACTATGTGAGATGAAAGCCATGTTTCCAGAGGTAGATTTGTTTCCATGATCCAATAAGATTTCATTCTCTACAATCTTTAGCTTATTGTAGACGTCATCAAAAGTAGAAATCTTGTGGGCATTGGTAGCAATGATAGACCTGGCTTTAATTTTCCATGCATCACCAATACTTTTAAGGAAAGTAGTAATGATATCAGCATCCTTATACTTTGTTGCCATAAAGGTCAACTTGCTAGTGATGTCAAGAAGTCTGCTTCTACCTCACTTAGTTTCTCATTGGGAAGAGCCTTAAACACAACATACTCATGCAAAAGTTGTTTCTTCTTTTCTAGGACAGTATCATCACTACCACCATAGTTGACTTGAAGAGCTGCCCAAAGTTCTTTGGCAGACTCAAAGCTTCTATACTTATGCTGATTGTTTGGACCCAGAGAGAGTTTGAGAATGTTTAAGGTCTTCATGTCATTCCTTCTCTTGGCTATATCAGCAGTTGAGACAGCTCTTCCATCCTCAAGTCTTTCTTTACGTTCTTTAGTAGTAGAACCAGTACCAGACCTTCCTAGAATAGTAGCAGCAATCTTGGCTGCTTTATGGAATTCATTTCCATATTCAATAATATCCCAGAGAGTATGATCATGAATTTGAAGGTATTGTTCAAAATTGAACTTCCATTGTTCAAAGTTGTCAAGGTCGAGCATGGGGATTTTTAGGTTGTGGGTTGATGAGGAAGAAGATTCTATAGCAGACGTCTTTTCTGGTTTTAGGGTTTTGGTGTTTTTAGGGTTTACTGTTCTTCTAGATCAAAGTTCCTCATAAAGCTCTGATACCACTTGTTGATCCCAAACTTAGATCGATTAGCTTTGTGTTAACGAGATTGAATCAAGTTTAACACTTAGTGAAACTTTGTTGTTATATGAACAATTCAAGTGTTATGCGGAATTAACACTTAAACTAAAGAACAAGTAAAAACAATAAACCAAACTTTCACTTTTGATTGATTATCAAACTTGAGTACAATGAAAGTCGAATACTAAATAATGCGTAATAAAATATAAATCCTACGACCTCCTTTTATAACATAAGGAGTCGTGTACAATGGATAACCTATCAACTACTCTACGAAAAGATAAATATAGAAAATACAATATTGAGTATATCTTTTCTTCAAATAACAAACGTGTTGACTAAGTTTTCCTATCAGTGCTTGGACTTCTTCTTATCAGCGCTTGGATATATCTTGTCAATGCTTGATCTGTCAGCGCTTGATTTCTTCCTATCAGTGTCCAATTAACTCTTGTCAACGTCAAAGTGTCTTGGCTCATTTTATTCCCAACATTCTATTCGTCAGTGTATATACTAAGTAGTATCACTCTGAATGTTCTGGCAAGATCACTAAGATATTACGTAGAGGCGTGGAACGAGTTTGAATTCTTTAAGAATTAAACCACTGTTGCTTTCCAGTTATCACAAGTTTGATTCATAAAGAATCACACCAGTCACCCACCATGAGCTTTTTGAAATTCGGCCAAGAAGAATTTCCATCTTCATTGTAAATACTTGCGTATTACTCGGATTTTCAGGCAAGATCATGAAGATTTTGTGTAGGACTCTTAATATCTTTCTTACTTTTCACAAAGTGTGAAGAAGCAAGGAAATATGGAAGTGTGTCCTAATGAGATATTTGATGATCTCAAATGGCTCTAGACTCGATCGTGCATTTTGGATTTTAGTGATGGGAGGCTAGAAAGGAGTGCCACCATTTCAATACCAATTTACTCTAAGTGAATAAATCGATTGATAACGTGTTGATCTCCGTGTGATTAAAACAAATACCTTTTGAGAGATATCTGAGTTAGCTGGGATGGGTTGTGCATTACATCACTAGGTCCATGATGTGTATCTTCAATAACATATGTGTTGACCCGGTTTCTGCCTATGTTGTAAGGAGGGCTTCTTTCTTTACACCCTTTATCTTTACATTTCTTTTTCATTCTTAAATCCCTTCAATGCTTACCAATACGTCATAACTAGCACCTTATTGTGATTGTTACGGTGCTAACTTAAGTACTTGGTCGACATTCATCTATGTTCACAAACTTTCTCCATCTTTCCTAATGGCTACTATTTCTAACTATGGAATGTCCTTGGGAATATTCCTTCGGTTCTAGAAGAATCATTGGATTTAACCAATCCTACCATCCGTATGTCACCACAATCTTCACCGTCGTGAAATAGAAAGGTTGTGGGTAAGTATATCGTCACCATGAAATCCATTTTAAAGTACAAATCCATTTTGCTCCTCCTTAACATATGCCACGATATTAGAAAACATTTCGCATATGTAGGGACGAGCCATTACGTTAAGTCAAACCATTTATGATAAACCATTTCACATATTAAATCACATTTTCTCCCCCATATTAAAAATATTAACCCAACCGATATTTTTGATAATAGTAGATTTAATGAGGTTTTAACAAAAGTTTTGGGAAAAATGCGAGTCCGTTTTATCTCCATGATACCGATTTGTAAAGATACCAATTTGTAAAAAGATACCATATTTGTTGAAATAGATCACATACATATATAGAAAAAATGACAAGGTTTGACTTGATTGATGAGAATATCGTATGATAGAATCACGTGGTTCTTGTCGGCAATTGTTGGTCTCCTCGTCACGTCTGAATTTATCTCTTGAAACCATATGTACGATTGGTATCGTTGTCTAGATACCGATTGTGCACTTGGTTATGAAGTCTTGACACCAATTGAAAGATGAATACTTCATGTTGATACCAATTTGTGATATGAAGGGCATGACACCAATTGGTAACTCCGGCAAGTCACAAAGAATCGGCATCGAAGAATCTGAATGCTAGACAATTTCTCCCCCTCAATTGTTAACCCGTTTTCTATCTCTGATGGATAGTACATTGCTCGACCCATGTCTTTAAATATTTTGTTGTGGATAGATGTATATTTCAGTCACTTCAGATATCACATACCCTTGATTTTTCAAAATCATGTAATGCAGTATGATGCACGTGTATATGATTCTTCGTAACTTGTTGACACTAAAAGAACGTGACGGTTGAGCAATAATACGCCATCTTCCTTGTAGTACACCAAATGCCCTTTTAATATCTTTTTGGACACCTTCTTTGTGGCGTTTAAACAAAACATTTTTTTCATCGCGTGCAACAGTGAATGATTTCACAAACGCTGACCACTGTGGGTAAATCTCATCCGCAAGGTAGTACCCTCTATGAAATATTTGCCCGTTTACAACATGTGGGACCTCCGCTTCGTTTTTAGTTATAAGGTCCTCGAATAAAGGAGAATGATGCAGAACGGTAATATCATTATTGGAACTTGCAACCCTAAAAAATGCATGCTAAATCCACAAATCGTATGATGTAACAACTTCTAGTATTAAGGTTGAGTATTTTTATCACCTATATCATATTGGCCATGCCATGCTTTCGGACAATTAATCCATTCCCAGCGCATACAATCAATACTATCAACCATCCCGGGAAACCCATGAATCGTATTATGTGCGGCATATTTGGTTCTGAATGTCAGCTAATAAGGGTTTTCTTAAAAAAATGGGTTGAAACAAATCCACTATGCACATAGTAAAATTATCTAGTCAATCGTGTGCGCAGTGTTCCCCCATTTACAAGTATTAATTTAATGCATACGGTGTTGTACCGAACGCCAATTCGCGTATGGCGGATGTGCATTTTATAATTACACTGAAACTCATTAAACCCATGCATCATATCCAATGGTAAAGAACTGAAAGTGTTTGGGTAGAGGATTAAATGTTTGAAAGTAATTTTCAATACCTTGAACTATTTCTAAAAATAGTGAACATTAAATATGATATCGCTTTCTAAAATACTTCGCCAGATATTTTGGGTACGGACCGTAATAATCGTCCTTTAAACGTGCTTCAGCGATATTACTTTTACGATTAATGTATCTACGCATTCGAACAACTTCAACGTCATATTCTTCATTAAATGCATTATCATTTTAAAATCGGCCATATCTACAACATTGGACGAATCGGAATAGGATGAATCACTCATTTTTTTAAAGGATTTTTAGGTTGAGAAGATAGATTAAGTTGGATGTATAAAAGTGTGAGTGTATAGGTATTATTTATAGGGTAAAAGTATTAAATTTTAAATGTTGATTTTTTTTAAATTCTAGTTATTACGAACAATTATATCACTCTCTCTCTCTCTCTCTCTCTCTCTCTCTCTCTCTCTCTCTCTCTCTCTCTCTCTCCTCTCTCTCTCTCTCTCTCACTCTCTCTCTCTCTCTCTCTCTCTCTCTCTCTCTCTCTCTCTCTCTCTCTCTCTCTCTCTCTCTCTCTCTCTTCGTTGTGGCTTCATCGTTGGGTGGCGAGGTCGCGGCAAAACAAGGGTGGGTATGGTGGAGAAGACCGGCGGAGGCCGACGAGCCTTCCCGTTCAGTCCGACGAGCCTTCTTCCTCCACCATACCCAGCCCTCTAATCATAACACCAACCAACACCACTTTTCTTTATTTTTCATAAAAAAAACTCAACAATTATTTCATTTATTAAACAAATTACCCATTTCCTTCATATGATAAAAAAATACAAAATTACAATACTTAAAAAAACACACTCATAAAAACATTCGATTTTATTAAAAAATACATGCCCACGGAATTGTAGTAAAAGGGATTGTAAATGTGTGTTTTTTTGTTGTGTGAAATTAGTAAAAGGGATTGTAGTATTTATAATGATTTGGATCGGAAGATAAAAGTGATTTTTTTTAA